>CM041636.1:42288508-42315175 GCA_023333625.1 Bothriochloa decipiens | reverse complement strand
TATTATTATTATTATTATTATTATTATTATTATTATTATTATTATTACTACCACATCATTAGGACGGCCTTCCCAAACAGTCAGATAGTACACGTCACTCCAAAATCTCTGATTGGTCCACGTGTACGCCACCTCACCGTGTTCCCATCCCATTGGTCCACCTCAGCCTGAATTACTTGACTCCCTTCGCGTGGCCAGCAGCAGCCCACGGCGGCCACAAAAAATATCTCGTGCCCTTCTCACTCCCCATAAAAGAAAAAGAGAAAAAAAAAAAAACACCTTCCTATCCTCTCTCTCGAACTCTCCCGACGCGACGGGGCGACAGCGGCGAGCCGCCGCCGCCGGCGCCCTCCCTCCTCTGTCCCCGATCCGGCGGCGTCCGGCTGCCGCAACCAAGGCACGGGCGCCCCCACGACGCGGCGGCACCGGGCGCCCCTCGGTCGCCGGCGGCCGTAGGCCGCGGCAGCCCCGCCGCCGGCTCCCTCCACCCTCTCCTCCCGGTGCGGCGGCCGCACCCGGTTGCGGAAACCACGGCACAGGCGCCCCCACGGCGCGGCGTACCCAGCCGGCCGCCACGACAACCTACGGTTTCGCGTCTCCGTCACTGGCCGTACTGGATGGAACAGCCAGCGGGTGGCGCACGCGACGAGGGCCACCATCGCGTGCTCGCGACGGCCTCCTCGCTCGCGTCCCCTGTGGCCGGCCACGGCGGCGACGCCGCCGCCATCGCCTCAAATTCCCTTCGGTAGCCAGCAGAGCATCCAGGTATTTTGCCCCTTATCTGATGACATGACCATGCCAACGATATTTGCAATCTCCTCATGTGTATTGTTGAATGCGCTTTGTCCTTTGTACCGTATTGATTTTTAGGGAGTGAGCTGATTCTGTGATGATTACATCGTAAACCATGGTTAATGTCTCATTGCAGGGTTCATGTGCTACTGTTGCATAGTTTACATCCCTTTTTCAAGATAACTGAGGTGAGGCAATGGTTATGACCAATATTCAGAACTGAGGTGGATAGAACCGTACATGTTCCTATGCCTGTCGTTGATGCCGTCTCCTTGACGAAACCCCTTCTGAAATATACAGGTTGTGATAGTTTCTCCTTTTGTTGCCTTTGGTCTTCAGGTCATGCTTGCTTATGGCCAAAAATAGGAGATGAAGAAGGGTTATCCAAATAGGTAACTCAGCAGTGCTTCTTTGCAGTTTTAATTTGTTGAATTTAGTCCATGTTAGCTTCAGTGGTAATCAAATTCCCATTTTCTGGTTGATGGCAAAATTAGAACCACTTGCCATGAGGGCAGTCCCATCTTTGCATTGCGAGCAATCTGTCTAATTTAGAAAAGACATGAGTGCAGTATAATTGAAGTTCATGGGGTTAATGAATATTGATATAATATTATACAAATATTCATTAATGTTGCATTGTTATTAATTGAGAAACTGTTGTTATCTTTCTAAAAAAACATGTTATTTTGTTAGTAAACATCATACCTATCTTTCCTGGCCCATCTTCTTGTGCTAATTTTATATCATACATACCTCCATGCATTTAGCTAAATAGTACTAAAGAAACATAATAGTGCTATGAACTGTGTACCATTATCAAATGACAACAACTGCCTTTTACTGAGCACACCCCATTTCCAATAATGTGTTGTACTCAGGACAGATTCATAAATGGGTGCCTTCAATGGGTATCCTCTTTGTTAATTTTGGTGCTCCCTGGTCCATCAAATAAAACATTTAAGCTGAAGCTACATTGCACCTTCTGATCAGTACAAATTGGAGGTTAGAATATATTGTGCCCTTTCTGCTACATTTCCCTTTATTTTTGCTTAAATTTGCTTGATCCATTTTTTTTGCTCCTGGTGATTAGTACGCTAGATTTGCCCCTTACTGTAGCCTGTAATGCCCCCTTACTGTAGCCCCCTTACGCTAGATTTGCTAGGTTTGTAAGACTCCAACTATGAACTGAATATTGCCTCCGTACCGGTATGTACAGACTATGCAAGAATTAGAAACTCCAAATGTAGTGGGTATGTTAGTAAACGAATTTTGGGTTCATTTCTTCACCAGAGTGAACTCCATATGTATATGATGCATGTTCTTTAGCCTACTTCATACCATAAGATTATTGCAGCATACCGCCTCCTGCAGTCCGTAAAGAAGCCAATGCACTCTCTGCTAGCCCTGTGTGCTAATATGTTAGCCATTGTGCAATGCTTGTGTCTGCCTACTAGATTACTCAGTCTACTGAAACAGTTCCCTAAAACTGTACTCACTGTTTTATATCACCTCATGTTAATGCAATGCCGCCTCCTATCGTCCTTTAGACTACACCAAACTTTGTACTGAACAAAAATATTGTACATAAAGTTTTGACCTTAACGTATTGTATAATCTCCAATTTTTCCTTTTTGCTACTCATATCCAGTGTACATTTTAATTCGGCGCGCACCTGCGCGCCGTTCATACTAGTCGAAGTAAAAAAAGAGCCAGAGTCGGGAGACAACGACGGCGCGGCTCCACTCCATGCGCGGAGCGCCCGCGCCTAGGATTTGGCGGAGGGGACGGCACGCCTGCTCGAGGTGCGGCAGCTAGGCGACCTCCTGGCCGCGCCCCTGCCTCCATGGCGTGCGGTGGTGGTGGCGGAGCCTCCCAATGGTCGCATAGGCGAGCGCGGAGCGCGATAGGGCGCGGCGGCCGGCGGGTGGCTCACGAGGACGCGGAGGCGAGCGGGGGCCAGGACCCGCTGTGCTGCAGCGGCGCAAGGACGCGGAGGACGTTGTGGCGCGGCTGACACGGTGGGATGGAGTCGTCATCGCGGCTAGGGTTTCGTGACTGCCGCCACGCCGGTTTCCGATCCCGACGCCGGCACGCCGCCAGGCCACCCGACGAGGCGCGTCCGGTGCCGCCTCCTGATCAGCGCGCTAGGATGGTGGCAGTTGGCCGGGCGACTGGCCGCAGGGAAGCATGGTGGCAGTCATCGCGCTTCGCCGCCATCCTTTCCTCCTCCCCCGGGATCTTCGAGCGCTGACATAGGTGTGTCTCCATACTCCTCTCTCAATCCAACCACTCCGGTTTGATTCCACGGACCCCAAAAAAATCCCCATTCCCTTCCATTTGCATGCTTTGCCTGATTTCGTTTGATTTCTCCGTTCCCAGCAAACTGGTTAGGGGATGGTGGGGTCACCTTGGTGCTGCCTCTGGCTTTGCACTACTGGATTATAATGGCACCGATCTCTCTCGCAGTAGAGCCTTGGAGGTACTTTGATTTGTTAATTGTTTTACCAAGATCTATTTCTCCTGGTTTCTCTCAAACTTATGCAGAAAACCTGGGTGCAGTGCCGTTTACGATGAAGAAACGGGAAACAATGTAGCCCTTCTGTCCTGCATGACCTAATTCATATTTATGTTCTTCTATTCATTGATTAATTAAAGGGAATAATGAACGAGCTTGTTGGGGTTTAACCTGTAGATGTGCTTGGATCATTGCTATGCACCTATTTCTGCCTTGTAGATGTGCTTGGAGATCATTGGTTACCACAGAACACTGCATTTTGTTTTCAACACTGTTTTGAATTACACTACAATAGTTCGATGTATGAGGATTGAGGACTTACATGTGATGCTACATCTACTGAAGTGTCCTTCCCTCATCGTGATTGAAACCTCCTATTTAGCTACATGTTCTTCAGTAGCCGGCTGCTCTTTGTATGGCATATTTGTTGTCGGCATTACTAATTTACTATTTATCGGCAAATCTCGTGGTGAACCCAAGGTCAATGTTTTATTTTCATTTTGGAAATTTGTTTCTCTTATCTGAGAGAGCCTGGTTGGGAGCAGGGATCGGGGATTTTACAATTGCATATGTATGGAGTGTATTGGAGTGCATTTTGAAATAATTGCCATCATAATAATTGTGGTTTTGTCAAACCTCCATGCAGATTTCAAGGGCTAATTCTCTGTAGCACCTGAATAGGACGATTTGCTTATCAGGAGAGTTCTGGCTAAGGACAGGGACATATATAATTAAAGTAAGCTTTTATCTCAATGGCAGCAATAACCTCTTTATATTTCACTTCATATGGTGTTTGGCAGTTGGCACTTTGGCATGCTTAAAATCATTTGATCTTGTAATAAGTAAGAACAGTGCTAAATATGAAATGGTATGGAGATTCAGGTAATTCTTATTTGTGTCTTTGGTGTATTATTTAGGAATGTATACCCCTTTTTCATCCTCAACATGATGTTGGTTTCTGGTCCAGCCCCTTGTCATCATTAGTCTGATGTGACCATTGTCAAAATTGTGGTAAATTTCCCTTTTGTTCATCTACTGCAGCCTAAAGCCACTCTCCTTTTGAACAGGCAAAGCTCGTGCATATGAAAGCCATCAGGATAGGTCTTATTGGGCTAAGGTGCTTTACTGCTTTGTTGTTCATGTAAGCATCGGAGGGAATCGGAACTATTTTATTTACATCTCTACTATAATGATCCAATCTGGAGACTAGAGTCTTGGAAAACATTCTGAAGCTGGATTGTTCTATGAGAATTTCTATATATCCAATCTAGAGGCTGAAATGAACTTGGATTGTTCAGTTTTGATTGAAGTGAACTTGTCTAAATCTAGAGTCCCAAATTGGTCACAGTTATTTGCATTGTGCAAAATCTCCACTATAATTGAAAACTTCTCTAAGCAAATCCTTTCTTCAAGATCAGCGACTCACAGCACACCACCTACAGGATGCAACGGCCTAGAGGATAACCAAGGATGGAGTCCTTTGCGAAGAAGGCAGGGTTGGCCACGAACCGGGGGAAGCTGTTTGAGATGAAGAGCAACTTGTTTGTTGTAGCGAATGTTGGGAGTTGACAGCAAATGAGCTACTTGAGCTTGCTGACAAGGTATACATGCCCTTAGTTCTTGTGTATTTGCGATGCCTTTGCCCGTAGTTCTTGTGTATTTGCGATGCCTTACTACTATTTGCTAATAGTGTGTTAACTTGTTTGTCCTATTTGTGTTGGTTGGTCCAGGAATTTAAATGTTGAAAACTCATATTTTTATCGTGTCTGATTTTACACCAGATTTTGGAGCCAAGCTTCACACAGTATGTTCTCTTCTGACTTCATCTTTCTTATCTTCTCTTTTGTTGTATTACGGATGATCATTCTTCTATTGTGCGTCCATATCATAGTTAGATTTCAATTGTACTTTATCAAAAATCAGATGTCGGTCTTCTTATTATCATGTATGCAGATGCAGTATCCTTTTGTGTAATCGAAATGGGTTGTCCGTCTGAAAGGAAAAATTCCTATACCAGGCCAATCTACTTGGTTCTTTAGCAGCGTTACCACGGGCTAGATAATTTAGTACTAAATTCCTACGTCAGCCTCTTCCAGGCAATATGATATTATCTTCAGTTATAGTAGAGATACAGGTAACCAATTTCTTTAACTGAATAGAATTCATTTTTTCTTTTGAACGAACAGCAGGAGCTCAGCCTTTTAATTAAGATAGAGCAAAGAGGTTTATGTACAGAGAAGAGCTCATTATAGTAGATATAAATATTGTCATTGTGCTGAGATTTTTAAATTCTAAAATTCAGTAGAAAAATATTACTCTATTTAGACAAATGCACTTCATCTTCTGAGATACCAAGCAGTTGAAGTTGCTGTGAACAAAAGGCGAAGGAATAATCTTAAAGAGTTGTTTAACGTCATTCAGCAGGAGCAGTATTGCTAGAAGCATCCCATGACTGAATTCCAGGAAAAAAGTAGTATGATACTCCTGCTACTTCAATTGTCATTTGATTTTGCTTGTCAAGGAAAAAAATGTCATTTGATTTCTAGAACCAAATATCAGCTGATGTTGAATTCTCTTGGATCAACTCAAGTCTGTACTTCTGTTAGATACATGGTATGTAAGTTCTTGGGATATTATATTTTTTTAAGCTTGTGTTGATCTTCACATGCAATCTCCTTGATGTCCAGATATCTACCTAAAATTTTTGAAGTATTCTTCACAAATGAAAATGCTTCGTTATAGATGGTGAAAAATGTTATTGTCCATATTTCGATCACATAAGATGGACTTAATTTTTATGAACAAATTGGTTGTTTTTTTATGAACATTCCCTAGATAAAAGCCGTAGCGTTAACACGGGCATTATACTAGTTTTTTATAAAGTATATGATACATTGATTGATGCTTTATTTGGAGTTATCTGTATTTTATCTTTTTTTAATCTTTGTGTTTATTGTTTCTACCCATGTTCATTGTTAGCGATATTCACCATGAGAATCCATAGCAAAGTATTAATAAATGGATAAATGCTATTGTTTCATGGATGGGTGGAGAACTAGATATGGATAAGTGCATTCACAACCAGAAATCTCTACTTCTCCTAGTGACATGGGTTTCTCTTGGTGTTTTTAGCATTCAAAATTTATTATAAATTTTTCCTATTAAATGTCTTCTAGTGAGATTTCCATGGGCTATGACTAGCGGTAGCGTTTTACTACTACTTAAAAACACTAGGAGAAATCCACCTTTTTAGTAGTGATTGATGGCTATTAGTATCCCTAAAATTCTTGGATGAATAGATCGAATGGATAAATACATGGCAGGATGAATTTGAAACATAGATGTTGGATGAGGAGCAGAAATTTTAAGTATGGAGCACTGATTGAATTCAATGTGGAATTTTGTTGTGTAGATTTTACAAGAGAAATAAATCCATGTAGCTAGTAAGGAATCAGCAGTCAGCAGCAGCAGCAGCAATGCAATGCAAATTGACATACAAGTTTTCCAACCAATCAATTGGGAGGCCCATATCCTAGCTTCAATGTGGGCACACCAGCTTGGAAACTATGTTTATTTTTTTTTGCTAGGGAGGGCAAATCTTTTTTTTTTCTATAGGACATGGCAAACCTATACTACTCATGTAAGTTTTGCTTATGTGTACTAAATTTGCTCCGTCATTTGAAACCTATTTTTTGAAGAGATTGACTTTGTCTGTTTTGAAGTTGGATTTATGGCCTTGTTGGTATTTCCTACACAGTAATTAATGCCCTTGAAGCCTAAAAGTGGATTTTCAATTCGGAGGTTTGCAATCGAAGCATGATGTTTTGGATCATTATATAAGGTGAGCTAGGATATGGTTGAAATGACCCATGGCGCACCCCTTGCGTGTCTTCTTTGCCTTAACACCTCATATGTTGTCTTCCTCTATCATGTTCCTCCTCACGCCTAAATGCAGAACACCTCCCCTTTAGCCACCAAAGATGTCTCTGTCACTAGTTTCCTACTTCCTAACATCTCAAGTTCCCAAAACCACTCACTACTAACCACTTACATTGCCACATCCATCGCAAAAAGAAACTGCCTATGTTGGGGGATATTATGAAGTTGAAATGGTACTTGTGACCCCTAGAGATATCAATAGATATTATAATAATAGAGAGGATGGCTGTGGCCCAAGTGATGAATTTCAATAGTCGAGGGTCCTAGGGCCTGCGTTACAAGAAACGGACCGACTCATTATAGATCACAAGAATTGTAGTTGGTTGATGAATGGAAAATGATGCATGACAATGGCACTTGAGATGGGATAAATGATTTGCTATTATATTCGTATTGCCAAGTTGCAGCATATATAGTTGCACATAGGCTTTTGGACAAAGTCCGTGCTGAAAAAAATATATAGATTGATCATCATCGAAAATGTTTTTAAATAAAATTCAAAAGATAATGCTGAAGATGCTTGCTTTTTTTTTGTACTCCTGAATTATTATGTGGGCCTCATCCCTGGCGACTGAAGGGGCCGGTATGGCCGTATGGGCCTGAGTGGGCTGTGCAAATGTACAGAGAGTGCTGCACAACTAAGCCCAGCCTCTTGATTCTCAAAAGAAAAAAAAACAAAGCCCAGTCTCTTCGAGGCAGCCCACCACCGCTTGACACGCACGACCTGTCCGACTCCAACGGTCCACCGCGGTCGTTCCGGCCACCGCCAGCCGTGGGAAAGGTCGAGCCCCCTTTTCCTTCCTACAACCCTAACCCCTTTCACTCGCCCGCCGCCTCTCGCCGGCGAAGAGGAGGGGGACGGACCCGGACCCGCGGCGTCGGAGACGAGCACCCTTCCCGGCTCCCTCCAGGCAGCCTCGAAACTCCCTCCCCGGACCCGGAGGCGGCGGAGCATCTGTGAGGGGAGGGGAGTGAGCTTGGCCTGGCCCGGCGTCCCCCGCTCGCACTCCGCGTTGGTGAGCGCCGAGCGCGCCCCCCAGGTTGGCGCTCTCCTCTCCTTCTCGTCTCTCTTCTCTGCGAGCCGGCGGAGTAGGCTTTCATTCATTTCTATCGTATCGTGTCCACATCCTAGAGAATCGGTTCGTTCTCCGTAGATTCGCGTGGGACACTATTGGGGAATTAGTTGGCGTGCACTGTAAGATATAATATAACGGGCTTATTTGGTTTGATGTTACTTTCTTTGAATTTTTGGGATTAGTAGAAATTTGAACCTGGTTACCATTTCCCAATCATCCTAACAACCACTAAGCTACTATTTGGTGCGAGGTTACAGTTATGGTGGGGCTGGCTCAAATGAAATACCTTTTTTGTATAATAAAGGGCTCAAACGAAATGCTAGATTGTGATAATTATATTCATGTCAACTTGCAATAGTAATGAGTGGTGTAAATGGACAAGTAATTATTTTAGCAGATTTCAGATAATGCACTTACTGCTAACGAGACCGGATTTGCCAGTCAGAAATCTCAAATATTGATTCCAATGAAACATCTGTTTCTTTGGCTATTTGTGCTACCTTCTTTTTGGCATTGCCGCCAGTATCAATACGGTTCTTTTAACATGCCAGCAATTCTCATTATTTCCTAGAATTGGTTAAAGTTAAACAAGTAACATTTAAATCAATTATGGTCGCCCTCTTAGATTTCTGGTGTGGCGCTATTGGACTACTTTTTTTTGGCGTGATGAACAGCTTTGTAGCTTCCTTCTAAATGAATGAATGCACTGCCTACAGGCTTGACCGAGGAAAAGCTGTGCCCTGTGCCTCTTGGAAGAGCTTCACCATTTGCCAGGTCTTGAACTAGTGCTCCTCTGTCAGACAAGAAATCAAGCTCTCTGACAAACACAATGATGACAAAAGCCTGTAAGAAGAGGAGGGGAGTTTGTGTAAGCAGTGAATTGGGAGACTTGAGTACAATCTTGAGGTTGACGAAAGCAGACTCTCTAAAGAGGATGGTGTGGCATCAATCCCTACATGTGAGCACCAATCGCCTTCTGAAGTCAAGGCTGAAAGTATGAATACTAGGACGATAACTCAATGCACAAAGATCTTGAGGAAGCTCATGGATCACAAAGGTGGTTGGATTTTCAATCAACCTGTTGATCCAGTGCTATATGGGCTTCCTGATTACTTTGATGTTATCCGCAACCCGATGGATTTAGGTACTGTTAAGAAGAAACTCACTAGCAAGCAATATGTAAGCACTGATGAGTTTGCAGCAGATGTGAGGCTAGCATTTTCAAATGCCATGAAGTATAATCCTCCAGGGAACGATATCCATGCTATCGCCCAACAACTGAATGTAATATTTGATTCAAAATGGGAATCAGCGAAGACAACATTCACAAAAGCCTGTAACAAGAGGAGGGGAGTTTGTGTAAGTAGTGATACAGTCTTTGAGGCTGAGGAAAGCAGACTCTCTAAAAAGGATGGTGTGACATCAATTCCTATAAGGCTGTGTTGAAATATCATAAGGACGCTCATTGATTACAAAGGTGGCTGGCTTTTCAAAGATCCTGTTGATCCAGTGCTATTAGGGATTCCTGACTACTTTGATGTTATCCGCAACCCAATGGATTTGGGTACTGTTACGAATAAACTCACAAAAAAGAAATATGTAAGCATTGAGGAGTTTGCAGCAGATGTGAGGCTAACATTTTCAAATGCTATGAAGTATAATCCTCCAGGCAATGATGTCCATACTCTCGCTAAAGAACTGAATCGAGTATTTATTTATTATGGGAATCAGTGAAAATGAAATTTAGGGGCCCAAGCCCGGTTCAAGAGCAGAAGACAATATTCACAGAAGTTCAAGCTCAAATGGATTCAGAGGCTACAACTGGGTGCTCAAATTCAAAACCTTTGGTTATTAGAAGTCCAGTTGCTTGCTCAAATTCGATTGCAAAGGAGCCACTGACAGATGCGTTATCCTTAAAAGTGAGATCACATATGCTCTTATTCACTTCTGATTATGGTTTGCTTTAATTGGTGGTTATATGATTTTAATGTACTGCTATATGCTACTTGTACAGGTAAAAATCATATCTTTCGTGGGCAGTGACGAGCAGATTTCTTCCAAAGGTGTCAATGGCATATCTTCTTTGCATTACACGCAACAAGCTTTTATTCCTGTGGCCAATTAAGACTTGTTACTATGATTATTAATGATTTTTCATTTTCCTTTTGGTATTAAGGTATACCTAGCAAATATGGGTTCTTAAATCACTTTGTCCCTGCTGGCAACAGGGAGGCATCTTTAAATCATTCTCTTCCTTTCACTAAGGCTTTGGGCATGACCCGTTAGTTCCCAGTACCCTTCTCATTATTTTTGACTCAGTCATGGTCTGTTCACTAAGGCTTCACTAAGGCTTTGGGCATATGAACCAACTAAACATATACCTTCTACCTTTATGAGAATGCTAAAATATAAGGATAAGAGCAACTGATCATGTAAGTGTCTACCATCTTTGCAAAAAAGTGGGATTGAACCAAAATTTATGCAGGGAGAAACAGAAAAAGAACTCAACATATAAATAGTTGAGTGTTGTGTATCAGACATGAACTGCCTCTACAAATATGGAAGGCCAAGCTGCTTGACTTACAAAATTCTATTCTGACTAAGCAATCTCATAAAAAGAAAGTGGAGGGGGAATACTTCTTGTGCCTTTTGCAGAGAGTGATCAAGTCAAGCAACCTGCAGTGAGTGCGCAAGGCATGCAGTTTGGAAACGGCCTGTGTGCTGTAACAGCCGCATAGGGTTTGTAATAAGTAGTAGTCATGAGCCATGAGGGCAAGAAATATTAGACTTGGTTATTGGTGTTCTTCACCTCGGCTGTGCTGGGGTTTGGTAGTTTTGGTTGCTTTTTGTCCAAACCCTGGGAGTTGAGTGCAACTGGCAGCTTGATTAGCTCTGGTTAAAGAACATACTATGCATTGTTCAACTTTTGTAATTTTGTTGCTCTTGGGTAATGAAATTCGGTTCATCCATGGTAAAAAAAAGAAGATATGAATAGCTGCAGCAGCAAGTGTTTGTTTGCTGATCATATGTTTGAAGGAAAAGAGAGTTAAATGCCCCCACGAGGATAATATGTTTCATTTGCTTCTTGTTAATATATTGGGCAGGAATCCAGGAGGATGAGGTTTCTTCCCAGGTGGAGCACACGCAGAGGTCCTGAAGTCAGTGGCCCTGTATTTTCATTAGCAAGGTTAGAAGGAAGGAGACAACAGCTTCGCAATCAAGTCAAGCATCCTTTAGTGAGGGCGTCTGAAAGGGTTTTGTAGTTTGTAAATAGCCTGTGAGCTGTAATAGCCGGTCTGGGCTTGTAATAAGTCGTATTAGACTTGGTATGGGTGTTGACGTGTTGTATCCCTTGGCTGTGCTGGGGTTTTGTTGTTTTGGGTGCTTTTTGTCTAAACCCTGGGAGTTAAGTACAGCTAGCAGCTTGGTTAGTTCTGGTTAAGCACATACTATGGATTGTTAAACTATTGTAATTTTGTTGCTCTTCGGTTCGTCCATGGTAAAAAAAAAAAAAGGAAAAGACATGAATAGCTGCAGCAGCAAGTATTTGCATCCTGATCAGTTTCTTCTATTTGTCCTTGCCTTTTTTTTTACTTCGAATTTTCCATTGTAGTAGATGCTCGCATGATCTATCGATCAGAATTTTTGGATGTTTTTTTAAGGATATCGAGGCGCTACAAAATGTTTAGCAGCACAGAACTGCCCTAAAGTGTTTAGCTTCTGTTCAGAGCGTGCACAGCTTGCCGGGCCTAGCCTTTGCCTGCGCTTAGACAGCCGTCATGTAGTGTTTTATCCCTTCTTGTTTCTCGCCAGACGCCAGCTTTTGCTGATCCTTATGACTGCAGCATGTTTTTCTGATTGATATATTTGGCATGTGTTATCTCAGTTGCAGACCGACCCGTCGCCTAGAACAGAACTTCATGAAAATGGCAGACCGTCGGGCAGCGACCGGAGACAATATGCGTGCATCATGATGCATTTATATTTACAGAGATAATGACAATAAGTTAATAAAGGAATAAACACACACAGAGATAACGATAATAGAAGGACGTGTTTGGTTGGAGGTCGATGGAAGGCAAAGTTTGGTTGTTGACAGTGTAGAGCGTTGTTTGGTCATATATATGCCTCGATTTGGCCTACTCCACTCAGTGCTGATGAATTGCAGTTCAATTTTCTCCCTCTGTGTGGTCAAATTGAGGCGATCGCTTTCAGCAAACTTTTTCTGGCTGCTGACATTTGGTTAGGCGTCCATTGGCTTTAATCCACACACTAGCATGTTAGGGCCTAGTCGCGATTATGATTTTCATTAGTTGGATTTATTGCTTAGATAGATGGGCTTGGCACTTCTTCATGCAAATAATTTCATCTATACCCATCTCTCTTCATCATGATCTTCATGAACATGTATGAACTTGTGCTTGATTTTAACTAAAATTCCATTGCTAGCTGTTGCTGCCATTTGATACCAATTGAAGACACATCTCTTGATATACCAAATAAAAAATAGTTCACCAATGTCAATCGAAATATAATCTTCACAAGTTTATGCCAATCAGAATAGACTGTTATACATCATAATGCTATCTAGGGAATGCTTATAAAGACAAATGATAGCGTTAACTTGCACTAGATAGAGTTTTACAACTAGTGACCCCTTTTGGATGTGGGAGGTATGTTGGTCGCTAATTGCAAAATCTCTACATAGACTAATTCTCTCTTTTTACAGTATATACATATATATATATGTGGAAAGCAATAACATATGCACTTTTTGGTCAATTAATCCTAAACATTTGAATTTAAAGCTATATCACGGAGAGATGGAGAGTAGCTACATAAGAGATAAGTTGCAATCCAAATGAAATTGAGAGATGCTTTTACCAATTATGATGGTTGAGTTAGGTAGCATACCCAAGAGGAACTTATTGTCACCAAGAGACTACAAGAATTCACTAGAAGAATAAGAACACTAGCATATATGTAAAAAAAAATTAAACACTATATATGTAGATGTAGATCATAGGTAGATATTTATATTTACTCTGAACATTGGTCAAATACATCGTACATTGGACATATAGTATATAAGATAAGATAGATCTGAATCCGATATCAATCTAAGGTATCTGGACCTGTATTTATTATATATATAATATTGTTTTATATCCAAATAACAAATATTGTATTGTTTTAGATATCGAATCCATACCGTCAAACAATTATAAAATGAGGCGGTGCAAGAGGCCGTTATGGGCCTGCATCCGTTTCGTGGCATTGTTCAGGGAGCCCACTTATATCTAGCCCAAACTTCGTTTCCAACCGCCTCATCGAGCCCACCGCTTAACCGCCTTGACTCCCACGAGCTCACTCATCTCAAAAACCTGGCCACTGCCATTCTCCTCTTCTCCCCCTCAGTCCCTTCCCTCCGCGCCGTGGCCGAGGCGCGTCCACCCCTATCGATCCGCCCTCACCGCCAGGCGGAGGAGGATCTGGGAGGGGAGGGGAGGGGAGGGAGCCAGGTCCGGCGCATCCACCTGCTCTCGTCCGCCAGGTTCGTGTTCGGCCCTCTTCCTCGTCTCACCTCTGCGATCCATTCTATTGTATCGTATCGCGTTCACATCCTAGAGAATTGGTCCGTTCTCTGTACATTCGCGTGAGATTTTTTGGGGAATTGCCGTTTGCCGTGCCTTATTCGTGGCTCATCGATAGATAGGTTGTGGTTCCCTTGCGCCGTCGTCAGGGAATGGATCCATCCATTCCTTGCGGATTTGCAGGGAAATCGATCTCATTTTTTTGCCAATCCGAAACGACTTCTGAAACAAACCTTATGTGTACCTCGACCTCCCTAGAATCGTGGTTAAGGGCTGACTAGGAACTCTAGGGTTTGCTTAACGGGCTGCGTGGTGCTTTGGAGTTTCAGTGATATGTTGGTGTGTGTTACAGTTACAGACCTGCTTTTGATGGTTACTTGTTTGAGATAGATGCCTCCTGTATGGGTGCGTGGCCTTCAGATTCTGTTAGTCACATAGTCCGTGTACACCATGCCTAAATTCTCACCCTTCCTCCGCCGCTGCTTGGCCTGCTCCATAGCTGTTTGTGTACTCAGAAAACAAAAGATGATTGATGTTGTTTCCATAGTTAAAACAAGAGCCGGTTACCTCCGCTGCAATCGGCATTGTAATTTAAGGAGCTTATTTGGTTTGATGTTACTTCCTTTGAATTTTTGGGATTAATAGTTAGTTTAAAGTTGAACTGGTGACCATTTCCCAGTCATCCTTACATCCACAGACCCACTAAGCTTCTTTTTTGTACTTTTGTGTATGTAAGGTTACAGTTATGGTGGGGCTGGCTCAAATCAAATGCTAGGTGATTGTGATTATTGTATAGTTGTATTATAATGTCTGCTTGCAATAGTAATGACTAGTGGAAATGGACATATCATTTTTTGATAATACATTTACTGCTAATGAAACTGGATTTGCCAGTGATAAATCTCAAGTGTTGATTCCAATGAAACGTCTGTTTCTTCAACTGTTTATGCTATTCTGCTTTTTGCCATTGCCACATCGATATGCTAGTACATCCTCTGCAAGTGGCAAAAGAAAAACAATGGTTGGTTACTTGTTTAGAATCTCTGCCATTGACGATTAGCGCATGACACTTCTATTACTCAAATATGGCCTTATGCATGACAATTGTTAGTTCTTCAGATTTTGTGGTGGGTATTGGGTGGCTACTATCCGTTAATCCAGTTAATTGGAGGTATAAACATCTGCCTATTAAATACTGGCAGCCTTGCATGATGCAAAATGAAGTATTGGACATAGGCTCAAAGATGTATACTTGCATGTGAGTATTGCTGTGTGCACAAATGTGCAGAAGTGCACTGATGATTATTCGAACTAGCTGGAAGTTCTCATGGTACTTATTTTGAATAATTAAGAATAACTGATTAAGTACCTATAGAGGCACTAGTTCAGTCAGTTTTACTGATCCCTTGGAAAGTTATAAGGTTGTTGTGGTGATTATGTGACACTGTAATGATCTCCTGGCTGCTAAATTAGGAACATATGTCAATTTTTTAACATTCCACTATGTATTATGATTTAGTTTTTTTATAACCATATATTATGACTTAGTAGTTGTCTCAGTGCAATGGACATTCCTTACATTTTATTATTTATCCTTCAGCACTGTATTTGAGTATATGTTTTCATGGTGCGTGTAAAACCCTGGCCCCTATATGCAGTGGATTTAGTCTGTACTTAGGGAAATGAAGCCAGAAGGTCAAGAAATTAACCCGGAGTGGAATGCAGAGTTGCTCTTTGATAAACTGTATATGAGTTGTGATTACTGCTTGGATGATATGGATTCATATCCACACTTTAGAAGTTTGTTTGGGCATACTATTATGCTATTAAAATGCGTAATTTCCTATTGCATTATCCTGCACCATATAGTGTATGTTAGGAAGGCAATGTTTTATGTTTGTTATTAATTTAGGTCACTGGCAGAGCTACCGCCCAGGACCCCGGGCGGCCACCCAGGCTCGTCAGCAAAGAGCAAAGGAAAATTTTCTTTGCATTCTAGAGAAATCGTTATACCTTTTTAGATAAGAATTTATGCATAATGGGAATCGCCTGAGCTCCTAAAGGTTCATGGCTCTGCCACTGGTTTAGGTAGATTGTGTTTGTCATTCATCCACTTCCAGAAGATCTGCATTTACTCTTTTCTTCTGCATTTGAGTTTCCTCATTCATTTGAATTTATAAACATTAAATTTGTGATCATGCATTTTAGTGTTGTTGTCTTGCAGTTCTTTTAATATGCCAGCAATTCTCATTATTACCTCAAATTGGTTAAAGTTAAACATGTAACTCATTTAAATCAATTGTGGTTACCCTGTTATATTTCCAGTGTGGGACTATGTACCTACTATTGTTTTTTTCTTTGGGCATGTTGAGCAGCTTTGTAGATTCCTTCTAATTGAATGCACTACCTAAACCTACAAGCTTGACCGAGGAAAAGCTTTGATCTGTTTCTCTTGGCTTTGCAGTGCTTCACCATTTGCCAGGTCTTGAACTAGTGCTCCTCTGTCAGACAAGAAATCAAGCTCTCTAACCAAACACAATGAGGGCAAAAGCCTGTAAGAAGAGGAGGGGAGTTTATGTAAGTAGTGAATTGTTTGACTTGAGTTTGAGTACAATCTTTGAGGTTGACGAAAGCAGACTCTAAAGAGGATGGTGTGACATCAATTCCTACATGTGAGCACCAATCGTCTTATGAAGTCAAGGCTGAAAGTATGAATACTAGGAAGATAAGTCAATGCACAAAAATCTTAAGGAAGCTCATGAATCACAAAAGTGGTTGGATTTTCAATCATCCTGTTGATCCGGTGCGAATTGGGCTTCCTGATTACTTTGTTGTTATCCGCAACCCGATGGATTTGGGTACTGTTAAGAAGAAACTCACTAGCAAGCAATATGTAAGCACTGATGAGTTCGCGGCAGATGTGAGCCTAACATTTTCAAATGCCATGAAGTATAATCCTCGAGGCAGTGATGTCCATGCTATCGCTAAACAACTGAATGGGATATTTGATTCAAAATGGGGATCGGTGAGAAAGAAATTTAGAGGCCCAAGCCCGGTTCAAGAGCAGAAGACAATATTCACAAAAGCAAGAATAGGAGGGGAGTTTGTGTAAGCAGTGAATTGGGAGACTCGAGTACAGTCTTTGTGGTTGAGGAAAGCAGACTCTCTAAAAAGGATGGTGTGACATCAATTCCTACATGTGAACACCAATCGTCTTATGAACTCAAGGCTGGAAGCATGAATACTAGGAAGATAAGGCGGTGCACAAAAATCTTAAGGGAGCTCATGGATCACAAAAGTGGTTGGATTTTCAATCGTCCTGTTGATCCGGTGCAAATTGGGCTTCCTGGTTACTTTGATGTTATCCACAACCCGATGGATTTAGGTACTGTTAAAAAGAAACTCACTTGCAGGCAATATGTAAGCACTGATGAGTTCGCGGCAGATGTGAGCCTAACATTTTCAAATGCCATGAAGTATAATCCTTCAGGCAGTGATGTCCATGATATTGCTAAACAACTGAATGGAATATTTGATTCAAAATGGGAATCAGTGAAAAGAAATTTAGAGGCCCAAGCCCGGTTCAAGAGCAGAAGACAATATTCAAAAAAGTTCAATCTTCAATGGATTCAAAGTCGTCGATTGTTAGACGACCTGTTGCTTGCTCAAGTTCAATTGCAAAGACGTCACGAACAGATGCATTACCCTCTAAAGTGAGATCACATATGCTCTTATTCATTTATGATTATAGTTTTCCTTAACTCGTGGTTATATGATTTCAAATCTACTGCTGCATGTACAGGTAAAAATCATATCTTCCGTGTGCAGCGCTGAGCAGGTTCCTTCCAAAGGTATCAATGGCATATCTTCTTTGCAATATACAGAACACGCTTTTATTCCTTGGTTGGGCCAATCAAAACTTATTACTGTGATTATTGATACTTTGTCATTTTCCTTTCGATATTCAGGTATACCTAGCAAATAGGGGTTCTTAAATAACTTTGTCTCTGCTTGCAACAGGGAGGCATCTTTAAATCGTTCTCTTCCTTCGCTAAGGTTTTGGGCATGAGCTCCCAGTGCTGTTCTCATTGTTTTTGACTCATTATGGTCTGTTTACTAAAGCTTTGGGCATATGAACCACCTATGGCTATCCTTCTACCTATAGGAGAATGCTAAAATATAAGGATACAAACAACTGAGCATGTAAGCATCGACCATCTTAAAAAAATGGGATTGAACCAAAACTTATTCTGGGGGGGACAAAAAAAGAAATCAACATATAAATAGTTATGTGTTGTGTGTCAGACATGAAGAACTGCCTCTAAAAATATGGAATGTCAAAAATTAAAATGTTCATGCGGTTGACTCAATTCTTTCTATTTGGACTAAAGACATTCTCATAAAAAAGAAAGTGGAGGTGGGCTGCTACTTGTGCCTTTTGCTCAGAGAGTGTACGTGTCTCATCTCTTTTTGAATGCCCTGTCAGGAAAAAAAATGTTTGATCACATTTTTAGTATCTGTATACCCTCTTCTTTCGTCCAATTTTAGCTGTGGCTTAAGTGGAGCCTAGCACATGGCAAACAGGTGCATTTTTGGTTTGGCTGCAGTTTGATGGGTCATCTGGAAGACAAGAAACTCCAAATCTGTTTTGAAGGAAAGCATTAAACCCTCGTGGAGATCATAATGTTTGATTTGTTTCTTTTTAATATATTTTGCAGGACTCCAGAAGGATGAGGTATCTTCCCAGGTGGAGCACACGCAGAGGTCTTGAAGTCGGTGGCCTTGCGTTTTCACCATCAAGTCAAGCAGCCTGCGGTGAATGCAGCTGAAAGGCTTGCAGTTTGGAAATAACCTGTGTGTATAACTGCCGCACTGGGCTTGTTTTAGTCGTAATCTTAGCCAATGACAGCAAGAAATATTAGAGGTGGACATGGTTGCTATATCCCGTGGACCGCGTCTGTGCTGGGGTTTGGTAGTTTTGGATGCCTTTTTATTTTACTAATAAATCCTGTGAGTTCAGTTCAACAGTCAACTTGGTTAAATCTGGTTAAGCACTTAAAGAACATGCTATGGATTGATAAACTTTTGTGATTTTGTTTCTCTTGCGTAATGAAATTTGGATCGCCCATGGTGAAAAAGAGAGACATGAATAGCTGCAGCAGCAAGTATTCGCATGCTGCTCAGTTTCTTTTATTTGTTCGTTGACCGCTGCATGTTCATCTGAGTGATATATTTGACATGTTTATTCATCTCAGTGTTGCGAAACCTCCCCGTCGGCTCGAACAGAGCTTCAGGAATATAATAATTAGATCGTCAGGTACCGAGTAGAGACCATATCTATGCGTTACTTATACACGAGCTAATTTGGAACGATTGCACGACTGTTTTCTGCTTCTAGTTGAGATTTTGGACCTGTATCTATTTAAAATGTTTGTTTGGATTCTTAGGTCTAAAGTTTAGTTGACTATGGCTAAAGTTGAACACTAAGAATACTTGTACTCATGGAACTCTATATTCGTACTCTATTCATCTTAGTTATTAAGATTTTTTACTCTAAACTTAATTCTTCCGCACTCATTTATTCTTTATAGTATATTCTATCTATTGTGGGGTTTACTTGTCATTTTATCTAAGTATATCCTTGTAACAACTAGTTTTGAAGGATTTATTGAAACGAATTCAATGGTGTAATCAGAATTTCATTTAGTGTTTTGGTTCGTGAGTTATAATATTTTTTTCGTTAAACTCATGAGGCCTGCCACTGTACTCTCTATCCCTCCGGCTCCTGCGCATGGACGCATGTGCTCTCTTTCCCAGTCCCGCTCCTGCGCGTGTGGGGCCGCAGGCCTCGTGTGTCAGTATAAAGTAGGCACGGTACACCGCTGAATTTGGCGCACGTGCAAGGATAGCGCACGCGTTTGCCATCGCCGCTACAACGCTTCCGTGCGCTATCGCGCGTAGCGCATGCTTTCATAGCACCCGGTGCGGGTGGTCTAAGGGCGTCCGCAACGGCTGCGACCAAGCGGTGCGGTATCTACAGGAGAGAGAGGCAGACACGTTGTTCACTTGGGAAGTGTGTGAGCTAGTGCTTCTGCACTCGCTAGCGAGTCCATTTCTCCGGTTCTCTCTCTTCCAGATAATATAAACTATGTTGTTTGCTACTTTCTGCGTCCAGAATAAGTGTTATTTTTACTTTTCGAGAAACAACATCGGCAATTATATATTATAATATATAAATATTTATGCTAAGTAATTAGTATTATCGAAATATCTTTTCGTCTATTTTTAATAAATTTATTTAAAAATATAAATATTATATATATTTTTTACGAATCGAGTCAAACTTGTGGCATGTAAACTTAAAAGGATTCTTATTTTGGGACAGAGGGAGCAGTTATTAGATGGCAACGTATAAAATGCAAATCACCCCCTACGTGAAAAACCCATATAAACCATGATAAAAAAGTGTCTAAATTCACCAACAAAATCACACATATATGATATGATGATACATAAATTTATAAAATATCATGTCCAAACTCGACTTCGTTTGTGAGATATAAAAACAACTAATTTCAGGCCAGAAAGTTGGTCAGATGATTTTTTAGAAATTATTATTTTTATATCTCACAAACGAAGTTGAGTTTAAAAAAGATATTTTACAAGGTTATGTACTATCATATCATCTATATGTGTGACCTTTTGGTGAATTTAGATATTTTTTGTCGTGATTTGCACGAGTATTCACGAAGGTTATGGTTTTCACCCTTATTAGATAGCTTGTTGGAGCCACCCTAAAACTTTGGTCTACTTTTAGCTCACTCGTGTAGTTAAAGTTAGTGAGAAAACATTTTAGTCATTCTGTTTATAGCCTCAAGAGCTAAGTTGGTCCGAACTTAGATCTTGCAACCCAAAATAACCAATAATCAGAATTATAAATATTGGTTTTAAATTTTTTTATTGAGGATCAAATATAAAATAACAGTTTTTTTAGAATTACACAATATAAAATAACAGTTGAAAAAGATATAATGTTGGCGGCCATTATGGGCCTGCATGGGCTGGACACAGGCTGTGCCATTGTATATCTAGCCCAAACCTTTTTTTTCCCAACCGCCTCGTGTCATTGCCATTCGAGCCCACCGCTCGACTCGCACGAGCTCACCCACCTCACCTCACCTGCCCACCGCCTTTCTCCCCCCATTCCTTCCCCGAATCCGAGTCCGACTCCACCAGACCCAACCCGGAGCTGCTGGCCGCGTCGTTCCGCCTCCCGCCGCCGAAAGGCCAGCCCGTGCCCGCAACCCTAATCCCCTCCTCCCCCCGTCGCCTCTCGCCGGCGAACAAGAGGGGGAGAGCCGCACGGGCGTGGCCGGCGAGCACGCGCCCCCTCCCTTCCCAGCTCCCTCCGCGGCCCCCGTGGGCGAGGCACGTCCATCCTCACCGCGAGGCGGAGGAGGAGGATCTGGTAGGGGAGGGGAGGGAGCCAGGTCCGGCGCATCCGCCCGCGCCGGCGAGCGCCAGGCGTGCCCCGCCACAGGTTGGTGTGCTCCTCCTCCCCCGTCTCTCTTTTTCCTTCGAGCCGGCGGCCTAGGATTTCATTTCTATCAATCAATCACAACCTCATCCTAGCTAGGGTTTCCGGTCGATTCGCGTGAGAATGTGTTCTGTTGTTCCCATCGATTCGCGTGGAATGGTTAGGGAATCCGCGTGCCTTGTTCGGGGCTCTTCGACATAGGTTATGGGTCGTTTGTGGCATCAGGGAAATGGACCCATTCCTTTCGGATCTGCAGGGAAATTGGTCCCGTTTCGTGGCTGATACGGAAGGACTGAGCCGAATTTCTCACCAAACCGAATTCCAGAGCAACGTTTATGGGACCTTGACCTCCGAAGAATCGCTGTTTGTCTATAGGGCTAGTTTGGGAATCTAGGGTTTGCTTAATGGGTTGCGTGCTCATGTGCCTTATCCTGTGGCGCCTCCATAATCCTTAGAATTGCATCAGCATACATTCCAGAAAAAGCTTCTTTGATGGGTAGGTTTGGGTGGGTTGTTGGTCTGCTTCATAGGTCATAGGTGTTTATGTTTCCTGCATGGCTACCGTTATTGTGGGGCGGGTTTGGCTCAAATGAAACGGTAGCTAATTTTAATAATTAGCGGAAACGGAAACATGCAGTACCCTTATGGCAACTTGCAATATTAAGTAGTGGAAATGGAAGTATCATTATTATTTTAACAGTTGGAGGTGATACCTTTACTAGTTGGGAGAATCAGATTTAGCTTTGACAAATCTCAAAACACTGATTCCAATGAAATTTGCACCTTCCATTTCTCAAATTTGAAGCGTTGGGAGGATGTATTCTTTCTCCATCCGTTCGCGTGGAATGATTAGGGAATTGGTGTGCCTTGTTCAGGGCTTTTTGAGATAGGTTATGGTTCGTTTCTGCCATCAGGGAAACAGACCTGTTCCTTTCGGATCGGAAATTGATCTCGTTTCGTGGCCCATACAAAAGGACCGGACCGAAATCTTCACCAGACCGAATTCCAGATCAACATTTATGGGACCTTGACCTCCCTAGAATCGTTGTTTGTATTTAGGGCTAGTTTGGGATTCTAGAGTTTGCTTAATGGATTGTGTGCTTGCGTGCCTTATCCTGTAGTTCCTCTATAGTGCTTTAGAACTTACATTACAACGCTTCTTTGGTGGTTACTTCTTAGAGGTAGATAATTTCCATCTGGGTTCTTGGTCTGGTTCATAGGTGTTTCTGTTTCCTGCATGGCAACCGTTATTGTGGGGGTAGGCTCAAATGAAACGTTAGCTGATTTTGATAATTAGCGGAATTGGAAACATGCAGTACTGTTATGGCAACGTGCAATATTAATTAGTGGAAATGGAAATATCATTATTTTAACAGTTGGAGATCATACCGTTACTAGTTGGGAGAATCAGATTTAGCATTGAGACATCTCAAACGCTGATTCCAATAAAATTTGCATATTCCTTTTCTTAAATTTGAAGCATGGGGAGAATTTATTCTATCTCCATCGTTTCGTGTGGAATAATTAGGGAATTGGTGTGCCTTGTTCGGGGCTCTTCGAGATAGGTTATGGTTTGTTTCTATCATCAGGGAAATGGCCCATTCCTTTTCGATCACCCTTGAAATTTATCTCGTTTCGTGGCCAACGAAAGGACCAGACCTAATCAAAGTTCCGCTAGGCGCTCGCCTAGGCGCGACTAATCGCGAATCAGAGGGTGCCCGCCTCGCCTATGGGGGTAGGCGGACCCCTAGGCGGCGGCGGCGCCGGTGGGGGTGGAGAAGCGTCCGGCGGAGGTTGGTGGTGGCGGAGGAGCTTCCGACGGGCCCGGACGGCGGCGAGCGCGGGCGTGCGCGTGCGCGAAGAGAGACAGAGGGAGAGGAACCGGCAGCTGCACCGGTGGGGGGTGGAGGAGCGTCTACGCGAGCTAGGGGCGGCGGGGGCGCAGAGGAGTGAGCGATGCCGGAGAGGGAGAAGAAGCGGCGGCGGCAGCGGCTGATGCGGTTGTAGGCGGCGGCGGCTGATGCGGCCATGCGCGAGAAGCGAGAAATAGAATGCCTTGTGGTCGAGAGACGAAGGGATAGGGTTGGGGATAAGGTTAGGTTGTTAGGGTATGGGCTTGGGCTGCTTATGGGCCTTTCTATACAACTTGTTGGCCCACAGTTGTTCTGTTTTTTCTTTTTTTATAGACTGTTACAGTAAAATATGAATGAATTTAAAACGCCTAGGAACGCCTAGGCGCTATTAATCCCGCCTAGGCACTAGGCTATGGGTCAACGCCTAAAATCCGCCTAGCGCCTAGTGAAACTTTGGACCTAATTTCACCAAACCGAATTCCAAAGAAACGTTTATGGTACCTCAACCTCCTTAGAGTCGCCGTTTGTCTCTAGGACTAGTTTTGGGATTCTAGGGTTTGCTTAATGGGTTGCGTGCTTGCGTGCCTTATCTTGCGGTTCCTCTATAGTGCCTTAGAATTGCATCAGCATGCATTACAATGCTTCTTTGATGTTTATGTACTTCTTTGAGATAGATGGTTTCTGTCTGCGTACTTGGTCTGGTTCGTAGGTGTTTATGTTTTCCGCATGGCTATTGTTATTATCATGTAGGCTCAAATGAACGTTAGCTGATTTTGGTAATTAGCTTAGCGGAAACGGAAACATGCATTACTGTTATGACAACATGCAATATTAATTAGTGGAAATGGAAATATAATTATTTTAACAGTTGGAGATGATTAGCTTAGCGGAAACGGCAACATGCAGTACTGTTATGACAACGTGCAATATTAATTAGTGGAAATGGAAGTATCATTATTTTAACAGTTGGAGATCATACCGTTACTAGTTGGGAGAATCAGATTTAGCATTGAGACATCTCAAACGCTGATTCCAGCAAAATTTGCATATTCCATCTCTTAAATTTGAAGTGTGGGGAGAATGTATTCTTTCTCCATCGGTTCGTGTGGAATGATTAGGGAATTGGCGTGGCTTGTTCAGGGCTCTTCAAGATAGGTTATGGTCCGTTTCTGCCATAAGGGAAATGGACCCATTACTTTCTGATTTGCAGGGAAATTGATCTCGTTTCATGGCCAATACGAAAGACCAGACCTAATTTCACCAAACCGAATTCCAAAGCAATGTTTATGTGACCTCGACCTCCTTAGAATTGTTGTTTGTCTCTAGGGCTAGTTTGGGATTCTTGGGTTTGCTTAATGGGTTACGTCGTGCCTTATCCTGTGGTTCCTCCATAATGCTTTAGACTTTCATCAGCTGTATGTTGGCATGCATTACAGTGTGGCTTTGATGGTTGCTTCTGTGGCAGAGATTGTTTCTGCCTGAGTTCTTGGTCTGGTTCATAGTTGTTTCTGTCACATGCATGGCCACCGTTATGTGGGGTAGTCTTAATTGTTTAGCTTATTTTTATATTTAGCGGAAACGGAAACATGCAGTACCGTTATGGTATCGTGCAATATTAATTAGTGAAAATGGAAATATCATTGTTTTAACAGTTGGATGATACTGTTATGTTGGGCAGAATGTGTTCTTTTCCCATCGATTCGTGTGGAATGATTATGGGATTGGTGTGCTTTGATCGGGGTTCTTCGAGATAGGTTAGGGTTCGTCTGTGCCATCAAGGAAATGGAACCATTCCTTCCTGAAGAGCAGGGAAATTGATCTCGTTTCATGGCCAATACGAAAGGACTGGACCTGATTCTCACCAAACCGGATTCCAAAGCAACGTTTATGGGACCTTGACCTACCTAGAATCGTTGTTTGTCTCCAGGGCTAGTTTGGGATTCCAGGATTTGCTTAATGGGTTGCGTGCAGCGTGCCTTATGCTGTGGTTCTTCCATAGTGTGCTTTAGGCTTTCATCAGCAGTATGTTGGCATGTGTTACATTGCTGCTTAGAGTTTCTTCTTTGAGATGGATGGTTTTCGTCAGGTTACTTGGTCTGGTTCATAGGTGGTTCTGTTTCTTGCGTGGCTACCGTTATTGTGGGGTGAGGCTAAATTGTAATCAGCGTTGAGAAATATGTTCGTGTAATCTGTGATGTGTATGGGAGTATATGTTTATATGTTTGAATAACATTTGTGTAGTTGTTGAAGAAATGCTGTTTGGTACTTTGGTATTTGCTAGCTGTGTGATTTGTTGTATATTTTTCTCTATTAAAAGCTGGCAATAATTGTTGTTTACTTCTCTAAAATGCCAAAATTTTGTCTATTTTGCTTTTTTTGTCAAATTCGGTTACATCAGGTATATCTGAATTATCTGTAGTGTTCTCTCGGGTTTGAAAATCAGGTATCAGTTTGTAATGCCCAACTTGAATATTTGGAAGTTTGGGTTACCCGAATGCATCATTTGCCTTTTTGTTTTTAGTTTGGGTGGATTGTGTAGATCATTCATCCAGCATTTCTGGTAAGACTACATTTGCTCTTTTCATTATAGGTTCGATTTTGCTCGTTCATTTGAGTTTCTAAACATTAATAGTGATCATGCAGTTTTTTTAACATGTCAGCAACTCTCATTTCCCTTAAATTGGTTAATATTGAATAAATAACTCATTTAACTCCATTGCCGTAATTCTGTTGGATATCTGGTGTGGGGGCTTTGGGCCTACTTTTTTTCCCCCTTTTGCCGTGTTCAGTAGCTTGTTCTAAATGAATGCTCCACCTACAGGCTTGGCTGGGGAAAACCTGTGCTCTGTGCATCTTGGACACGGCTTCACCATTTACCAAATCTTGAGTTATTCCTCCGCTGTCAGACAAGAAATCAAACTCTCTGGCCAAACACAATGATGGCACAGGCCTGTAAGAAAAGGAGAGGAGTTTATATAAGCAGTGAATCAGGAGACTCTGACACAGATTCTGATGTCGAGGGAAGTAAACTCTCTCTAAAGTCTGGAGTGACATCAATTTCTACATGCGAGCACCAGTCATCTTATAAGGTCAAGGTTGCAAGTATGAAAAGTAGCAGAATGATTAGGACGTGTAAAAATATTGTAAGGAAGCTCATTGATCACAAAGGTGGCTGGCTTTTCAAAGATCCTGTTGATCCAGTGGTATATGGGATTCCTGACTACTTTGATGTTATCCGCAACCCAATGGATTTGGGTACTGTTAAGAATAAACTCACAAAAAAGAAATATGTAAGCATGGAGGAGTTTGCAGCAGATGTGAGGCTAACATTTTCAAATGCTATGAAGTATAATCCTCCAGG
>CM041636.1:42245232-42273508 GCA_023333625.1 Bothriochloa decipiens | reverse complement strand
ATTCTTCCTCTTGTGATACTCTTTCTTGTCATCTTTCTTCTTGTGTGATTTGTCCTTCTTCTTCTTTTCTTGCTCATCATTATCACTTGAGTCATCTTTATAGTTCTTGCCCTTCTTCTTGTATGACTTGTTCTTAGGAGGCTCCGGGCGTTGATGAGAGAGATGCCCAAGCTTGTGACAATTTTAGCATTCCATCTCGGAGATGGGCTTTCTCTTGCTACTAGTGAAGAATTTTTTTCTTTTTCCATCAAACTTGATGCTATGATGGTTAAGCTTTTTCATCATCTTGGAGGTCTTCTTCACCATGAGAGCAAGACTTGTGTCATCAAGCTCACAATCACTTGCATTGGCATAGGAGACCTTCTCTTTGCCTTTTCTTTGACGGCTTGCATTGAGAGCTAAGTCCTTCTTCTTGGATGATGAGCCATCCTCGGGAGTGAGATGCATGTATATCTCATGAGCATTGATTTTTCCTAATATTTGAGTTGGAGTAGCATTGGAAAGATCTCCTTGATGAAGCACGGTGACAATATGCCCATATTTCTCAATAGGGAGGACACAAAGGATCTTTATTGCAACATCGGATGGAGTCATTTGATTGAGTCCAAGTCCATTGAGCTCCTCTACAATAGTGTTCAAGCGAGAAAACATCTCATTAGCACTCTCATTAGATTTCATCTCAAAAGAATTTAACTTTCGCATAACAAGATGATAGCGTTCCTCACGTTCACTCTTTGTTCCCTCATGTAAAGCACAAAGATCGTACCATAGAGCATGGGCGTCCTTGTGATTTCTAACACGGTTAAACACATCCTTACCAAGACCACGGAATATAGCATTCTTGGCCTTAGCATTCCACTTCTCATAGTTAACCTCATCACCTACAAGGTCGGCCGTGCCCTTAGGTTTTGGGAATCCTTCCGATGCGGCCCTAAGAATGCCAACATCTATGGCTTCTAGGTATGCTTCCATACGAATTTTCCAATAAGGAAAATCATCTCCCTCGAACATGGGAGGAGGGCCTTTCCCATGGGACATCTTTACTCTAGGCGGTTAAGCCTAATTATGAGCAACTCAGCTCTGATACCACTTGAAAGGAATCAAGATGCCCAAGAGGGGGGTGAATTGGGCTAATTCTAAATTTTCTTGCGGAATTTAAACCTACAAGCCTATTTCACTCTATGTGCCTAAGTGTGTTCCTAAGAATACTACCGTTAAAAGTTTTGCACCCTAATTCCAATCCTATTCTAGCATGGAATTTCTAGGAATGTAAATCACAAGAATGTAAATGCTAGAAAGTAAATACGAAAAGTAAAAAGGGACAAGGAACACGGCGATGTTTTCCTGAGGTATCGGAGAGTTGCCACTCCCCACTAGTCCTCGTTGGAGCACCCGCGCAAGGGTATAGCTCCCCCTCAATCCGTGCAAGGATTGAGTGCTCTCTATGATTGATTCTTCGTCACTCCGACGCGGTGAATCACCGGAAACCACACACAACATGAGTTGGGTCATCCACAAGCTCCGCCGGATGATCACCAAACTCCCAATCACCACAAAGCCGTCTAGGTGATGGCGATCACCAAGAGTAACAAGAACAAACTCTCACTTGACCTCGCAAAGCCTAATAAGAAGATGGATGCACACTTGCTACTCTCAAATCTCTCATGAGGACTAGACCATGGATTCTCAAATCACTAGCACCTCACTTGAAGCTCTTGCACTTGCTTGCACTCAAATATAGCCTCAGCTGAACTAAATAAGCAAGAGAGATTGAATAGAGGAGGTGGGGTTGTATTTATAGGCCAAAGACCAAAATCCAACCGTTACCCCCGAACTCAGCCTCATCGTGAGCGCCGGACGCGTCCGGCGCATTATGCCATTCAAACTGAAAACGACCGTTGGAGCTGGAGTCCACACGCCGAACGCATCCGGCGCTGGCGTCAGATGCGCGTCCGGCGCTCTGGTCCAAACACAGTCGTCTCTGAGTAGCGTCCGGCGGCCAACAGGTGCGTCCGGCGCGTACTACTTTGCTACTGCGCACGCTAATGAGCGCCGGACCGCGATGTGAATAAGCGTCCGGCGCAAAACCCTCTTCTGCTGCGCAAACCTGTGAGCGCCGGACGCATCCGGCGCCACGTGAACCAGCGTCCGGCGCAGCAAAAAGAGCCCGTTCACTTCTAATTCGACGAACTTTGTGAACGACTTCGATCTCAACCAATCTTGGAACTTTTTGGTAACTTCCTAGCGCTAAGTTTCACAAGTGTGCACCACACCTAAACCATTAGGCTTAACTAGGTCAAGCTACCTGTTTGCACCCCCTTAATAGTATGGCCAAAGGAAAAAAAAAGTCCTAAAGACTAATCCGTTGTCACTCAACACCATTGACGAACGGAACTAATCCTATCTTCGACCTTGATGATCATCTTTGGAAAACCGAAACGATTTCCATCGTCAGGGGACATGAAAACCATATTGCCCTAGATTGTCATTACCATGACCTAACCAAATCTTTATTTCTATAAAACACACGTTAATCATGATAGTCATTGTCATCAATCATCGAAACCCACATCAAGGGGCCTAGATGCTTTCAGTATAGCCGTGCCTAGGTAAAGAAATCAGGACGACTGAAACATATAACACATAGTGCTTGTTATTGTCATGCCTAATATAGTGTTAGTGCTGTGTTGTTTTCACTTGGCCATCTATTATTCATGTGGATTCTTAGAGAAAAAGTGATTAATATATAATAACCGATAAAGCACGAAATATGTCAAAAGACACATGGTGTCATTGTCACATGGCTGGCCACAAGATAGCCCACATGGAGAAGATCCTCCGGGCCGGGCGAGGGACAGGACCAAAAGGGCGATTTGCTGTAGCGTGTACGTCGGAGCGAGAGCAGTGCAAAGCATGACAAGGTTTTGACGAGTCGACGACTCGTCAGGTCGGTCGATGGCCGGCCGGCGAGAAGGGTCAACAAAAGCATCCATGTGCCCCGAGACTTTGCGACTATGCAGCGGTACTGAAAGGCCAAAAGGACTACTGCACAGCTAGCGGCGGCCAGCGCCATCGGCCGGCCGGCCGGCCGGCGGTCGGCCGGCGGCAGGCTGGAGAGATTTGTTCGTGCCCCCCTGCACTGCTTTCATTGCCTTTGGGTTTCAAAGCTCACCGAGCATGTAAATGTGCAAGGCCTTCGGTCGTTCTCTTCTTCTCGAGATCTTCCAGCCAGAGCTAGCTAGCTAGCTACTTTCAACGCTTTAACACTGGAAGAAGATCTAAAGCAGCCCACCAATGGCTTGGAATCTTTATTTGGATGGACTTTGTGTAAAGAAAGTGGAAGCATGTCAGTAGGAGATTTACATGTATGCATATGCCCTCTGATAATAACATAACGAAGAACGACATTTTGGATTGAGTGCAGTCAACGACCTGCTTATCCATTCATCGTCACTTTGTGGGTGTTTTTCTTTAGAATTACACAGTAGAATACAGACGCTCACAACACGCATGTATACTCACCACTATCAATACATGTACACAAACTTACCCCTACCCCTATGAGCATCTCTGGAGGAGTGAGCAGCCGGAAGATCTGGAGATTCTCAAAGTCACCTTTGGCGCCTCGTTGTCGACGGAAATATCGCTTACCACTTAATACATAACGCCGGAAAATCCTTACTAGAAGATTTTTAAATAAGACAATTATAAAAATAGAATTGGTAATTAACCTTGTCTCGATTATTTTTTTCTATACTTGGCCAAACTTGTGATAGTTTTACTTGTAGAGACTTTGATCCCTTATATGTCAGGACAGAAGGAGTACTATATTATTATTTTTATAAAAGCTAGGAAATTTCTCTTTCAAGGTCGTGGAACCGTACGTGGAGCCTACCCATGTATCTTATACCATAATAATCTGGTATTTTGAAGTTTCCACATCCTAGAAAATTGTTCTTAACCTTTAGAAGATCTTTCCAAAACTGAGTGTTAGTAGGTTTATTTATCATACATTTTGAACTCGGATGTTTATTTCTAAGCAATACTTATTAAAGCAGTTTACATAACCATTTGCTCAGAAAACAATAAACCAAAGTTTGATGGTAGATACCATTCTTTTTGGTGACCGGAAGGAATATGTGGCACTGGATCAAGAGCTAATTAATAACTTTTCCACATTAATTTTGTCTCTTTTCTCTTTAATTACCTAAATCGATCGATATAATAGATATCGACATTATTTAGTAATCCAAAATACACCCTCTAAATTGATCAACACACTTTAAATTCTAGTTGAAAACTAAAAATTTCCACGAGATTTCAAAATTTTGCTTAGCATGCATGGTTACCGGCCAGCAGGGACTATTTCTGGTTTCTCCGGCCAGGGGTCCTATATGCACATTTGTTGCATACACTATGCATACGTGCACGGATAGGCACGCGTCAGCTCGTGTTCAGGCAGGCACACGTGCGAGCTGATCCTCCCTATGGGAGTGCAGTCTCTCATCAAGCTCAGAGCGCTGCACAAACGCAGAAGAGGAATCTTGATGAGCTAGCTTTTGCTCATAGACGAGCCAGAGCCAGCGAGCCAGCGAGCGAGATATATAGCCATTAGCCATCCATGCATGTTGGCATCATGTTGCTGATGAGATAGCGAGAGGGAGCTGCTTTTCATGCGCTGTCGAGTGTCGACGACGACGCATGTGATGTGGCCTGACTGGTCCATAATTCGTAGTACTACAGTACTACTGCTATATGCGACGATCGCTTTCGATTTTCATCAGCAAAGCATACATGCAAGCATGAGTGCTATACTAGATTGCTAGCTATAATGAGCTACGACCTAGCTAAGCGCCACGCGCATGCGTCGTACTACAGCTAGCTGAGCTGATTGCAATGCAATTCTCGATCAACAGGGGATTGGCCTGCAAAAACCTGACCTGATCTGACAGATGAAAAGCGAGCCGGTTCATCATCAGCTTTTCTTGCATGCAGGGAATTTAAATTCGTCGATCCATGTTGTTATTATTACTTGTGTTGGGATCTGAGCATATATTTGTCAATGATGTACACACCGCATCTTTACAAACCAATGTGAGCATAAACCACGTACTCGTTCTATTCTAAATTGTAAATCATATTACTTGTAGAGAGCTAAAACGGCATTTACGATTTAAAAAAGAGGAGGAAAGTATGTATAATCAAGACACGTGTTGCATATTTATGACCATCTTGTGGCATAAGAAGTTCTCACTTCATTAGGACCAAACAACTATAATTAGGGCATGTTGGTGTGGTTCTGGATTTGGTTCCAACATATAGAGCCAGAGGAAGTGTACCAAACACCCGAAGAGAAGAAGCCTTTTTTTCACATACTTCAAAGGATTTTTTTTATATACTGAACATGAACCATCTTGTTTAGGTATAATAGCGAGATATATGCAATTGGTAGAGAGATGCTAAGCCCCTATTTGGATCCCCCATCTAAAGTTTAGTTAGCTAGTAAAGTTCAGATCTAAAGTTTTCAAAAACAAGTGGACATATACTTTAGCTAAGCCTCCAAAGCACTTTAGACCATTAGACAACAAAAGTGAGCTAAAGTCTTCTAAAATTTGGGTTCATTTGGTCAAAATACGATTTGCCTCACACCTTATCTCTTCCCTCACACATACACATGCTCAGAATTTAGAATCACATGGCCACCGCTACTCCCGCCTATGCTCGCATCAACTTCTGTTGCAAAAATAGTTGCATATATGGTCTAAGGTTTAGAAGCTAAAGATTAGTTATTTTAACTTTAGAAAATTAAACTTTAGACCAATAATCCAAACATGCCCTAATACGAGCAACCATTGATAGCTGATAAAAACTTATCAAAAAAACTAGCAAAGAAATAAAATCATGGAGAGGCCACTTCGAACCAACAACAACATGTTGATCTTGTGATCCCTCATTCCCTCCATACTATGTAGTAATATATATGCAACTAACTGTTCATTTTTTTTTCAAATCATAGTACAAACACAAACAATCATAGTTGCATGCACACTCACCCTTATGGAATGCACACACACATATCATAACTTTATGAGCACCTTCAAAGTTAGCCATGAAAAACTCAGAAGTATGTGATAAAATACAATGACATGTGATTAACCTAGGTATCAATGATGATTCCTAAGGGCGCAGAGCGAACCTAGAAACTACAAGATGACTTCCATGCTCGTCAAGTCATATAAAAAATACAAAAAGAAATCATATTGATGGTTTCTTGACAATAGATCGATTTTTGTCTAATCATCTAGCTTTTCTCTATTATCATCCATCTATCACATCTCTTCATGTCTTGGTTGTCATGTAGTCATATAGTTTCTTGTATAAGAAACCATTTCCTGCCCTCTCTTCCTTAAGTCCAAGAATGTCACGTCACTATTTTTCTTAGTTGGTACCTTAATCAATGGTAATAGTTGTTTCTAGATTGGGACTGCCCTGATACATTGGATGCCCTATATATCTCTGTATATTCTGATTTTACTGACACTGAACCATCATGAGTACTCGTAGTAGTGCTTTGCCGCTTGGAGTGATAAATCTTTTATAAATTTAGTGTTTGTTTGAATGATGATCACACATTGTCACACTTCTTTGTGAAAAACTCTGTCAAATTTGTATCTGATATTTTGTTTGTCAAACATTAGGTATGGTTAATTTGGAAAAAAAATGGGTAAACGACAAACGGACCAAAATTGTGGTAAATAAACCGTATTTGTGCCAGAGAACCCGAACAACAGCTTAAGAAACTGTGGCATGTCTAAACTGTGCGCAAATGCTTGACCATGAACAAACACACCCTTAGTTTTCCACCTTAGCCAAAGGGTGCTTAGTCTAACTGGTTAAGTCACTCGAGCGGCACTCCACAGGTCCTGAGTTCGATTTCCCGTGGGAGCGAATTTTCAGGCTGTGGTTAAAAAAATCCCCTCACCAGCCCCGTGTGCCAAAGCACTGTTTAGTGATCGGCCCAATGCACGGGTGACGTCTCACAGTGTCGGGGCGGGGCTGGGGTTCGGGGATTTTCTCGGTCTGTGTGCGAAGACCTTCTTCTTGAGTACAATACCCGACGGGTGGTCTACCCCTCGCAGGCGAGTTTTCCACCTTAATGTACAACTACACATCTGAAAATTTGCAAAAAGGTAAACATAGATTTTAACTAAAACAAAAGTAGCCTAACAAAGGAATGAGATTATGCTTGTAAATTGCAGTAAATTAAAAAGATATCTTTTACACTACTAATCCAGATATATAAAGAAGACATACGCGTGGAAAAAGACACTTTTTGCCGGCAAGTTTTGCCTTTCAGCAATGCTATGGTACGGTGAGAGTTCCATCACGGTAATTTATCACAGCTTAATGCAAGGATGAAATTACAACAGTAATCATGGCTAGATCGATTGATATTATTATTCCACGACCGAGCAGCAGACAGTGGTCTGCTTGTTTGACCAGTCGGCCGGGACCATCAGCAGCAGCTGCATGCTTGCCATTGCCTATTTCTCTGCGCATTCTGTCGAGGGAGACTTTAACCCGGCCAGATAGTATATGTACAAATACTACATACAAATGTAACAAACAGTAGCTTGTGTCTGTGTGTGTAAATTTCTAAACAACATGCATGTTTGCTACCATCCACATTAATTGATCGCAGGTCTAGCTAGTTAATCTCTACTATTCACTAATTAATTAACAACACGTACATTGATGCAGCGACAGTTAACGACAACACACATGTATTAGTGTGATTACCATGCTGTAGTATGCACATGATGAGGAACAGTAGATATTATACTATGCTGGCTAGCTATCGGCGATCGATCGATCGACCAACATTTCATGCCATGCCATGCATCCTGTTGCAGCAGAGAAAACGTACACAAAGCCGGCCGTATCGACAATGATAATTAATTGTCGATGAGATCCGATCCGACGATAAAATTCATAACACTGGATGATATACAGAAGCATATATACATACATGCATAGTGAACTTTAACTTTCGATGTTTCTGCAGGCCGTAAGAGATGAACGGTGTGTGATCCCACATCGCTGCTGAATGTTTTATTAACGTATAATGGTAGCACTGTGTTGTATGTGACCTGATTGAAACTGTATAGTCGCTAATGTCATGATCATGAGTCCAACATGCATCCAATCTCATTCTAGTTCAAAAAACCGGGAATAGTACATCCATCAGTAACTGTTCATTCACCGGAGCCAGTTGTAAAGATGGTTATATATATTACACAGTAGTATGATTGTTTGTTTTTTTTAAAAAATAAAATATAGTATGATTGTATTTGTGTGTGAGTGATGACGATGCAAGGCCAGGAGTGGAGGACTACTACAGGAGCCCGGCCAACCAGCCAGCTCGAGCATGAGGTGCCAATGCTTGCACGCATACTCCGTACTATGCACAAGAGGCCGGGCGGTAGTAGGTTGTAGGTAAGATAGCAAGCACTTTTGTCATCGATATTTCTTCAATTCAGATTTCAGAAGGAGCCTATATATATACTGGCCGGTAGCTTAGGGGGCGTGGCCGGGTAGCTAGCTAGACTTGGATATGATCCAGAGCTGAGTGGAGCATCGTTTTGTGATGATCCTTGGAAATGGAGACGACAGGAGCAGCATGCAGCATGAGGCAGAATCTGTTTGAAACTTTGGTTTGGACCTGGAGAGAGAGAGAGGCTGGTGCAGGGGCTAGCCTGTTGGGGATGAGCTGTCAGCAGCATTTGATGCTCCCCGCTCTGACACCCCGCACCTGCGATGTCTCCCCGCCACCATCGCTCCGCTGCCCCGCCCCCGTCTACCCACCAACAAATCCACACATACTCATCCACTCAGGCCTTGTTTAGTTTCCCAAATTTGTCATCAAATTCACTATACAGAATTTTTATTCCATGTCACATTAAAATATCGGCACATACATAGAGTACTGAATGTAGATAAAATAAAAAACTAATTATACAGTTTAATTGTATTTTACGATACAAATATTTTGAACCTAATTAGTCAAAGTTTAGATAATTTTTATCGAATACAAACGAAATGTTATAGTGCGCTGATTTGATGCGATACTATACAGAATACAGATTCTGCCTCCAACTAAACAAGGGCTCATCCATCATCCATCAACCATCATGCTGCCATGCATATATGGAGCTCAGCTGCCCGCTGGACAATCTTGGAGTACTTGTATCATTGAGTTGAAGAAGCCAAGGGGATGGTTGTGCATCCATGGTGGTGCTTGACTCTTGCTAGCCATAGGGGTTGCTAGCCATAGAGCCTTTTTCTCTGATATCGCCTCACCTCTTATGAACTGTCAACCGTGTTATTTGTTTTACTTGTTCCCATCAAAGTTAAGATGGTTTTGACTTGGTACTATTTCTAAGATTACGACAAAGTTAATGGGAGAATAAGTTAACGGTTTATACGGCTAACTTATGCTGAATGGAGAAGAGTAAGAAAAAACATTGACGCCGTTATTGCTAGCTAGCCATGTACAAGAAAACTAGACCCCTCCTCCCTTCGTTATAATAAGACCAAACCCCATTACAGTTAATTATATTTGGACTGATGCATTACTAGGTCTTAATTTGACCTATATGATGGTATCACCAGCAGAGAAGAGAAACTCCTGCTCACAAGTTGTTGGTGAGTAAAATACTAAGTGATAATAAGAAGGACCATGTGTGGGAGCCATGGGGTGCGTTTGTAGGGGCTTTCTAGCGTTTCTCAGGCGTGTCTCGGCGCAAAGGGAAAAGGGGCCGCTCTGCCCGCTTTAGCTCCTCTTTGGGCTCATCATTCCAAGGCCCCACGGGTGAGTCAGTGGCCTACTATACTACCAGCCAGCAGGCATACTGCTAAGTACCCTCTCTATGTCTCGATCGATCTCTATTTGATTCAATTTTTTTCCTTGGCCAAACATAATTATTATTGGAGTGAATTAACCCTTGTCGCTTAAAATAAAAGTAAATTATATATAACAGAGTGAATGAAAACATGCATGCCCAATCAGCAATCTTATGACCTCTCTAGGGAACTTCCAAACCATTTTGGTCAAGCAGAGTTGTCATGAACCTTGCATATAGCTACTTATATAGAGATGATTATTCCCTTGGACTATATATATATATATATAAATATATTTATAAATATAAATGTACTCCGCATGGAATGGAAATGATATGGACATGAACAATGTGCTGTCACGGGAGGGGGTTTATTTGTAGATGGAATCATGCAAGGAAAGGAGTAGTGCACGCAACAGTATTATGCCAGATAATTTGGTCCAGCTCTCTCCAACCGTACAAACTTTCCACTTCGGATCGATTATTTCTCTCCCTCTCCTCTGTCAAGTTTGAAAGATCACCATGCACGCTTTCATACCAATGGATCCGCCGGCGGCGTGTTTGAACTCGATGACGAGTTGCCAGTCGGAAATGGCAACGGAAACGCTCCATCAGCTGCTAGCTGTCCATTACTGATTTTGTTCATAGTATTATTAACCTCCAAATTAACCTCATGGACCAGCAGATAAATATGCATGCCCGGCCGGATTGGCAGATGAATCCATGTATCCATCACCCTTACTACATCAGAAAATCTTAGAGAGAGGAAATTAGGGATGGAGGAAGAAGCAACGAGGTTTGCTGCAGGGTAGGTCCCGGCCAGCAATGGCGTTTTGCTTAGGAAAAAATTAGGGATGGCCGCCATCATCAGGACGCCATGACATAATCAAGAGAGAAACAAACACCCAACCCCACCTTCGTCTCTCTCTCTCGTCAGTCATCACCATCCTCCGGGCCAGAGCCTGACCTCCCTTGCTCCCTGCTTCTCTCCACACCACGTCGTCGTCTTTCTCTCTCCTTCTCTCTCTTTCTCTTTCGCCTTCCAGCCCCACACCTCTGATCTTCACTCCCCACGCCACCCCCACATCCGCGTCTGCTGCCACGCACGTGCAACGGTGCACACTGCACGCCGCCGCGTTCTCCTCGCCGACGCCAGCGCGCGCCGCCGCGGCTCGTGCTGCATGAAGGCGAGCTAGCTAGCTTCCTCCAAAGGTAGCTTCTTCTCTCTCAAGGGAGGAAGGACGACGAACTCCCCGGACGAAGCATCATGGACGCGCCGTCGAGCAGCACGAGCACGAGCACCAGCACCAACAGCAGCCGGAGCGCCTCCGCCGAGCAGCAGCAGCACCACCGCCACCACCACCAGGCGGCGCCGCAGCACCACCCCTTCTACTACGCCGCCGCAGCCAACGCGGCGGGGATGGCGCCGTTCATGGGGTCGCTGGCCATCGCTCCCACCGCCGTCGCGGGAGGCGCTGGGGAGGTGCAGCAGCTGGCGCAGCAGCAGCAGCAGTCGGCGGCGCCCGCGGTCGCAGGATCGTCCGGTGGCGCCGCTGCTGCTGCCGTGGCGGACAACAAGAAGAAGGCCGTGGTGCCCGCGTCGGCGGGCGGCAACAGCAAGCGGCCCACCAAGGACCGGCACACTAAGGTGGAGGGCCGGGGGCGGCGGATACGGATGCCGGCGCTGTGCGCGGCGCGGGTGTTCCAGCTCACGCGGGAGCTGGGCCACAAGACGGACGGCGAGACCATCGAGTGGCTGCTGCAGCAGGCGGAGCCCGCCATCGTCGCCGCCACGGGGACCGGGACCATCCCGGCCAACTTCTCCTCCCTCGCCGTCTCGCTCCGCTCCGGCGCCGGAGCCTCGCAGTCCTCCGCCTCCCGTGCCGCGGCTGCCTTCCACCACCTGCCGCAGGCGCAGCACGAGGTCGCCGCTGCCATGCTCGCCTGGAACCACCACCATCACCAGCAGCAGCAGCTGCTCCCGCCGCCTCCGCATCACCACCACCAGCAGCAGGAGGCGCCGCAGGATCCCGGCGCCGGGGAGTTCATGAGGAAGCGCTACAGGGAGGGCGCCGAGGACCTGTTCAAGGACCCCGCCGCGCGCCAGCAGCAGCATCATCCCGACGACGGCGGCGGGGAGGACGCCGAGGAGCACAAGGCCCACGTGACGCCAGCCCCCGCAATGTGGGCCGTGGCGGCCCCCAACAGCACCGGCGGCGGCGGCGCCTTCTGGATGCAGCCCACGTGGGCGTTCGGAGGCGGCGGCGGCGGTGGCGGGAGCGCGGTGCAGGCGCCGCTCCAGTTCATGTCAACAAGAAGCGGCAACAACAACTTCCCCGCCGGCGCCGGGACGACGATGGACGCCAACATCGGCATGCTCGCCGCGCTCAACGCCAGCGGCCGCGGCGGCGTCCAGCACCAGCACCAGCAGCAGGACGAGGGGCAGCAGCAGCCGGAGATGGCCCAGCAGCGCCACCGCGGCGCGAACGGCGTCGACGCCGGCCGTGGCGCCGCGAGCCCCCATTAAGGACGCGATGGAATCCATCCATCGATCGCGTGATGGGAAGGTAGCAATGCATTGCTGGTGGTGATGGTGGATGGTGCAGACGGCATTTGGCGGCGATTAGGGCAGAGTTGTTAGTGGTGGCTTGCTGATTAGGTGATTGCTACTGCTCTTGTGATGAGTTGATCCTCCATTGGTTGCTTCTTAGTTTATTCTTCATTCAAGGATTATTTTAGTTTGCTCATGGTTGGATTAATCTATGATTTGTGCTGATGGGAGTGATGATTAGCTGTGGGTACGATTAAATCACAAAAGGATCAGACTGTCAATTCTTCTTATTATATGCTAATGCTATGGTGCCACCAAGAACATTGCTGAGAGCTTTGTACAGTCATTGCTGCTTTTTGCTATCATCTACATACACATGTTGAGATTGATCTAGGGCTCTGGGCCTTTTATTTGCAACAATTACAGCTTAACCCTAACTGAAACAAAGGGACGATCCTGGTTATTGTTATTAGACCAGCTAGGGCTCTTGCATTACATTTTTACACATCTGAGGTTATAATAAGTCACATTTTAAATGATCCAAGTCGATCGTCGTCAATAAATAATACCATTGTTAAGGAATGCTTTTAACAAAAGATTGGCTTTGTATATATATGATCCATGTTTCCCTCCTTTTTTGTTTTAATTAAAAACTTTAGATTAATAAAACTTTAGTAGTTCAGTTGAAAGTATATATTAGGCTTGCACTAAAACTTGCAATGAAGATTGGATCTTCTAGCATAACTTCATTCTTTCAGCTAATAGGGTAGTAATAAAAATAGAAAATTGTGACTAGAACTATACTGTATTAAGTTTCCACCTGAGAATCTAGAATAGAGCTAACAGAAAGTGACAACCGTCTTTCCTGTAACAGTCAACAGTTTGTGTAGCTGTTGGTGATATATATATATATATATATATATATATATATGTATATGTATATGTATATGTATATGTATATGTATATGTATATGGCATAGGTTTTGTGTTTGGGACAAGTTGCCTACTAGGCATTGAAACAAAAGAAGGGTGTTGATCATCATCATTGATGTTTATTTGATAATTAGCACTCATCATAGTTTATTAAGTTATTTATGTGCTTATATTAAGTGGTTAAGCTATAACACGACACATCAGCTGACGAAGACGAGCTGTTAATCATGAGCACTTGCAATACTTTAGACTAGTATATTGCTCAATGCAAAACGGTTAGTGTTTTAGTTATGCTACAAATATTTAATTTTAATGGTGTCAAATCCTTGGGTAAGCTCATATATATTTTAGCTACAAGTATTGCACTTGTATTAAAAAACTATTACATTTTTTTAAAAAAACTTTTAGATTCAAACATTTATATTTTTTGAAGAAAGGAACTTTTAGATTCAAAAATTCATACATTTTTAGCTACAAGTATTGCACTTGTGTTAAAAAACTAGTACAAAAATTAGCAAAATCTAATCTTTCAACTAGAAGAAATGAAAATTTTGACTTGAACGCTTATTATTACACTTCCACAAGAATGTTAAATAATTGGCTTGGACAACAAGAGTGACACAAGTCTTTCCAGCAACAGTAGTGTAGGCTTTGCCATTTAGCGTAGGTTTTGTCCTTAGTAGAGCTTTGCTTATTTATACGCTTTAATTTATTAGAATGGATTGAGGGAAGGGGGGATAGGGAAGTTGTGTTAATCATCATCATCATCACCTATATAGGCTATACATGCCTATGTAATTTCATATAGTGGTTGTAATAAGGTCATGTTTAGATTAAAAGAAAGCTGCTAAAAAAACTATTCAATTTATATCCAACCTTTTCCAATAATAATGCCAAGGTTGAAGATTTGTGTGAAAGGAAAAGTGTACTTCTTAAAAAAAATATGTGTTCTGTTATACGAGCGCACAAAGAAGTAATTTTGAGGTTAAGGTACGTTTCGCACGTATGGGTGTACAAATCATGAATTTTGCTCTAGTGTGGAGCCTATATATTCAAATTTTTGAATTTATAAATAAATACTGGATTTGAACACCGGATTACTATTCATTTGTTTGGTGAATGGCCCGGTGAATGCATCAGATTGTCTCCATCTATAGGACTAGGGGTAGCTTCGAATGGTTGGGGTACTAGCTAGCTGCTAATAGGTGTTTCCATGGAATATTAGAATCCTGAGAAGAAGATATATAGCCAAAACCTATCGTCAGAAGATTCGCTGCATTATTTTTTTTACACATAAGGGAGGCTAGCTTGGACTCTCAACCAGAGTGCTTCCAAGAGTGATGTCATCGTTAGTGGCAAATTGAGAGTAATAGTGCTACTGTTATGTGCGTGCTTTTCTTCTTTATTTATTTTGAATAATTGATTGATGGATCGCCTTTTTGGTTTTAATTTGTTTGCATGTATATATACTTTATTACATATCCAAACACAGTACCATGGATTGACACAACTTTTGTCATATTCTTACAAGTTTATGCTTTCTCGTGACAAAACTTTAACCGAAACCAAACGCAATCTAATAAGTTTAAGAAGTGACACAATGCAATGCATGAAAAGAACTTTGTTTTAAGGGTGAGGACCATACATATATTATGTAGTTAGCTGATAGACATATAAAGAGGGAGGCTTGAGAGCTTTGTATTCCAATTTAAGATATATAGTATAGTATATGTGCAAGTGCAAGTGCATATAATGATATAGAGAGAGGTTTGATCAAATAGTGCGTGATGTCGCAATTAGGTATAGGAATCCGTACGGATGCTACAAGGACAACTAATATAAACAGGAAAAAAACGAATGAGAAAATAAATAAAGATGGACAAGGAGAGGGGGGCACTATCATGGAACCAGAATTGACAAACAAATTAGCGGGGAAACGTCATTATCTACCATATGCATGATTTGTTGGCAGACGATATATAGATATTTTATTAATCATCATGGAAGATGATATTTTACTGGTGCGTCCATGTCGTGTTGCCCATCGTATCAGCTACATGCCCTGCTAATCCACTACGCCAGATTCTTTTATCAGGCCGGTTCTAGAGGCCCCATTAGCGTCGGATTTTGAACCGGTACTGCGTCACTGGCGCTCATATGAGGTTGGTATCAGTGGCGTGGTGGTTCTTTTGACCATATGAGTTTTGAGGAATCTCGAAAAAAGCTAAAAAAATAGGAATTTTTTTTCAAACGTGGGGAGGTTGTCTTTGAGCAAGTCGTGATATTTTTTGCACGAAAATCACGCGCTTCGCGGTTTGTAGGCCCCATTAGCGTCGGATTTTGAACCGGTACTGCGTCACCGGCGCTGATATGAGGTTGGTATCAGTGGCGTGGCGGTTCTTTTGACCATATGAGTTTTGAGGAATCTCGAAAAAGCTAAAAAAATAGGATTTTTTTTTCAAATATGGGGAGGTTGTCTCTGAGCAAGTCGTGACATTTTTCGCACGAAAATCACGCGCTTCGCGGTTTGTAGGATTCGAACCTACCACCTCCCTCTCGCGCGTCCCCTCCTCTACCACTGCACCCCTTAGTAATTTGTGTCTACATTCCATTTTGGTTCCCCACATATTCTATCAAACCGAGTATAAATTGCTTTTTAGAGGTCCTAAATCAATTCAAATCAAAATATTGTCAACTATAAAATTTCATAACTTTTTAAGATCTACACTTTTCATTTAGGAAAATTTTTCATCCGAGCTCATTTATAAAATTTAATTTTTAAATTTGAGAAATTCAAACGTACGTTTAGCATGGTAAGATGGACTCAAATGAAAAGGTTTTCAACTAAAAAGTTTCGTAATTTTTCAAGATATACAAACTTTATTTTGGGTGTTTTCCCATCTGAGGTCTTTTAAAAAAATCATATTTTGATTTTTTTGAAATTCTGACGTAGTTTAGCATGATAAGATGAATTCAAATGAAATAATTTTTAACTATAATATTTCATAACTTGTCAAGATTTACAAACTTTATTTTGATCATTTGTTCATCCGATAAAATAATAACATCGTTGTTCATAAAATTTACATATCACTAATATGGTTCCATAGAGTTCCTAAACTATAAGAGAGATATGTAAATTTTATGAACAATGTTACTTTCACTTTGTCATATGCAAAAAGGATCAAAATAGCAATTGTAGATCTTGATGCGTTGTACAACTCTTATGTAAATGACTTCTTTAACCGAGACCATTTGATGCTTTAAAAATGTTGGTTAAACTTATGACCCATTATGAACCAACACTAATAACCCACCGGCACTAATGTGTCGACCCATTATTAGTGTCGGTTACGAACCGGCACTGATGACTCAAGAGACACGTCAGTGCCAGTTCTAACTTATTACGAACTGGCACTGATGTGCCTGAAAGCACTATCAGTGCCGATTTTCTAAAATCCGGCGCTGATGAGGTGGCACTGATAGCCAAATCTGTAGCAGTGATCCATCCTCAGAGTAAATCTCAAAGCACATCCGTCGGCACGAGTGCACGACGACTCTCGGCTCCATGCATCCCAATCTGCCTGTTCCCACATCGTCCCACCCATAGCACAACCGAAAACTACTGCTCAAGGAACATCATCGACCTTGCGCAACTTTGATAGCTAATCACGATCCTGTTAAGAACTCCCTGTTCTCCTACTCTTGTCAGCCGGCTTATCAACCGTACAGTCGTACTACAGCTTATTCTCTCTCAGCTAACACTACCAAAACTAGCTGGCTTATTGATCAGCCATAGTACGGATCATATATTATAGTATCGTCGTAACTATATACACTCAGTCGCAAAAAAAAAAAAACAACTATATATACTCAATAGAATAGTAGAATCAACGCAACCAACTGAAATCATAATGAAGTTGTAATATCAGACGAGGGATTGGAATTCTGAAAAACCATGTTCCATCACACTTTTCTCTTGAACCATACATACAAATAAAGGCTGCAAATTTTGCGGTAATAATAACTGCGTACAGTACATATATACAATAAAAAAAGAAAAAAAAGACTGCGAGAGAAAATCGTTTAAAAATGGCGGTGATTGCAAGACTGGTGTGATGTGAAGTCGTCGCAGCATCAACTGATCCGACTTCGAGCAAGGAAGGAGTGGCGTGCCGAGCACCAATGGGTGTCGGGTGTCGCAGTGAGAAAGGCGAGGCAGGAGAGCCTGCAGACGGGAGCAAGCCATTGGCAACCCTCCTGGACTCCTGGCTGGCCGGCCAGTCCGGTCACTGACTGTGCTCCGGTAAATTTGACTGCCTAGAACGCTCGTGTAGTCGTGTGTTGTTGGCGACGATGCATCCCTGTCACGGATAAACCGCTCTCACTTTTTTTTTTACCCCTTTCGTGCTGCAGGCAGGTTTTCCGGAGCCTTTTCCCTGCTGCTGCGGCGGCCATGGAAAAAGCTTCTGGATTTCGTGTTATGGCGTCGACCGTCCGTCACCTTTCCTCAGAGGCAGGCAGAGCTGCTGCAGCAGCTCAGCTCATATAATAGTACACGTACTCCTACACCCATCCATCAGATTTGGAGTGGAGAAAGAGGCAAGAAAAAGGCTGGTTGGATTCTTTTACAGCACCCCAAATTCCCCCATTCTTTATTCGTTGGGATTCACTACATCTTGACGTCAACTTGTGTACTCGTATGTTCGAAGTAGGGCCAGCAAAATTCTTTCTTGGTATTCGGTCAAAAAAATATTCTTTCTGGTATATATACTCGTTGTAAACAAAAGGACTAGTAAACTATCTCATTATTGATTAATCTCCACGAAATTTGCGAGAGGCGAGGATTGCGGCTGTTTATGGTTTCAGACTTGAGGCTGTTTTGAGGCCAAGCATGTTCACGCTGGATAGTCGCCTGACAAGGACCTTGCTGGTTCAGGTCAGGTCTCGAGTCTCCGACAGCGACGGAGAGACGCGTTGACCTGTATCTTTATATATATACACACGCATCGCCGTCAGGGTCAGGTTCAGGCATCAGCTGATGAGCCCATCACCATTTCTGCATCTTCGCCATGGGCGCCAGAAACGCTGTCCCAAGGCAAGGCCGGCGTGTGAAACTGAAACTGAAACCAGGAGTGAGATTCATTCAATTCAATTCAACCATCCCCCGACCTGCCGACACAGCGGCGGTTCCGGCAGCACTAGCAGCAGCAATACAAAAGTAATTTCCTTGTCAGGTCAGGTCAGGTCCAGCCAGGATCAGATCTCTGGGTTTCAATTTCAACACTGGACGCTGCCACATTTCCTGACCATTTGGAACGCTCAGCATCACACACATAATGGATGGTAATAATGGTTAACGACAATGGTGACAGAATTAGTCTCACGTGAATATGGAACATGTGTTTAGGCACAACCAAGTAGTTCTACTTCTACACTACAGACAACAGAATCACTTTTTTTTCTTCTGGAAATCACACGGAGATTCGGAGAAGGGGCTGGAACTAGGGGTTGCCTCTCGTCGGGCGACAGACGTGGTTGAGCCTCTTGGCGTGGTCAGGCCGGTGGTGCTGGGTGCGGCACATGAAACCGTACCAGCAGCTCTCCCTGTCGGCGGCATCAGGCGGAAGAAGCTGCAATAACAGAGCATCACGATTGCCATTAGCTAGCGGACCAATGAGATCAAATCAAAATAAATAAATGAGGCAGTGCTGTGTCGCCTCATCAGGATATTTATATATTGATGTCTGTGCTTTATGTGTCTATTATGTGCTGATGAAGATAAGATTCGGCTTAAAATGAAAGCTAACTTTCTTTTCTCATGGAGGACACTGGGACCTACTTATATAGACAATAAGGAGCACAAAGCCTTCAGCATCTTGTTTCTTATAAGAGAAACATTTGTTATTCTAATCATGGTATTTTGAAAGCAACAATAGTTAGGCAGTCAGCACTGGCCGTTTCTTGGCCAGCACAACTAGTCACCGATTTGCCAACAAAGAAACTCGTAGTACATAGATATGTACAACTATAAAGTTAAACCAAACTCGTAACTGTATCAATCCATGGATAATTCAGAACCATGTTGAGTTTAACTACTCAAGCATTTAAACACAATTTTAAAAAAAATCTCTAGGAGCACAGGAATGTAAGAACAATAGTTTAAAACCCCAGTTATGTTTCTGAAACTTGTTGCTCGACTAAATAATCAAATAATATCAATATTTATACCAACCACCCGATCCAGACCCCCCATATACTAATGTGTAACCCAAGGGCATTTATGGATGGAACATGATACTAATTCAAGTGCAGATAAAAAGAAACACATTAGAAATGACATGAAAAAAACAGAGAATCAATTCTATTAGTATTCATGGAATAGTTGTAATAAAATAGATTGCAAATCACATAAAAATTATTGTTTCTTTTTTGGGGCAACTGTAAATTCCATTAAAAAGTTGTAGTAGTATCCTTAGGGAGGCCAAACTTACACTGAACATGGAAAGCAGGAAGCCTACACTAATGACAACAAACTACCAGTTGTGCAATCAACGACATGGACCTTGCCTTGCCTTTTGAGTTTGATTAAACAATGTTTTAGTTTGTCAATGTAATATATAGTAGCCATTTGCAGAAATTAGATATGCCTGTGGCACCTATTCATAGGTTTCTGACAGGAATAAAAGGTAATTTTTTCATATACTTTTGTGCATACACATATTTCATTTAAATAACTTTTTTCTAAAAAAATAAGAACATATATTTTGAGCTTCGGGTCAGAATTTAGGAACAGCCCTGTCAGGAGGATTTGTCCTACCATTTCAGTGGCACACCTTTTAAGGCCCAGCCCCAGAATATGAACAGGTCTAGTAACAAATTAACTAACAGAGGTAATTGACATAAGTATATTCAGTATACATACATTTCGGGGCATTGATACACGGAACCAGTACAGCAGGAAATCAATGAACTTGCTGTAGCAATGGCTGCATTCATTTGAATCCATAAAATTAGTTAAGACACCATAATTTAATAGACAACAATCTTCTGAACTCAGAAAAAATTATTACTTGCAAATATATGTCCTGGATGTAATTGCGTCCACATTATTCAATTGCAATCTTGAGCGATCTACATAATATAGAACAAGAACACCAAGTCAGTGTAGAAGCTCAGCCCTCTGCAATAAGGCACAAGATGTACAGTAAATCCAAACCATGTGCCATACTTACAAGAGTTTCATTTTTTTCATAAAGTGAACAAAATTAACTGAACAAATTAACACAGCAGAACATGATTAACTTAACTGAACAAGTGAACATATACAGTCAATAGATACTATTTTTATGATTTTTTTTGATGTTTAATCAGAAATCGCCAAAAAATGAGAACATGACCTAATGTTGGGAGCTGGAGATCACAAATATTAACAGTTCAGTCAATGAAAAAGAAATTCAGTTTCTGTTCTGTGCAACTGAGCAAGCAAATTACGAAGGAATATTCTTTTGTCACACGGTTCAAGTCAAGGAACAGTTGATGTTTATAACACATATTCTTTCACTGTTATGAGCATCAAAAGTAAAATCAACCCTGAAGGTTGCAACATACCAATTTCCATGTTGCCAAATTTTGATATCCACTCTGAGATTACAGCCTGCAATGTTTTGCCTGATTGCTGTATGCATCTTTCTGTAATCTAGAAAACAAAAGAGGAGAAACCATATTTGAAACTACAATACGGGGTAGGGATATGGTAATGCTGGAATATTCATACATCTTTTTCATATGGATTGCCCCCATGAACTGTGTCAGGAAGTGCAGAGATATGTCGCTGAGAGATCTGCAATATTACACAAGTTGCATTCAGAACATCGCTCAGCAGCGGGTGTGATGATCAGGCTTAACAAATATCAAAGAGTAGCTTACACTCTTGAAAGTATCCCAGTTGCAAATTAGATTACAATGACTTGAATTCACACTTTGCGAACACCAATAAGCCCTACAATACACTTTATCACACCCCAAGCCTGTGAATACAATGGGGGTAGTTTGGCACCAGCGAAGTTAGAATTCAAGGAACATAAATAATTAAATATTATCACACAGTTTGGTAGGGAAAACATGCAATTGAACTGCACCCGCGGAGTTAAGAGTTCAAGGCACATAAATATTATCACACATTTTGGTAGGGAAAACATGCAATTGAACTGCACCCGCGGAGTTAAGAGTTCAAGGCACATAAATATTATCACAAATTTTGGTAGGGAAAACATGCAATTGAACTTCCAGTGGTGGTTGCCAACTTAGAAATTTTTGAGGAGCAAATGAGAATATTTCTCATACAATTCATGCATGAACAACCATGTGAGGTTTCAGAATTCCCATGCCGGTACCTTGGTTTGCCTCTTTCCTTGAAGAAGCTCACTAAAGCACAATTCCAGTCAATTATTGATCGACTGACTGATCAGCTTCCGGGGTGGAAAGCAGACCTTTTGAATAGGGCAGGCCGAGGAGTGTTGGTTCAGTCAGTAATGACTTCTATGCTAGTTTATTTGGCTATGGCGCATGATTTGCCTCCTTGGGCCATAAAAGCATTTGACAAAATCAGAAGGGGTTTTTTGTGGCGAGGAAGAAAAGATGCGAAGGGAGGACATTGCTTAGTAGCTTGGGGAAAGGTGATGCGCCCTCGAGAGCTTGGAGGACTGGGCATCTCAGATCTGAAAAGCCTTGGATGGGCACTCCGAATGCGCTGGTTATGGCTGAAAAAAACTGAACTGCATCGGCCATGGAGCATGTTTTCAATCCAGGTACAGGAGCAGGTCAGAGCGTTCTTTACAATAGCCATTGTGACGGAAGTAGGGGATGGAACTCACATATTTTTTTGGGAAGATAGGTGGCTGCATGGGCAGCGCATCATAGACATTGCTCCTCACTTACACTCTAGAGTGGCCAAGAGAATTATCAAGAAAAGAACGGTGGCGGAGGCTCTCAATGAACACCTATGGATTTCTGATGTGAGAGGAGCTTCATCCACTAGGGCTCTGATTGAGTACCTCAGCCTTTGGGATCTCATCATGGATTTTCCGCTGCAGCCTAATGTAGAAGAAGTACACATATGGCGTTTTTCATCCTCGGGTAAATATTCAGCAAAATCAGCATATGAGTACCTTCTTCAAGGGGCAACTCAGTTTAGGCCATGGGAACGAATTTGGAAAAGCTGGGCTCCTGGAAAGTGCAAGTTTTTTCTATGGCTTGTAGCTCCTGATAGATGTTGGACAGCTGATCGGCTTGCACGTCATGGACTGCCCCATCCTGAGCGATGCCTCTTATGTGACCAAGATCAGGAGACAATAAACCATTTGTTGATAGCGTGCCCTTTTGCAAGAGAGTATTGGTACTCCGTCCTCTGTCGTGTTGGGTTACAACAATTCACTCCTCAGCCGTCTGATACAGAGTTTGATGAATGGTGGGACAGATCATGGCGCATAATTCCAGAACACCAAAAGAAGGGATTTAATTCCCTAGTAGTGCTAGGGGCTTGGATTATTTGGACACATCGCAATGCGTGTGTATTTGATGGAGTGACTCCTAGCATGTCAAGAGCCCTCAGCGCTACTAATGATGAACGGCATCTTTGGGAGATGGCAGGCGCACGGAGCCTCTCTTCTTTGACTAGTCCGGTGCATGAAGAGTAGTGAGTGAGGAGTTGGTCGGTTTCTAAGTTGTAAACGGCGCGCTTGTAATCTCAAATTATTAGAGTGGCGTGTGTTGTGTGTGATGGCGTGAGTTTTTATGTTCTATGGGTGTGTTGTACCTTTTATCTTCTTAATATAATGATACGCAGCTCTCCTGCGGGTTCGAGAAAAAAATTCATGCATGAACAGTGTCATCGAACTTCAGTTGGGAAAACATGCAATCAAACTTCCCATGGAGATTGCTAAGTTCAAAATTTCTGAAGGGCAAATGGGAATATTCCTCATACCATTTGTGCAGCTTTATGAAACAAAAATAAATATAGTTAACCAACTAATGTCAAGCATATTTTCATCAGGTCAAGGATAATAAAAGGTAAGAAAATAATTACAGCCAGGAACAATACAAAGCATTAAATTCCATTTCCTAATCATGGAACAACTTCGCTGTTAAATGGATTAGGATCAAAGGGTAATTACAGCCAGGAACAATACAAAGCATTAAATTCCATTTCCTAATCATGGAACAACTTCGCTGTTAAATGGATTAGGATCAAAGGGTCAAGGACATGCAAGAAAAGGCTATTTCAGGGGTATACAATCAATTGAACGAAAAACTTTGGGGTTACAAATTATAACTTATTGCGATCTACTAGAGAAGAAATTATTATCAGAATAGGCACTCACATTTTTGTGGTATACTGATGTTAGATCTGGCTGGCATCATCCCTCCACATCCATTGCATTGCGAGTGCACAGCTCCTGGACTGCATCTAAATCCACCAAATTCATTGCCTGCAATATACTTGTCATTCAGGTGCATGAAAGAGGAACATGAACAAGGATTTTCAATAAGTATTTAGACAAGGATAAATCTAATTCTCAACCAGTCACATACTATACTATGAGATCAAAAGGTATATTTTCCCCTGTTTTTATTGAAGAGAACAAAAGGATAAATCTGGAAGTTGCAGGTTCCACCTAGAGTCCAGTTCTTCCTTTGGTTGTTATCTAAGAATAAAGTATTGACTAGAGATAACTTAAGCATAAGGAAAAAATTAAATGATGTCTCCTGCCTTTTTTTGTTCTGAACCTGAGACTGCCCAACATTGTGAAACATTTATAACTTCTAAAAATCTTGTGCCAAGTTACCAATTAGTTTCCCTACTTTTGTAGAACACAACAGCTACCGCTAGCGGACCCACATCAGTGTGATAGTTAACTAACTTCAAACTCATGTGAAGCATAGCATGATTGAATCATCACACAATTCTGACATTCTGACTTTTTTAAAAAATAACTTCTTAAGACTGCCCACAATGTATCGGTGCCTGAAAGAATATTCGCAGCATCTTCCTTCCAAGCACCGAGGCTTACCATTGCAGCCGATGCCTGGAGATCAAAAAGTTTGGCATCGATGCATGTAGGTTCACCGATGCTTGAATGGTTAAAAAATTATATCCCAGGCACATACAAGCAGCGAACAGGAAGTGGATGTTTACTATAGCCGGGTCCCATGCACATGCAAGCATTGGTGCTCACAGTGTGCGTACTGAAGACTTCAAGCACCGGTGCTTGGCGTCAGGAGTAAAAATTTTTGAAGCACCGATACACTGTGGATAGTCTAACTTCAACCCATTATTCAATTAAATTAATACATATAAAGAATAGATATATCATTCATGGGTTAAAGAGGTTCCATAAGCCTATGATAAAAAACATCAGGATATAGTCTTGACTTACAGATTACAGAATAGAAAGATACTCTTATGAAATGATCACCAACAGAATTCAAGATCACTGGATATAAAGGATTATTTAACTCAACTACAATATTCAAAGTGACGCAACCTTTGTGACGCGCTACATCTGCGTCCGGGTGTAGTGAAAAATAAGCAAGGGTCTTCGCACTTCCCTCGACGGGTGCGAAGGGTAAGGAAGCTAGCCGAACCAACTAGGATTCGTCTAGGTAGCTGGAATGTAGGGTCCCTAACGGGTAAGTTAAGAGAGCTAGTCGATACAGCAATTAGGAGGCGTGTAAATATTCTATGCGTTCAGGAGACTAAATGGAAGGGCCAGAAGGCGAAGGAGGTGAAGGATACCGGCTACAAACTTTGGTACACGGAGACAACATCGGGTAGAAATGGTGTAGGCATCTTGATCGATAGGAGCCTTAAGAATGGAGTAGTTGAGGTGCGGAGGCAAGGCGACCGGATTATCCTAGTCCGGTTGGTAGTTGGAGATTTGGCTCTGAATGTGATCAGTGCCTATGCCCCACAGGTAGGGCTTTGCGAGAGCACCAAGAGACAGTTTTGGAAAGATCTCGATAGCATGGTTAGTACTATGCCCATCAGCGAGAAACTCTTCATAGGAGGAGACCTCAACGGCCATGTGGGTGCGACTAATGTAGGTTTCGAGCGGGTGCATGGGGGTTTCGGGTATGGTAGTAGAAATCAAGAGGGGGAGGATGTTTTGAACTTCGCGTTGGCCTACGATTTGTTGATAGCAAACACCGTCTTTAAGAAGAGGGAATCCCATCTAGTGACCTTTCGTAGCGGACAACACCTAAGCCAAATCGACTTTATCCTTGCAAGGAGGGGGGATAGACGTGCTTGCTTAGATTGTAAGGTGTTACCTAGGGAGTGTGTTGTCCCTCAACACAAGCTTGTGGTGGCGGATTTTTGCTTTCGGGTACGTGTCCACCGGGACAATCGGACCAAGATTGCGAGAACAAAATGGTGGAAGCTTAGGGGGGAAGCAGCGCAAACACTTAAGGAGAGGATGCTAGATGAGGGGCCGTGGGAAGAAAGAGAAGATGCAGATGACATGTGGCTAAAGATGGCAACATGTGTTCGGAAGGTGGCTTCGGATGTGTTTGAAGTGAGTAGGGGAGGCAAACGGGAAGCGAAAGACACCTGGTGGTGGAATGATGAGGTGCAAAGGGCTATTAGGGAGAAGAAGGAGTGGTTCAAGCGCCTTCATCATGACAAGAGTGCAGCCAACATTGAGGGCTATAAAATAGCGAAGACGGCTGCAAAACGAGCGGTGAGTGTAGCAAAAGGTCAGACGTATGATGACCTTTATCAGCGACTAGGCACGAAGGAAGGGGAGAAGGACATTTATAGGATGGTTAGAATCCGCGAGAGGAAGACGAGGGACATCAACCAAATCAAATGCATCAAGGATGGGACGGATCAACTTTTGGTGAGGGATGAGGAGATCAAGGACAGGTGGAGAGAGTACTTTGACAAGTTGTTTAATGGGGAGAATGAGGGTCCTACCTTGGTGTTGGATGACTCATTTGACAATAACAACAGACGTTTCGTGAGGAGATTTCAGGAGGCAGAGATCGGAAGGCTTTGAAGAGGATGAAGGGAGGTAAAGCGATGGGCCCTGACGGTATCCCCATTGAGGTGTGGAGATGCCTAGGTGCCAGAGCGATAGTATGACTAACTAAGCTTTTTAACCTCATTTTCCGGTCAAACAAGATGTCTGAAGAATGGAGGAGAAGTATATTAGTACCGATCTTCAAGAACAAGGGAGATGTTCAAAGTTGTACTAATTATCGTGGGATTAAGTTGATGAGCTATACGATGAAGCTCTGGGAGAGGGTTATCGAGCATCGCCTAAGAAGAGTGACAAGTGTGACCCAAAACCAATTTGGGTTTATGCCTGGTAGGTCGACCATGGAGGCAATTTTCTTATTACGACAGTTGATGGAGAGGTATAGGGAGCAGAAGAAGGACTTGCACATGGTCTTTATTGACCTCGAAGGCATATGACAAAGTACCGAGAAATGTCATGTGGTGGGCCTTGGAAAAGCACAAAGTCTCAACTAAGTACATCACCCTCATCAAGGATATGTACAGGGATGTGGTGACGTGTGTCTGAACATGTGATGGTGATACCAGTGACTTTCCAATTAAAATAGGACTACATCAAGGGTCGGTATTGAGTCCTTATTTATTTGCTTTGGTGATGGATGAGGTCACAAGGGACATACAAGGTGATATCCCTTGGTGTATGCTCTTTGCTGATGATGTGGTGCTAGTGGATGAGACTAGGACAGGGGTTAATAGGAAGTTAGAACTATGGAGGCACACGTTAGAGTCGAAAGGGTTTAGGCTTAGTAGGACTAAGACCGAGTACATGAGGTGCGATTTCAGCGCGACTAGGAATGAGGGAGACGTTAGCCTCGATGGGCAAGTGGTGGCCAAGAAGGATACTTTTCGGTATTTAGGATCGATGCTACAAAAGGATGGCGACATTGATGAAGATGTTAGGCATAGAATTTCAGCCGGTTGGTTGAAATGGCGTCAAGCTTCAGGCGTCCTCTGTGACAGAAGGGTGCCTCAGAAGTTAAAAGGTAAGTTTTATAGGACAGCGATTCGTCCGGCGATGTTATACGGTGCTGAGTGTTGGCCTACAAAAAGGCGACATATCCAGCAATTGAGTGTAGCAGAGATGCGTATGTTACGATGGTGTTGTGGGCACACAAGGAGGGATAGAGTCTGGAACGACGATATTCGGGATAGGGTTGGGGTGGCACCAATTGAGGAAAAATTGATTCAACACCGATTGAGATGGTTTGGCCATGTCCAACGGAGGCCTCCTGAGGCACCGATGCGTAGTGGGGTTCTAAGGCGGGTCGATAATGTAAAGAGAGGTAGAGGTCGACCTAAACTGACTTGGAACGAGTCGGTTAAGAGAGACCTTAAGGAGTGGAATATCCCTAAGGATTTAGCTATGGATAGAAGCGCTTGGAGACTAGCAATTAACGTGCCTGAACCGTAATCTTTTTTCTTGTACCTTTTATGTGTTCTTTGTTTCCATGCCTCTTTTGGGTTTCATCTCTAGCCTACCCCAACTTGCTTGGGACAAAAGACTATGTTATTGTTGTTGTTGTGTACAATATTCAAAGTGGAATTTCCGCACTTACAGCATTGAGGACATGGTAGATCCAGATTGTTGATCTCATCACTAGTACGTGAAAAACGTCGTTTCCTTGATTGATTTCTCTGTTTACCTAAAACCTAAGCCATCAAACAACACCTCAGCTAAAATTAAGTGTATTGGGCCAGAAGATGTAATAAATAACAGAAATATATAGTTGTCGAACAGAACACTATATTTGTCATGAGGGGCAACCGGTGGCTGCATGGTCACCAGAGGGAGGGGCATGCAGCTGTGGTCAA
>CM041636.1:42216254-42240232 GCA_023333625.1 Bothriochloa decipiens | reverse complement strand
GGCTGCGGCAATAGAGGTGCATGCAGCTGTGGTCAATAGCAGTTAGTGTTCTGGGGAAGAGAATAGAGTTAATGAGAGTTAATTATGGGGGAGAGAACCAAGGATCCAGGGTTGTGCGACTAGGGGCTGTGCTGCTCTATACATACCCATGTAATCAGCTTATGATGGGCAAGCAATGAAGAAACAAGTTATCTCTAAACCCTCAATTGTGCTGCTCTTAATCTCATCCCCCTGCTGATCGGTAGCCAGGCAAAAACCCTGGCACCATTATCCTCCCTATCTACCATGTTTACTAAGGTTCACTACAATATTATCAAACATCCATAATTTCGGTATGTGAGCATCTGAGTACCTAACAATTGTAACAACCTGCTAACTTTGGTTCAGTGAGAAATTATTCCTGTGACCGGCTAACTTCAAAAGATTGTGATGAAAATATACATGCATGGAATGAGCTTACTCAAAGAAAACCGTTAATTTAGAAATGCTTCACTCACAATATTCGATTTAACTGAAGCATATGACTCTAACAATGCAATCTCCTCATCAGACCTCTGTAGTGAGGAAAAAGCTTGCAATATAGCCTACAAAAGGCATAGAAACAAATAAATATAGCAGTTCTTAGCAGTTCCGGGAACATATTAATATTAATGAACATAGTCATTAGCAGCAATATCATGCCTCTTCAATATTACGAAGGAAGTGATTCCTTCCAACTGATTGAACTGCTGTCCTACACTGTGGGCATGCAGTGCTCTGGCTTCTACTAGATGTTGACCTTCTTAACCACTCTGAGAAACATCCATTGCTTAAGAAAAAAAGAAGGATCAGAGCCAAGACTTTCAGAGAAGCCAATAGAAGCATACTAAAAAAATTATCAGAAGTTGTGCAGGCATGGAGCAACAGTAACAACATCATGCCACAAATTCAGGCATGTGCTGCATTTTGCATTCTCGATATCTAGAACAATCTGACACCATTATTTAGCTAGAAGTTAGTATTTTTTTCTCATAGCTGTAGGAGGGCTACATATCATGCATTAGGATAAAAGAGTAAAAGAATACAACACACACAAATATCATGTGAAGACAATCTTTGTACATGACTACTAATTTCCAGAACAATACCTTGACATTCTTTTTTTCATGATCCTCCTCCTCTGTAATTTCAAAGGTATATATTAAATGCCCTGGAAAAATAATGAAGCACATGAATGTGTTGCAGTTCAGACATTCATTTCACATATTAAGAATTAGAAAGGCACAAAAAAAGAATTTTTAAATTGTTCACTGTACCAAGAAAGCACTTTTATACTGAATACTATCATTTATATATGAATATGCAAAGCAAGCCAAAGCTGTTCAAGGCTTCCCAAAGACACAAGGGTGGCACATTCCTTTTCAGGATAAAGATTTGCTGTCAAGGTCCTCAAAATAATCATACCTTCTTTTCCAGAGACAATCTCACTGCCTGGTTTGATGTCTACACATTCTTGTTTGACAATTCTTCCATCAACAATAATTGCATCCGAGCTTTATCAATGGAACAGGTAAGACATGAGAAGCATGTAAAACATCAGCAGAAATTCAACAAAAACAAATAATAGAAAAAATAGCTTATGACAAAATTACAAGGCACAAGAAAGGGAAAAATGTTAATTTCGTGAACCAAGAGATTACATAAAGATAAAACAATTGTTTTTTTGGCAAGACATAAATTTTCCAGTCATCAAATAACTTAAAGAGAGCATCAAGAATTAACAGTCTGGCCCCCAAGTCCAGGTGAGTTTGCAATATGCATTTCCATTCTTGATTTTGCACAACCAGACTAACCAAATGTATAGATAAACTGTCACCAATTGGAATCTGTGATTTATATGAAATGTAGGTGAATCCTGCCGCAGCAAAACTGCAACTTCCTGACTTGTATAGCTAAATAATGAGCATTCTCAAAAACTTTTAGACTACAACAATCAAGGAAAACAGATAAACCCAATCTGGCACAGACGAGGATACAAAAAGTTGGTACCTCCAATCCAAGTCGACTAAAAGGGGAACAGGCAACAAATTAGCATCGCTATCACTACCACTGTACCGCTTTCAAAGGACCAAACTGGAGAACACTCGGGGTATGCACTATGCAGGCAAGCACTAAACATAACACATCCATTCCAACATTTGAGCCGTGACAAAGTCCCCGTCAGCGGATAGGGTCATACAACATCAGCGGAACCCACCACCAAATCCTGTAACAACTGACGAGGCGATGAACAGAGCTCACACTAAGTCCCCGTCAGTTTTCTCAAAAAGAAAAAAAAAAAGAAGACGTCCCCATCAGTTGCCCTTTTCTGCCACGCAGTGAAACAGCGGAGTCTTATACGACACGGCACGGAATCAGAGTGAGAGAATCCGTAAGAACAGGAAAAAAGCATCGACGCAAATCCGCACAGGCAGGGATAGAGCGGCTCCTGAGGTTCCGAATCGTGGCGGACGACGCGTCCCCGGCACTGCGCCTGATCTCGCACCACGCGACCTCCTGACCCTCCCCGCCGGCCGGCGCGACGAGGGAGCAGACCACGGAGTCGTCCTCGGCCACCTCCACCACCGGGCACGCGGAATCGGCGGGCACTGCGAAGGAAACGAAAGGAATGGGACAACCAAACAAACTAAGAAAAAGAATCAAGAAGCCGTGCAGACGAAGGAACCCGTGGCGAAGGAGAACCGGGGATGGGAGGGGGCGGATGCGCTACCTAGCCTGGCCCATACGGAGGGGGAGGACGGCGGGGTGGAGGCGGCGGCCGAGGGCTGCGGGGGTTGGAGGTGGAGCACTCGCCGGCGTCCATGGCGCTGGCACTGGGAGGCGACAGGCGAGCGGCAGGCGTAGAGGGGAAGAACGTGCTCCCTTTGCTTTGCTTTGGGAGTTTGGGGTTTTGCGGGCGGTTTTGTTGCAGTGCCGCGGGCCCCGATTGGAACTATGGTAACCTGACTTTGGCCAATTTATGTAGTAGCTGTAAATAATGTGAACAGAAATTGTAAAGACAATAATGAACGGTGTCTACAACTTATTTGTACTAACTAAAAACGTTTCTTCGCTAGCTGCCTAGTGTTGGCACTTTTGCACCAGCTAATGAAATTTAGATATTCACCCTGCCTTGAAATGTTAGATATTCTATGATTTTTTTGGCTAATACTCACTCCACCTTGAAATGTTATATATTCTACGAATTTTAAAACATATTTATGTGGTAAAAACAAAATAGCGTATAAAACTTGATGTTTACCGGTGGATTATTAAAGTGGAGGGGACATTGATGTTTTGCAACTCATTTCCATGATGATGATCACAAGAAACCATGATTTTTATTGTTAACTGAGGTCATCGAAGATGTGACAACACTGATTTCAATTCTAGCGAAAAATGCCACAACAACTGTGCCGCTCTCGTTGGGACCTTCTGGGCGTGACGGACGTCTGACGACTACCGGATTCTACAAAACTATCTCATCTCATCCGGTCCTTTCGCTTTCGAACAAAATTCGTAGACAGCGTAAAAAATCAAATCTCTCGTCAACCTTTTGAAAAAGAAAAAGCCATATGTGCTCCACTCCCATATATAGGCCTTGTTTAGATTGACTCTAAATTCTAAGTTTTTTCACTCTTTCTTCATCACATCAAATTTTAGACTCATGCATGGAGCATTAAATATAGGTAAAAATAACTAATTATATAATTTAGTTTAAAATAAAAGATAAATCTTTTAAACTTAGTTGATCTATGATTGAATAATATTTATCAAATATGATAAAAGAATTACTATTTATCGGTTTGAAATTTTTTACGATCTAAATAAGGCTACAGTATTGGTCAAATGATAACAGCCACCACCAACTCCCGAAATGACAAGCAGTATAGCAGCCATTGGCCTTTGTGTGCCACGTCGGATCCTGGTCAGACTCGATCGGCCGGAGCAGCCGTGCCTTTTTTGTGCGCCGACGACTCCGAAGCAGCAGCCTGCCGGCGATTCAGATTGATTGACCCAGGAAATTTCCTTCCAAAAAGATTCGAAAAGAAAAATCGATACAAGTACAAGTAGTGCTAGTTACTCTCTCCGATCAAAAAGAATTCTGAGGAGTGAACATTTTTAAAATATCGATAATTATATATTAAAATATATAAATAATTAGACTAAGTAATTAGTATCATTGAAAAGATCTTTAAATCTAGTTTTTTAATAACTTTATTTAGAGATAAAAATATTACACGTATTTTTTATAAACCTAGTCAAAATTGAGAAAATTTAACCGACACGTACCTCGTAACGTTATTGGTTTTGAGACGAAGGGAGTACCATTTTCGTTCTATGTTACACAAACATATCTTATCCTATCTTATCCTCAGCCATTATCACTTTTGGATGCTAATGAATTTGCTGTTTTATTTTAGGATGGAAATCTCTACACAGATAATCAATATTTACTCAAACTGTAAATAATAGGAAAGTTATTGTTGGTTTCTAGAGAGGCGTTAAAAGTTACCGGTAAATTTTTTTTATGTAATATACCGCACGTGATAGCGTTTTTTTTTGTTGCTGCTTCGGAAATGACGCATACTCCGTACATACCTGTGTCCAGTCTCAAAATGTTTGTGTCAGTAATCGAATCTCTGAATGTTCTTGCCAAGGAATTTTTTTTCCCGTCACTCAAATCTTTTTTGCTCGAGGAAAATTTGTTACCTGTTAGTCAAATTTTTTTCTTAAGGAAAAAAACTTTTACTGTAGAAATCTGACCTGATCCCTGTATGTTAAAAAAGGTAACTGATCCCCTAACGATAATTTTATTTTATTCTAAGCAAGAAGATTTTGCTTGCTTCATTTCTATAGTTTCAGATGGGTCTTTTTAAGGCCCGTCCCGAAGCCCAATTCCATCCGTTGAACGGCGTCACAATTTCTTCCCCAAATTTTTCGGAGCCTTGTCCTCCACCTCCACCGCATCACCACCCTGCGCGCCGAGCTCACCCCGATCCAGATCCACCCCCTCCTCCCTCCGCTCCGGTCTCCGGCGACCGCCCTCCTCCTCCTGAAGCACCCATTCCACCCGCCTCTTCTCTCGTCGGTAAGGACGACCGACGGACAGACGGACCCGCTGCTCGTTTTTTTTTTTCTTCGATTTCGAGGAGGCGGCGGAATGAACTCGCTCGCTGTTCTGTTCGTTTGCCATTGCCGCCTGAAATCCAAATCCCCCCCTCGTCCTCCCTAGGATCGCGGCGGCGGGCGGGATGAAACGGGTGTCGTCGCACGTCTCGCTGGCGTCGGAGGCGGAGATCAACCTGGACCTGTCGCGGCTCATCATCGACAGGCCGCAGCGCTTCACGCTGGAGCGGAAGCGCTCCTTCGACGAGCAGTCGTGGAGCGAGCTCTCGCACTCGCACTCGTACCGCAACAATGACGGCGGATTAGACAGCGTGCTGCAGTCGCCCGCATTCCCCGCGGGCGGGTTCGACTCGCCCTTCTCCATCGGCACGCATTTCGGGGGCGGGGTCGCGGGCGGGGACCGGCCGCACCCGCTGGTCAACGAGGCCTGGGAGGCGCTCAGGAAGTCGGTCGTTTACTTTAGGGAGCAGCCCGTTGGGACTATTGCGGCTGTGGATCATGCGTCCGAGGAAGTGCTCAACTATGATCAGGTAATAATATTATGATGCCAATCGGGCTTCACTGGACTCATCAAGTTTGTGGAAACAGAGGAAACCTTTTTGTTTTGTTTTGTTTTGTTTTGTTTACTGAAGTATTATTACATGTTAAGAAGTACTAGTACCCATAATTTTGTCTACTAAGCACTTATGGAACGATGATTTCCATTGCTCTGTTTCTATACTTGTCTCCACTATATGTTTTTTTTTCTTTTAATTTGAGCGTAATCATGCGAATCGGGCTTCACTGAACATCAAGTTTGTAGAAACAGAGGAACCATTTTTGTTTTGTTTTGAGCATTACAATTATATGTTAGAAATAGTTGCCCATAATTTGTGTAATTAGTGCTTACTGCTATATTTTTCTCTTATTTTCAGGATATAATTTGATACATATACCATGATTAATAAGTGCTCAATCTGTATTTAGTTTCAATAGCGTTTTTCATACTAGATCTTCTTTTATCATTGATATGACTTCCATTGTCTTTACTAGCACTTGCAACAAGTTGCGACTTCTGTTCTGTATTTTCTGAGATTGATTGATCAATAATGCCTTCTTGTAATATGTTATCACGGAACATTAGCATTATGGTCTATGACAGAAGTTTCCTTGTATTTTTGTTTCTGAATACTTCTCCTTAAAGAATTAATGTCTCACTGTTGATTGCCCCCTTATTATTGCAGGTTTTTGTGAGGGATTTTGTTCCCAGTGCATTGGCTTTCCTAATGAACAATGAGACTGACATAGTGAAGAATTTCCTCTTGAAGACTCTCCACCTTCAGAGCTCTGAGAAAATGGTAGACCGGTTCAAGCTTGGGGCAGGAGCGATGCCTGCGAGTTTCAAGGTGGACCGTAACAAAAGCAGAAACACTGAAACCTTAGTTGCTGATTTCGGTGAGAGTGCAATCGGCAGGGTGGCACCGGTCGACTCTGGATTTTGGTGGATCATTCTCCTTCGGGCATATACAAAGTACACCGGAGATGTTAGTTTGTCGGAATCACCTGATTGCCAGAAGTGCATGAGGTTGATACTGAATCTCTGCTTGTCTGAAGGGTTTGATACTTTTCCAACTCTGCTTTGCACAGATGGCTGCTCAATGATTGATCGTCGAATGGTAGGATCATTTCACCTTGATCTAATTTATATTTAGATGCATATCCATGGAAGTAGTACTGGCACATATTAGCTGAGGTGGCAATGGGATTGACAGGTTCTGCATGTTCTTCTGTAACCGAAGAGCATCCCTGTCTCCTTAAACAATACTTGGAGAGCTAGCCTCAGATCGTTAATAGTGTCCTGATCAGGTGATAGTGCAGACACATCTTAATTTTCAAATAAAGTGTCTACTTTTCATGTTTTCTACGGTAGTTTTACAGTTGCACATATTTTCATACTACTCACGCCTAAATTTTAAAGGCAATATGTATAGCCTTATTGGTACAGTGGGGGCAAGAAATGCATAGTTTTTGCAGAAATACAAACAGCTAGTACTGGCAGAAAGTGGCAATCTGTAGTACATCCCTACAAGTTCTCTTGTTGCTTGTTCTACTTTTGAATTACATATTAATTTTGAATGAAGTTTCCCATCAGTGCATGATTGTGATCACTGCAATTTTCAGGGTATATATGGTTACCCCATTGAGATCCAAGCCCTATTCTATATGGCGTTAAGATGTGCTCTCCAAATGCTCAAGCCAGAGGGCGAAGGGAAGGATTTCATAGAGAAGATAGGGCAACGGCTGCATGCACTAACCTACCACATAAGGAATTACTTCTGGCTAGATTTTCACCAGCTGAATAACATATACAGATACAAAACAGAGGAATATTCCCACACAGCTGTGAACAAGTTTAATGTCATTCCAGATTCCATTCCTGATTGGGTGTTTGATTTCATGCCGTGCCAAGGAGGCTACTTCCTTGGCAATGTCAGCCCTGCTATGATGGATTTTCGGTGGTTTGCCCTTGGCAATTGCATTGCCATTGTATCATCTCTAGCTACCCCAGAACAGTCAGTTGCTATAATGGATCTGATTGAGGAAAAGTGGGATGAGCTAGTTGGTGAGATGCCTCTGAAGATATGCTATCCTGCTCTCGAGAATCATGAGTGGAGAATTATCACTGGATGTGACCCCAAGAACACCCGGTGGAGTTACCACAATGGAGGATCATGGCCAGGTATCGTCTCTCTTTGCAATGTTTTTTGTTTGTTCTCAAAAAAGGATTGCAAGTTAATTTCATATATCATGTATTGCACTAGTGATTAGATGAATGCCCGAGATGCAGACATGTTTTACTTATTCTTCCTGAACGAAGATTGTAAGTTAATTCATCATAAATTGTTGGAAACAGAAAATTTCTGAACTAAAATCCATTCTGAAATTGACAATTGGAATTCTCCATGCTCTCCACCTAAAAAAATGTTTGCTCTGATAATCCTTGATAACCATGTTGTGTTCTGTAACATTGTTCTACTTGTCATTCTACTTCTATAATTGGCATTGTATGTTAACAAGGTAGTCTGAATATTTTTTTATTTATACTTAATAAAATATGATAGCCATGTTGACATCTCATCTTCTGTAAGATCCTTCTACTTCTATAATTGTTGCTTGGATGTTAACAAGGTAGGCTGAATATTTTTTATTTAACCATGTTGTCTTCTGTAAGATCCTTAGCAAGATAGTCTGAATATTTTTTATTTACTCTTGATATAATAACCATGTCAATAAGCTTCACTGCTTATTGACTCCTTCAGGAATTGAGATTTGGCTCAATTACAAATGTTAATTTAATCATTGTGCTGTACGTAGTTGCAGCTACAGCCATACTCAGAACTAAGCGCAGCATAAATATGTTGTGTTCACACTATTTTTATGTGCAGTTCTTCTGTGGCTGCTAACAGCAGCCTGCATCAAGACTGGTCGGCCACAGATGGCAAAACGTGCCATTGAGCTCGCTGAGTCGAGGCTGCTCAAGGACGGCTGGCCTGAGTACTATGATGGCAAGCTAGGAAGATTTGTTGGTAAGCAGGCCAGGAAGTTCCAAACCTGGTCCATTGCTGGTTACCTCGTCGCCCGCATGATGCTGGAGGACCCATCGACACTGATGATGATCTCCATGGAGGAGGACCGGCCTGTGAAACCCACTATGCGGCGGTCAGCATCATGGAATGCCTGAATGTGTGGATAGCTGTTTCTGAATCAAGGACGTTCAGAATCAAAGGTTATATGGATTTGTGATTTGTTCAGACCACAAAAGTTGAATGCTGATGTGATTTGTTGGGACCCCAAAGTTCAACGTCGATTACAGTTGAACTCTGTCAATTAGGACAGAAAGTGTATACCATAGAGGATCATAGGAGTTACACAAGATTTTGCCACACCTTTTTTTTGTTTTGTTTCAGAACAATACTCAGGATCCTGTTCAGTTGAAACCTTGATTTTGGAATAACAAATCACTGTTTTATGCATACATTTCTCTTCGACATTAATGGTATCTGATAATTCTGGAATGCAACTTCTAAGGTAAAAGGGAGATAAGCTCTGGTACTCTTGTACACACACCAGAACATGTGGCCTGGTACTTGTCTTACACGCAGCAGCAGCCTTTAAAGTTTTCTGTATGCACTTATTTACGATAATACGTGTTGAGGAAAATTGAAGTTGTTCGGACGTCTCTATTTATTCCCTGCTTTCTTTGTGCCAGTCTTGGATATTTTAAAAGGATACTATATATTTAGAGTAGTCTATATACATTTGTTTTTTAAAAAAATCAATTAAACTAGAGTTACATCATATAGACTTTTTAGATTGACCGGGTTTTATAGAAAATAGCACAAATATTTATGGCACCAAATTACTGTTTTTAGATACGCCATAAGATTTATTTTCATCATGTGCTTATTTGACTTCATAAACATTTGTGCTCTTTTCTATAAAATTCAAGCAAACATAAAAAAAAATTTAACTTACAAATTTAATTGATATGTTCTACTAGCGGAGAGAGAGCGATAATAAACAGATAAAATCTAAAGTATTTTTTCGTTCGTACTAGAGTTATTACGGATAGAGGAGTATGATATAGGTAATGACATCTATATGGCCGGCCACTTTTTTTTATCCAAAAACATGCAAATAGCCATAAATGCATGGGTCTCTTTCTTTCTCTCCCCTATGCGCGTCTCCCCATCCACCCCTCCACACCCGCACCGTAGCTCTTCCGGCGAGGTAGATCTCCTCCTCCCCCCGATCTACTCCTTAGTGTTCCGGCGAGCTCTCCCTCACATTTGCACCAACTCTAGCCGGCTTAGAGGGATAAAGTTTTCTTTTTGGGGTGGGTTGGGGGGGGGGGAGGGGTAGAGGAAAGCCAATCAGATGCTAGGGATGGTTGGAGGGTGATTAGGGACCCTAACGGCTATGAAAGCGGCCAAATAAGAGTTGTGTGTGTGGTGAGGACGATGATCTAGCCAAAGGTAGAAGACGGTAGACAAACACATGAACGGCCGTACGTTAGATGTGTTTCTGTGATATAAAATTATAGCTAGAAAAAATAAAATTTAAAATATTTTTATTCGTATCAGAATTACTATAGAAAACATCCATTTAGGTACAAACTACTCCCTCCGTCTCCATTGAGTTTGTCGTTTTGAATTCCATACCATCTTGTTTTGATTATTCGTCTTATTCGATTTTTTGCACAAATATTACTTATTTTTTGTGACTTATTTTATCATTAGAGATACTTTAATATTAATTAATTTATTCTACTATTTGTATAAAAAATTTAAATAAGATAGATGGTCAAACATAAAATCTGTAAAAGTGAAAAATGACAAATTCAATGGAACAGATGGAGTACAAATTCAATGACAAATTTAATTTATTATCCTTATTATGGTGATGAGAGAATCTGAGATGGTGGAACCGGGGAGAGGAAAAGAAGGAATCGGCAAGCACGGAGCAGCATGACATAACATCTGCCACTGTATATGATTAAAAAGATGACAATAAAAGCTTGATTAATCTACCAATAATTATTTTATAGAACAGTGATCAGTAGGATAAAGACATCCGCATGGCAGCTGAAATTCAACATTGTCATTAAGCTTGAATAAGTATGTCTGAATTTGCCAGAGTGGGTCCAAATCGGCATTGAAATAAAATTTGCAGTAGAGAAACTAAATATAAGACAACAAGTAAACAGTAAAAGACTGGCTGAATAAAATATTCAAAAGACAGTAATAAGAACTGAATCTGTCCACCTCGAAGATCTAGATCCAAATATATACTGCAATTTATTAAAGAATATAATCAATATAAAAAAAATAGAAAGATGAAGTGCTTGTACAATGTTAATTAGAACTTGTATAGAGACGACACAAAGAGGACCAAATTAATTCTTAAAAAGCAAGCATAGAGAAAGTAAATCGATGCCTATATAGGATGCAAATTAAATCAAAACCTATATAGGATGCGAAGTAAATCGAAAAGCACACAAAGCTATAGTGTTGAATCGAATGAGAATAGGAGGAAATCAACTCATCAACACCTTCGTCAAAAGCTAATTCCTGATAGAAGACCTAGACAGGCACGTACGCCGCGCGGAGGAACCATAAGCAGTCCAAGCAGAGAAGAGCCACAGCGGGTTGCCTGCGTGCTGATCGAAGCTATGCCGCAGTCCGGTGGGGGCGGAGGCAGGGGCGACGGCGAGGGCGGGGACGGAGCCCAAGAAAGAAGGCAGCGCCGGGGCCGGCGGCAACCTAGGAATAAGCGACGACGCAATGAGATAAACCAACGTGCTGGTGGGGATCATTGGAGATATAGAAGAAGAACAGGAATTCTGGATCTAGGGTTCACGAAGGAACCAGGGAAGCACGCTGCTCCGTTGTTGATTGAATGAAATCATTTGGAGGGACTGGAATCCGAGATGAGGGATTTGTTATACTGTTACAGTGAGGCATGCATCGAGGCACAAAGCTGAGGCAGGCCTCCACGCACTCCAGGAATCGTCGGGGCAAAGTTGACCGGCGTGGGACCCACAGGAATAAAAAAAGAGTACTTTGCATGCAGCTGTCGGCCCGACACAAATCTCAACGAAATCTTCGCCGTCCATATAAGCTCCGCGTGCGCTAGTGCAGAAGGTTTTTTCCGTCTGCTTCCTTCACCCACGCCATCGGCTCGTCCGTCTCCCCCGTCGTCGTCCTCAGCTCCAGCGTCCACGTGGTCACCGTGAACGCATTGCCGGAGTGCTCGCACGCGCTCCGGATCAAGGGGGCGCCACAGCAGCAGCGTCTGTCGATGCTCACGAACCGCACTGCCGCGTCGGTGGCCAGCGGTGGCGGCGTGGCTCCGATGCTCCGGTAGTACAGCCAGGGGAGCTGGTCCTCATACTCTCGTCGTCGTCGTGGCAAGTCCTATTCGTTCTCTTAGGGTGGCGGCATTGCCTTCACGGGCAGCGGCACGTACGAGCTTGGGGTTCTCCTCCTCCGACATGTCGCACACGAGCAAGGTGCTGTGGTCGTAGCTCACCCAGCACAGGAAGCGGTTCCCGGCGGGGACGGCCGCGTTGAGCGCCTGCCGCCTCCCGAGGTCGTGCCGTCCGCCGCCCTCGTCGTGGACGATGGGCACCGCCTCCTTGAACTGCCAGTCGCGGTTGGCCGGCGGCGGCCTTGTACACGAAGTAGTCGCCACCGAAACCGAGGAGGACGGAGTCGCCGTGAGCCGCGATGACGGCGTGAGCGAAGCCATCAGCGGGTGACTTGCCGCCGCTGCCTTCGAAGCAGAGGAAGGAGATGGCCGGCGGCGCTGCGCGGCTCAGGGAGACCCGCAAGGGCCCACGGGAGGTGTGTGTCTGCGCGACGGTCTTGGCATCGGCGTCGGCGACGGCGTCGACGGCGGTGGAGTTAGTGGCGCAGCACCAGCGTTCCAGAACCGTCCAGCGCGTGTGTGTCATCCGCCGCCGGAGCCTGAGCAGAGGGTTCCCTCTCCCGCCGGCAGGTTACGGTGGTTGCCATGTGGCGGCGACTTGGAGTTAGCGCTGGCTCTGCTGGTGCTGGCAGCGTTCTCGGTTGATGAAGCGGTGTTTGCCCTAGGTTGATCGATGACGATGGCATGTTCCTCGAGTCTCCACGTCTGTACTGCACGTGACATAATACGTACTATTTGACAGTATCCTCCGCCTATTTATTGGGCTGAGATCCATCTGTTCTGCGTTTGGAGAATCTGCAAGAGCTTTGTCACACTCCACTTTTAAGGATAAAAATAAAATACATAAATAGCCTTATGTGTGCCCTAGGAACAGTCGCACATATGGGTTGACAAATTACAAAGAGTATCATCACCCTGTTTATTACATAGCGTACCAATATTTATTACAGAGTATTGCGCATAAACAATAAAATCTAAGATAACATCATAGTGGAAGCTTCCCACAGAGATACGTCGACTGATGAACACCAAGCCTAGTACTCATCCCGATAGCTTTCACTCCAACCTTCATCTGTTATCCATCCGGGATTTTTCAAAATTGAAAGTAAGGCAAGCGTAAGTACACAACCGTACTCAACAAGCATAACATGGGTTAATGAGGCTCAAATAAACTGACACGGTTTGACCTGCATTTAGCTTTTATATGTTAATCAAGTTGATCAGTTAAGCAGCATCAAGGTGGCAAGTGTTTCCCAAAACCATCATGATCAATGTAACATAAATAAATAGTAAATATAACAGCAAATGTATAAATAATTTAACATGACAAGAGAGATCATCAATAGTATAAGGAGTTCCAAGGCCGCTCGTGTCCTTGAGCAAGGCTAGTATACCAGTTCATTAAACTCTGCGCAGAGGTGTACACTTTTACTGTGAGCCGTGAATTGCCCTTTCGCCCGAGGAGATCAGCCTCTTAGCCCACTACCAAGGAGGACCGGCAGGGTTCACTATGAAGCCTTTCAAAGGTTCGTCTAACAAGTTAGGGCCATTGAGGTTTCTGTGCCCTACGGATGTAGTATCCCCCTTCTGATGGCACACGACCGCAGCCTGTACTCATACAGACAGAGGTCCAACTACACCCAACCCGAAACACACCCCCCTTGCGCCATCAAGGGAACCGCTAACATGCTAGAAAAGGTCCTCATACTGAGCTAAAACCAGAGCCATATAGCCCTCATAGTTGTACTGTAAATCCCGGAAGGTACGTTACTGATTAATCCTCAGGTGGTTAAAAGTCATTATTACTGTTCATGGCATAAATACTCATCAAACCATAAGATCATGATATCATTAAGCACTAGCATCTTGGCTACCTAATGCAACCCAAAAAGGTTCAAGGAATCAGGATATCAAAGCTAGTTATAATCTCTAGGTCATCAAACAGAAACATGCATATGTATTGTTATTTATTGTGAGTAGGTAACAAGGAAGATCCATGCTATACTTGTCTTGATTCACAAAGTCTTGCTGGTCCTGCTGATCCTCAAAATAACTTGGCTCAATAAAACCCTCACCGTCTAAACTCGACATTAACCATCAACACCAGACAATCCAATCGAGCATACATACACGAAGCAAATAAAGAACTATTAGAGGAACAGTACATCAATATCATCAAAACAGAATAAAAAGGTTATAAAACTATTCTACTCGCTTCTACTATCACACAGACGTCAAGTTCATCGAAATCAGAGTTATAACGGCAAAGATATGATTTTTCAAAGATTTCCTGTAGACCAATAAATACTTTAAATATAGGCTAAAAATATAAAGTTTCCAAAATACTTCAAAAGTAGTACCACTACGTAGATTATGAAATTATGAATCTAACAAAATTTGAACGGACCAAATCGAAGTTAAAACGTGAAAGTTATAAGCTTTTAAAGATAATGGCAAAACTGTAAATAACTGAAAACGAATTCTGAACTGAAAAGAAAAATACGTTTTTCAGAGAAGAAAACGTATTCTGGAAGCTGTTACAAGGAAAATACGCTTTTCAGTGGACAAAGCGTATTATGGATCTGTTAAGCAGAATTTACGCTTTCCAGTGGGAAAAACGGATTCTGACCAAAGCGCCAAGGACTCTTAACAGAATACACCAAATCCCAGGGGGTTTTCTGCAAAAGTGCCCCGCGAAGGGGTACGGGCTGTTTCTGGCCGTCCGAATCAAAACCGACAGCGCAGATCTATCCGGCCAGTCGGCGTCACCGGGGAAGAAGCCCGACGCAGCGGCGGCCATCGCCGGCGGCGAAATAGCTCGCCGGAGTTCATGGAACTCACGATCCCGGCCACGAGAACGAGCGCGACCGGTACCATTCGAAAGAGGAGCTCACACCGCGCTCACCTGTGGAGAAGATGGAGACCGAGGCGAGGCGGGGACGGCGTGCGGCTCGGAGCGGCGGACGGCGACTGACTGCGCACGAAAGGAGCTCGGGTTAGATGGGTTTGAATCAAATTGACGGCACAAACATGCTCAGGGAAGCAAGGCAAGGCTTTCCGACCAGTAGATGGCAAAGATGACCCGAGGACGGCGGTAAATTGCAGGCTTTGGCGGCGACGACAATGGCGATCGACGGCTAGGGTTTCGACGTCGGCGTTCGGGCGAAGCGAGTCGAGGCGGCTGGCTAGGGTTGCGGGCGAGTTAAGGCGCGCGATGAAGGCTTAAATAGCCTGGGGAATGAGGCACTGGACCAGGCGTGGCGTGGCGGCGCGAGTCACGCAGGGTCGGTTTCGGCGTCCGGGTCGCGGCCGAGTCGGAGGAGAAGAAGGCAATGCGGGGTCCACCTGTCGGCGACAGCGAGAGAGGAAGGCGGACGCGGGCGCGGACGCAGCGCCTTGATGGGCCGGCGGCCTGCGGCCCAAGAAGAAAAGAAGGTGACGGCGCGCGAGAGGAGAAGTGGGCCGCCGGTTTGGGCCGTTCGGGCTGCCAGGCCGAATTGGCAGGAAGGAGAGGGGAGGGAAGGAATTTGGTTTTTCATTTATTCAAACACTTTTTCAAATGGGTTTTTAAATTCAAATTCAAATTCCAACTTCACCACATGAAAATATGCACCAGCATGAATGCACAAGCATGTTGCAACTTCATTTTCATATAAATATTTATTTTGTCTAATGATTTATATTTCAAAGAATCATTTTCAAAAATTGGGATATTACAAGCTTCAAAAGTCCATCGTCGGAAAACAGTGTTTCCAAAGTCCACTTTCAATCTCGATTTTTTTCCTTAAAAAAATCTTATTTTTTTGTCAAGATTGAAAAAAATTTACTCTCAACTCTCCAATCTCTTTTCATATATAAAACTCCCAATCTCAATTTCCAATCTTTCCACGTTTGCCAATCTAGAGGTGTAGAAGGACGTGGAGAAAAATAAATACTAGGACAAGGTTTCTAAGTCAAGTGTACAACAAATAAAGAAAGTATAAAGTAGCTATAGTGATTTGAAAATAGTCTAGAATTCTGCAAATTGTGTTCTATATTTTTGGAGTGAGATTTAAAAACTGTTGGAAGAATTAAAAAATATGCTTCCAATTTTTTAGTCCACATGGAAAACGCATTGATTTACCAATTGATTTTTTTTAGAAACTATTAGAGATGAACTTAGCGAACAGGCACTTCATTGTCTCCAACAGGTAACGCATAAGGACACCCAAAACCAAAATGGGTCTCCGACAATACTGTATGGGCCTCCGAGAGTATCTATACACAAGAACCCATTTCGGGTGACAGTGTAGGCGCAACCTAAATCTGAGTATCCTCTCTCCTGAAGACCTATTTGCACAAAAGATTCTCTTTTAGGTCTTGTTGTTGGAGAAGATAAAACATGAGTATTGAACCCCTTGCCGATTTCAATTAGCCGATTCAATTCGGAGTCGACGTGGCCCGCAAGCTCTTCAGATAGCCGATTTCAATTAGCCGATTTGTACCCGAATAGCCGATCCATGAGTGAACGGCTGTTATCAGCACTTAGCCGATTCTGGGTGGAGTCGTCTTCAAGAAGATTTAACTGCGCGCCTGCTAGTCCAAATTTTGGTGCAAATAGATGTAGATGGAACGTAGAGGCATCCATCAAAGAATATGAGGCCGTCATAGAAGTGCCAAGCATTTGCTGAGGTACCACTTACGATGGTAAGGGCTATTGCACGGAGCTCCCGTATAGCTTGGCGAAGTTTATTGAACATGATGTTGCCACGATCGACAAAGTTGTCAAGGACGTTTGGTGGACGTGCATGTTGCGCCCTGTGTGTCATAATGCAGGGCCGACTTGCTGGACAAAGGTCCAGTTGTGGTCATGGAGGTGGGAGTTGTAGGTGAGCCACCGGTTGCGCCTGGAGATGTGCGGGTGCATGAAGCAGGTGGCGGTGTCCGTCATGGTCGTAGTTGAGAGTTATGTCGATGAAGTCCCACGTGACACGCCCTAGGCTTGCCAGCCATGGTGTGCCTTGTATGACGTCGACGTCATGGCTGAGGCTGATGAGGAATGTGTCAAAGGTGTAGGTGTCGCTGGCGATCTATAGTGGTACCGCAAATGCTGCCGAACGACATGCCACCTCGTTGTCGCTTCCAACGATGATTAAGGTATTGATGCAGTGCTCCAGTAATCCAATGCTGCGGGCTATGTTGACGTCAATGACATTGTGGGTTGACCCAGAATCGATGAGCACATGGACACCTAAGTTGATGGTCATCCCTTCAAGATACAATGGAAAAGTTCCTTGTGCCTTTGCATCCACTTGCCGATTAACATCATGATGGCATTGTGGGGGGACAGAGATGACATTGATGTTGTTCTAGGCGATGGCTGGCGGCGTCTGCGCCAGTTGACCCATGGGGGCACTGTCTACGCCTGTTGGTACTGCTGGTGCGTCCCATCCGCATCGATGGTGACATGCTGGTTGATGTTGACGACGGTTGGGGTGGTGGTGCGAGCATCCATCGCTCTGATCTCAAAGTCGGTCATCGTCATAGGAGTTGCCGGTGCGTCCTCCTTGTTCTCCAGCTTTTGGAGACGGGCGTTGACGTTGGCAAGCTCCCCATGGAGAGCATCCATCTTGGCTAGGGTTCCGACGGCGAAGTTTTGTAGCATCTCCTCGATCTTCAAAATCTTGGCCATTGCAGTGGCGTGGGTATCGAACTGGTCATCCGATACTAGGTATAAGAGGTCTGACGATTGTTGACACGTGGAGGCCAGAGCGGGAGAGGTGGAGGGCGGCGGCTAGGGCGGCAGCGGCGGCGCGGGCGCTGTGCGCATGCGCGGGACGGGGGCAGGCGGCGGCGGCGGGCAGGGGAGAGGGAGAAAGGGAAGAACCTATTCTTTATTGATTTGATCTAATCGATTATATCTCCTATTTATAATTGACCTAACTTGACTCCTAAGCTAACTTGGAGATCCACATAATATGGATTCCTTTTACAATCTGGCCCTTTCTTTATTTAGCCAACATTTTCCAAACCTAGAAGACCTAATCGATGACAGATTTGTGGCGGCTCGAGGGGGTTGCACCCGCCATCCTGCATGCGCGCCAGGCTTAGGACGCCGGCCGCCCATGCCCTTCGGCGGTTCCAGTGTCTAGGCTTCCCCTGTGGGCCCAAGTTAGCCCAAATTCTTCCCCAATTCGGAAAGCCTGCATTGGACTTGTTACATCTGCTCTCTTTATACCTGGGTTTTGCTACGGTTCTCTGCGAAGTAAAATAGGAGTTGCTATATTTCATTCGCAAGAAATATAGACAACTTTTCTTGCAATGTCCAGGTCCTTGGATCATCATCCAAGGGTAAAATTTATATCTGCTTTGATAATAGATTTTAATACGTTTTAGCACAGATCACAAGAGATAATTTTTTTATTAAAAAAATAATGACAAATAAGATGCGTGTGTTAGCACAAATAACAAAAAACAAATTTTAATATGTTTTAACATAGATCAAAAAGCATATCGAATAGACCAGCCGTCGCAAGAGAGAGGAGGCTGATTTCTTGCGACAGAAGATTAGTAAAAGCGTAAAACATTCTATCTCACGAGAATTTATAGTTTTCTAGAGAATTTATAGTTTTCTAAAGTTCCTGCATCTGCAAATGAATTCGATCGTTTTTTTTTGTTGACAACAAATTGGATCGGTTGGGTTATTAGAGATCTCAATCAATCTCAATGCACCAAAGTTCTAAAAAAAAGAACTCAGTGCCCAACAACTTCCAACCGGGCCCCAAAGATCGTGACCCTACTTGTCAGTGACTGATGTGGTCAAACTTGTGGTAGTATTCCGGTCTCCCTTGTGAGCCTTATCCACCTCTCTGTCGATGTTGGCTCCCCAATCCCCTCCTTCGAGCTCTCTAGGGGTCAGCACGCTGTCGGCCATGGCTCAAGCAAGGGTCCGTCGGCTATGCAAGATGCAGGAACAAACCATGGTATTGCCGCCACCGACTACTTCTTGTACAGGGCCGCCGACGACGCCGCGGGTCCGCCGCCGTCTCTGTCGTTGCTCCCAACCTGCCACATCGGCACATCCCCATGCATGACTACGAGAAACCAAACTGTTTTTGACTTTTTCCTCGTGGAGGCGGAGCGTGTATTCCACAACAATGACACCGGCCTCTTGCGTTGCGGCGAGGACGATGGGGAGTTCCTAGTGGCCCAGCTCCAGGTCGCGCACAAAGAGCCGTTCGACACGGCTGAGCTCTGCGTGCTCCGCCCTGGGCGCCAGGACTGGGAGCTCAAGGAATCTGTGCCCATCTTCAACAACAACTGCGGCAAATGCCGCTACGACCTAAGAAGGTGGCAGCAGCTCCACGCAGTCTTCCCTGCTGGGGACCGTTTCATGTGCTGGGCGAACTACGACCTCAGCACCTTCCTCGTGTGCGACATGGCGGAGGAGGAGAAGCCTAAGCTCCGGTACGTGCCGCTGCCCGTGAAGGCAGTGCCGCCGTCGCCCAGGAACCCACTGGACCACCTGCACGTGAAGGAGGGTTGCTGGCGGTACTACAGGTACACGAGCATTGGATCTGCGCCGAGCGCTGCCGGCGACGATGCGGTGCCGACAGTGCGGTTCGTGAGCGCCGACAACTGCTCCTGCTGTAGGGACCCCTATGACATGCGAGTCCACCTTCGTGGTGACCACGTGGACCATGGTGCTGAACACGACGGGGGAGCCAATGGAGTGGGTGAAGGAAGGCGTGCTTCACAGCGAGGAGCTGTGGGCACAGCTAGCGGCCGGCTACGAGGGCATTCCTCCACGCCTGTGTTTGACGTGGTGCCCCATCGTGAGCTCGGAGAACCCGGACGTGGTCTTCTTCGAGGCTGCGTGCATGGATTGGGATAGCGAGATGAAGGGAGAGTCATGGATGCTCGAGGTTGACATGAGGAGGAAGACGTTGATATCTGTCGTCCCTTGTAACTGCTATGCCTACCCCATCTAGTGGGACACGTGTCAATTGCGGCAAAAAAAAAATTCAGCAATACTTCACAGAATCACAGCTCGCTGATAAATGTATGAAAAGTGTTTGCCCGCTGAGACACGCTGATTACTGAAAGAGAGTTGGTCGTGTGGTATATTATTAGGTCTAGCTCTGGTTGCTGCACGGTCCTCTTCTTCAAGAATAAGATTGTGGATCCATTTATAATAATTTGGTTTTATATTTTTAAGATTAATTCAGAAATCAATGGCAGGTGCGTACGTGTGTATAAGAGCATCTCTAATAGTTCAAAAAAGCAATTGGTTAATCATTGTGTTTTCGAAGACTATTTCTAAATCATACTAACCAATTATCTTCAAATTCACATAAACCCAATCCCCATAACCCAAACCAAAAAGTTATAGTGTCATTTCTACTTGTTTTTATTAATGTAGGCTTTTCTTCACCTTGCAGCATCAAGCACATCTCAACGAGGGGTGCACCTTTTCTAGAGCGCTTTCTTGAGTTGAGCCCCCTCCCCCACCCTCCCCCCACATATATTTGGTGGATCCAGTACTACATTTTCCATAGAACAATCGCATAACATAGGTGGTATTCGTTGCAGCTTGTTGCTGCAGCAGATGTGGCTTAGCCTACTCTGATACCGTAACATGATGATGAAAATCACAACCGCAACCGCTGTGGCTGTACCGACCAACCTACGTCCACAGATCCGTCCTCCATTGATCAATGTCATCCCCATGTCGTCGGAGTTCACAACAATGGGACGGTGACACGTAGGAGGTGGCGGGTGCACACCCAGATGTTGCCGCACACTTCAGTGTCGGCAACTTGGTTCGAGAAGTCGAGATGGGTTGAGATTCACGTCAGTACGAGTTGCTAACTTGTTAAATTGGATTCCATGCACTTGATTTTGAGATATATTATCTGTCAGCAAGATGTACTCATATGTTGTAAGGAATGTTTAGGAATTACATCTGATCGGTTTTGTTGTCATAATCTCACCCACATCAACGATTGTGTTGGCTGTGCTCTGATTATGAGGACAATCAGTGCTGTCCTCGATGCAAGGTTAGATCTAAGATGCACAAATGACTGCTAATTTCTATTTATAAAAGAAGAGGATTTACAAGTTTAGCAGCTACTCCTAGCAGTGAAGTTTTGCTGGCAAATGGTAGCCGCAATTGACACGTCCATATGGATGGGGTGGACAGGGCATGACAGATATCAGTGTCTTCCTCCCCATGTCCACCTCTATCGCCCACTTCTTCCTGTTCGTCTCGTCATGCCTGTCCTCGGCCAGGAAGCAGACGAGGTCGGGGTTCTCCGAGCTCACGACAGGGCACGTCAGATGCGCCCACTGTGGTAGGCCCTCGTAGTCGTAGCCGGCTAGCAGTGCCCAGAGCTCCGTGCAGTCGAGCACGCATTCCTTCAACCACACCATTGGCTGCCCCGTCGTGGTGCTGAGGTCGAGACTCCACATGGCCACCACGAAGGCAGAGCTGGAGCGGTCGCACCTGCTCCTTATCACAGGGGCGCCGCAGCAGCAACGGTTGTCGATGCTCACGAAACGCACCGTCGCCGCGTCGTCGGAGCCACCCGGCGCAGGTGCGATGCTCCGGCAGTATAGCCAGTAAAGCGGCTCCTTGTGCTCGTCGTCATATTCGTCGTCCTCGTTGGGCAGCTGCACCTTCATAGGCAGTGGCACGTACTTGGGGCTCTCCTCCTCCGCCATGTCGCAGACGAGGAAGGTGGAGAGGTCGAAGTTCACCCAGCAAAGGAAACGGTCCGGGACGACCGCGTCGAAGTCATGCCACCTTCTCAGATCGTGGCGACCGCGGCCTTCGCCGCCGTCGTTGTGGACGATGGGCACCGCCTCATGGAACTCTCAGTCGTCTCGGCCGGGGCGGAGCACGCAGAGCTCGGCTGTGTCAAACGGCGGTCTGTACGCGACCTTGAGCTGGGCCACAAGGACGGCCTCGCCGCCGCAGCGCAAGAGATCGGTGTTGTGTTGCTCAAAACAACGACCCTTGGGAATGTGGCAGGTGGGGAGGAGGGACAGAGATGGCGGGTGGCCGGCGGCGGCCTTGTACTCGAAGTAGTCGGCGAACTCGAGGAGGACGGAATCGCCGTGAGCCGCGATGATGGCGAGAGAGAGACCACCATCATGAGCTTCGAATCTAGGCCCGCGGCCGGGCCGGACAGCCCGGTCGAAGCCGATGAAGGCGATGGCCGGCGGAGCCACGCGATTGAGGGAGACGCGCAGTGTGCGGCCGTAGGTGGTGCCGGACTCCACGGCGGGCTTGTCTTTGGGGACGACATTGACAGCGGTGCAGTCGCTGGGGCAGCACCAGTACGTGGTCCAGAATCATCCAGCGAGGGTCAACCGCCGCCGCAGCCGGACCAGAGGATTGCCTGGTAACCATGTGGCGGCGATTTGGTGGGACGAGGATATCAATGGAGGACCGTCGTCGTCTCTGATGGAACTGGGGGCGTTCTCGGTTGATCAAGCTCATCAGCCCGCCGCCGGACGCGGACCTACCCAGACCACTACCGAGCCTCGTCAGCAGCTTCATGCTTTGCTGGCGGCTTAACGGGTGGTGACGGCGATCGATCGACGGAGCTCACGCGGATGACAGATCGCTGCTGCACGCGTGTGTGCGGCTGCGGCGGTTGCCCTAGTTAGCTAGGTTCGAGTGATCGAGTGTAGACATTAATTGGGCTGGGAGCGTTCTGCGTTTGTTCCCCTTTGCCAGCCCAAAGAACATGATGGCTAAGCTTATGGGCTCATGTGCCTTCCACACGTAGATCCGTCACCGCTCTCTAGGACCGCTTTCCGCCGATTCCACTATGAAGGCTTCGGCCAAAATGACGAGATTATTTCGTCTCTTGTACACCCCGAGACTACGTCGACCCAGCAAGAGAACCACCGGCCCAGAATGGAGCAAATGATCGGCAGCCCAAGTGAAGCCCAGGGAGACGGCCCAGTTGCATCCGGTGTACTCCCTCTGTCCCTAAATATTTGTCGTTCTCGCTTCCGAGAAACTACCGCCGACAATTATATGTTAAAATATATAAATATTTATACTAAGTAATTAGTATCATCGGAAAGATTTTTTGTCTAGATTTTTAATAAATTATTTAGAGATATAAATGTTGCACGTATTTTGTATAAATTGAGTTAAACTTGTGGCACGAAAACCGATGACGACAGTCAATTAGGGACGGAGGGAGTACGCTGCTTCTCGTAGCTGTAACGTTTAAGACAGCAAACCGAATCTTCTTTCTCCTATCTCGGTCGTTGCCGGAGAACAGATAGGCGAGCTGCGGCTTGAGGACGGCCGGCGGCGACCTTGATCATCGGAGTTCATACTCCAGTTATCCTGTAATCCCGTACTATACCAGTGATCCATAGTAGTATCGTAACATCTGGTATCGAATTCATATTGATCCATCCACGAAATTTGCCTCGCCTCCGATCCGTCAGAGCTCACCACCAAATTCACCGCCACTAGCCAGATCCACCAGCCACCACCACTGTCCCACCATATCTACCACCAACCTCGAGCTCTGGCGCAAGGAACTCGTCAGCAAGTCACTATGAAGCTTGAGGACCAGCTCGCGTCCATCCTCGACACGCTGAAGGTCCAGACTGCGGGAATCGAAGAGAGTAATCGGCGCGTCAACAAGGTTCAGACCTCCCTCGACAATCTCCGCGCGGCCAAGGATGAATTCGACAAGTGGAGGCTTGAGGTCGACTCCAAGGTTGCAGATCTCGGCTCCAGCGTCGCCGTGCTCACCAAGCAAGTGGCGGAACTCCGTGCGGCCAAGCCAAAGGGAGTCTTTTTGTTATGACCGGCATCACATATACGAGGAGGACGGCGCCAAGTGGCT
>CM041636.1:42153256-42165911 GCA_023333625.1 Bothriochloa decipiens | reverse complement strand
TTTTTTTTTTTTCTTTTTGCTTCCACCAACGAATGAAGGACGGGCGGCGGCAGGCAAAGTGATCGGTGGATCGCGTGAGGCGTGCACGCGGGCCACCGGGAGGCGCACCACCGCGTGCCGCGTGCCGCGCGCGACACAACGGCCGCGCGCGCCTCGCAACGGAGCATCATGGGCCACCGCGCCACCGGTCGTCGCCCGCAGGGTGCCGGTCTGGTGGGCACTCCGCCCGCCGAGGTGGTTGCTAGTTGCAGTTGCTGCACGCGCCATCGCCATGCTGCACGGCTACGGCCTCGATCACGTCCTTTTTGTTGCCATCTCATTCATGGCACTGTCAGTGGTGCGATGGGCAGCGGCCGGCCGTGACCGGGACCGGGATGGATGTCATTTGTGTTTTGTGAACGACTCGATATCAATCATCATCATCAGTCAGGACAGGATACAAAGGTGGCCGCGTCAGTTGGCATATCTCGCGTACGCGTACAGTACAGGCGAAGATGGCACCGGCTACCAGCACGTCGCCATGCGCCCGTGCCATGCCGGGGGTGCGTACGTGGGCCCGGCGACGTGGACACGCGGCAGCTCAGCTGCACCTGTGCGTGACGGCAACGGAACAGGCGATCGTGGTACGTAGTACGACCTCCGAACAGTGCCTGCCGTGTAGTGTTAATCACTTTGAACGAATAATTTATCAGTATGTACGTACTCCGCGTAGCTCTCTAGCTAGCTGCCTGGTGCGCTAGGCAGGTCAGCTCATCTCAGATCGGAATCCTCCTGGCACATCCACCCATCGTCGTCGTCCATCGGCTAGGCAGAGGCAGGGCAGTTTGATGAACACATGAAGCATTTCGAGGGGCCGGGGACCCCATCTTTTGCACATACTACTATGCATCTGCGGGAGAGGGACCGGAACCGGCCGGACGGAGGACAAAGAACGTAAAGGCTGGCGAACATGATTTGATATTTGGATGCTTGATGGTATATACCACATGTAGATCGATCGGCCGGTTGATGACTTAAATAGATTCTTCACCTAACATGCTTTCTTTCTTGCATTAGACGGGTGTCTTCATTGGACGGATCGGGTTGGAGTACTAAGGCTTTCATTTCGTCACTAGTTAGCTCACAAGGTTGGGTCGGGGTTAGTAAGTTAGTTTAACTCACAGGTCATATCATTAGTGTACAACAGGTTGCCCTAGCTAGTGTGTGCCAAATTGCCCATACATCGGGGACACATGTTATTATTATACTACAGTTTTGGCTTCCAATGGAATTGGAATTTAAATATTGGTTGGACGGTCGACGCACTAGATTGTAGTATTTCAAGTAGTGGGATATATCGGACGCTCTATCCCTGTTCAATATAAGCCGCTTTCTTTGTCGTGTCAGAGATATGATCTGCCTATATATATATATAGGACAGGTTTTTAGTTTCTTCTACTAACGTGGGAGACGGAGGCGTCAGGGTTGCCAACGTTGCTAACGGAAGGGTGGGGGCCGTTAGCAAGCTAATAGGTTTGGATAGCTGCGCGCATGCGTGTATATATCTTGACGTCACTGGCCGTATATATCTCCATGATTTGTGGACGGCCGGCACCGATTTGTTTGCTTCTTCAAAAACATGTATACTAGTTATTTTACTGCCGTATATCCATCCGTGCAGGACAAATACATATAGGAGTATATGTGTGCATACTATAGTTTTTAGGACGTACGCATTCATACCTTGGAGTGTATATATATGTATATACTTATCGTTACAAGGGAGTATCTCCACATACTATTCTATTATTTTGAAAAATACATGTTTGGATAAGATAGTACGTTCCTATATACATATTATGGGCTGGTATATATATGTATATGGGTACGTACCTGGTTGTGCATACACAAGGTTTGTGGGAGTATGAGTGCGTACGTGTTGAGTTGGAGTAGTATATCTACGTACATGGGTAAGATGAGTATGCAGACACACATATTTTATTGTCCTTGGCGTAGAGTACGTACAAGAAACAGAGTATATACGCACATACGTGTTAAGTAAATTGAATAGTAAATTAATTTTTAAGAGTAGTTTGCTAGTACATGGACCGTGGACATACTTTGTGACACGCGTATCAGTATTCAGTACATACACATTAGAGTGAGAGTATGGGCACATACATATACCATGAGAGTATGAGTACGTACATGTTTATAAACCACATGTTTATAAACCATACGAGTTTACAGGAAGTATGTGTACGGGCAAGTATGAATACATAGCTAATTAAAGAAGATCAGATCTGCCGAGAAGCCAAACTGGATCTGCCGAGAAGCCAAACAGAATTGTTGCCCAGATAATACAAGTTCTAGATCGACAAGAATGTATCATAGGTTAGAAAACAAATTTGATTTTGCCTACCGATGAAATCAATACCTGTTTATCGGAGGCAGGGGCAGAAAAAATCAGCTGAAGGAGGCCACCGCCGGAAGGAGCCATGGCGAAGAAGGCCGCTGAATGCTGAATCCGTGCGTGCGACATACGTCCAATCTTCCAGGTGTGCAGATCGATATGAGGAACGCCATCTCTGGAGCAGATAAGATCCAATAAACAAATTGATCGATCATAATGGAAACGAGGACGTGCGATTCAATCTAATATACCTGGACTGCACCGCCGCCACTATCGTTGCTGCTAGAGATGGGACGCGGCCACCGGGATAGGAATGGCCACCATGGCTGCTGTCAGGACAGGCAGGTCGACGCGGCCGCCGTCGGGATGGAGCAGGCATCGCGCCCGCCAGTGATTTGCCGGAGAAGCGTCGTCGCCGCTTCGTGTGGTTTGGTACGAGTCGAGAGAGGCTCAGGCCGGAGATGCAGGATGCCGTATGTATATTACATTTTAACGGGGTAGACGTCTAACGATGGCGGAACGGTCCGTTAGATACGATGGCATGCGGGGCCTGGCGGAACGCTCGCTCGCGTACGTTTCTAGGCACGAGTAATTACACGTATGTGTAGAAAGGAATTATATATATATATATATATATATATAAGACTAGCAAACATGTCCATGCATTGCAACAGGAGAAAAGCGATGCATAATTATTTATATGTTTTCATTTTTATAAAATTTATAATAGCTTCGAGTACATCCGAAGTATAAACAAATTTTAGCAATAATATGACAATGTATAATTAAGTTGTATATCAAATTAAAATAAATATAATGGTAGCACAAAATATTTTAAGTTTAATTTTCGTAATATCTCAATTCTGCATATTGTTTCATTGTCGGTGAACACACTGGCGTATATGTGCAAGAGGGACATTTACTTAGAGATTAAAATAAAAACTACTGCTCAAGATCTAGTTTCACAATTTGATCTTTGGACTATCAACTAAATTTGGTTATATAATGATATGAGTTTTGCTTTTAGTTAAACTTACATCAATATATGAAAGCGGTGGGAATATTTATTTTTATGTGAAATATGTAGAGTTGAAAATCTATATATCGTGCGTGCTTATTCTTTATTTTTATTGTTATTTCTCATTTACCTGTTTTAGTATGTAGTTGTTGGACGTGAAAATAACGGAATGGAAAAATAATAAACATACGAATACATTTGTGTTGGATGTGCTAACATGTTTTAAAATCAAACTTTCAACTTTGTTTATATTTTGTTTGAACCTGTGCTATTATAGCTCATATGAGCATTAGAGATAAGTTCAAGTTACGAATGGAATATTTAGATTTTTCTCTTTTAATATTACATATAATTAGATTTTTTTTGAGAAAAAACATATAATTTAGATTTTTTTGAGTAACAAACATATAATTTAGATAGTAAACAAGCTCCCCGTGCGGCCATGCCTGTGTCCTTTCCGGTTCCTATTGTGGCCCAGGATAAACTGTAAAGCCCACCACCAGACTCAGTCTCTCTACCTTCTACTGCTACTCGTGAAGCCCAAGCCGCATACAAGCAAAAGTAGCAGCGTGGGCGAGCGGTGGCGACGACTGTGCGACGGCGACCGGGACCGCACGGCCACGCAGGCGAGTGGGGCCTGGGTGGCACGGCTGCGCAGGCGAGCTGAGCGGCGCGACGCGGCTGTACCGGCGAGCTCGATGGCGCGACGCGGCCGTCCGTGGTGACGCCGGCGCGGTGGACAAGCGGCAGGCGACGCAGACACAAGGTACGAGCGGCGATGCATCCGGGATCCAGCTGTGTGCTGATTTAACCTGAGTCACCGAGAATCTTGCGGATTTGTTGTTCAGTCCGTGGCAACAACATCAACGTGGGCTGAGGAAAAATCATTTTTTATTTCCTAATATAAGGTGGCCTCGATCTGATGCTTTTGTTCAGTGATCTACTCTCTTCTCTTTGGTGCTTCAATCAATTTGCCTTGATTCGGTTCTCTAGTCCTCTTATATGCCTCGATCTATATATTTGGTTCTCTGTAATCTTGCGCCCGTGTACACGATGAGGACTCTGATGTCAGATGGTTCGAAAATTGTATGTTTCATATTCTATCTGGGATACTATCCAGATTTTGGTTTGGGTTCATGTTCTGTATTTTTAGTGGAAGTCCTAAACGGACTATGAAGCAGAAATAAAGTAATTTGTAGTCACGTGGACATGGACAGGAGCGGTAAGCAAATTTCAGACGGACAGGAGCCGTTAGAAGAGGCGGACAAAAAGGGTGCGAGAAATTTTGGTGTTTTATTATTAGGTAGAGATAAGAGATTTTATACGTAGGAAACTGGTGCGGTTAGCGAAATTAGGGAGGTCCCTCGGAGTAAGAGTAGCAGTTAAGGCATGGTTTGCGCCCCTACACTTCCCGAAAGGCACCCTCTCCTAGAAAAACGCATGGGTAGGCGGACCGGCTTAGTTGACAACTCAGTCACTTTGAGGTGAAACCCACTCACGAAAACCGCGGCAATCGCGGGGCTTCACGGTCCGAACTTGACAGTGACTATCAAACACAAACCGGTGCAGACACACGATTTGGCACCCAGATCGTGTGCACAGCCTAGTTCACCTCGCGGCAGGTGTAGGCGGTGGCAACTAGTTTGCCACCGACCCTGCCAGGGGGCGCTTGGAGGGGTCGCAAGTATGATCCTAAAACCGCTGGCATGCAAGTGCTATGTAAATTTCCTAGTACTCGGACGGGCTCGAAGTACCTTAGTTTTAGAGGACGTGTGCCCCATCGTGGGAAATAGGAAAAATGGTTGGCCAAGTGCTGTAACGAAATTACTAGCTCCTAAAATCTAGGTGTTAGCAACCGGTAGTACGGGATAGTATTTGATCGATTTGAACAACTAGTTTTCAGATTACAGCAACGGCTCGCCGCAGCGAGAAGAGGAAGTCGCCACAGCGAAACAAGAGGAGCAAGGAGGAAGACGAGTTCGAGTTGGGTTCTGAAGATTACAAAAATGTTCGTTCCCTTCCACTTCCGACTTACAGATCATGTACCGGCTTCAGGAGCTCCACTCCGGGCCGGTGATCTTGATATTGGGCCGAGCCGTACGCTAGGGCCTTGGCCTGGAGGTTGGCGAGGCCCGGTCTTCATCTTCCGGTTCATGCTGTTGCTCCGGCTCCAGCTCGGGTCCAGTGGTGTTGACACTCCCCCGGTCTTGAGAACCGGCTTGCCCCAAAGCCGGAGCTCGCAAAAACTGTTGTCGGAGCTGCTCCAGAGTCTCCCAGGTCACCATGGATGTAGGCATATGCGACCACTCAATCGGCACCTGTTCCACAGGGTTGGCGCTAGTAGACCAGCGGCGCTGGAGTACGCGCTGGGGAACCTGTAGGTTAGTCAAAGCAGAAGGAAGCTCCGAGCTGACGAGCTGAGTGCCTGGAGACTTCTTCAATTGGGATACTGGAATACCGGATGAATAGCGGTAGTGTCAGGAAGTTGCAACCGGTAAGCCACCTTGCCCGAAGAATAGCTTCAGGACACGAAATAGCTTCAGGACACGAAATGGCCCGAAGAACTTGAAGCAAAGCTTGTTGTTGGAGCAAGGAGCCAAAGAGGACTGAACATAGGGTTGGAGTTTAAGAAATACCAAGTCACCTAGATTGAACCTAGATTGAACTCCTGCTTGACCCTGTGCTTATCAGCTCGCCGCTTCATCCACTCCTGAACATGAGATAAGTGCTAGCGCACCAGGTCGAGCATAAGCTCACGATCAGTAAGCCAGTTAGCAAGATAAAAATGAGGTGAGCGGCCAATAGCTGAATGGAAGCTTGTATTATACCAATATTCTGCCAGGTGCAGACATTCGGACCAGCGACGAGGGCAAGCATGAATAAAGCAGTGAAGATATGTTTCGAGACACTGGTTTACCCATTCAGTCTGGCCATAGCTTTGAGGATGGTATGCTGTGCTCATACGTAGTTCAGTCTTGGACAGATCAAAGAGCAGTTTCCAATATCGGCTTGTGAAAATCCGGCCCTGATCCAAAATGATCGCAATTGGCAGCCTGTGAAGCTTGAAAATGTTGGTCATGAACACTCGAGCAACAAAGGTAGCAGAATATGGATGGCGAAGTGGCAAGAAATCCGCAAATTTGAAAAACTTATCCACCACCACCAGAATTGAGTTGGCCATACCTGAAAGAGGTAGGCCATCGATGAAATCCATGGATACCACTTGCCAGGATCCTTTCGGCACCGGCAATGGCTGCAGCAAATTCGGAAACCCAGCTCAGTCTGGCTTAGCTTGAGCACAGACCTGACAAGCTTGCACGAACTGAAACACTGCCGCCCGCATGCCAGGCCAATAAAATAAGGGTTTCAGCTTCTGATAAGTAGCTGGTGCGCCCGAGTGACCCCAATTGGACTAGTATGAAGAGCTACTAGGACTTTACATTGCAGTGCTCGGTGGGACCCCAGCCAAATACAATCCTTGTAGAAAATGATCCCTAGCTGCAACTTGAATATGGCCACCGCAGCATCACCGAGCGCCAGACGTTGAATGAGCTGTTTGGCTTCACTATTGGTAGGATACCAAAGTTGGAGTTCCTCAAGCCACACATGAGTGGGAGAAGACACAGTAGATAACTCCAACGATGGTGACGACGAGACAGGGCATCAGCGGCTTGATTGTCAATGCCTCGGTGATAAACCACCTTGTAACAAAGGCCAAACAGTTTAGTGAATACCTTCTACTGATAAGGCATGTGGATCAAGCTACGGTGGTCTGTATGGATTATGAACTCAGAATGAAGAAGATAGTGACACCATTGCTCCACAGCCAAGAGAATAGCAAGATATTCCTTTTCGTAGGCTGATAACCCTTGATTGCGTGGAGCCAAGGTCTTGCTAATAAATGCCAGCGGGTGACCCTTTTGCATCAACACCGCGCCAATACTATAACCTAAGGCATCTGTTTCAATATGGAAGGGAGGAGAAATCAGGAATGCCAAGTACTCGAGCAGAGCAAAGTGCATCCTTGAGGGCCTGGAAAGCAGAAGCAAGCTGCAAAGTCCAGATAAACAATGTATCCTTGCGAAGCAAGTCTGTCAGAGGCTTAGCGATGAGGCCAAAATGCCTAATGAACTTATGGTAGTATCCTGCTAGGCAATGGAACCCCCAGAGAGCACTGACATTGGGTGGAGTAGGCCACTGTACAATGGCCTGGATTTTGGCAAGATCAGTACATAGACCCCGGTCACTAAACATAGTTTGACGCACCATTTGTCCTTGGCCAGCCAAGAAACTGTGTTCTTGTCACACCCGGCCGGTTTGGCTCATAGTGGCCCATGTGGTTGTTATGAGATGTTGTGGAGAGTTTAGTCCCACCTTGGTTGTTAAAGGCGGGATAGACCAACATATAAGGCTTCTAGAGTCCATTCCATCATCCCTGGGTTCATCCTTTAAGCGAAGCGAGGACAAAAGCTTAAGTGGGATGGTGGTAGGTGTGGTTTGCTCAATGTGCAGAGTGAATCTGAGCCGTTTGGATTCTGGGGCATTACAGTTCTCAAGGTGAACAAGATGCTTCTCTTAGCTCTTGCTGAACACGTGGATATCGTCAAAGAAAACAATCATGAACTTCCATAGCCCAGGAGCCAAAGTAGTATTCATGGCACCTTGGAATGTTGCAGGTGCTCCAGTTAATCCGAATGCCATAACAGTGAACTCATATTGCCCGCAATGGGTCTGGAATGTTGTCTTGTGCTCCTCACCGGGCTGCAGCAGGATTTGATGGAAGCCAGCATGCAAATCCAATGTGGAAACCAAGTTGCTTGGCGCAATTCATCAATAAGCTGGTCGAACACAAGTACTAGATACTTGGACTTGGCTGTGATGGCATTGAGTTCCCGAAAGTCCACACAGAAGTGGTAAGAACCATCTTCTTCTTGACAAGCACAACTGGGGATGAAAAAGAACTTGAACTTGGGCGAATCAGTCCTTGAGTGAGCATATCTGAAACCTGGTGTTCAATTTTATCCTTCAATGCTGGGGGATAATGAGATGGCCTAATAAAGACAGGCTGCACACCTGGAATGAGAGGAATCTTGTGATTACAGTCCCTAGAAAGAGGCATCTCTGTTGGCGGGTCAAGGACTGTCAAAAACTTGTTCAGCAAAGTCTGAATCTCATCAGGAAAGCGGCTGAGGTCCTGTTGCGTCGACTCAGCAGACGATGTCAAACAGACATGAAGTATGATCTTGTCTGGAGTGACAGAACCCAATCCCTGCAGGCAGATCCACTGTCCATGATATGGAATGACAAGCCATTTCTACGACCAATGCACCTGCATGGGACTATAGGATTCCAACCAATCCATACCGACAATTGCAACATAAGAGCCGAGATGCAACACGCGGAAGTCAGAAGTGAAACTTTAGTTGCCCACAGACCAATCCAATCCAGAGATCAACTGATCAGAGTGTAAGATACCTCTGTCGACAACCTGAACTGTGCGCCTAGAAGTAGCCATTGAACCACCTTCCAATTGAGCAGCCAATTCAGGACTGAGAAAAGAAGCAGAGCTACCTGAATCCAGTAGAATTCTGATAGTACGCCCCTAAATGGAACCACTGAACTTCACCACTCTGCCTAAAGTAGAAGAACTGATGGCTGTTTTACTGATTGCCAAGTACACTTCGAGCTTCGTCAGGTTCAGAATCCGTGGCGGAATCATCAGATTCCGTGGCATCAAAAGACCCCCACAGTAGCTCCATGGCTAGCAACACCTCTGGACTACATCTGTGACCGTGAGACCATTTAGCGCTGCAATTATAACACAAACCTTGAGCACAGCGAAAGCGCTTGAGAGCCCCCAGTAGATTCTCTGTCGAAACACCACCAGGCGACGCGGCTACTGGTGCAAGAGGTGCAGACAAAGGCGGTGTAGACGAAGAAGCTTTAGTCGACGACGAAAGCGGCAGCAGGTGCTTCGTAGCTGCCACGGCACGCGACAGAGAACACCAATCACTAGAACGGGCTGACGAAGACCAATCACCATGACGGCCAGCTCGCGACGCCGGGAAAACCTCCTCCTATAACAGAGCAAGTGTGGCAGTAGAATCCAGAGTTTTTGGTTGATGAACTTTAACAACAGCACAAATATCAGGGCATAATCCATTAATAAAGCGCCTAGTGAAGAAGAATTCATCATGGTGGGGAGTGTAAACTTTGAGCTGGTCGGCAAGCTCAGTGAAACCAGAGAGGAAAATAGAAACTGTAGAAGTTTGGTGAATGTGGAAAAGCTGGTCAATCAAGGTCTCATGGCGTACTCGATCGAAATGATCGTGCATAAGGGCGTAGAATGCCAACCAGGATAGAGTAGGGACTCAGCTCTCAATGGATTGGAACCAAAGAGAAGCAGGTCCATCGAAGAAGTTCTCAGTGATTTTGATCCAACAGGATTCCTCGACAGAGTACATGCGAAAGTACTTCTCAGCACGATACTTCCATCGACGGGGATTATCACCATCGAATTGAGGAAATGGTACTTTAGGAAGATGGCCATGTTGAGGATTGTGGTTGTGGTTATCGGGAGAAGGTGGATGGGGTGGAGGGTACGCAAGGATAGTTGGGTGATCGGTGGTGTGCAATGGATCAGGCGGCTGCAGAGGTGGTGGAAGGGAGGTCTGAGGAATTGGAGCTAGTGGCGGATGCAATTGATACTGAATTGAAGAAATAGGAAGGGAATTTGCAGACGTACCATTGGTCAGGTCAGGGACCCAGGTCAGGACGACCCCAGGACCCTGATCCCATGAAGCGTGTTCATCACAGTGCGCAACAACGAGCGAAGTGGTGATGTACCCGGCAGGTGGGCACTCGGCCGCCGCGGATGGCTGGAGGACGACACCTGGAGGCAAATTGTCGAACACCTCGGGGGCAGCTTGCTCCAGCTTCCGCACGGAGACGAGGATGTCATCAAGGACGTCGTCGACACTAGGGTGCCACTTGTTCAGCTTGCGCATCTCGTCCTCGAGCACCTCCACACGCTCATTCCGCTCGTCCTCGAGCACCTCCACACGCTCGTCCCGCTCAAAGTCGGCATCGCAGTCCGTGAAGACCGCTTCAAGCAATGTGAGGCGGGTGCTGACTGATTGTTGGCGGTCCTTATGGATAAATTCTAACCACCAACTTAGGCATAAAAAGAGAGAAACCATACTTTAACACATATACCTATGCTACTAATAGAATTTCACTTGTACCCCTAGTATTATTATTTTTACAGAATTTATGGTGAAACAAGTGGAAGTGCACAACATCAAGAAGAAAGCATAAAAGCAGAATGCAGATTCAGAAATATGCAAACAAGACCAAGAAAGGAGCCCACCTTCGGTGCTTACTTGGGCCTGATCATAACCGCAAAAGAGGTTCAGGCCCAGGAAGGAACCGACCATGCGAAGGCGGTGGCCAGCCGGGCCCACCGGGGGAACAGCCGCCCCCGGGACCGGCCACCCCCCTGGTGGCCCCTCCCAGGCCCAATATTCTCAGGAGGTGCTTCAGTCCGTTCCCTCAAGGCGGTTTCACCTACTTCCATATGGGGAGACGCCCGAACCATCCCACTTGGGCTATAAATAGATGGAGCTCCTCCACCCTACACACACCCAACATTTGGAGCACTACACCTCACATTTCCTACTTGTTCTCTTTAGCATAGTGTTAGTAGTTGAGCAAGGTAAAGCTATCAAGGAGAGCTTGTCTCCTTGGAGAAAGCAAGAACATTTTGGTATGAATATAATTTAGTTCTCCTCTATGAGCAAGTTCTTATCTTATATATATAGCAATGCATATGAATCAGAGTATAGTCTTGTTCATATTATGATCATGACATATAAACTAGCCTATAGTCTATGTGTTATGTTCTTGACACGTTCATCAAAGTTCTTCATCATTCATCGAATTAGTATGAATATGAGAAGAACTAAGGATGGGATAATGGTTCGTTGTTCCATCATGGTTGCTGTTAACTGAACCTGTCAATCCAAAGGGTTGGGGTCTCGAGAGGTTAGGAGTTGTTTCCAATTACACAAGCGTGGTGCTCGGGTATGTGGAGATCAGCGGATATGTTCGTACCCCACCGGTAGAGGGGTAGGTGGGCAGGTGGTGACAGCCCTGTCCATCCCAAGCACTCCCCCAGGTTCGGGTATTAAGTAGGAGTTTGTAAAGTCTCTATCAACTAGCAGACTAGCTGCGGGGATCTCCCTATCATCCCAAACTTAGTCCTGATTCTAGTCATATTAGTTAGATATATTTTGCTATTCTTTGCACAGCTGTATACGACCAATGCCTCCTCATGTAGTTTATTCTTTTATTCTTTATTTACCTTTTGTCCTTGAGGTTGGCTCCTATGTGTGTGTCCACTGTCTTATGAACCTGATTTATCCCTGTTTATGCTATATCTACCTATGTATTCAATAAGTGATCATGTTTATACCAAAGCTAGATGCATTCACCATGCCCTCCTATGGGAAACTAGAAATACGACACCCTTCAATACTCCAGGGTTGAAATGCAACAATGATAGTTCTGTGTGCTTACAGATTAATTCTTATTTCTTTCTGAGCTATCGTTTGGTGTACCTAAGTACCGTTACTTAAGGATTGTAATTCTTGTTGCACCCCGAGGCGCCGTGCTGTAGTTTTGCATATCGTAAGTAATGATGGTTAGGAAGGCCAATCAGGCACTTCTAACTGTTATTACCAGACTGCAATACCTAGGCCAGCGCCGTTAAGGGCCGAGGGCTACCTTTTTGAAGTAATGGTGGTTATGAATGTCAACACACGTTTCTAATATTATTGCTAAGGATGGACTAGTCTATCTTTAGTAGTAATGTTAAGAAATGCCAACAAGCATTTCTGGCGCCGTTGCCGGGGAGGGCAAAAGAAAATGCAAACATTTAGCATTGGCATAAACATTGATTGCATAATAAGCACTGGTAGCCATAGTTTAAGCAGGCTAACTTTGCTGTTTTCTTCCTCTTTTTATTGGAATAAAAATAGGATAGTGTATGAGCGGTTTTGCTCTGCCAGACAACTTCCTCAACAATTTGGAAGCATTCTTAAGGAAGAAAAGGTTTCGTACTATTTCTTCTTCTGCCACATGTCACTCCTGCACCACCCACTACTACCACCATGGCCAAGTCACTCAGCGACTACTCCACCCCCGCTATTGCCAACATGCCCGTTGGCCCGCTGTCAATGTCGGGA
>CM041636.1:42117488-42153156 GCA_023333625.1 Bothriochloa decipiens | reverse complement strand
GAATTCTCCTATCAGAGGTCTGTCAAACAGTGGCTAACGGAAGGTTTCATAAAGCAGATAAACTGAGGTACTCACCAATGACAAAATACATGTGAGAGGTGTCAACTTGCTAACACCAACAGAAGATTTATAAAGCAAATAAATATTGAAGTGTACACTAATTCACATATTAAATGAATTGGCCAACCTACCCTCAGCTTGTCTAAGACATTATCTTTATATTCTGCAACTAATATACCAAATTTAGACTGAGCTATGATCCTCTTTTATTCATTTCATCCATACTTATATATAGATCATGGATATGGATTTAACTGTTTGTTTTAAGTAATAAGCTTTGGCAAGGAACATGAAGAAAAAAAAATACAGGAACATGATCACTGCCTATAACATAATAGTCATTTCATTAACAAATATAAGGGCCAGTACGTCTTACCTGTAGGTGATCGGTGTTGGCGTTCAGGCCGTCCTCCTGCTTCTATCTGTTACATTCAGATCATGGTTCAGGGTGCTAATGCGCTCCTGTAGGATGATGGACGTGTTTGAAGGCAAATACAAATGACGCAGATACACTTGCAATTAGATCAGATCTGAATACAAATCGCCGCAGGGTTCGGGTGCTTGATTTTGCACAGCACGAAGGGTACAGAAGGGTTGCATACCTGTAGAGAAGGGTCGTCGTTACAGGGCGCGCGGCACGCCGTCCTGGACATGCCCGGACTGGCGGCCCGTCGACGTCGTCCTGGCGGCGAGATGGGCCGCGACGATCGTCAATGTTTGCCACAGTTCCTGCGTCAATCAAGGGCGGGGCAGTCGTAGCATGTCGGCGTCTTCCGGGGAGCAGAAGGGAGAGAGAGGAGGCGTCGGCGTGGACGAGCACAGCAATGGAGCGGAGGCAGGAGCTCGAGCACGGAGATGTAGCGGAGACGGAGGTTCTGATTGCTCACAGGCTCTCGGGCGTGGGGGTGGGAGTTTTGGAGCCCCACACGCAGGCAGGGACGTGCGAAGCGCCGGTTGCATGCGACGCGAGCGAGTCTTGGCACGTACGCCGGGTGGACGAATCCAAGCAACGAGCGAGGGAAGCGCCGGGCGGGCATGAGGTGCGAGCGAGCGAAAACTGCCGGGTGGACGATTCTCTTTGGCTCCTTTTAAGAGTTATAGATATCTATCCTGTATCTCTTTCTTCACTGAATCCATTCTAGTCTTCAGCGCGGGGATACTAATCCATTCTAGTCTTCAGCGCGGGGAAACTACGAGAGGCAAGGTTGTGCCGGCAACGTTTGTTTTCCTTGGGACTGCCCTAATTAATATCTCGCAAAAAAAACCATTTAAGTGTCCATGATATATTAACAACACCTGTGGAGTGGGTAAGATGTAAGACGGAGTACTGTAGAGGAGCCATTTGTGTACATTATCCTAAAGGAAAAAGAATATTTATAGTTGCACTTTTCCTACTTCTCAGTCTCATGACTGCTCAGGCAATCTATATGCCGTGATTATTTAAGAAACCTGCTAGTATTAGTCATACTAATAGTTATCACTGTTGCCTGAAAATATACTATGATATTTCAAGCACCTAAAATATAGCAAGTGTGAATTGGAAATTCTAAGAGTGTAATATGGTGGCTCACCAAAGGCCATGAATCACCCATAAGGCAACTTGGCTGAGATAAGCACCTGGGCGTGTCATACATCTTTTGAACAATTATTGTAATGTTTACTTGTTCAAAAAAACTTTTCTTTTTAAGACCATGACTTCACGTGTTTCTCATTAAGCAGAAGAGATGATAGAAAGACAAAGTAACCGAGTAATCCATGGATTATCAACAAAGTCCACGACACAAATGAAAAGTAGGAAATATGAGGGGCGACCCTTCACATGACAACCCTAGGTAACTGAACATAATACAAAATAACTCAACACGATGGTAGCCAGCAGTGAAGTGAAGAAGTAGATGAAACCTCAAGATGGCAAAGAATCCATCCAAACAACCTAGACAACAAAGCATCTGCCGGAAAAGATGACAACCTCAGTGGCAAAGCATCCACCGGAAACCCCTCGGCGGAAAAGCATCGGCAAAAAACAAGACTGACCCGTGCACGACAGCAATCTCCTCTGAGTCACTGAGGGCCTTAGGACCACGAGCGAGCAATAACTCCATATATACCAAGGCGCGCGGCGACGGAAATTCAACCTCCATGTCACCAGCGACAAAGCATCCGCCCAAACACAAGGACCATCGACGCAGCAAAGCATCCGCGGATGGGGGCACCCGTGTGTAGTAGCTAATCTTAGAGTCATTCTCCGAGTACTCTGAGTCACTAAGGACACAATACCATCAAGACCACAGACAAGGAGCACCTCCAAGATGCCCTCCTAGTACTCCTTCCGAGTCACTGAGGGCCAGGACCATGGGCGAGGAGAACCAACATGAAGACCAAGGTACGCGGCGATGACAACTCCTTCACACCAGTGGCAAAGCAACCACCCAAGCATCCATGACACCGGCGACAAAGTATCCGCCCAAGCAAAGAACAACAATGTAGCAAAGCATCTGTGGAAGACTACGGCTACAACAAACACTAGCTAGGCATACCATGTGAGGAGAAGCATGAAGCACAATTAGGCATACCGCAGCAACCACGAGCACGATGACCAACCAGGAGACTGATGAGGCCTTGCGACCCTGACCGGCCCTGACGGATAAAAATTTCGTTGATGCACCAGTGATATTACCGCTGCCGGCATGAAGGAACAAGCTAGGTTTTCACTAGTTTTGAACGTCCATGGGTGCATGCTGGCCATGGCGCCCACAGTGGTGGACCAAACGGCCCAGACGCCTGGCAACGCCTACGTAGCTACATGGTGATGAACAACAATGCCCCTAGGGAGGTTCGTGGAGCTCGAAGCATCACATGGTGATATCTATCAATCTATTTTATTTATCCTGTGAGTCCTTTAATGTAATTGGTAACTGGAACCCTACTCTGTCGTCCGACGTTGCTGTCCACCATCAGCAGTAGCAGTCCTAGACGCACATGCTTGTATGAGTTCTCCAAACCACACAAGAATGCAGCATCCCTGCCTTGCGACCTTACCGCTTCATCTCCTCTGCTCAGTGCTCACCTGAGGCACTTCTTCTTGTGTGCATCTGTGTACATCATCGCCTTGGATCCACAATGGCGATCCCAGAATGCCCGTGTGTGCCATGTGTTATAAAGTTCAACATAGGATCAACTAGGTAGATCAAGTCGGGTGGATTCATCGTGTAGGGTAGAGAATAATCAAATACCTAGTTTGTGTACTACCGGATCCGAGAGAGACACAGAGAGAGAGGTAGAGAGGAGTGGGACGCGTACCGAAATCCTCAGTGGGTGGTGCAGTCGGCATCGTTGTCGGTAGTGTCGCAGACCCCATCGAGAACGTTGACGGAGGCTGTGCACAGGCAGCGACGGTCGGTGAAGAAGGTGGAGATGATGACGTCCTTGGCGGCGGCAGGGACATCGAGGTGGTGGCGTTGGCGTCGGTAGGTCTTCCCATCGCTGGCAGCACTGCCTAGATCAGCTAGGGTTTCGGGAATGTAGGTGGGGAGGACTGGCGGCGCGATGAACCTTGGTGTGCATGCCCTGGCCCCCACCCCTCTTCTATATATAGCGCTGTGCGACGAGGGCCCACCAACCAAGTCCGGTTGGGCGCCCCCGATCAGGGCGTGAGATCAAGGCCCAGCAGGCCATTGGGCCAACTGTCGTGGGAGATCAATCTAACATTCTCCCCCTTGATCTCGCATAATTCTTAAAGTTCTTTAATTTCTTTCTTCATCATTCAATTCTTTTCTTTCTTAATTCTGTTCCATCCCATTACAGATTTGCATATCGAGCATGTTTTATCGTCACAGCAATTAGTGCCATTAGACTAACAGCCACGACACACTTCTCTATTTTGAAATGAAACTCTTTTCTAGGCCCTTCTTATTTGGGAATCATAGGCTTTTCCTTAAACCCATGCCGGCTAAGTGTCCTCTGAACACATTGGGTGGTAAGCCTTTTGTGAGCGGATCCACTAGCATTCTCTCTGTTCTTACATGCTCAAGACTTAATACATGATCCCGAATTTTATCTTTCACAACATAGTACTTTATGTCAATGTGTTTGGCAGCACCACTTGACCTATTGTTGTGAACATATTCTACCACTGGGTTGTTATCACAATACAACCTCATTGGTTTATGTATATCTTCTATTACTTTCAGTCTGGGTATAAATTTCTTTAGCCAATTCACCTGCCCCGAGGCCTCATAGCATGCTACAAATTCAGTATACATTGTCGAGTTCGTAGTTACTATTTGTTTGGAGCTTTTCCACGATATAGCTCCTCCTGCGAGAGTAAATATGTATCCTGACGTGGACTTTCTTTCATCTCCCACATAATCAGAATCTGAATAGCCCTCTATCTACAGGGAATCAGATCTTCTGTATGTCAACATGAGGCCTTTCGTTCCTTGCAAATAACACAAGACTTTCTTCACTAATTTCCAATGTTCAATTCCTGGATTCTTTTGGTATCTGCCAAGTAACCCGGTAACAAAAGCTAAGTCAGGGCAAGTACATGTTTGAGCATATTGCAAACTTCCAACAGCTGAAGCATACGGTACCGCTTTCATTTGATCAATTTCATATTGGTTCTTGGGACACTGGTGTTCCCCATATCTATAGCCCTTGACTATAGGAGCAGGTGAGGGACTACACGCATGCATACAAAATTTCTTCAAAATCTTCTCTATGTATGCCTTGTGCGATAATCCTAAAACCTCTTTTCTTCTATCTCGGTGGATTTCAATTCCTAAAATAAACGTGGCCTCACCGAGATCTTTCATATCAAAGTTTGAGGACAAGAATTTCTTTGTCTCCATTAGTAGATTGACATCACTACTAGCAAGTAAAATATCATCTACATATAGGATCAAAAATATGTATTTTCCATTCTTGAACTTTGCATAAACGCAATTGTCCTCAACATTTTCTTTAAACCCAAAACTCTTAATTATTCTATCAAACTTCAAGTACCATCATCTAGAAGCTTGTTTCAATCCATAAATCGATCTTTTCAGGTGACATCCCATCTTTTCTTTTCCGTCTATGACAAAACCTTTCAGTTGTGCCATATAAACATTTTCTTCTAAATCCCCGTTAAGGAATGGCATATTCACATCCATTTGGTGCAATTCTAAATCATAGTGAGCTACAAGTGCCATTACGATTCTAAAAGAATCCTTACAAGAGACTGGAGAAAAGGTCTCATTGTAAGCAATCTCTTCTCTTTGTGTAAATCCTTTTGCCATAAGTCATGCTTTATATCTTTCAATATTCCCTTGGGAGTCACATTTTGTATTGTAGACCCATTTACAGCCTACCGTTTTGGCTCCTTTAGGAATAGGTTCTAAGTCCCAAACTTTATTGGTACTCATCGATTTTATTTTATCCTTCATAGCTTCTAACCACTTTGATGAGTGGGCACTCCTCATGGCTTCTTCATAAGAGGTGGGATCACCCTCCATATGAAATTCTTCTGTGTTATAAAATTCATAATCATCAGGAATAGCTCGCTTTCTTTCTCTTTGAGACCTCCTAGGGGCCTCTTGCACTTGTTCTACAATGGGCTGTTGTTGCTCTTCCTCATGCGTGACATTTGGTTCTATAGGCTCCTAAAGGACAGGTTCCTCACGTTTGTTTATTGTCCACACAGGAGAACTAACAAAAGGTGTTGTCACTATAGTGTCTTGCACTGTTGGTGCAACAGTAGCAGGTAGTACAAAAAATGGTTCTTCAACCATCGAAGTGGGCACATGTACCCGTTTCTCCTCAAGGTTAATTTCTCATGCTACCTTGCTCCCCCTGATCATTTCATCCTCCAAGAACACAACATGTCTTATTTCTACAAACTTCGTATGTCTATCAGGACAATAGAAGCGATATCCTTTCGATCTTTCTGGATAGCCAATAAAATGGCAGCTGACTGTCATGGGGTATAACTTTCCAATGTTTGGGTTAAAAATCTTTGCCTCAGCTAGACATCCCCACACACGTAAGTGATTAAGGACGGCTTCTCTTCCCGTCCATAATTCATATGGTGTTTTCGACACCGACTTGCTTGGTACTCGATTAAGTATGTGAATAGCAGTTTTCAATGCCTCCATCGATAAAGTAAACGGTAATGTGGAGTAACTTATGATACTTCTTAACATATCCATTGAAGTATGGTTTCTTCTTTCACCCACTCCATTCTGCTGAGGCACCCCTGGCATGGAGTACTCGGCGACTATGCCACTTTCCTGTAGAAACTTTGCAAAAGGTCCAAGAACTTGGCCATATGGGATATGTCGCCCATAGTACTCTCCACTCCGGTCTGATCGTACTAACTTGATCTTCTTATTTGTTGATTTTCAACTTCAGCTTTAAATATCTTGAATTTATCCAATGCTTCTGATCTTTCTTTAATTGGATAAATATAGCCATAATGAGAGTAATCATCTATGAATATTATAAATGATTCATAACCATCCAACTTTTCATAGAAAAAGGACCACAAATGTCTATGTGGATTATTTCCAAAGTTCCTGTACTTCGTCTGGCATTGTTCTTTATTTTCTTAACATATTTTCCTTTAATACAATGAATACATTATTCTAAATCAGAAAATTCTAAGTGCAGGAGAATTGATTCTTTAACTAATCGTTCTATTCTCCCCCTCGAAATATGGCCCAAGCGACAATGCCATAATTTCCAAGACGCATTATCAATTCTCTTTCGCTTCTTACTTACATTCATAGATGGGGAATCATTCGCATTCTCATTACAGACATTGTTCACATTCTCAGCAAGAGATAATAAATAAAGTTTATCTTGTCAGAAGGCAAGACCAACACATTCATTATTAACAAGTATCTTACATTGGCCATTACCAAAATGGCAATCAAAATAATCATCATCAAGTTTTGAAACACTTATTAAATTTCTATGCAAAGAAGGAACATAGAGTACATCTTTACGCCTAAGTATAAAACCATTCTTTAATTCTAAAGAGAGTTCTCCAATGGCTTCAATGTTGGCTTGCACTCTATTCGTAACTTTAATTGTTCTTTTCCCTCTTTGCAGGAGTTTCTTCCCATTTAATCCCTGTAAAGAATTTGCAACATGAGTAGTTGCTCCAGAATCAATCCACCAAGTGGTTTTTGCATAATTTAAATATAGAGATTCATCTACAAATGTAATAATTTTCTCACCTCTCTTCAGCAGAGACTTGAGGTAGAGTGAGCAATCTCTCTTGTAGTGTCCCCTCTTGAGGTAATACTTGCATTGATCTTTTTCAGCACCACCATAGGTGTCATAGGGCTGATTCTGAGGATTCATAGGGGCCTTTCCCTGTGGCTTGGAAAAAGAGGAGGCATTATCCCACTGGGGTTTCCCCTGTGGTTTAGAATTCTTAGTCCAAAAGTGCTTTCTTTTGTTCTCCCTCACAAGGTTTGCAGTGTCACCTTGTAAGTTCTTAATCCTTTTCTCCTTCTGAACACATATGCCAATGAGCTTTTCAAAATCCCAATCTTCGGACTGCATGTTGTAGTTCACAACAAAGTTTTCATATTCTTTGGGCAAGGAAGCAAAAACCAAATGCATCAGGAACTTATCAGTAATGTTTAGTTTTAAATCCATTGGTTGAAGCTTAGATGCCGTAGTGCGCATTTCACAGATGTGCTTCCTAATGCCACCACCACTGTATTTCGAAGTGATGAGTTTCTTGGTCGGTGTACTTGCTGTGGCCTTGGTAGACCCAGTAAACTGATTCTTCATCTTTTCCAGGTATTCTTGAACAGTGGCACATTCTGGGATTGATCCCTTAATGGTTTCATCAATAGTGGCCTTGGCCACCAAGAGACACTTGTGGTTGGAGCCAACCTAATTTTTATGTTCAAATTGATATTTCATCACCTTATCTGCATGCTCACGCTCACGAGTAGTGAAAGCAGCATCAGCTTCATCAGCTCCCCTCACCAGTGCCACTGGTTCAACAGGACACAGGTGATGGATTGCCATATCAACTTCACCCAAGGCAAGCTCCACTTCATACTTCTCCCGCCAAACTCGATAGTTGGTCCCATCGAGCTTTGGGATGTTGTTGATGTTCACAAAAAAATTTCCTCCTGAAATTCATATCAAAGAGAGTGAGATACATTCATATATAATATTGCATGTATTAGCCCAATGTTGGTCAAATTAAAACATACAACATTCAGTTATGCAAACATCACCATTGAGCAGAAATAAAATTAATGCTTAATTTTCATGAATCAAAATATTATAATATTGTTATCAACAACGTTGGTCAGAAAATAACAATACCATAATTTCAGTAAAAATAGCAAAGATTCACAGTTGCTTCCAAAATTAAATTATCCTGTTGGTTCAAATTTAATGATGAGCAACAATCATTTCAGAATTCATAGCGGAAACATAAATGAAATCATAATTCAATTTTTTTAGAGAAGTTTCAATTTATTACTGTTTTCTAGACAAAATTATCGTTGGACAAAATTTACACAGTAAAATTCACGTCAAAATTTAGTTCAAATTCATTCAAAAATTCATTTTAAACCAAATTTCTAAAAAATTCATAATTCTTACTATTCATTTCGGGCCGAAAACCAACCATTCGGCCTGGTTTCAGAAAACGGCCCGCGGCCGAGGTGGCCCAGCAGTTGCGGAGCAGCCCAGCAACGGCGTAGCGAAAGGCGGCACAGAGCGGCCCGTTTCGTTTTACTTATTTATTTATTGATTCTGGAATTCCGTAATTAATTCAAAAATACTACTATTCATTCATGGGTCGGGCAAATGATTCGGCCCATCGGCCATTTCGGCCCGTTACGCGGTCGCGAGCTCGCCCACCAGGGCCAAATTCGGCCTGGTGGAGTCGGTTGATCTGGACCGACCGTGTTCATCCGACGGCGCAGCGTCGATTTCGCACGATCAAAAACGCCGCGGCTGCCGGGAACCCTAACCTAGGGTTTCATTTTCGACTTCTTCATCTCTCTCTTCTCTCTCTCGCTTTCCGTTCTTCTCTCCCGAACAACACAGAGCACCGGCGGCTTGGAGTTGGTGGTGGCCGGTAACAGAGAAGACGGCGGCTAGAGGAGGAAAGGTGGCGCCTCCCTTGGTTCCCTCGCCAGCACGCACTTCCGCCCTACAGCCGGGAGCGCCACCGTCGAGCGGTCCTGTGGGGCGCCGAGTTCATCCGCACGACGCCGGTCCTCGCGGCTCAGGTATGAGGTAAGTTCTTCTTTTACCCAATCCATTCACGGATCTGGGCTTTCATTGGATTCGGTTCTTCCCTAATCCTTTGGATCGGTTATTCTTGGTCTCGGTTCTTCGGTTCTTTCCCCTCCCTAATTTGACGTTAGGGCTAGGGTTCGAGATTGCAATAAGTTCTTCCCGATCTGTTGGGATCGGTCGGTCTTCAATATGTATTTGGGTTAGGGTTCCATTGTTCATATGTTTTCCCTTCCCTATCTTTGATCCGCAAGGATCATTCCTTCCTGTTCCATTGGGTGGGGTAGAGGTAGGGTCCGAGTTGGTTCTAGGGTTGGGGTTCAACTTGCAGTTACATTCTTGATGTTCTTCTGAACTCTTCCCTTCCCCTCCCCCCCCCCCCGATCCATACTGGATCGGTTTTTTTAACCTGAAAACAAGATCTAAACCTAGGTAGGTCTCCTGATACCATTGTTATAAAGTTCAACATAGGATCGACTAGGTAGATCAAGTCGGGTGGATTCATCGTGTAGGGTAGAGAATAATCAAATACCTAGTTCGTGTACTACCGGATCCGGGAGAGACAGAGAGAGAGAGGTAGAGAGGAGTGGGACGCGTACCGAAACCCTCAGTGGGTGGCGCAGTCGGCATCGCTGTCGGTGGTGTCGCAGACCGCATCGCGAATGTTGACGGAGGCTGTGCATGGGCAGCGACGGTCGGTAAAGAAGGTGGAGATGATGACGTCCTTGGCGGCGGCGCGGACGTCGAGGTGGTGGCGTTGGCGTCGGTAGGTCTTCCCGTTGCTGGCAGCGCTGCCTAGATCGGCTAGGGTTTCTGAAATGTAGATGGGGAGGACTGGCGGCGCGACGTACCTTGGTGTGCGTGCCCTGGCCCCCACCCATCTTCTATATATAGCGCTGTGCGATGGGGGCCCACCAACCAAGTCTGGTTGGGCGCCCCCGATCAGGGCGCGAGATCGAGGCCCAGCAGGCCGTTGGGGCAACTGGCGTGGGAGATCAATCTAACACTATGTTGTAACGTTCCCTATCAGAACACGATTGGATAACTGGATGGGAAGGAATTTAAGTGAGAAAACAGCTGGGAGAGACTAAGAGACGAAGAATATTTATTTAGAACACCACGCTAAATAAATTTAGAACACAACGTGAAAGCTAGGCTTTGTGACAAGGCTAACTCCTGAGCTGGAAAAAATATTTATTTATTTTCTTATTATTAAATTATAACAAAAAGTTAGTACCAGGTTAGGTGAATCTGATGAACTGGCATCATAATTAATATAAACGTACTACTAATAATTCAACAAGCCATGAGCTACTAATAATCCACCACGCACTCCACCAACGCACTATCGAGCGAACTGCTGCACCATTCTACAACACCCCACCCACCTACGAATCCTTGTGAGTTTGGAATTTTTGTGGCATCTAATTTCTTCATTAGTTCGATTATATCCACTCCCACCATTTTGTGGCATCTTATTTCATTTTGATCCGTTGCATCTTCTTTTTCGTCTTTAGTGGATCAGTGGATGAACTCTGCTAGAAAGCAATATATTCTAGTTACCGTTCTAGTCTAATTCCGATTTCTACATCGTCGTTTCTTCTAAGATTTGTCAACTGACGCAATGCTTGGTTGGCTACAATTAACTAGGTCACCATCTCAGTAGTCTGTGCTCAGGCAGCTGCACCTTCGACCGTGGGAGCCATGGAGATCGCGACAGGGGCTCTGGGCACCCTGCTTCCAAAGCTCGGCCATCTGCTCCAGGATGAGTATGACCTTCAGAAGGGAGTCAAGAAGGACATCGAGTTCGTAACGAGGGAGCTCGAGAGTACGCATGCCGCCCTCCGCGATGTCGGAGAGGTGCCACAGGAGCAGCTCAAAGATACAGTCAAGATCTGGGCTCGCGATGTTCGCGAGCTCTCCTATGACATGGAGGACATCGTTGACACATTTGTTATGCTTGTCCAGGGTTTTGAGCCCCCTAGCAAAAGGAGCATCAAAAGGTTCATCAAGAAGATGACAAGTATTGTGAGCAAGGCCACAACTCGCCATGAGATCGGCCAAGGGATCAAAGACATCAAGGGGCGTGTCAAGGACGTGGCCGAGAGACGTGACCGGTTAGGAACTTCGCGTACTTGGCATTTGAGTTTCACTGAATGTTTCTCTTATTTGTTCTAATTGTTTCATCTATCTAAACAGGTACAAGGTTGATGCTATTACTCCGTTGACCCTCGCATAACAGCCCTATACACTAAAGCGGCTAGCCTTGTAGGCATTGATGAGCCAAGGGATGAGCTAATCTCAAAGTTAACGAAGGAAGATGGTGGCAGCATGTCGTCTGCAGAACAAGGGATAGTCTCCATTGTTGGGTTTGGAGGACTAGGCAAGACAACGCTTGCAAAAGCAGTTTATGACAAGCTTAAACCACAATTCATTTGCATGGCTTTTGTATCAGTGTCTCGTGATCCTGACATTATAAAAGTTCTGAAGGATATTCTTTATGAGCTTGACAAGAAAGAGTACAAGGACATTCACAACACCGCATTGGGCCAACAGCATCTCATTGATCTTGTCCATGAATTCCTTAAAAATAAGAGGTATGTGCCATCTTGTGTGCAAGAAAAAGTAATCTTGATATGAGTTGATCGGATGGAAGCTCCTCAAAATTGTTTCACACATTTAGAATTGTAGGTTAATGATAGGTTACAGTCGTCAATGAGCAAGTGTGGCGTCTGTGCGTGTGTATGATCTTCATTCTGTGGTAAAAATGCTAATCTTCCTCCTATATATTCAAATTTTCGTTTGAAATGTTTACACAAATGTACATGGCACACACGAGAATCACTACCTCTGCGTTTTTCTTCACCGTACTCTACTCTACATCGAGTTTATATCGCACTAGCCTAGGGGACGCAATTAATAACTTTTTATTAGATTGGTAGTTCATTTTGAGCTTGCTATTTGTTGGACTGTTAGCTCTAGCTAGTGTTTTGAACCTCTATCTCTAATTTTCTGTGCTAGCAGTTGGCACTAATCACTACAACTGAATACATAATCACTGCCAGGTCTGAAGAGGCTTTCACTGCGCCTAGTCGGCAGTGATAGACCTGGCTTCTCATTGACGAGATGCTCAGATGGCAGTGATCCTGATTTTCACAAAACAAAAAAAAAAAAACAGCACACACCCCTGTGCCTGCTCCATGCATGGCCGCCACGGGTATCCGCGCCGGGCAGCCGTTCACGTCAACACTGGATACCCGCCCATGCCTCCACCGTGGCTGCTGCTTGTGTCTGCACCGGAGCAGCCGGCCACGCCTACCACAGGGAAGGGCAACACACGCACAGATCTGCAGCTTCACTCATGGAGAACGCATCAAAAAAAAATGATAAAAGATTACCTGCTGGATCTACAGGCCATGTGCCTTTGCTGCCATGTGTTGCTCCATGGTTGCTGCCCATGGAGAACGCAGCTGTCCATGCTGTGTCGCTCCTAGCCTCCAATGGCACCACGAGGCCTATGGACCACCATTACTCCTCACCCCTTTGGCTGCCATGCTCCTGTTCCTACCACCGCTCCACATTGCGACCCCCCAAGGAGCGTACATCTAAGGAGAGGAGATGGGTTGGGTAGCGAGTGGGAGAGAGAAGGAGCCGCCAAAAGGGATGGAACATTGACCAAGATAGAGATGTGTCAACACCACTCCTGCTCCAGGCTCCTCTACCTCTGATGCGGTTGGAGAGACCGTTCGGCCCATGATTGAAGCTGCCCGATGGCCCAAATGCCAGGCAGATTATCCCAACAAGCTGTACTTTGTCCCTAAGTGAAACTAGTAGATAAGTAAATGTAGTAGCGAGAGACTGGCAAATGTAACGAAGAATAGAAACCCTAACTAAATTCCCCAATCTTCCTTGCTACTTCCTAATCTTCTCCTACCTTGGTTTGCTACTATTCTTCTTCCCCATATTTCTGGTGCTAATAATCTGGCATCAGAGCCTCACTGCCCTCATCCTTGAAACCGACCCTCCTTTCCACCCCCACTATACACATCTGCAGTGTTCTAGAGGGGCCATGGATCATAATTTCAAGCTCCTCTTTGACAAGCTCGCGCAAGCGCTTCGATGACCTAGAGCATGTCATTGCCAAACATTCCTCTACTACCATTGTCCTCATTGACACATTAGAGGCCGCACACGTACTCCACCTCCATCAATGAATTCACTATCAAGGCCAATACTTTGTGTTTCAAGGTCTAGACTACTCTGTTGCTTCTAAGCTTGTGGTGCAAGTCTTGTCAATTTCCATTGTTAGTCTGCCCACTTAGGATTGTGATTCCTAGCCCCTAGACAAGTATTCAACAATCTTCCAACATCTGACTTTGCAGTTACCTAACTACGCCTATAACCATATGATTCCACTCATTCTAGGGGCTTAGCCAGTTTTCATTCACTCCCATCGATATCCGCCTAGCTTGAAGGACAAAATTGAACACAAAGTGCAGGAAATGCTTGATCAGGGCTTGATCCAATTGAGCTCTTGTCATTTGTCATTACCCGTTCTATTGTTCAAAAGAACGATGGCACATATCGCTTTTGCATGGACTTTCGCCTATTGAATGCTATCACTACTAAAGGCAAGTTCTTGGTCCTCATATTTGATCAAATGATGGATGAGCTCACTGGTGCAAGTTGGTTTCAAATTTGGATCTCCGTGTGGGTTTTCGCCAAATCCTGCTCAACCCAAGTGAAGAGTACAAGACTGTGTTCCAAACTAATCTCAGCTAGTATGAGTTCCGTGTCATGGCGTTTGTCTCACTAGAGGTCCAAGGACCTTTTAGGGTGTAATGAATTCAACACTTCTGCTAGTACTTCGCAAGTTTGTTATTGTGTTCTTTGATGATATTCTGGTGTACAGTCAGTCTTATGAAGAACACCTACTCCACCTTCCCCAAGTGTTTAGTTGGTTGGCTACTAATAAGTGCATGTTCGCATAGCGTGACATCTTCTATCTTGGTGATGTTAGCAGTGTTGATGGCCTATCAACAGATCTAGCCAAGATCAAGGCTATTATCGACTGGTCCCAACCTCCCAATATATCAAGGCCCTTTCTGGATTTCTTGGCCTAGTAGGGTACTATCACAAGTTCATATGCAACCTCGGCATCATTGCCAAGCCCTTGACTAAGTTGGTCAAGAAAAACAAGTTGTTTATATGGACTTTATTTCATGAGTATGCCTTCTAGGCTCTAAAATCTATTGTGTGCTATTTACCAATTGCTCGGCTTACCAAATTTCTCTCAGCCTTTTTCACATGGAGACTGAACCTGTGGCTATGGAGTTGGAGCTGTGTTGACAAAAAATGGGCATCCATTGGCATATATTAGTAAGCACATAGTCCATACAATTAGGGCCTCTTCGTCTACATACGAGAAGGAATACCTAGCCATCCTTGTGGTCATGGATCAATGGTGACACTATATGTTACACAACGAGTTTGTTATTCACACCGATCGATGTAGCTTTATCCACTTAAATGAGCAATGACTTCACATAGCATGGCAACAGGTCTTTGCCAAGCTCATGGGTCTGTGCTACAAGGTCTTGTACTAGAGAGGTGTTTTTTTTGACAACATACTAGAGAGGTGTTGAGAATGACGTGGCCAATGCCTTGTCTCACCGAGGTGCACCAGATGAGCGACTCACCATCTCTTCTCTGATGCTCAACTAGCTTTCTATCCCAGTTAGCCTTGAACCCATTGGCTCAGCCTCCATTCAATATGGAACAAGGTATAATGAAATGCATGCAGGGCTGCATTTGGCTTGGTAGTAACACTCAATTGTAGCATAGGTTATGTCAGCACTTCATGACAACCCTGTGGGCAGAAATTCTAGTGTTTTGGTTACCTTCTAGAAGATTCACAAGATCTATTGGATAGCCATGTGTGCTTTGTTCATTCTTATGTCCAGTCATCCACTATCTGTAGTTAGGCTAAACCCGACTGCTCTAGGCACTCATGCCCAAATCATCTCAGGAAGCTAGTTCCATGGATTTCATCAAAAGCTTACCAAGTTATGGCCATGCTAATGCGATCATGGTGGTCGTTGATAGGTACTCCAAATACGCATATTTTATTGCTCTGCATGATCCATTTACTGCTGCCATAGTACCTTAGCTCTTTGTGGTCTTTCTTCGTCATGGGATGCCACTCTATGTTGTGTCAAACCAAGAAGTATTGTCAATTGCTCTTCTTCTTGGTAGGCAGTGCCCTGCGTGTGAGTTCCTCTTATCACTCACAGGCAGACAACTAAACAGAGTAGGTGAACCAATGTTTGGAGATCTATCTACATTGTTTTGTACACACATGCCCCAATCATTGGACCCTATATATAGTTGCCTTTGGCGAATTATTGGTACAACACTAGCCCCCACTCTGCTCTTGGAAGATCTCCCTTCAAGGTGTTGTATGGCTGCCCACTAGGACACTTGGGATTGGATGCCTCCCAAGCAGACCTACTCCAAGACCTCTCGTAATGGCTTGAAGAGCAATCACTTTATGCATGATGTCATCCATCAGCATCTGCTTAGAGCTAAGGCACAAATTAAATGCTAGGTATATAAATATCGCTCAGATTGTGAGTTTTCTATGGTTGAGTTCGTCTTCCTCAAACTCCAGCCTTATTTGCAGTCTTCTATGGCTATACACTCCAACAACAAGCTATCATTCAAATTTTTTGGCTCCTTCTATGTCAAAGCTCATGTGGTGTTGTGGCTAAAAAATTTGCCGGCATCTAGTTCTATCTACCCAGTGTTCAATGTCTCCCACCTCAAGACGTCAACTAGTTCCATATGGTGGTGGCACCCTCTTTTCCCACAGACTTTCGTGAGTTTAAGGAATGCATCTTGCGGCGCTGTCAGACCTCCGGACCTCGTACCATCGAACAGAACCTCAGATGGTCCCAGATGCCGCTGGAGCTATCAACCTAGGAGTTGCTACTACACCTTGGGCAGCAATTTCCAAGGGCGCTGGCTTGGGGCACACCACTTCTCAAGAGGATGGGAGTGTCAACACTATTCCGGCTCTAGGCCCTTCTACCTCTTATCCAGGAGGAGAACATGAGACCATCCGGCCCATGACTGAAGCTGCCCAACGGCCCAAGCACCCGACCAAGCCCAACAAGGTATACTATGGCCCCTTGTGGAACTAGTAGACAAATGTAGTAGCCAGAGACTAGCAATGTAACAAAGAATAGAAACCCTAACTAAGAGCAACTCCAACGATTCTGCAAATGAACTTTGTATTCTTGTTTTTGCAAAAGAGTTTACAAAACTCCTATCCAATAGTTTTGCAAATGAGCTTTGTATTTTTTGTTAACTTGGCAAAATCCTGTAATGGATTGGCAAATATGCAAGCTCATGATCGACTTGGCATTCCATCTCACGCACTACTCCCGCGAGCGTTCTTTCCTCCCACGCCGCCGGGTTTCCTTTTTTGGATTTTGGCAAGTCAATTTTGCCTAACCGTTGGAGATAACTTTTTTTCTCCTCCCCATATTGATTTGAGAGTTGGCAAACTCCTTGTTTTGCCAAACAAAAAATGCAAGACTGTTGGAGTTGCTCTAAAGTCCCCAATCTTCCTTGCTGCTTCCTATTCTTGTCCTACCTCGGTTTGCTATTGTTCTTCTTCACCATAGTGCTGATGATAACAAGATGGCAAGATTTGGTTCAATGGGGAAGGAAAAGAGGGAGACGAAGGAGAGAAAATATATGGCTGGGAGAACTTAACCAAATTTGAATAAAGTCGGTTCTGTTACTATTATTACTGCCGGCTGTTGTTGTCGCTTAACATAAACCAGCACTGATAGTAAGCAATCACTACTGGTGCTTACGCAAAACCGACAGTAATATTTTTTGTCCTTACTACCCAACAGTGATGAGCCTTTAGTGATTATGGATTCTTTTTTTTTTGCAGAACAGTGATTATGGATTCTTTGGTAATGGATGGGTCCAAAGTTTCCTTAGTAGCTATCAATTTTGAAGACTAGATTCCTTCTCATGTGCTCGGGAATACACAAGCCTAAACCAGATGTGCCAAGCGATGCAAAGCTGCACGTAGAGAACTAAGTAATACCTTGCAAAGAACAGGTTTACACACTAGCGAAATTTTTCCAAAGAAAGCCAAGTTATTGCAAAAGCTGCTGCTATATCATCAGAGTACTTACCATCCAAATGAGCCAGCTCATTCTATATTTTGTGGGGTTCTAACTGTTTAACATATTGTATTTTGGAGAGAAATGAGAAAAACATGAGAAAAGGGTGTGAATGGATTATTTCTATATATAAGTTTGTTTTGAAAATTCATACTTGTCTTTGCAAATTATCATTGGCATATGCTTATGTTACAAATCATGTCTACTATGCTTTCCATGACACACATACAGGTACCTCATTGTTATGGATGATATATGGGATACAGAACCATGGGAGATAATAAGATGTGCACTACCTGAGAATGATCTAAAAAGCTGAATAATCACAACTACCCGCATAATTGATGTTGCTGAGCATGTTGGTGGTTGCTACAAGATGAAACCTCTTACCCACAATAGCTCAAAAATATTATTCCATGGAAGGATATTTGGCTCTGAAAGTGATTGTCCGAAACAGTTATCTGAAGTATCTGAAATTATTTTGAAGAAATGTGGAGGTGTCCCGTTAGCCATCATTACCACATCTAGCTTGCTCGCTAACAAGTCAGGAAATGTCAATGAGTGGCACGATGTGTGTGACTCAATTGGTTCTGGACTAGAAAACAATCCTTGTATGGACAATATGAGGAAGATATTGCTGCTTAGCTATTATGATCTGACTCCACAACTAAAGACATGCTTGCTATATCTAAGTATATTTCCTGAAGATTATGTGATTGATAAACACCGGTTGATAGGGAGGTGGATAGCTGAAGGATTTGTCCAACAAGGAGAAGGGAGGCAAAGCTTATTTGATATTGGACAGAGTTATTTCAGTGAGCTTATAAATAGAAGCCTGATCCAGCCAGCAAACATGGATGATGATGAGACAAATCCTTTTTTTTTGCCGGGTTCATGATATGGTGCTTGATCTCATTTGCTCCTTGTAAAGAGAAGAAAATTTTGCTACCACTATAAGTGGTGACTGCAAGCAAATGACATCTTCAGAAAGCAAGGCTCGCAGGCTCTCTATCAATAATACTACTTGGCCTACAATAAACATGTCAAAATTGAGGTCGCTTACTATCAAAAGTTATGCTTTAATTAACACTATGCCACCCCTTTCATGCTTTTATCTTCTGCGTGTATTGGATCTTCAAGATTGTAATCTTAGTAACCATCCAAGTCTAGAGTTTGTTGGTAAATTATTTCACCTGAGGTTTCATAAGTCTAGAACATACTGGATATGCTGGCGAGGTCCCAAGAGAGATATGGAAGCTACAGTTTTTGCGGACATTGGCCTTCCTTGGAACTGACATAAAAGAAGTGCCATTGAGTATGTTCGAGCTGAGACAATTAGTGTGCCTTATTGTTGGGGTTAGTACAAGGTTGCCAACAAGTGAGCTGAGAAAGCTATCGTTTCTGGAGGTGCTTCATATGAATGTGGATTCTGCACACATTGCAGAAGAGCTGGGCCATCTGACGCAACTGAGGGTGCTATCAGTTATGCTCAGAAAGGACAAGGAGGGCAGATGGGATGAAAGCATGTGTAGAGTTCTGGTCGGGTCCCTTGGCAAACTACACAAACTCCAGTCTCTTATAATAGTAACCTCAGATGATGTGAAGGTTGATCTTGAAGGCTCAGTGGACTCCGCGTGGAACCTATCTCGTCTTACTATTTCTGGAACCAGTTGGTTGCCGACATGGATCGATCCGGCATCACTTCTCCTATACCACCTGGACATAAAGGTGGATCAATTGCGAAGTGAGGACATCCAAGTCCTCAGCATGCTGCACGCTCTTCGTGTTCTTACAGTGAAAGTAGCTGGCACCAAACAAGCGTTTGAAAGGTTCATGATTAGCGCCGAAGCCTTCCCATGTGTGACGCGGTGCAGATTCTCTGAGTTTTCAATGGTGCCATCTATGTTCCCACCTGGAGCTATGCCCAGGCTTCAACGTTTAAAGTTTGATATCAGACCACAGGATTTTGGTGACAGTGAATTTCCTGTTAGCGACTTGGCCTTAAGTCACCTTCCGTCCCTTCAGGCTGTTCGGGTTCGCCTTGTTGGAGATGATACAGTCAGTGAAGAGATGGCAATGAAAGTAGAAGAGGCGCTGAAGAACGTGGCATGTGCCCACCCCAATCATCCTGATACTGATATCAGAATTCATGGCCAATGGATCCGGTTGTGTGTGTACGTACTCCTCTTCCTTCGTTATCGGTTATGTAACTTCTTTAAATGAATACCTGCCTGTCTCATAATCTCCTGCATGCTGCCATGAACACAATGACATCGATCGATGCCCTAGAGTGCGCCGCCACCAACATTGCATACTTATCCATTATCTTATTCCAGTTTTATATGCCTCTAAGAATCACTTACATTTGTTATATGTGCTTGTTTTTATTCATATACTACCGCAACTGCTGAAATTATCCTATGCTTGTAGACTTGTAGTTATGCCAGTGGTGAACTCTGTTTCATTATAAAGATGCACTCTGTCTGAGTATTCTGAATCAATGTGCCTCTGCTCCCATACAAACTCGAGTTATTCCTAATTGACACGAATTCTTTGTTGTGTACATGCACCAGATAATGGTATGGTGATGGTCCACCACATTGCCCTGCGGCCTCAGCCACTACCTACAACAAATTCCTTTTCGAGCTCTACGCCAATATAATGTCTAGTTGATTCAGCTCCAAGCCCGCGCAATTCCACCGTGCCTGGTGTTTTGCTCTACTGCTACTACGGCAACAACAACAACAACAACAAAAGCAGAAGGATGAGGTCCATTTCGCCAATGGCTCATGCTCCGAGTCTTTGTGGGTCCATTTGGCTTGCTCAAGCTTTCTGTTTACTTGTGCGCTTTAGCCTTTCTGTGACATTTTCTCATGCCGAGGTGCTGCCTTGGTATAGTTTTTTGTTTTTCCGGATCCACCATATTGTACCATGTACGTGCAACTAATGTTTACTTTGTGCCATGTCCAACACTAATTGAGCGACACAACGCTGTCAGCGTCTTTAATTCTTGTTTTACTGATGCCAAAAGCTTCTTGGTTTTTAACGTAATCAGTATTACAGTTTCTTCGGTCCAAACCTCCTGCAGAAGTAACAAAGCTAGCATTTGATAACTTCTAACATTTGGAGAAGCGTATCTGACCATCGATTATATTACTGTTGCAAAATGTAATCAATATTTGAAAATTGAGTAATAATGGTTGGCTAGAATTTACGAAATTTACACCCTTTTTTAATCCTAAAATAGAACCTTACGAATTCAAATTGAATGAGGCCTATTCTACGTATATTTAGCACGTCTGTCCCGTCTTTTATGTCAAAGCCCTATATGTCTTACACTCCTATATATACGACGGTATAATAAGCAAATATTTTTTTTTATTCAAAGTACAAGCAAATGCTACGGGGCCCGTTTTGCATCATATTTCATACGGGCGTACGAAGTAAGCGGGCTGGACTCATACTTGTTTAGTTTCTTCGGCCCATGGAGGTGTACAAAGTGAGCCGGAAAGCCCAGAGAAAGATACGGGCCTCGCTCTGGCAACATTCTTCGTCTGCAAAATTTTACAGTCGTATGTTTTGCTTTGTGTCGCTGAACAATCATTTGTTCCTAAATAAAAAAAAAAAAAGAGAAACACAGCTAGCATTGCATAACTCTTCATTGAAGAATCTGACCTGCGATCCGCCTCGCTGGCAATCGGTGCCTAGTCTTCAGGTTTGCAAGAGCACGTGTTGGAAGGAAGTTTTATTTGGAAGTTTGGGATGTTAGAGCCAAGCCACATTGGTCAGTCTTATGGTGCCGTGGCAGTCCATGTATGGCTGGTCCTCTTCTGTTCGTGGTCACCTTCGAATTCGATCTCAATCCTCGTTCCTAACGTCGTCGCACGGAGGCCGCAGCAAACACGAGAATAGGCAGCCCAAGACGGCAAGACGTGGTGATCGCTCCACACAAGCGCGCGCCCCCCCCCCCCCCCCCCCCCGGGGGGGCCGCCCCCCCCCCCCCCCCCCCCCCCCCCCCCCCGGCGCTACTGCAGCAGCCTGCCGCGCCGCCGCCGCAGACGGGTGCTCTCCCAGGTCGATGTCCACGAAGTCGCCCTCCTGCTGGTTTGCTCCCGGCCGCAGCGGTTGCTGCACTCTTTGGGCTTCTATTGTATCGAGAAATTAGATTGTATATTTTTTTATTTTTATATTAATTTTGATACATAAAAGGTGTCCTACGGATAATGCAAATCGAAGCCATTTGATGTCTGACTCTGGCCTATATTGTAACGGCCCATGGGTCTTGACCAATGTAGCCTGTTGGGCGATGTGCGTGGGTGATTACCCGAGGGTGTGCCGCCGGCAGCTTATAAGCCGATGCTGTTGTAATTGACAGTCAACGAAATAGAAACCTCTGAACCTGCTCCTCGGTTCCTTCGATCCAGTGGAATCTCGCCGAATTCTTCAGTTTCTACCCAAATTCTTGCTACGATTCCTCCCCAATCCAATTCTAGTTATCCAGGATTGTTACATTTAGTATCAGGGCTCTGGTGAATTTGGGTGAAATTTTTTCCCCCAAATTCATTTGGACCTGGCGCCGTGGAAGAGGAATCCACCGCGGTAGCAAGTTGAGATGGCCGCCTCCATGGACGACCTGAAGGCGACAATGGAGAATAAGATGGCGAAGCAGTTCGCTGGATTCGAGCAAATGGTCTCCACCTCCCTCGACAAGCTCACCGCCATCGAAGGATGGCAGACCACCGCGGAGGTGTTCATGGGGACCCTGTTCACGCGTACCGAGGAGGCAAAAATGCGGCTAGAGGAGATGACCACGCGCCTGGCGCAGCTCGAACTCCATCCACCTCTCCCTGCGCCTCCACCCCCACCGAGGGCGTGGCAGCAACCGCTTCCTCAGCAACTGCTTCCACAGCAACCGCCGCCGCTGACGCTACTAGCGGTCGGCATCGACCTCAACGTTGCCATGGCCGCGTCGAACACCTCGTCGTCGCTGCAGGTCGACACGCCCTTGGGGCCCGGCTTGGGAGGAAGCCTCCGCGGAGCGCTTCCGCCGTACAACGGACCTGGTACGGTTCGTCAACATGTTCCTCCCGCTCCTGCAATTGCGTTTCATGATGAACACCATCACCATCCACCTTTCCCTAAAATGGAGTTTCCCAAATTTGATGGTTCTAATCCTCGATGGTGGCGGCATCAATGCGAGGTCTACATCGAGATCTATGCGGTGCAGGACCCCATGAAGACACGCTTCACGTCACTCAATTTTGACGACGCGGCGAAGGCATGGTTGCAGACTATGCAGCGACATGGGCGGATCACGGATTGGCGCACAGTCGCGGACTTGGTGTTGGCCAAGCTCAACAAGGATCAGTACCAGCAGATGTTGACCAAATTGGATGGCCTAAAGCAGTCAGGACCTGTGATGGAGTATCAAGTAGATTTCGAGAAGCTAGTGCATGGCATCCTGCTGTACAACTCAGCCTTCGACGACACCTTCTTTGTCACGCGGTTCGTTGCTGGTCTTCGGGTTGACATCCGCGCCGTTATCCGCCTTCATCCCCTGATAGATGTCAATACGGCAAGCGCTCTTGCCCTAATTCAGGCAGGAGTTGGCAAGTGCACCTGTGAAGACCTCTGGGCAGGATTTCACTAGAGCAGATAAGATGAAGACTGCTGAGACAAGGAAATTTGCTATCAAGACCAACAACAGCAAAGCCAAAGATAAATTGGCAAGACTGAAGTCATTCAGACGCCACAATGGCCTCTGTTTCAAATGCGGTGACAAGTGGAGCCCAGCTCACACCTGCCCTGCTCACATTTCTCTGCATGTGTTGGAAGAAATCTTGGAGGCTCGGGATATTGTCACGGAAATTGAAACTTCTGAAAATGAAGAAGAGGCTACCGATACAACTCAAGAAGTTTTGGCAGTTCAACTGTCAGTGTGCCCCAAGCAGACAGTGCGTCAGACAATGAAGTTGTTGGCACAAATTGGCAAACACAAGTTGTTAGTGCTAGTTGATTCTGGCAGTGTGGGTACCTTTGTTAGTCAGCACTTAGTGCAACAATTGCAACTGCCTGCTGTACCCTGTGAATCCAATTCTTTCAGGTCAGCTCAAGGGGGGTTGATGGTTTGTGACTAGAAAGTGCCTGATCTCCAATGGGCTATTCAGGGGCACTGCTTTGTATCTGAAGCCAAAGTATTTCCATTGAAGTGTTATGACCTTATTGTGGGAGAGGACTAGTTGGAAGTGGAAGAGTTTACTCCTATGCTCATGGACTATAAACTCAAAACAATTCCGTTTGCTCATAAGGGCAGGACTATCAACCTGCAAGGTGTGGTGGATAACCCCAATGAGTGCAAGCCAGTCGGTGCTCACAAACTTAGAAGCCTGTTGAAGAGTGCTGCTCTTTCTCACTGCATTCATATGAAATCGCCAGTCTAGTCTCAGGAAGCCATTCAGACAATAAAGTCTGTTAATAAAAATGACCGTGATATCCGACCACAGGTTCAAGCTGTCCTCACCCAGTACAAACATCTCTTTGCTGAACCCTCTGTGTTGCCGCCATCAAGGGCAGTAGATCAGAAGATTCCATTGATTCCTCGTCCCCAACCTGTCAAGGTGAGGCCCTATAGATACTCACCCATTCAGAAAACAGAAATTGAGAAATAGTTGAAGCAAATGTTGAGTCAGGGTGTGATCGGACCTAGCTCAAGCTCCTTTGCCTCACCTGTGTTGTTAGTTAAAAAAAGATGGCACTTGGCATTTTTGCATTGATTACAGGCATCTAAATGCCATCACAGTAAAGAATAAATAGCCTATGCCTGTAGTTGATGAACTATTGGATGAAATTGCTAGGGCCAAGTGGTTCACCAAGTTGGATTTCAGATCTGGTTATCATCAAATCTACATGGCAGCCGGGGAAGAGTATAAGACTACTTTCAGAACCCATAATGGCCTATTTGAATTCTTGGTCATGCCTTTTGGACTTACCAATGCCCCAGCCACATTTCAGAGTCTAATGAATGAGATATTTGCAGATCTTCTAAGAAAAGGGGTGTTAGTTTTTATGGATGACATACTTATCTATTCCAACTCATTAGAAGAGCATGTCTCCATCCTGAAGAAAGTGTTTTAGATTCTGCATACTCACAACTTCCTCATTAAGCAGTCCAAGTGTTCATTTGCCAAACCATCGGTTGAGTATCTGGGTCACATTGTCTCTGCAGTTGAGTGGCTACTGATACTTCCAAGATTCAAGCTGTCTCAGTCTGGCCAACACCAGCCAATGTGAAACAACTCAGAGGACTTTTGGGCTTAGCAGGCTACTATAGAAAGTTTATCAAACACTATGGCCTTATCATCAAGCCTTTGACAGATTTACTGAAGAAAGAAGTCCCATTCAATGGTCTACTAAAGCTGATAGTGCTTTCAACCAACTCAAAAGCAGGTTGATGACTGCTCCTGTTCTGGCTATACCTGACTTTAGCTAGCAATTTGTGATTGAGATAGATGCTAGTGATATGGGCATAGGAGATGTTCTCATGCAGAATCAGCATCCAATGGCTTACCTCAGCAAGGCTCTGGGCCCTAGAAACCAAGCTTTGTCTATCTATGAGAAGGAATGCATGGCCGTACTCCTGGCCATTGATAAGTGGAGATCATACCTTCAGCACTAGCCATTTATCATAAGAACTGACCATAAGAGCTTGCAGCATCTGACTGAACAGAGAGTCAGTACCAAACTTCAATAGAAGGCTCTAATTAAGTTGATGGACCTTCAGTATGTCAATCAGTACAAGAAAGGGATAAACAATGTTGCAGCTGATGCCTTGTCTTGTTGTGACCATACTCAGACTGTCAGTAGTCTCAGAGTGTATACCAACCTGGCTACACAAGCTCAAAGAAGGATATGAGGAGGATACACACTCCAAGCAATTGTTGGTGGAACTGTCTCTGGATCCAGCTAGTCATGCTGATTATGAATTATCAAATGGCATCCTCAAGTACAAAGGTTGTGTATGGGTAGGCAATAATACACTAGCTCAAAATCACATTCTTATTGCTCTACATGATAGTGGCTTGGGTGGTCATTCTGGTGTTAGTGCTACTTATGATAGAATCAAGCAGCTATTTGCCAGGCCTCATATGAAGAAATCAGTGCAAGAGTTTGTGAAGCAATGCCAAATCTGCCAACAAGCTAAAACAGAAAGGAAAGGATTAAGTGTCCAGGATTGTTGCAACCCTTACTAGTACCTGCACAAGCCTGGGATACTATCAGCATGGACTTTGTTGAAGGCCTACCCAATTTTGATGGGTTCAATGCAATCTTAGTGGTGATTGATAAACTGACAAAGTATGGACATTTCATTCCCCTGAAACACCCTTTCATTGCTCTACAGATTGCCCAAACATTCATGACTAATATCTATAGGCATCATGGGTTACCCAAGACTAATATCTCTGATCGAGATAAGATCTTTACAAGTGCACTATGGAAAGAGTTGTTCACCCTCTCTGACACAAAACTGATGATGGAAGCTCTTACCATCCCAGACTGATGGCCAAACAGAGCGCCTCAACCAATGCTTGGAGGGTTTCTTGTGCTGCACAGTACATTCTTTTCCTAGAAAGTGGAGCAAATGGCTATCAGTAGCCGAATTCTGGTATAATACATCAACACACTCTGTCTTGGGAAAGTCCCCATTTCAAGTACTGTATGGGTACACTCCACGGCAACTGAGCATCACCAATCTTTAGCTTTGCCAGGTACAGACTTGGAGCATTGGTTGACTGAACGAGAACTGCTTTCTCAACTGGTTAAACAACAACTGTTAGGGGCTTAGCAAAGGATGAAATCACAAGCTAATAAACACCGCTTAGAAAGAGAATTTGAAGTGGGTGATATGATTTTCTTGAAACTACAGCCATATGTGCAATCAACAATGGCTTCCAGGTCCAACCAGAAATTGTCATTCAGGTTCTACGGGCCTTTCAAGATACTTCAGTGGGTAGGAGTTGTAGCTTACAAGCTTGATCTTCCTGCTGATGCCAGAATTCATCCGGTGGTACATGTATCTCAACTGAAGAAGCAGGTTTCCACTGCTGTTCTAGTAAGTGCCGATCTCTCCACTGTGTGTTCTGATCTAGATCACATCTTCTGGCCGAAACATCTACTGGACAAGCGTACAGTACGGCATGGCGATAAGCTTATGCCGTACTACTTGATTCAATGGAGTTCACTACTCCCGAATATGGCAACTTGGGAGGACACGGACCAATGTAGCCCGTTGGGCGGTGTGCATGGGTGATTACTTGAGGGTGTGCGGCCGGCAGCTTATAAGCCGATGTCGTTATAATTGACGGTCAATGAAATAGAAACCTCTGAACCCGCTCCTCAGTTCCTTCGATCCCATGGAATCTCACCGTGTTCTTCCATTTCTACCCCAATTCTTGCTATGATTCCTCCCCAATCCAATTCTAGCTACCCAGGATCGTTACATATATGTATATGACCAATCGATCGAAATACTCCAAGACTCCACCTTTGTCATATATTCCATATATCATATTCGATAGATATCATATTCATAGAATACAATTTTGACATCGCCGAGGACGATCGTCGAAGCGTAACAATACCTTTATTATGTGCGTATAATAGCTCGATCAATGTCTAATTTGCTAGTACGTCTAATTTGCTAGTATGTACATACGACTCCGATCACGACAGGCTACCACTAGATGAACAAAACTTACACAGAAGACTTGGCCCCAGGTGTAGCCATAAAAGCCAGGTTTTTAATCTCCGGCTATAGCTTCCGCTATCTCCGGCTATAACTATTTGAGAAAGATTTAGCTAAATTTTTTATGTACCAATTCGCTCTTAGCTGCCACTATAGCGTGATATATCTGGCTATAGTTTGTTTTTAGACATATATAGAAAGCTAAATGCCTTAGTCGGAGATTAGTCGGAGATTTCAAATAGGGCATAGAAGTAGCATGGGTATTGGATCGTCCTCTTATTGGCTACAGCTAGCACGGTCGCCTTTGGATTCTAGACTGTCATACCCCGATAAGCTCCGACGACGGTCTTCCTCGCCTTCTCGGAGTTAGCGCCGCGTCCATGGCATACCTACCTACCTTCAAAGGGTCAAAACCAGGGTCCTGTTTGATCAGTTGCCAGTTCACGAGTCGATGACCTAATTATAGCATCCTCATGTGCCGGGAGACCCAAGGGCCCAGGCAGTAGAAGAATGTGTTAAGTAATGGCGTTGTTGCGGATCCCCGATCTTGCTCCCTTCACTCCCGCAGCAGATAAGACGTGAGGAAGACGCAGATGATCTCCCGTATCCCTTCCCAATAGCACACCAGATGAACACAAAGGAGAGGCAATCTTATGGAACTAGTATCTCTTATCTTATTCATTATAGGGGGTACAGGTTCTATTATATAGTCTTGACCCTTCAGGGGTATATTCGGTATGAGCCCATAATTATGTTAGGGTTTTGTTTTCCAACACTCCCCCTTGGGCGAATACCACGACCAACTCATGCCTCATTAAAACTCCTAAAAACCCAGTAGGAAAATATGGAGAAAGAGTGCATAGTGCCGCTAGATGTATTGCACTTGTTGCCTCGTCAAAAACCATTATGAGAAACTTCAAGAAAACTCATTTATGGAAAAAAAAAAAGAGTACAACGACTACCTTTAGGACTTTCTATAATCTTCAGGATTATAAGTTTCAGGATCTTCTAGACCAAGTACTAATGACCAAAGTTTGTTTACAAGAAGTCCAAGATATAGCCGTATCACCACAGAGAAACGCAAAACCAGTTTGAGATCTTGCATTATGCGGATCAGATAGATATCCAGCATCGGCATAGCCAACCAGTTTTAGGTCCTGATTCTTTGGGAAATACATGCCAAGATCTTGGGTGCCGTTCAGATATCTAAGTGTTGTCTTAACGCCTACCCAATGTCTTCTAGTTGGGTCTGCACTATAGCGAGCTAGCAAATTCACTGCAAATGCAATATCATGCCTTGTGTAATTTGCGAGATACATCAATGTTCCAATAGCACTCAGATAGAGAACTTCAGGTCCTAGAGGCTTCTCATCATCACTTCTTGGTTTAAATGGGTCCTTTTCTACCTCAAGTGATCTGACAACCATCGGGCACGGGATGAGCCTTTGACATATTAAATCTTTCTAAAACCTTCTTCGTGTAGGTAGATTGGTGTACAAAAATTCCTCCATGGAGATGCTCAATCTACAGGCCCAAGAAAAACTTGGTTCTACCAAAGTCTTTCATTTCAAACTCCACCTTAAGGTAGGCGCTTGCCTCCTTAATATCATCTTCATAGCCGATGATATTTAAGTCATCAACATAGACTGAAATAATACAAAAACCCTTCTGAGATTTTCTAATTAAATACATAGGGAGAATCAGTATCGTTAACATATCCCTTCTTCAGGAGAAAGTCACTGAGCCAGTTGTACAACATCCGGCCAGACTGTTTAAGCCATACAGTGCCCTCTGAAATTTTCAGTCCATCAGGGACTTTCATATATATATCCGAATCTAGCGACCCATACAGGTATGCGTTCACTACGTCCATCATCTGCATTTTCAAGTTTAAACCTGCTACCATAGATATTAAATATCAAAACGTTATGTCACTCATAACTGGAGAATATGTTTCACAATAATCAATACCGGGTCTCCGTGTGAACCCTTGTGCTACGAGCCTCGCTTTATATCTCACCACCACATTGTTCTCATCTCTCTTTCGAACAAACACCCATTTGTATCCTACAGGGAATAATTTGGGGGGCGTGCGAGCGACTGGCCCGAATACTTTCCTCTTAGAAAGCGAGCGCAATTTCGTCTCTAAAATTGCTAAATCGATTAATGAGGATCCTGAACCAAAGTCTATGGCCGAGTGTCGGAAGCGCTCAGATTGGGTCAAATGAAAAGAAGCAATAGAGACGAAATTAATGTCAACATTTGTAGTCTTTCTATTATATGATTCTCTAGATTCAGCATAATTGATGGCAATTTCTTCAATTGAATCATACAGCTCGTAATGATTTCCTAAATTACTCGAGCCCGGTTGTTCCGTTGTCCTTGTGCTATTATCTGTATTTGTGCGCACATTTGCACTAGGACTTCCATCTTCAGGATGTGTCACTGCTGGGACGACTGAACGGGAGCGTAATGCTTTTTCTCTAGCAACTTGCCTCTGTTCATGTGCTTCTTAAACTTTCCCCCCTTTGGCCCCTGACGGCCATGAAACTTTTGGCCCTTGTTTTTGAAAGGACCTTTACCATTGCTGCTATGAAAACTGGCATGTGCTTCAGGAGGTGCCTGTGTCCCAGCAGGGTGCATATGGAAGTTCTTCATCAAGAGTTTATTCTGAGCCTCAGCAGCCAGCAACACATTGATAAGATCACAGTACTTCACGTACTTGTTGTTACGGTACTGCTGCTGGAGCACCATGTTTGTCAGGTGGAAAGTCTCGAGAGTTTTCTCAATCATCTCAAGTTCAGTGACAACTTGGCCACAAAAGAGAAGCTGAGCCACAATACGGTGAATTGCAGTATTATATGCCTCAACTGTCTTGAAGTCAAGGAAGCGGAGTTGTGCCCATTCTCACCTAGCTTGTGGAAGGAGCACGTCTTTTTGCTTGCCAAATCGTTCCTGAAGCTTTGTCCACAGTACCAGAGGATCTTTCACCTCTAGATACTCCATCTTCAGGTCTTCATGAATGTGATGCCTCGAGAAGATGCAAGCTTTTGCCTTATCATGAAGTGGCGGAGCAGGGACACCGGCTACAGGTCTGACGAGCGTGGAAGTCAATTGCATTGCCATCAGATGGAACTTGCAGTCGAGTGTCCAGGTTTGGTCGTTCTTGCCGTTCAATGCAAGAACCTTGAACTCCGTCTTGTTGATCGAAAACATTGCCAATTAATTCATACAAATTAACTTCCGGTAAATAAACGTGAAGTGATATATATAGCCATGAATGAAATATAAACGCAAAATAATACACGAGGTGTACAGCGGTCAGCAGCGGCCGATATACCAAGTTGCAGGCCAGCAGGGCCATGATCGTGTCGCAAACTGCAGTGGCCAGCAGGACCACGGCGCATGCATGCAGGTACACGTGACGAAAAACTACTGCTCAACTTCAGGGAGCAACGCGTGGAACTCTGCCGGCGTATGTGTTAAACACGTTGTGTTGGCCGACATTGCAAAATTACAGGCAAGAAAAATACACTAGCTTGCCTTGCATGGTATATATGGTTGGGTACACCGGCGTACATGCATTTGCATGATGTGGTAGCCGATGTCAGGTGCAAACCGATGGTAAAAAAATCATCGGATAAACAAGATCCCATCTAATACGGAACTAGTGTGATAAATAAAACCAATCTACTGGGTTCTTAAAAACACTAGAATCCAAAGATTAAAAGGCTATCAAGATTGAATCTGCTACTAGCAAACCAAATCAACGAGATTTATTTCTAGATGCCATAATCTAGTAGCTATTAAAAACAAATCTACTAAACTAGTGCTCACATGGAAGCGGCGGCTGCCATCAGGACAGCGGCAAAAGGAATTACGTGAGCTAAAAGTAAAGATCAATCTAGAACATGCAAATTTGCAAGGGAAAACAATCTGCTTCGTAGATTGAAAAACAAAAGCTGATCTACGAGCGGATGTATCCCACAGAGATCAAGAACAATATACCGTCGTTGATGAGTAGCGGTAGAGCGTGATGATAACGTGTTAAGTAACGGCGTTGTTGCGGATCCCCGATCTTGCTCCCTTCACTCCCGCAGTAGAGAGACGTGAGGAAGACGTAGATGATCTCCCGTATCCCTTTCTAATAGCACCCCAGATGAACACAAAGGAGAGGCAATCTTATAAAACTAGTATTTTTTATCTTATTCATTATAGGGGGTACAGGTTTCATTGTATAGTCTTGATCCTTCAGAGGTACATTCAGTATGAGCCCATAATTATATTAAGGTTTTATTTCCCAACAAAATGAACAGCTCTATTCTAGGGCCGGCTGGCCTCAAGCATCAAAGCCAACCATGCCAATCAGTCCAGCCAATCTTCTTTTTTTTTTTTGAGAGATGTCCAGCCCATCTAAAGAGAGAACATGCTTGGACCAGCACGCGAAACAGGTCCGAGCTGACCATACACTAGGCCCATTTATTTATTTACTAGATATACTGTTTTCACGAAATATTTCCGTGCCCACCACATCCGTTCCTAGACTCGGCCAAAATATGTGCAGAACTTTGTCCTTCTATTGACGCTGACTTGAGTCACACATCTGAAGCTACGGGCCAAATTTTAGTAGCGACGTTATTAGGGTCTAAAAGATCAGATCTCATATCAATTCATTGAATTGTGCAACATGAACAAAAAGAAAATAGCATGTCTTTTTTTTCTACATTGGTAATTCATTTATTGATCAATCAGGTTTTACAATCTGAACTCTACATGTGCTCTACACAGGCTGGGGCTACAAGCCACTCACCCAATCTACTATCACCTGAGACTTCTTTTGCTAACAAATGCGCAACTCGGTTACAGGCACGATTCGTATGAACTATAGAAAAAAAATATCAAAACAACAACTGATCATCCGAACCTCCCTGATGATCGATGCAATTTGTGAACGTCCGTGCACATCATCTTTCCATAGCTTCACAAAGTCTTGCAATCAGTTTCAGAATGAGATTCGTGGCACCCTTTCCACCACTACCGGACTCGGTCTCTTTGCCAAGTGTCTAAAGCACTCGGCAAAGGCTGTCTCTCACTCGGCAAAAGCTTTACCGAGTGCGGCTCTCAGCAAAGAGAGGTTGGCAAAGAATTAGACGGCAAAGAAATCTTTGCCGAGTTCCACGCGTCGGCCACTCGGCAAAGACTTTGCCAAGTGCCAGATAAGCACTCAACAAAGCTTAACGACATCAGGCATCTGACACCTTCTTCGCCGAGTGCCCACGTGGCCGGCACTCAGCAAAGATTTTTTAATTTTATTTAAAAAATTCTTTGCCGAGTGCCTATCTGGCCGGCACTCGGCAAAGATTTTTTAAATTTTTTTAGAATAATCTTTGCCGCGTGCCGACCTGGCCGGCAGTCGGCAAAGAATTTTTAATATTTTTTAGAAAAATCTTTGCCGAGTGCTAGATCAGCACTCGGCAAAGCTGGGTGTTTTGGCACACAGGCGCCCAAGCCGGGAAATTTTTTTGTTTTTTTCATATATATCCCAGTAGCCAAATCCAAACACACACATATATATATCATAAATCCACATATATAACACAAATCCACATATATATCCATCCACATATATAATACAAATCCAACAAGTCCAACATCCACAACAAGTGCAACATCCATAACAAGTCTAACATCCATCAATAGTCACAAATCTATCATGTCCAATATAACAATCATGTCCATCACTAGTTGTGCTGCATACCGGCGTCCCCATGTCCCGCGGAATGTGAAGAATTCCCACCTGGCCACGAAGACCACTCGGAGAGCCCGGGCTGCGGCGCCGACTGGTAGTGGTACGTCCAGCCGGGCGGTGGGAGCGAAGGGCCGCTTGCCCACCCGGAGTGCCCGTGCTGCGGAGGTGGAGGAGAAACGTCACTTAGCCACGTCAACTGTGCACCCACGACAATCGGCCACCCATGCCGTGGAGAAGGGCCATGTGGAGAAGTCGGGTTCGAACCCGCCGACTGTGGCTGCACAAAGGAGAAGCGATCTCAATAGTACCTGTAGGATGGCCGCACAAGTCAAAGCAATAGAAAAATATATATACTCATCGGAGTCCCTATAGGGCTAGGAGGCGGGGTGAAGCATACAGCGAGGGAGGCAACGGAGGCAGGGTGACACCAAGGATCTGAAGGGCCTAAAAGTAGCCGGCCTTATCCTGCATCTGATGCACTGAGTACTGCCGGACAGCCTCCATCTCGTGAGCCGACTGCTCCCTTTGGGCCGCCAGCTCCGGCTGATGGGCCTCCGCCATCTCCCGCTATTGGGCTTGCAACTCGGCTAGCTGGGCCTACAATTTTAGACCCGCAAGGTTTAAATAATGCAAAAGAAAAGGTACATGCCAATGAACGAAGAATAAAACTATACTTACCTGAAACGCCGCCATCATCTACGTGGAGCTCTGCTGCCGAGGTCGTATGGGGACGTCGGAGGAGGCCATGCTCCATGATCGAACCTGGCGGAGCGTGGGAACGATGGCCGGATCGATTGCGCTGTGGGCAATATAGTACCAGCCGTGCTGCTTCCCTCCTCTCGTCCTGTAACACCTCTGGTGTTATATTAACTAAAACCTGCCATGTCATCATATGCACTGCAAAGCATCCATGTTTAGGTCAACCTTAATGTGCATTAACTAAAACAAGTTTATATTATATAGGTTGATTGAGTTTCTGTAATGTTTGTCACATGAAATAATAAAACCCTATTTTCGAATGCCATCGCAAATGCTTAATTTATACTCTATGTACTTGAGGTGTAAACTGTGTTTACACTAGTATCAAGCATAGTGTATAAGTCTAAGTCTAACCCTAAAAATGATTTCCATATTTGAAATTAAATTTGGATTTCCAAACTTATTTCTAAACCTGGCTATCCAAGTTTAAATTCAAATAGGAAATACTATAAAAGGTTTTTCAAAAGTCAATTTAGTCAACCAAGGGTGTCATTGGGTCAATGACCTAAAAATGTCCTTGGATGATGTTTGTGATCATTAATAACCAACCAATTAAGTTAGAAACCCGATTGAGTTTAAATCCACTTTCAAAAACCCTTTATTTCCAACCCTAGTTTTATCCCCTTTTCTCTAATTCAAATTCTATAAGGAGTTTGGAGATCCTCTAAAAAGACAGTTTGTAGATCTTGACAAGAGCTACAAAGTTGGTATACAAAGCTTTTCAAGTTTCCAAAAGGAATTTCAAATTAATTTGAAAATACAGTTTCTAGCATTTATCTCCTTTTGAATTTAAAACCACAATTTAAAAATTTTGCATAATTTGAGGAAACTTTGTACGTGAAAAATGTTTGGTTTGACAAACTCAACATTTCATAGTTTTGAAGATTTTCAAGTTTTATTTAAAAATCAAAAGTAATTTCAAAAGTTTATTTCTAGGGTTAATCCCCTTTTCAAATCTGAATTCAAATTTTAAAATCTAAACAGAATTTGAAGATGCCCATTAAAGGAAAAGTGTAGCTCTTGAAAAGTTATGCAAATGATATTTTTGGAGATTTTCAAGTTCTTATACAAATTTTGGAGTAATTTGTATTTTAAACCCAGTGGCAATTCTGTAAATAACTTGAACAGCACCTAACCCTATCGGCGAACGCCATGGCCGGCTTCTCATCGCGCGCCGCCGTCCACCGCCGCACCTTCTCGGCCGCCCGTGCGCTCACAGACGCGTGAAGGTTCACCGTCGTCGTGTCACCTACTCCTTCATCGGCTCCGAGCTATAAATATCGATCGGACGAAGCCGTTCTTTTCCTTTCTTCCTCCCACCACCGTCGCCGACGATCTCCCTCCGCCGCCGAAATTCGCCGTCGACGCTCAACCTCTGTCCAATTACTCTCGCCCAAAGTTCCGCAACTTCCTCACGGTCCTTTTGGGCCAGTCCGTGTTTTCTTTCATCGCCCGAGCTGCCTGCACGCAGTCTTCTTCCTCGCGGCCAGTCAGTCGCGCCACCGCCGCAATCTCCGCCGTTTGCTGTCGCCGGAGCGCATTACCGGAGGTCACCGTGCCGTTGTGCCATCGGAGCGCCGCCGCCGCTATCACCGCCATCGACCGCAGCTCAACCCAGCCACTCCGGACCTCTACTGACGTGCGCATCAGCGCCGTGGTGAGCTCCTGCGTCTATTCGTATTATCAATTTCATCCATCTCGCATCGGGAGTTGTTGTAGTGCAGTTCGAAGTCGTCGGAGTCCTGTTCGAGGGCTCGGCCGACAAAGTCGAGGGGGTGACGGTCGAGGTGAGGGCTCGAATCGAGGGATCGAGTCGAGGGGTGCGCTGTTCTCGAGGGGTAGTCGAGGGGTGCACTGTTCTCGAAGGTGTCGAGTCGAGGGGTGCACTGTTCTCGA
>CM041636.1:42064843-42096464 GCA_023333625.1 Bothriochloa decipiens | reverse complement strand
CTGCTCGGAGAATCGTGGATGATTCGGGATTTACCCGACAGACTTTTTAAGTCGTATGGAACACAGTCATGGTTATTTGGAGTCTGTTTAGACAATAATCATGCGTGTGGGCCATATGATTTAGGAGGTTCTGCCACACGTCCTCATCAGGATATCTGTATCCAGGGGCTCGGTGGCCCGATCGAAGGCCGGCCCATGGCACGTGTGAGCCGCCTCGGTGTACGCGGCCATCTTCTCGTAGGCGTTCGGGTTGGTGTACCGATCGACCCTGTCCGTCGGGTTGTAGACGTTGTCCGATGCTGTCGCTCGACCCTTGCGAGCCAGGGTGTACCCCGTGAACTCATTGATCATCTAGCCACCATGCGACTGGGACTGCGAGGAAAACACAAGGATGATTATACGTAATGAGAATGAAGCGCTAGAATAAATAAATAAATAAATCAACAGAAGCGTACCCATGTGTCCACGTACCCTAAGAGGGGCTGCTCCCTTGGTGGTGTGCCGGCCCTGGCGTCGCCAGGCGTCGCTTCCGGTGGGCTCTGCGCTCCTCATACGTCTCCTCTGTTGGCCACGTGTCCACAATACCTGCCAACAATCCATGAACTTATCGCACCATTCAGGAGGGTACTGCATGATAACATGTGAGAAGATGTATCAAAATGAATGTTTTCTACTTATTTCTCATGGAAGGAATCATAATGAATGTTTCCTACTTACCTGGAGGTACACCTCCCTAGGAGGTCGGTCTTGGGGTAGAGGATCATCTCCCTGGCTTCCGACTTCGTCACCTTTTTGAGAAGCATGTTGGCGTTGTAGGTGATGAGGACCTAGAGGTGCGCCTTGTGGTACATGTCCATGAGTCGGGCTTTGTAGACCTTGTCCTGCACTCGCGCCGCCTTGCCCTCATGCCCCAGCTCGCACGTGAACCACTCCTGCATACAGACATCATGTATCATTTCATTATTTCTAGAATGTCCAACGTAGTATTGAGCAATGAGGTGCGATGAAGACTCACCCAGAACTCGTTCTTGATCTTAGTCATAAGAAGGACCTCGTTATCGTCCCTAGCGCTCACGAAGTGCTCCCACTTCCATGGCGGCCCTGTCACCCCCTTATTGGTGACCCTGCCAGGGTAGTGCTTCTTAGTTAGAAGGCTCTGCATGCCATTGATATGGCGTGAGCCCCCTCCGCTCACAAGCGTCCAGTTACTGCATGAGTCATTAAGAAGAATTATTAGTCTGAAGTTTGATTTTTAACATATCGTATGAATAAGTCACGAAAACATGAATGGTGACTTACCCTGTCCTCCTCCTAGTCGTCGTGACCCCCTACTGCATGGGGTCCACCTGCCGGTCATCGTCCGTGGGGAACATCTCCCTCGTCGACGGGCGACGTTCATAGGCCCTCGTTGATGACTCCACCAACGGCGGCTCCACCACGCCGGGCCTCAGGTAACGCGAGTTGACCCTCGTTCATCATGATCGTCTATCTTCGCCTGACATTTTTTCATGTGCCTGTAATGACAAAGATTAAACCAATTGGCACAAATAACCGAGAAGTACTTGTAAGGAGATGCAAAATGAATGAAACATAATTGCAAAGTAATAATAAGAACAATAAAGTATTAAATAAATTAGAAATTATCTCCATGAACAACAATGGTTGGCTCCTCGTCATCACTATCACTACTGTCATCGTCACTATCAATATTGTCGAGCTCTCTTAAGTCCTCATCATCTCCATCGTCCCCAACAACTCTATCGCGCTTCTCCCTCCATCGCTCAAGCAACATTAAGTCCTTAGGATATTGCACCACTTCACCCTCATCCTCATCGATGTCGTTGTCTACTTCTATGCCCATCAGCGAAAGAATGTCTATCTTAAAATGCCCTTCTAGCCCTCTGATTGATAGAACTCTCCACTATCTGCCGATGGGTCAAAGTTGTAATCATTATTGTTTGGGACAGGAGCTTTACCGCGTGGCGATACCAAGTGCACAAGGTATCAAAACTTAAGCTCCTCTTTTTTTTGGCACACCCATGGGAGGTAATAAACTTGCACGGCCTGTTGAGCCACAATATAGACATCTTCTCCTATATGGATGGAATCCTGTCAAATTTTGACTTGCCCAATCTCATCAGCTCTTCTCGTGTCCTTAGGATCGAACCAGTGGCATTTGAATATCACTGGATTAAGAGCTTTGGGGCCTTCAAAGTGGAGCTCATATATTTCTTCGACTATGTCGTAATAGTCGCGATCATCAATGTCGGGCGTACGAACTCCTGTGCACGTGGTCCTTCGTGCGGGCCGACTCTCCTCGTACCTTCTCGTGCGAAAGCGATAGCCATTCACATCATAAATGGTGAATGACTTGACCGTAATGCGGAAGCCCTATGCAACTTGTTTCAATTCATTACTTATTTCCGCATCCTTGCGGGCCTGCAAGGTGAGGCCAGGTAGATCGTTACATTACTCGCTCCTATGAGCAAAGTGGAATCTGAAAGTTGGAATTAGGTAGGTTGGATGATACCTTTGTACAGAACCAGGAAATAAAATCAGGCACGACACTTTTGAGAAGATGGTCTTCTTCATCGGTAGGAGCCCTATTTCCGGTCCAGTGTTTATTAACAAACTTCCTGAAAAAACAAGAGACAAAGGGAGGTCGGATCGATAGGTGGAGGATATTGACGGCGCATGTAAAAAGCTCATTGAAAACTTACTCTCGATAAGGAACCATTTCATCAAGGTTCAACAACACGTAGAGGAAGGTAGTGCGCCACTCATGATGGAGCAACTGCTTGGGGGTACCTGTGCCTCCTCTTCTGAGTTGCCCTTTGAAAAGGCTCAGGGTCGATGAACTCTCATCGGCGTTGTAACGAGTGGGTGGATTGTGCACGCTGGGAAGGTTCTCAGTATAGTACGCCTTTGTGAAGTTCGACACCTCCTCCACTCTGAATGCCTCTGTCATGGAAGCCTCAATTTTGGCTTTATTTCTACACTTTTTCTGAAGAATCTTTCGACACCTCTCGATTGGATAGCACCAACAGGCCTGCACGGGACCCCCCAGCCGTGCCTCACGCGGTAGGTGTAAAATCAGATGCTGCATTAGTAGGAAGAAGCCAGGTGGAAAGATCATCTTCAACTTATAGAGCAACAGAGGTGCAACACGCTCCAACTCAAGAATCACTACACAAGATAACTCTCTGGCACAAAGCTGGTGGAAGAAATAGCTCAACTCTACCACGACGCGCCACACTGGCTCTGGGAGGTATCCACATGTCATCGCAGGAAGGAGCCGCTCAATCCATATGTGGAAGTAATAACTCTTCATCCCTAAGACTTTCATAGTCTTAGGGTTCACTCCCCTACTCAGAGCCGCCGCATATCCATCAGGAAACATTAATGTCTTGATCCACTCCAGCACTTCCTTCCTATCGCCCTATTTCAAGATATAATCGGCTAGGCCCCTTTTCCAATTTTTGCCGTCCGCAGGGGTCTTCATCACTAGCTTTGGTCTATCATAGATCTCTTCCACGTCTAGTCTAGCCTTAACGTTGTCCTTTGACTTTTCTTTTATGTCCATGAGTATTTCCCATAGTGCCTCGATGACATTCTTTTCTGTATGCATTACATCGATGTTGTGTGGAAGAAGGTCCTTGAAGTAGGAGAGCTTAGTAAAGCCCAATAAATGAGTCCACATGTGTTCCACACCATACTTCTTAAAACCACCATTGCCTTCATCAAATTCGAGAGACTCTATCTCGGCAAAGACCTGGGCACCACTCATAATTGGAGGAATGGGGTCGGTGACTTGAACACCTTTCATGAAGTGCTTCATGTCTCGTCTGAACTCATGGTCATCATCTAGGAATTGATGAAGTTTATCGAACGAAGAAAACTTTTCACCCTTTCTTCAACCAGGTGAACATCGCAGAGGCCTTGCATACTGGGTAAGGGAACTTCCCGTGAACACACCACCCGCTCAATATGCCATACGCCAGGAAGTCATGCATTGAATACTGGTATCACACATGCATTGTGAAGTTCTTCTTTGTAGCTCGCTCATATGTCAGTACCCCATTTTCACAAGCATGTTGCAATTTATCCCATAGTGGTTGCATGAAAACACCCATATTGTTGCCCGAGTGTCCAGGTTTATCAGTGACGAGAACATGTTCTTGGGTTCAAACATGACACCGGGGGGAGATTGAGCGGGATCACAAACACGGGCCAACATGTGTACAGGGCCGCCATCATTCCATATGGGTTGAACCCATCCATTGCAATCTCTACATGTACATTTCGAGCCTCCATAGCTTTTCCAGGATGCTGGTGATCGAAGTACTTCCATGCGTCACCATCAGATGGGTGTACCATCTTGTCACTGTATCTTTTGCCTTTATTATGCTATGTCATCTGTTTCGCAAACTCCTCTGTCATGTACATCCGTTGGTGCCTCGATAGGATAGGAGGGTACTGTAGGACATTCTCAGAGATCTTAGATTATTTCTTCTTGCCATCACTACCCTCTACCTCTACAAACCTAGAGGCTTTGCACTTTGGATAGTACGTTGCTTTCTCGTGGTCTCCTATAAATAGGACGCACCCATTCAGACAAGAATGGATCGACTCATACGGCATCTTAAGTGCATGAAGGAGTTTTTGTGACTCGTAAGTGTTCTTCGGCAGCATGACCCTCCGGATGCATTGTGCTAAAAATTTTCAACAAGAGATCGAAGCCGTCTCGGCTTAGGCTCAACTGCGACTTCAACATTATTAGGCATCCAATTACATCTAGTTGTGACATTGTTGTCTTCTCGTGAAGGGGCTTCTATGCCAAAGACATCATTTTGTAGAACGCCTTTGTGTTTTCCTCTGGATTCTCCTCCACCAATCCCTCATTGTCACGTGCCTCATTATAGTCTACCATCATGTCGGCCATCCCGGCATCTCCGTCATACTCCTCGAGGTGTGCTCTCACCTCCTCTCTAATACGATCGCCTTCACCATGGAAGATCCAGCGGGTATAGTTTGCCACAAATCCGTGCCTGTGAATATCTGTGTATATATCTCTCTTTTGTTTTTTTGAGTTCTTACACTTGCTGCAGGGATACGGCATCCGAATTGATCCTTTAGCAGTTGGGCCAGATGTTTGTTCTAAGAAATTATTGGTCCTCCTAATCCATTCATCGCTCTTACTTGCGTGGCCCGTATACATCCACTCACGGTTATCCATCCTCTGTCATACACATGCGTAAGCGAGTAATAAAACCAGCAATTGCATCTACACGGTGTTCCTACCAACTAATAGGTGAAGGATAGGTCCTAATCTCACCCGTGGATGCGTAGATGGGTTAGCTTCCATGTTCTGCTCTGGTCCTAGTAAGAATTTCGGCAACACCTCCCCGCTATTCTCTTGATACATGCCCTGGTAGGGAGAGTGTGTATCTGGAGAACAACAGGGAGGTGCTACTAAAACTCTGACTCAGAAGGGAGCAGAACATGGAAGCTAACCCATCTACACATCCATGGGCTGTCCAAAAAACATGGACAATCCAAAACAGATACGGTCATACATATGCAAAGACCTGCATACCTTTGACCGTATCTCTTTCGGACAGGAGACGCCTAACTGGGTCACGTGACCTAAGTACGAGAACGGGTAAGGAAGAGAGGAGATTTATACCTAGGGTGGTGGTGGAGAGAGGCTAGCAGGGCAGTGGCAATGAAGACGATCAGGGTGGCCGAGTCCCTCCCACGGGTCCTGCAAAAAAGTGCAATAGGTTAGTATCAATTGAAAATTTCGGTAGCACCTCCCCTGCACGGGGAGGTTCCCAAAACTTGTAGAAAACATAGGCAAGAAGGCTAACATTTACAATGGCACGAAAGTCAACAACCAAAATGGCATGAAGGCCGACATTCACAAACGGCACGAAGGTCGACATTCACAACGGTCCATATACCTCGGTGGTGGCGGGGCGTGCACGTGGAGAACGGGACGGGACATTGCAGTGGAGGCACCACCTCCCCTTCAGCCCTTCTCCTCTCCTTTCGCGCCTCGCCGGCCTCCTCCTTCCTCCTTCTTCTTCTTCCTTTCTTCCTCCTTCTTCTCTATCTTCTTCCTTCTCCTTCCTCCTCCTTCTTCTTCCCCTTCCTCCTCCTTCTCCTTCTTCTCCTTCTTCCTCCTCTTCTCTTCCCTTTCCTCCTCCTCCTTCTTCCTTCTTCCTTGGCAGGCGGCGGAGGAAGCCTGGCGGCCTCACCACACGGCTCGCCGGGGCATGGGGCAACGGCGATGGGCAGGGACGCGAGCCCCGACGACGGTGGGGGGCGGTGGCGCCGGCGACTGGCAGGGGCGTGGGGGCGAGGAGCCCTGGCGGCGGATTCGGCCACGCGGTGGGGTGTGGGGGCGGCGGTGGCGTGGTGGGGGTGCGGCGGCGGCGGCGGTGGGGGCCAGGGGCGCGTGGCGGCACGGTGGGTGCGGGGGCAGCGGTGCAGCGGGGCCGCGATGGGGGTCCGGACGGCGGCGGGCACTCCGGTCGGGGTGGCGGGGTTGCGGCGGCGGCGGGTTGCGGGGTGGCGGCGACAGCAGTGCGTGTGTGGTGTGTGTGTGTGTGAGTGTGTTGCGCGCGTGTGTTGTGTGTGTGCATGTGTGGGCCGGCCCGTAGTAAAGATTTTAATTTTATTTTTTCTAAGGAAAAAATCTTTGCCGAGTGCCAGGCTGGGCAAAGAGCCTGTTTGCTGAGTGCCAGTGATGGCACTCGACAAAGATTTTTTTTTGAATTTTGAATTCATACTTTTTCTGTAGCCCAAGTATATTGTATTTATACATATGTTCGAATTTTGGACCTTTCTATAATATTTGCTATATTTCTTTAATTTTGTTTCCTTACATTTTTCTCAAAAAAGTAAATTTAAATTGCAGGTGCATGAAATATTAAAATGTATTTATTCAAAAAATGATATTCATGTTGGAGAGTGTATTTTGAGGCCGTGTCCATAAACTCACCCAAAAGTTTGAAAGCCTTATCCACGAAATATGACCATCCAGGTGCGGGAGAAGTTTTTTTAATTATATAAAATTTAAACAAAGTCTGAAATCACGGAACTTGTCGAGGTGTCATGTTATCGCATGTAGAGGCTATGATAAAAATTTAAGAATATTTAGAGCAAATTGCGACGTCGGATGCCTAAAATTTAGACATCTCCACATATGATCAACACTTCTCCTGCACCTGTATGGTCATGTTTCGTGGACAAGGCTTTTAAACTTTTAAGTGAGTTTAAGGACACGGCCTCAAAATACACTCTCTAACATGAATATTATTTTTTGAATGCATACATTTCAATATTTTATTCACCTGCAATTTAAATTTACTTTTTTAAGAAAAATGCAAAGAAACAAAATTAATTCAAGAAATATAAAAAAATGTTTTAAAAAGATTCCAAATTCGAATATGTGCTTTAATATAATATAATTGGGCTACAGAAAAAGTTTGAATTCAAAATTCAAAAAAAAATAAAATCTTTGCCAAGTGCTAGAAGTGGCACTCGGCAAATAGGCTCTTTACTGAGTGCCATCCTTTGACGAGTGCCTAGCCTGGCACTCGGCAAAGATGGACCGGCCTGGGCCCAGTACCCGCGACGTGGATCTTTGCCGAGTGCGTGGCTAGGCACTCGGCAAAGATGATCTCTTTCCCGAGTGCCCGACGGCATGGCACTCGGCAAAGGTGACGGCGACGAATGCCGTTTGCCCCCGTCACTCTTTGCCGAGAGCCTTTCTTTGACGAGTGTACAGTACTCGGCAAAAATGATCTTTGCTGAATGACTTGCTTTGTCGAGAGTCGGGCACTCGGCAAAGAAATTTTTGCCGAGTGCTGTGTTTGGCTCTCAGCAAAGGCGGTCTTTGCCGAGTGCCACCCGCTTTGCCGAGTGGCAAAACTCGGACACTCAGCAAAGAGGCCGTTTCCGGTGGTGCACGTGCTAAGAGAACACCATCGCGACGAGCCAGTGCCTCCATCGTCAGTGCATCAAGTCCATGGGGATATCACTTCGCTCTACCTCCCACAAAAACACCTGAAGCACCACAGTGGACAGCACCAGTTGCTTCTTTCTCTGGACTGAAAGCAGCATCAGTGTTGCACTTCATCCATCCTTCAGGTGGTGGCAACCATCGTCTCACCACCTGGCCTTCCACCGGTGGTTTTGTTGGCTTGTGTTGATTTCACAAGTCAAAAGCAGTGTCCAGACACCGACGCACCATGGCATAAATAGATTTGCCAGGCGCACCATGTCGACGCTAATTTTGTTCCGTCTAGAGAGCAAACATACTGGTGATGAAAATGTCTCTTTCCTTGTCACCGCACACCCCGGTTGATAACAAATCTCTCGCCCAGGTCACAGGGTGAAGTGTGGGCAGCTTTGTACCTGTACTAATCTTAACTTCACGCCAAAACATTTTTTCCACCGTACACTCCATGAGGATATGCTTGATCGACTCCACATCAGCGCCACATAGATCAAATAAAGTTGTTGGCTCAATATGCTTTCGATGGAGAATTTCTTTGGCTGGGATAAACTCATGCAAAACTCTCCACCAAAAGAATTTAACCTTTGGAGGGACTAACAACTTCCAGATTTTCTGCCATGAAACATCTCCTGATCTGCCCGATGGTAACTCTTCATGTCGTTCTCTTGATGCATATAGCTTCCTATATGCCGACTTGACTGAGTATTCACCATGTTTCTCCAGCTCCCAAGCCCATCGATCCTCATCCTGTTGTCGCACCAGTATTCGGTGTACATCATTCGCATCAACAAGAATAAAAGTTTCCCTGATGATTTGTTCATTCCACTCAGCAGTATCCGTCATGAGTTCACACACCATAGTGATCACCTGACCAACTTCGGCGGCAGTAATAGGCTTGGCATCGAAATGAGCCGGTATCCATCTATCCCTCAATATGTCAGTCAATGCATCATTGCCTATCCTTTTGATCAGACTTTTATCAAGGGCCTCCTTGCCCGCTAGGACTAGGATGGCTCGCCAAGTTGGCTGGCGTGCCTCTTTCTGGTACTACCCATGAAACTGCTCTCATGGTAGTATCTTCCTTTCAAGACCCTGGCACACAAGCTATCTGGCCTAGTTATCAGACGCCACCCCTGCTTACCCAACATGGCTTTGTTGAAGAGATGTAAATCTCGGAAGCCCATGCCACCAGTTGATTTATGATCAGTCAAGCGATCCCCCCTCAACCAATGCATATGTCTACTATCAGCTGAGCTCCCCCAAAAGTAATTGGAAATTGTGGACCTCATCTTTTTACAAGTTGTTTTGGATAGAAGAAAGCAGCTCATCGAATATGTAGGGACAGCTTGAGCTACTGATTTTAAGAGCACCTCTCGTCCTGCACAACTTGCTTCTCTTCCACTCCATGTTCCAACCAAGTTTTTAATTCTTGTTGCCATGAAGTCAAAAGCTCCGGTATTGATGGATCTCCCCAAGACGGTAGGCAGTCCCAGATATCTATCAGACAGAGCCTCAGTTTCAGTATTTAGCTCATGCCTAACAGTCTGCTTAACTTGGCCGGTCCTCACAGTTTGAACTGAAAATAGCATAAGTCTTGTTGCTTCGTCGCTATATTCAGAAGAAACAAGGGCATATCTCAAGTTCAGGTTTTGACTCCCTGTAGAGGCAAATATTCCATGGCTTAATAACACTATGCTTCCAATGGCAGACGACGACGATGAGTCCCCATGGGAGCAAACATTTCATACACCTAAGGTAACTTCAAAGTTTTTGTAGATGCTCATAAGGGTAGTGTCTGTGTTGTACTATGTACTCGCAAAAGCATGTATTTTATCATGTATCTAGATATAATGTATATTTAGATGCATAGAAAAAAAATTGTGTCTCTAGATAAGGTAGAATGATTCATTTCAAATGGAAGCAGACAGTGAGTACTAGTTTGTTTCTTTAGCATCTCCAATAGTTCTCAAAAATTTCTAAATCAATTAGTTTTTCAAGTGGCTAAAAATGTTGGGGGGCGTATAAGCGTATTTGCTTGGGTTCCTCATCAAATAGCTTCCAATATCTGGATCCTAAAATATGAAAGACCGGTTTACATAGAAAATCCCAAACTATGGTTGGCTACTAAGACTATGTTTTCTTTAGAGTAGTTTATGTACTCACAACCAGAAACCCCTAAACATCTTTGAAGAAGATTGCTCTTTCACCTAACAAGTTTAGGCAGCCATCCTACCGTGGTTTGGTTTTCTCACCAACTCGCAGGTCAGGACCTCTCGGGATCTATTTACAAATGGCAAGATGGACAATCCAAAAGGAGGCGCAAGAATTTGATGGATTGATGGTTTACTCTCACCAGAACATTTGGAAAGAACGCCGTATTATTCAACATTTAGCCATGCAACCCTTGCAACTGGCGTTCATTATCGCCAACTTAATGGTGCAAATTAAGTCCCGTGACTTTGGATTAATGGATTTAATACTGAAATCTCTCGATCTGGTACACCGAGAGTGAGGGACAAAATTTGGTGCAGTCAAACAGTGAAGATTCGTCTCCGTATCAGTCTGCAACAAGCGGAATCTCATCATGCCAACAGAAACAGTGGGAAGCGAAGCGACGAGTAGCTCCATCGTCGTCCATGCAGTGTTTTCTAGAGCTCGGACGTGATGCTCAAGGCATCAAGCTACCCACTTGAGCAGGAGCTCCCTTGGTCGTCTCTGCCTCGCAGGTCGCAGCCATGCAGGCATGAGTGGACGAGTGGTGATGGTTTCAAAAGCAGGTCGCTTGACATTTCGATTCAGCATCGACACGATATTCATTCCCCTAGCACCACATTCCCGTGACACAAAAGTGCCACAAGAGGGTAGCAGCACGCTGAAAGAGACAGCACTTTAATTTGTCACCAGAGACAAAAATCCACACTCTTTTACTGTACTCTAGAACGCTGTCACACAGCACATAATCAAATTTGTACTTCTTCCGGTACACTGTAAGTACACTCCTGATTTCTGACAGCCACTTTTTCGCTAGCTCTGTGTACCAAAACATCGATTCAGATTAGGCAGAAGCGCAGCAAATTAAAGAGCATGAAAGCGCACACTTGCGTACATAATTACAGCTTACAACACTTTTATTAGGATAATTGCATTACAAAATTTTCGGCTTCCCGGCCCGGTCACGAGAAAGCGACTCTAGTACACATGACGTTGCAATTATAGTGCGTAATAGCACACTCAACAAAACCTACTACAGCGCGTTGTTTGCCTGTTTGCCACCAACCTGAACCTGAACCTGAACCAATTCTAAGTACAGTTAGACTAAGACTAGACAAGATTACATACACAATACCATCAACAGCAGCCTCTGAATTCAGTAGGCTTAGTTTCCATGTTGTCAGCGACTTGACGCGACCAAAAAACTGACAGTCAGATTAATCCGACGAGCTAGCCCTGTACCAACCATGATCACCACCAGTCATCCACATCGATCTCCACGCGGCTGTTGTGCCCAGTAGCAAGGGCACCGTCAGGTGCAGAGATCTTGTACGATCTGAATTCTGAATGAAGAAACACCTGAGAACTCACCGGACTCTCCGTCGTCGATCTGCCGCGCGCGGAGAGTGTGCAAGGACGCTGGTGTTGGTACGACACATTTTTACCTCTGAACCGAGCAACACGACGACCAGAATCCATGTCAGTGGTCAGTGGCCTTTTTTTTTTTTTTTGTGAATTAGTGGTCAGTGGCCTTGACGATGAGGGCTTGCTTCAGAAAGGCTTGTGCAGGTACGACGCGAGCATGTCCCCGAACACGGCGGCGTCGACGCGCGCGAACATCCCCGGGGACGGCGGCCCGAACAGCGAGCTCCCGTCGTCGATTTCGACGTCGACCATGAACCCGTCCTCGGCGGCGTTGCCCCAGTCGCCGCCACCGAGGGGAGCCCACCACCCGGCGGCGCCGGCGCCGGGCTGGCTCTCGGCATGGTCGCGGTCGGGCAGGTCGGGCGACGGCGACAGCACGTGCTCGGAGCCGCAGCTGGAGTTGTCCGTGTGCGTGTGGTGCGTCGTCGTCCACGGCATGGAGTTGTGGGAGTCGTCGCGGTCGGGCTCTGGGTCCGACGCGGGCGGAGACGACAGCGCCGGCAAGGGCGCGGGCGCCGTCGGGACCGCGGCGGATGGGCGGTCGAAGCACAGCATCCCTGCCGACGGCGTCTCCATGTCGTCGTAGTCGTAGTACCCGGCGTACTCCGGGAACTCCACCTTCATCGGCGCCGCTGTCGTCGTCGCCCCGCCGCGGCCACTACCGGCGCGCGGGTTGTTCTTGGACGCCGCCGTTGCCGGCACCGGCGCTGGCGCAGGCTTGACGTCGTCGACCGCCACGGCGTCGTCGCCGTCGTCGTTGTCCACGTTGTCGTACCGCTCGATCACGCCCTTCTTGTTGTAGATCCGGCACAGCACCCAGTCATCCAGCTGCAAGCAAGTTACAAAGAGATTCAGCAACCAAATCCACGCGAAATTCCAGTGAAAAAGTCAATCGAAGCTGATTGGTTTTTTACTACGCGTTGGAGGCTTGGAGTTGGAGATGAGGTCGACGTGCCGACGTGACGTCGGATTCGGTGCGCGTAAGATCAGGCGCGGCTCTGGCTGGCTGGCGCTCTCGCTCGCCGCCATGGTTGCCGCGCTTGTCTCTATCACGGCGTGCGTGAGCCGTGACGCCACGCCACGCCGCCCGCCCTCGCTTTACATGTCTCTAGAGCCTATCCCTGCCCAAGTAGCCGCGCGCGCTGTCGCGAAAGAGACAACTCGCCGAGCAAGCTGCAAATGGACAATTTGCACGCCTACCTTTTTAAAATTCCTAAATCTGCATAGTTGCAAGCCTAACAAACAACACAGCATTTTTCCAATGTTTCTTCTTGTAAACACTGGTGAAAACAAAGATCAATCGATCAATCCTTTTTTATTTCTCTCTACAAACTTACTATTATTTTTCCTCTAACTGAAAGTAGTGTCAGTATTCCGGGAAGAGATCGAGAAATATCTCCTGGATCAGCTAGGAATGAATCAGCTAGCATCAAGAAGATCAAGGATGGAGCTAGCACTGAATAACTACGTACCCTGAGCGCGTTGTTGGTCTTCTTGCGCGCGGCGGCGGACCGATCGACGTCGGCGAGCCGGTACTCATGCATGATCCAGTTGGTCTTCACCCCCTTGGGCGGCTTGCCGGCGTAGAAGACGAGCGCCTTCTTGATGGCGACGGCGCGGGGCGCGCCGACGGGCTTGTCGGCGCCGGTGGCCTTCCAGTATCCCGTCCCGGCGGCGCGGTTGGGCCTGGACCCGTTGGGGTACTTGCGGTCCCGCGGCGAGAAGAAGTACCACTCCTTCTCCCCGCCGTACGCCTTCTCGGGGAGCTGCCACGGGTCGAACTTGTACAGGTCGACCTCGGCGATCACCGGCGCCGCCAGCGGCAGCCCGCCGCACTTGCGCAGCAGGTAGTACATCACCAGCTCGTCGTCCGTCGGGTGGAACCGGAACCCCGGCGGGAGCTGCAGCGCGCCGCTGCCACCGCAGTAGTCCATTCGATTGGAGAGGATCGCTCAGCTGAATGCTGGGAGGGTCTTTGCTCCGGCGGCCGCTCTCTCTCTGCTGGTTGGAGGAGATTGGAGCTGGAGGAGGCTGCTTTTGGAATGGAACATCGCGCAGCCGTAGGTGGTGTTACTTATAGACCGGCGGTGGGCCGCCGCGTGTCGACGGCTCGACGGGCCGGGTGGGCTCGATGTGACGCACGTGCAACTTGGGGGAGCGGCGCGGGTGAGCACGAGAAGGCAGCTTGACCTGAGGCTTAAATGGACGCGTGTCGCGAATCAGAGGGGTGGGGGGAGAGACGAGCGGTGGGATGCGGGGGCGAGGAGTCTAGTTGCGGGGGAGATTTTGTCATCGCTTGCGTCGGCTGTTTTGGCGCCGGCCGGGGGGTTTGTCTGTGTCGTGGCGTGCCTGGGTGGTGGGACCCATTTGCTCTCATACAGTATTATTTTCAGGAAACATTGTTTTTATTATTATTATTATTATTATATGCTGGCAGTGGAGATTCCCATCGTCCACTTGGTCGAGCCCCTGTGCCCAGCGACTAAAATAACACCTGGTGAGGTAATCACGGTCGAATGGTCGACTCATCAATGTATCGTGTGATTCACTGGGCGTAAAAGCTTTGATGATCACCAAGCGTATTTTGGTCAGCTTTGCGGCGGTATGTGCAAGGAAATTGTAGGTTTGTTTTCTTAAGTGGCGCTCTTCCCAAGCGTCAAATTTTGTAGCTACATTGATTTTTCTGGCATTTTTTAAAAAAATAGTTCTAAAAAATGCATCTCAGATTTATTTTTGTGATATATATAGTGTGGGGAGGGGAGTCTTAGTTTATGACGATTTGAAACACATAGTGGGGGAATTTTACGAAATCCGTAAGGTCAAGCCTTCTATAATGGAGTTTTTACACCTCTCATCTGGATACAGCGGTAGCATCTGTTCATATACAACACACACCAACGCCACACACACGCACACCACACTCACACCCGTACACAAGCAGACCTACAACTGTATTCAGATCTGAAGACGTGTCTTTAGAGAGATCACCGGAGACAAATCCGTAGACGACGGGCACGTCGTAGTCCCATTGTGGCTCCACGCGTTGAGAGGATTCACCAGAAATTATTAAGGAACTGCTATTTCCCAAGTGGGAAAATCACGTTCGAGCGGGCCTTCGAACTGTGACCGGCGGCCTCCACAACCGGAGGTCTCGCCACTCGAGCTACGGCTCTGTCCCTTCTATAATGGAGTTTATTGAGCCACGGCATCACCCATGGGACAAGAAAGAGGCCATCGAATATATATGGGAACTCATTTCTCATTAGTGCCGTTAGATTGTGAGAAGCTAATTTGCAAGGAGTCTTTTTTGCAAGATCTGTTACTTCGCAAACTCGTACTAACTGTATTTTACAAAAAGATTTGTTATAATCAATTAGGAGTTGGTTAATAACTGGTAGTTAATGTCTGCTTGCTAACAATTAGCTATTAGTTAGGTAGCTATGTGTTTATTCACTATGGCCATTTTTGTGTCCATTAGTTGTTACTAGCTGGTATGTCCAGCTGCAATTAGTTGGTTTGGCCCAACTAGTTAGATTGTTATAGGTATTAGCTAACAGTTAGCTAGATTGTTAGTTAGACCTGCAGGATCCAAAAGGAGTTAACTATTAGCAGCTAACTATTCACTCTAGCTCTAAATATGGCCTAAATTGTAGTTGGAATTGTTTAGAATGCTCACGTTGTCATTTTTATTTGGCTAGGTACCTGTGAGATGAGAAGATAGTGTTATGAGGTCCAAACAAAATCTTAGTGAACCTTTTCTATAGTATAGGTTGTCATTAGTCCTCCGAATGCCAATTTAGGGCAAATTTCTCATGGTTCTTCGTATTTTAACTATTTTATTTATATTACAAAATTCGTGGTGGTCACTAGCTAGCGGCCTTTGACGTGCATTTAAATACTTTTTTTTTTCTAAATAGATAGTGTATTTACTTACTAGAAAAGTATATAACTTATGTAATTTATTTAAAATGGAGTAAACCACAGTGACGAACTAGACCTGATCCCCACCAAATTTTGGCTGTATTTTGTGCGCGCTATAAACAATTAGCACAGGCTCCCCTGGCTGGCAGTTGGATCCGATGCCCGTATCTTGGTTTTCTATTCGGAGGGAGATCCGCCTTTGCAGACGCGCACATGGGGCGCGACACAAAACTAAACTGCAACCTGGAGTAGCTAGCTGCCTGCCCTGCACGCAGCAGCTAGCTCGATGCATCCACAGGCTTGCTAGCCTGCTGTGCTGTTGGCGGCTCTGAATCTCTGATCAATCGGGGTTGGCGAGGACGAGGACGCGCGAATATCCACCCGTCCGATCCGAGCGCGCTCGCTTCCCCCATGCTGGTGGTGGGCCTTGTGGTCCTCGGCGGCCAAAACGACGACGGGACACGCGGTGGACGGACGGCTGGAGGCTGCTCCCTTGTCTTGTTCAGATTCAGATGCTGAGGTGGCCTGGACCGGGCGGCGTGCGTCCGCCGCGTCTCCTGATCTCTCGCACGCAACAGGAACTGATACTGGACACGGCGTCGCGGAGCCGCACGGACGTCACAGCGCCTCTCGTGCACAGGTGCAGAGCCCCTGGACCGGACTGGTCGGGCCCGCCTGGCCCCTTGTTTATCGAGGAATCTCTGGCTGGGAGCGGTTTGGTCCGACGCGGCGAGCGAGAGCCGGGCAGGAGTGTCGTCACGGGTGACGACTTTTCGGTCCCGGCTGCCGCGGCCACGACGGCGACAGCGACGCCGGCGCCGGGACGAGGCAACAAGCCACCGTCGGCCGTTCTCCCTTGCCGGCCGTGTCTGTCTGTCCACGTCGTTTTCGTGCTTGCTTAATGCCGGCCCCGGCCAATGAGCGCGCGACGGCCCTTGGCGCGCCTGGTGCAGCCGCGCTGACGCCCCTTGGCGCATCTTGACTGTGGGCGGGTGCACGTTGATTATTCCCCCTGCGCGGCGTCCAAGAGCCGCTGATTCCAGAATATTCACCTCGCCTAGCTAGTCACCTTTGTTTTTTTCAACTCTTCAATCAATTTGTCAAAACTCAAACGGGGACGATGATGGTTCAAGCTAAGTCGTCATCTGAATTATGTCGCTAACAAACGCGTCTCATACCACGCACATGGTGCTACTGTGGATCGTGTTTATCTTTAGCACGTAACAATAAAAAAGTGTAATATGAAAATATAATTCATATTGTATCTAACTATAGTAATTTAGAATTTCGTTTCTACAAATTTCAGTCAAATTTTAGAAAGTTTAAATCACAACGAGTCTAAAAGTTGATTGTTATTCGCTGGCGAAGAGAGCTGCCCGCAGTTCATCCCATGACTTTACTGGCGCACAAACATATTGCTACCTTCTATTTTTCGTGGGGCTTTTGTTTTCACCGTTATTTATAGACATTTATGATGGATGGCCAAAAGAGTTGACATTCAACAGGTCGTAAGCGGTTCTTCAGCAGAGTGATTTAGAATAGGGAAAACAGCAAGAACAATTAGATTTAGCTACATGAATGTCTGAGAATAGTTTCTTTTAACTTGTTTATTTGTTAGGTAATTGGATTCTTGTCGTAGCTTCTCTGAAATCAATGTACAATCGGTAAAAACCAAGCGTAAGAGTGTGGAGAAGATAGATGTTTATAGGACAATGAGCTCTCTAGTTAGTCTCTGCCACACAACATAGATACCACGGTTGTTTCCTAATATCGTTACAGTCTATCTCATTTGAGTGAACATAATAGTTATACAAACAAGGTAGTAGTGTTGGCGGAAAATCGTTATCGCTCTCTACATATATAAAACTCATAAACATGCCTACCAACGTCTTGTCAATCTGAGATTACAATTAACCATGTGAAATATTGGTTAATTCTTTTTGCAAAGAGGTTTATATAATTATATAACACTTTGGTAATAATCAACGCAAACTTCGTTATTCCAGCGGCCGGCCGGTGCTTCCTATGAGTTTTACCGTCAAGTGCAATGGGCAAGGAGTTGAATATATATACTCATTATAGATTCCAACAATATGATTAGTTGCACCTGGTTGATTCCGTCAATTTTATCTTTAAAAACTAAATACTGTTAGATTCAATACGTGAAGCGGTGGAGATTCTTGGCCATTTCTTTTTCATGTTTACATCATCGATGACTTGTACTCGACAAACACTTGAGGCTAAACAACATGGAGCTTAGGCAAGAAAGTTGCAAGTTGCAATATTAATCTAAGACCCAATAAACTGCCAAGTTGACGTGACCTTAGCTTGCACCTCAGCAATAATACATCTAAGAGATGAAACAGTACGTGTCCTATACTCCTATGCGCCTCCCCATGGCCCACTCTCCAGGAGTACTTCTTGTAATATGCGTGATGTGATGATGCCACCGTTTGGATATATAAAACAACAGCTTATTAGGTGGAGAACATGACGGGGGAAAAAACAGGGGACGCTTGAAAGCTATTGCTAATTATATACTAACTATAAACCGTAGTATGTGGCGTTGCGCCACCGTATTGCGAACTAATGAATCATCATAGCGTTGTTTTTGTTTGTTTTCCTTTGTAAGTTTGTGATTCTTTTTATCGAAGCCACGTAAGCTTCGTGATTCTTAAATTGTTCCCCCTCTGTCCAAAAATGCAGGTCATGTCTCAGATTTGTCCTACGTCAAATATCTCTATAGTTAGTTTTAATTTTATGTTGTCGAGATCATGACGATGCATTTTTTCTATGGACTTGATCATTTTGTTAAGTTTGATTCGGAGCAAAAAAAAAAACAAACGATTTACATTTTGCGCAGATGGATGGAGTATTATATATAAATTAAGCAAAAGATGCATCTACATGTCAACATGTACACCTGGCGATGCTTACGTTCCATCTTAACCATCGAACCGTTGCAGATTAACAAATGATTAGTCACAAGCAAGATACAGGTAGTACTTTCTCCTTAAAAAACATTATATATATATATATATATTAAATAAATTCCATGTGAGACCGCCAGTACAAGGCGTGGTTAATTTGATTGCCCATCTATTCTCCTTACGTGTATTAGTATTCAAATGAAATTTCTATGTTTGGGGGAGGAATCCAAATGTTCGAATTTACTACTAGTATATATATTCAAAATGTGTCGACATACGCATGATAGTTTAAGCTGTTTAATTAACTGCAGGCAGGCAGGCAGAGGCTAATAAAGCAAACGGGCAGACATCTGACTTGTGGCTGGAGGTTGCTGGATGCATGGCACCAAATAAAGCAGACTCAGCACGCACTTGTTTCAGTTGGTATATGTGTGTGGCGTAGTGGCGCCGCATGGCTACGCGATGCAGATCAACATCAGGGCCAACTGAATCGGATCAGCTGCTTCGTGTAATAAAATACACACCAGCAGGTGTGCAATCTGTACGTACTGTATGTTGGCATGTCAGCGTCAATGTCATTTCCTGGTGGGGCATATATACGGAGTAAGCACTACAGGGTTCGTTCTCTTTGTCGACTGCAATACGCACTCGGCAAAGGCAGAATTGCAGTCAGCAAAGGCTTCGCCGACTGCAATTCGACGTGGCAGTCGGTAAAGGGATGTCGGCAAAGAAACTGTCGGCGAAGGCGGCTTTGCCGAGTGCCACGTGGCATGCAGTCGGCAAAGCCTTCGCCGAGTGCCGCGTCAGCACTCGGCAAAGCCACGTGGCGCCGTCAGCCTGACGGCTGGCTTTGCCGAGTGCTGACTGACGACATTCGGCAAAGAAAAAAATTATTTTTTTTGAAAATTTCTTTGCCGAGTGCCAGCTCGACACTCGGTAAACAAAATTTTTTTTACGAAAATTCTTTGCCGAGTGCTGACACTCGGCAAAGGCATGACCCCTTTGCCGAGTGCCACGCTGGCACTCGGCAAAGTTGGGGATTTTGTGGCCAGATTCCCCAGCTTTGCCGAGTGTCAGCACTCGGCGAAGCTGGGAAAATTTTTTTCCCTTTTTTCTGTTTTCTTGCATCCAAACATTGCAAAATCATAATTTATATCATAATTTCACCAGGACCACAAGTAGCACCATTTATATCACAATTTCATCACATTTATCACCACCGTCACCACATATATCACAATAACACATATATCTCACAATAGCATCTCTTATCACCACCACAAGTCCATTACAACCATGAAGTTCAACGCAACGAGTCGAACACCACAAGTCGAGGTCCATCACATGAAGTTCAACACAACAAGTATAGGTCCATCACGAAGAGAAGAAATACATGACAGAGACATCGACGATACTCAAGTCCAGGAGCATAACACAAGCGACAAGTACCTAGCTCGCCGCGCCGTCCCCGGAGCCGTCAGGTTGTCCGTCCCCAGAGCCCCCAGGGTTTTCCCATGGAACCCACCCTGGATCACGCGGCGCCGACCAGTACGACCGCCCTCCGCCCACCGGCCACGAATAATGTGTAGGAGGACCACGCGGAGGTGGATACGGTGGAGAAGGGCCACCCGGAGGTGGATACGGCATCATCTGAGGGCCGGCACCTCTAGGAGATGGGTTCAAACCCGCCGACTGTACCTGCACAAGTTAAAGGCCAAGTGATGTCATTAGTATCTGCAGGATGGATGCACAAGCTAAAGAAAGAGTCAATGTACTCACCGGGGTCCCAGCAGGAGCGACAGGAGCAGGCACAGGAAAAGACGGTGGAGGAGGCGGTCGAACGAATAATTCAGGCGGTGGAGGCGGCCCGGGGATCTGCAGGGATTGGAAGTAGCCGGCAAAGCCCTGCATTTGACTATTGTAGTGCTGCTACATGGCTGTCAGGTGCTGCTGGTAAGCCATCTGTTGCGCCTGCATCTGCGCCTCCATCTGCGCCATCGGCTCCTACACCTGGGCCTGCAATATTACATCCGCAGTGTTGATTGTAAGTATAGGTGTGAAACGAGTGAACGACGAACGAAACCACACTTGCCTGGAACTGCGACATGCTCGGCTGCCGAGACGCTATGGGGATGTCGGTGGAGCTCGTGGGCCTGGATTGAACCCGGCTCAGCGTGGGAGCATCGGACAGGTCGATGGCGCTGTGGGCCATGTAGTACCGGCCGTGCTGCTTCCCTGGTCCCAACCTCTGCAGGAGGTCTGTGTCCAGGGGCTCGGCGATGGGGTCAAAAATCTCCCCGTAGCGCTGGCGAGCCACGACGATGTACTCGGTCGCCTTCTCGTAGGCGGTGGGGTTGCTGTACGCCTCGGGCCCGTCCTCCGGGTTGTAGACGTTGTCCGGCGCTGTCGCCTTGCCCTTGTGGGAGAGGAGGTACCCGGTGAACTGGTTGATTTCCTACCCACCGTGCGCCTGCGTCTGCATTGAAAACAGAAACATGGTTACAAGTAATGACAATTGAGGGCTACAAAAAAGACATGAACGAACGCATACCCATCTTCTCATGTACGTTGGGAGGGGCTGGCTCCCTTGGTGGTGTGGCACCCCTCGCATCTGCAGGCGGCGGCCCCGACGGTCATTGCGCCTCGCGTACGCCTCGTCCGTTTGCCACATGCGCACAATCTCCTCCCAGCAGTCCCTGTGGTTGTCGCACCACCCCGGACAGAATTGCATGACATCAAGTATTTGACATGAGAGAAGATTAGTGTAATGTTTCACTGAAGGAGTCTGAACGAATATTTTCCTACTTAATTACATGCACGTATTGAGCGAAGGTGAGGTCGGTCTCCCTCGAGTTCATGATCTGGCAGATTTCGGGCTTCTTGATGGACTCTGCATGCACGTCGGCGTAGTAGTCGCGGATGGCCTGTATGCGCGCCTCATGGTGCAGGTCCTTGAGACGATCTTTGCAGACCGCCTCCTGCACTCGCGTCGCCTGGTCCGCTTTACCCTCCTCGCACGTGAAGAAGTCCTGCACACAGACACATCATGTAGCATTGCATTATTTCAAGAAGTCCGACGAATGCGTACTATTTAGCAATGCGGTGCGATGAAAGACTCACCCAAAACTCCCTCTTTATCTTTGCCGCGAGGATCTCGCCACCCATGTTGATGAGGTAGAAGTGAGCCCACCTCGTGGGCACCTTCAACTCACCGTCCATGTTGACAAGGCCAGGGTAGTACTCCTTAATCAAGAGACCCTAGATGCCATTGATATGGCATGATTCACCTTCTCCGCTCACAAACACCCAGGTACTGCACGAGTCATTAAGAACAATTGTTAGTCTGCAGTTCGATTTTCAACATGTCATATGAACAAGTAGTGAAATCAATAATGGTTACTTACGTCTGGCCCACGGGTGTAATCACCGGGCGTCTGTTGAATTGCGGCCGCACCCTAGGAAGCTGTGTGGGCCCGCGCGAGTACACCTTGGCCACGCCTGACGAAGTCGAAGCCGTCTGGCCTGGTGTAGGCACGGCATCGTCGGCGGCGACGGCGGCGTCGTCGTCGTCGTTGTCCTCGTCACCCGTCGTCGTGCCCCCGTGCGAGGACGAGAACGGCAGCCTTCTCGTCGCCTGGCGACGTCCGCTGCGGGGTTGCGCCCCCCTACTGGACGACCCTCCCGCCAACACCTCCTCCTCCTCGTCGTCGTCGTTGGCGGTCTCCTGCGGGGGGACCTGGTACGCCGAGCGTACGGCTCGATGCGGCCGCTGTCGCCGTCCGCCTGGCATTTTGCCGAGTGCCTGCAATGACAAAGAACAAAAGAGTTAGCATAAATAAATGACAAGTACTTGTAAAGGAACATAATAATAACAATATAGTATTACATGGCCTCGTAATTATCTCCGTGAACGGCAATATGGCGGGCATGGAGTCGTCATCACTATCACTATCGTCGTCATCGCTATCAATATTGTCGAGCTCTCTTAAGTCATCACTGTCATCATCATCCTCATCACCTCCATAGTCATCATCATGTTCATCCTCCTGGACAACTCCATCGCGCTGCATCTGCCATCGCTCAAGCATTCTTAAGTCCTTGGCATCCTGCACCTCCTCACCCTCGTCCTCATCGGTTTCGTTGTCTACTTCCATGCCCATGAGCGAACCAATGTCTATCTCCAAAGTACCTTCTAGCCCCTCAGGTTGATAGAACTCATCTTGGTTTGGGTCAAAGTCATAATCATCGTCGTTTGGGAGAGGCGGTTTGCCACGCGGCGACACCAAATTCACAAGGCTCCAACCCGCAAGCTTCTCGTCTTTTTGGCACGCCCATGGGAGGTAATAAACTTGCGTGGCATCTTGGTTGGCCACAATATAGACATCGTCTCCTTTATAGCTGGAGTCCTGTCAAATCTCGACTTGCCCTATCGTAAGGTCTTGCCTCGTGACATCGGGATCGAACCAATGGCATTTGAATACCACCGGCTTGAAAGTCTCGGCACCCTTAAAGTTGAGCTTGTATATCTCTTCGACTATGCCGTAGTAGGCCTTCTGATCCGTGCCGGCCGTACGAACTCCACTGCACATGGTTTTTAGGTTGGGTCGACTCTCCTCGTGCCTTCTCGTGCGAAAGCGATAGCCATTCACATCATAAATGGTGAATGACTTCACCCTACGGGAGAAGCCACGGCCCACCTGTTTCAATTCATCACTCATTTATGTGTCCATTTGGGCCTGCAAGGGTGAGGACAGGTAGATCGTTACATTACTCGCTCCGGGGAGCAAAGTGGAATCACAAAGTCGAACAGAGGTTAGTTGGTTGGTACCTTTGTACAGAACCAGGAGATGAAATCGGGCACACCGTGTCTAAGAAGATTGTCTTCTTCTTGCTCGGTAGGAGCCCTATTGCCTGTGCAGTATTGACTAATAAATTCCCTGAAAGAAGCAAGAGACTAGAGGGTCGGATCATGATAGGTGGAGGATAGTGACGGCGTAGGTAACAACCTCATTGAGAACTTACTTCTGATAAGGAATCACTTCATCAAGGTTGAGCAACAATGTGAACATGATAGTGTGCCACTCCTGATGGGTCAACTGCTTGTTGGTACCTACGCTTCCACTTCCGAGATCCCCTTGGAAAAGGCTGAGGGTCGATGAGTTCTCGTCGGCGTTGTAACGAGGGGTTGGATTGTGCACGATGGGAAGATTCTCAGTATAGTACGCCTGTGTGAAGGTCGACACCTCCTCCAGAACGAAGGCCTCTCCCACGGATGCCTCAATCTTGGCTTTATTTCTACACTTTTTTCGAAGAATCTTTAGACACCTCTCGATTGGATAGCACCAACGGGCCTGCACGGGACCCCCCAACCGTGCCTCGCGTGGTAGGTGCAAAATCAGATGCTGCATCGACAGGAAGAAGCCGGGTGGAAATATCATCTCCAACTTGCAGAGCAACAGAGGTGCAGCCTTCTCCAGTTCAACACAAACATCCCGAGACAACTCCTTGGCACAAAGCTGGTGAAAGAAAAAGCTCAACTCTGCCAGGACGCGCCACACTGGCTCTGGGAGGTATCCCCGGGTCATCACAGGAAGGATCCGCTCAATCCATATGTGGAAGTCATGACTCTTCATCCCTAAGACTTTCATAGTCTGCAAGTTCATGCCCCTGCTCAGATTCGCCGCATACTCATCAGGGAACTTTAACGTCTTGATCCACTGCAGTACTTTCTTCCTATCGGCCCTTTTTAGGATGTAATCGGCCGGGCCCCTTTTCCATTTCTTGTCGGGCGCAGGGGTCTTCATCACCAGGTTTGGTCTATCACAAATCATCTCCAAGTCCAGTCTAGCCTTGACGTTGTCCTTTGACTTTTTACCAACGTCCATGAGTGTTGCCCAGAGTGCCTCGGCACATTCTTTTCTGTGTGCATTACATCGATGTTGTGTGGAAGAAGAAGGTCCTTGAAGTAGGGGAGCCTAGTCAAGCCCGATATATGAGTCCACATGTGGTCCTGAGCATATCCCTTAAAACCACCTGTTTCCTCAACTTTGAGAGCCTGTATGTCGGCAAGGACGGCGGCAGGGCTCTTAACCTGCGGAATGGGGCCGGTGACTTGAACACCTTTCGTGAAGTGCTTTACATCAAGCCTGAATTCATGGTTCTCAGGCAGGAATTGGCGATGCTTGTCGAAAGAAGAATACTTCTCACCCTTGGCCAGCCAGGTGAACATCACATCTGCCTTGCATGTCGGGCAAGGGAACTTCCCGTGAACACACCACCCGCTGAATAAGCCATACTCCAGGAAGTCATGCATTGAACACTGGTACCACACATGCATTCTGAAGTTCCTCTTTGTAGCTCGGTCGTACGTAAGTACCCCCTCTTCCTAAGCAAGTTGCAATTCATCCCACACCGGCTGCATGATCACACCCATATTGTCGCCCGGGTGTCCAGGTATTATCAGCGTCAAGATCACGTTCCTAGGTTCAAACATGACGCCGGGGGGGAGATTGAGGGGGATCACAAACACGGGCCAACAAGTGTACGGGGCCGCCATCATTCCAAACGGGTTGAACCCATCTGTTGCCAGCGCTACGCGTACATTCCGAGCCTCCATAGCCATGACAGGATTCATGTTATCGAAGTACTTCCATGCATCACCATCCGCCGGGTGTACCATCTTGTCAGGATGGTATCTTTTGCCATTCTTGTGCCACGTCATTTGTTTCGCAGACCATTCTGTCATGTACAACCGTTGAAGCCTCGGTAGGAAAGGAAGGTGCCGTACGACCATCTCGGGGATCTTAGACTATTTCATGCTACCATCAGAGCCTTGTACCAACACGAACCTAGAGGCTTTGCACTTTGGACAGATTTTTGCTTCCTCGAGGTCTCCCCTGAATAGGACGCACCCGTTCGGACAAGCTTGGATCCCCTCATACGGCATCTTAAGTGCACGAAGGAGCTTCTGTGTAGCGTGGGTGTTCTTCGGCAGGACATGATCTGCCGGAAGCAGTGTGCCAACAATGCTTAACACGAGATCGAAGCCGTCTCGACTAATGCCCAGTTGCGACTTCAACCCTATTAGGCATGAGACGGCATCCAGTTGCGTAACCCTTGTCTTCTCGTGAAGGGGCTTCTGTGCCGCCTCCATCATGTCGTAGAACGCCTTCGCGGTTTCCTCCGGATCTTCCTCCACATCTATTTCTTCGCCGAACCGTGCTTCGTGGAAGTCTGCCATCATGTCTGCCATCCCGGCATCGACATCATACTCCTCGAGGACGGGTCCCACCACCTCGTCCCTAATACAATGGTGTTCACCATGGTGGCGCCAATGGGTATAGTTTGGAACAAATCCGTTCTTGAACAGATCTTTCCCCACCGCAACCTTTACTTTCCTTTTCTTGTTCTTGCACTGGCTGCAGGGACACGGCATCCGAATCGACCCTTTCGCAGCTGGGCCAAATGCTTGCTCCAGGAACTCATTCGTCCCCCTAATCCATTCATTGCTCTTACTTGCGAAGACTGAGTACATCCACTCACAGTCACCCATGCTCTGTCATGCGGCAATGTTAACATGTGATAAAACCAGCAAGTGCATCTACAACGCGCTCCTACCGTCTAATAGGTGAAGGATAGGTCCTAATCCCACCCGAGGATGCACAGACGAGGTTAGCTTCCATAATCCGCTCCTGTCCGAGACAGAATTTCGGCATCACCTCCCCGCTGTTCCCCTGATACACGTCCTGGTGGGGAGGGTGTGTATCCGGAGAACAACGGGGAGGTCCTGCCGAAACTCCGACTCGGACGGGAGCGGAACATGGAAGCTAACCTCGTCTACGCATCCTCGGGCTGTCCAAATAACGTGGACAATCCGAAACAGATACGGTTATACATATGCAAAGAACGCATACTTCCAACCGTATCCATTTCGAACGGGAGACGCCTAACTAGGTAACACAACCTACGCCTACATGTGACGGAAAGAGAGGTCATACCTTAGGTGCCAGTGAAGACAGGATAGCGGGGCAGTGCCCAGTCGTGCTCCTCCGGCTAGCCTCCAACGGGAGCCCTCCTGAAAAAGAAAAACAATTAGTGAGAATGAAAAATTTCGGCAGCACCTCCCCTGTACGGGGAGGTTACTAAACCTGCAAGAAAAGATGGCACGATGGCCAACAACCACAGATACATGTCAGGCATAATGGCCGACAACTACACGGCACGATGGCCGACAACTACACGAGGAGGTCTTGATAACCTGCAAAAAGAGCGGCACGAAGGCCGACATCCACAAACAACGGCACGAAGGCCGACAATCACAACGGCACGCAGGCCGATGACTAGAGCGACATGAAGGCCGACAAGCAGAGAAGGGTGATATACCTAGTCACGACACGTGCGTTGATGGGGATGCGACACAGAGAAGATGGCGGGGTGAAGGCCGGTGAACCTCTTCCCTCCTCCTCCTCCTCCCCTCCCTTCTTCTCCTCCCCTTCCTCTTCCCCTTCTCCTCCTCCTCCCTCCTCCTCCTCCTCTCCTCCCTTCTTCTCCTCCCCTTCCTCTTCTCCTTCTCCCTCTCCTTCCTCCTCTTCTTCTTTTCCTCCTCCCTCCTTCTCCCTTCCCTTCTTCCTTCCCTTCCCTTCCCTCCTTCTTCCCTTCCCTTTCCTGTCCGACACAGAGAAGATGGCGGGTGGCCGGCGGCGGGGTGGCGGGGGGGGCCGGCCGGCGTTCCCGCGCGCAGGGGCCGGCGGCGGCGGGCCGGCCGGGCGGGCGTCCCATGGGGGGCGGCGGCGGAGGGCCGTCCGGGCGGGGGGTGCCTGTCAGCGGCGGGGCAGGCGGCGACCAGCGGCGGGGCGGCGGGGGGGCGGGGATGGAAGATGGGATCAGGGTAGGTGGGTGGTGGCCGGCTGTAGGTATTTTAACTGTCACCTTTGCCGAGTGCCACGTCGGCGGCACTCGACAAAGAGGGCACTTTGCCGAGTGCCACGTAGAAGGCACTCGGCAAAGTGTGTCACCTTTGCCGAGTGCCACGTCTAAGGCACTCGGCAAAGAGCTTCTTTGCCGACTGTCAATTACGGCACTCGGCAAAGATTTGATTTTTTTTTGAATTTTGAATTCAAACTTTTTCTGTATCCCAAGAATATTGTATTGAAGCACATGTTCGAATTTGGGTCCTTTTTATAATATTTTACTATATTTTGTTCATTTATTTTATTTACTTGAATTTTTCACGATACTCCAAGTTTGAACTGCTGGTGCGTAAAATAATGAGACGTAGCCATTCAAAAAATGGTATTCACGTTGGAGAGTGTATTTTGAGGCCGTGTCCATAAACTCACCCAAACTTTTACACGCCTTGTCCACGAAAAACGACCATCCAGGTGTGGTAGAAGTGTTTATAAATTATATAAAATCCAAACGAAGTCCGAAAATGACGAAAATTGTCGAGGTGTGTTGTCATCGCATGTCGAGGCTATGATAAAAATTAAAGAAAGTTCGAAGCAAGTTGAGACGTCGGATGTCTACAACATAGACATCTCCACATGTGATCACCTTGTGATCACATGTTGAGATACGTGGGTTTTAGGCACGCGACGTCACAACTTGCTTGAAACTTTCTCAGTTTTTTACCACAGCCTCCACATGCGATGACAACACACATCGACAAGTTTCATCATTTTTGGACTTCGTTTGTATTTTATATAATTTAAAAACACTTTTTCCGCACGTAACTCGTCATGTTACACACTAACATGGTCGTAACTTCATGCGAGGTCCTGGATACGGCCTCAACATACTCCTATATTATGAATATAATCTTTTGAATGACCAAATTCTATTATTTCATGTATCTGCAGTTCAAATTTGGAGTTGTCGAAAAAATTTAAAGAAACAAAAGTAATTGAAGAAATATAGTAAAAAAGTCAAAATTGTCCCAACTTTTGAAGTTGTGATATATTTACTGTATCAAGGCCCCACAAAAAAATGGGAAGAAAAAAACAAAAAAAATTATTCTTTGCCGAGAGCCAGAGCCGGCACTCGGCAAAGAGGCCTTTGCCGAGTGCTGGCCCACGCGGCACTCGGCAAAGAGGTCTTTGCCGAGTGCTGGCCGACGTGGCACTCGGCAAAGGATTTTATTAAAAAACATAAAAAGGATTTTATTAAAAAAACTTTGCCGAGTGCTGGACATATCGGCACTCGGCAAAGGTGGCTCCTTTGCTGAGTGCCTAACGGCAGGGCGCTCGGCAAAGGGGACAGCCCCGGATGCCGTTTGTCCAGGCCCCACTTTGCCGAGTGGGCCTCTTTTCCGAGAGCCTGGCCCTCGGCAAAGAGCCCTTTTGCCGAGTGCTTTTCTTTGCCGAGTGCTCGACACTCGGCAAAGAAGTCTTTGCCGAGTGCTGTTTTTGACACTCGGCAAAGAGCCTCTTTGCCGAGTGCCCATGTTTCGGCTCTCGGCAAAGATTTTGACACTCGGCAAAGATCAGTGTTGGCTATATATATATAGCAGCAGCCAATAGGATTGTGTCGTTTGCAGGGAGTACATATCAGGCGCGCAAACTTTGACTGCATCTGTAGTACACACCAAGGATTCAGACATGGCAAGGTGCAGTGCACCGTGGAAAAGATCAGCCTCATGTATTATTAGGCCATATAAAATGATGGCTTCCGGACATGGTTAAGGTATACTGCGGCATGCCATTTGGGTGTGTTATTGATAATCCATGCACCATATGCTAATTACTTGATGAACCAGATCAGTAATTGCGTATGGGGTGCCGATGATATGAATCTTCTGGAATCTGTATGTACTGCCACGTGGGGTTTTGTTGGTTCAAAATGTATGATGTGGCGCAGAGACGGACAAACATTATTAGTCTGCCCATTTTGTAAATGTTATAGCTTTTTTTTTCAAACATTTGTATCTCATTTTGATCATCATTTGACAGCATCTTTGCTATTAGATTGGTCCCTGTCTATATTATATTATATATAATAAAACAGTAGCTACAGATAAGAACTACTAGAGTTGAAGTAAAACTAGTATGAATCTACTCCTACTAATAACAAATTAGCAGCACCGATATGCGGCCATGCATTACCGGCCTTTTTAGTTACATTGTCAATTAGATGATGACACAGGCCTTTATTAATTGTTTCCTGAACCCAGCAGCTGGTTGCAGTAATTTTAACTTGCCACCACCATCAGCCTACAATTTTAATCGTCGCTGGTAGACGTGGCTGCATCTCCACTTAGAATCTCTGCAGACTTGATTATTCCATCGATGCTGTCAGCAATGCTAGTTGCTTGCTTGCTGATGGTCCCGGCCAGAGAGAGGGAAGAAGATGCATGTACGGAGGCAAAGTACGTGGGCAGGCAAGCGAGGAGAGCTAGCTAGCTAGAGAGATAAACTATGAGTAATTCTTCAGTTGGTGGACTTGATTGTATCATGAATCATAATCCACTCTGTGATGGTGGAATCTGTTGTCACCGGCCAGCCTCTTAATTGTGCGTGCTTTGGTTAGCAAAAGAATTAACAATACTGCAACTTACCAATTGTGTCCCCCGGCCTCACGGCCTACTATTCAGATTAATTCACCGCTACTGTATTTGGGAAAGCCAAAGCTGGCCTGGGCACTCGAGCGGTTCCCCGAGTATGGTTTGTTGGGTTGGGTGCGGGGAAAAGTCGCAAGCTCGAGCTATTGGTTTGTCGAGACGATATATATAGCTCGAGCTACTGGTTTCTTGCATTGGGTGCATTCTGGCATTCTTCTCAATCATATACCCACTCGGTATATGACTTAGAAATCGTTGAGGATAGTGACATGGCCTCCAAAGTATAATTTTGACTTCATATTTTTGTAAAAGTAATCATCACAAAGTGGATATATTTTTGCGTTCAAAAAACAAACTGGATATATTTATAGTTTTATGAAAGTATATTTTTCAAGACAAATCATATAAGGTTTTCACATTTCTAACTTAACAACTTAAAAGTTATTCATGATTTATGTTCCCAATGTTCGATCCAAATCTTGTCTAAAATAACTTCCTTTTTTATATGGAGGGAGCGTACAATAACATATATGCATGTATATATACCCCCGCAATGTACGATAACAACAGCTGGTCCGGAAGATTGAGGAGGAAGCAAATATATGGGTAGGAGCAGGGGACAGGCAGATCGCGATTATGGAGCAACCACTATGTAAAAAGAAAGCATTACAGACGAGCCTCCGAGAATGCCCGTCTGTAGTGAAATCGTCCAGACGCGTTTCAAGGTAACGTCTGTAATCGTCTCGCCTGTAATGCTCTTTTTTTACATAGGTCCCTGGCATCGCAAAATTTGTTCCCAATGTAGTAGAACCTGGAAAGTGTTTGTACTTTTATCTTCCGCTTAATGAAAAAGGTGCTAATAAAATACGTACGATCTTCAAAAACTATGTACACTCACAATAAGTTGAGTGCCACAAATGTTTTTAAAAAACACAATAATAATTGATGATGTATCATATTGTACTAATAACCTATCTCTGCTTCAAGACCGGTCCACAATTATAGATTAGTTAACGAAATAAAACCACCGTCGCCTACGTACTATCTGGTGTCGGTAGACCAATGACTGCAGCTTGCGTTGCGGCAGGGATACAGAACCGCTCGAGTGCGCAGGCCACAAACAGTAACAATAAGAGTTGAGAGTGCCATGGGTGTTAAAAAAAAAGCACAATAATTGATGTATATGCTATTGTACTACGTACACTAACCTCTCTGCATCAATTATTAGATTATAATAATCAGATAAAACCGTCGAGGCCTACATACTATCTCGTGTCGGTAGACCAATAGCTAGAGCCTGTTGCGCAGGGAACGACCTGGCCAGTTTGCCCGCGCCCAAATACCCAGCATACGCGGGGAACCGCTAGCTTTCGCAATACTGTAGAGTTTACGTAACACCCTGGTATTAAGCATGCATTATCTTACATATCATGAGCATGATCATCTCATTGGCATAGCCATTTATTTACATGAATTGATAAAATAAAAATGTGCTTACCTTGATTTGAACTAGAGCTTTATGATAGGTTGGTTGTTTGGGGTAGAGTGTTAAAT
>CM041636.1:42001667-42049843 GCA_023333625.1 Bothriochloa decipiens | reverse complement strand
AACTAGAGCTTTATGATAGGTTGGTTGTTTGGGGTAGAGTGTTAAATGAAGTTTATAGAGAAAATTATTTGGAGCAAAACTTATTTTGGGGTCATTTCATGAAAAGGCTTGGAAGTGGGTCAAAAATGTCAAAAACAGTTTGTAAAAATGATTTTCTTTTAATTTTAAATCCCCATTTTTGAAATTCAAATTCTAGGCAGAATTAGGTTTTGATGTTTAAAAGTGAAATGTTCTACTCATCAAAAGGAACATTTCATCTTTTGTGAGTTTTTCAAAATTCAGATTATTTTGGAAATATGGGGTTCATCAAGTTCTGCATGAATCTTGGCGCAGTGGGACCCACCGAACAGTCTCTTCTTCCTTCTCTCTTCTTCTTCCTCGCGACGCTGTCCGCGCCGACGCCGGCCGCGTGGCGTCCGTACGCCGGGCCGCTGCTGCTGCCCGCTGTTCTGCCCCTGCACCCGAGCGCCGCTCATCCCGCTCGCACGCCCGCGCTCGGCCTGGCCCCACCGCTCGCCCACGCGTCCCCACTCTGCCCGCATGAGCGCCACGCGCTCGACGAGCTTCGACGCTGCGCTGTCTTGGTCCGAGCTCAACCGGCCACCTCAAGCCAGTCCGACCGCGTCGCCCTCACTCTCGCTCACTCTCCCAGCTTCAGACGCGCTCTCGCCCCTCCTCTTCCACCAGAGCTCGAGCAAGCGGATGCCGAATCGCCATTGCCGCCGCCGCGAGCTCGCACACCACCACACCCCACAGCCTTGATACTTTTTGCCAAGAACTCACCAGAAGCTCCGCCTAGAAGCGAGCCACGTCCTGCGCACCCTCCCCGCCTCAATAACCCAGGTAGAGGTCGAATCGACCCGTTCCCCTTTGCCGGCCATGGCCGCCCCGGCCGTCGCATGGTCCGCCGTGGTCAGCAGCCTCTCCCTCCCTCCTTTATCTTGCGCATCATGTTCTCCTGCTCGAGTAGGGTCGATTGGTGTAGTTCATGAGGTCGATTAGGGTTCGAGCCCGACGAATTTGGCCGTCCGCCGCCGCGGATTTGCGCCGCCGCTCGCCGGCGTACGTTACCGCCGTTGCTCCGACTGTCCATCCGTCGCTTCGACTAGTCCATGAGAACCACCGTGGTCTGCTGTAGCTGATAGGCTAGTCCAGGTACCCCGCCGTGGCCCGAGCTGGCCGGAGCGTCGTCGACCGTCGCCGCCGTCCGCCGGTGTGCGTGGCCGTCAGTGGTTTCTGTATGGTATAAGCTACATCTTTTGCACCAATGCGCCCGCGCTGGAACCCTGAGTCGAGTAGTGGCCGTAGTTCGGCCGGTGACCTCGTCGCCGGCGAGATTGCCGACCGCCGACGACCATCCCCCGCCGCGTGGACCTCGGGCACGATTCTATTCTTTTTCCCGGACTTTAGTGCAAAGTCGCCAGACACAGCGTATTTCTTTTTAGGGCTCGGCTATTTTCTGAAAAGTCCAGGGTTTCCGGTGCAAAAGTGTTTTTTCTTTTTCTTTTTAAAACTGATTCCAGATTTGAGTTAAAACTTTGAAAATTCATAACTTCTTCATTTTTCATCCAAATAAGTTGGTTCAACTTGCAGTATTTTTCTTATGAGAAGCTCTATGCATGAAAAATATAAAATCTGAAATTTGTGATACTTTTCTGTATAGATTTATTTATCTCTATTAATTGCTTTTATCTTAGAAAATGCATAAGTAATTCTCTGTTGCTCAGAAAAATGTGAGACCAAGTTTGTTAGTCTTCTTATGTCATGCTCTATCTGTGAAAAATGTTATGAGCTTATGTCATATGGGAAGTTTGCTCTGTCTAGTTATGGTGCCTATCTCCGTGTGATGATAAATAATTCATAATAAATAATATATAAGGAATTTATGTATGAAACTTTTTGGAGGATGTTTTTATGTCAATCTAGAGCTAATGATATTCTAAGATCTGCTGTTTGATATACTTTTATGTATAAAGTATTTTAGGCCCATTATATTATGTTGCCTTGTCATTTTTGTGTAGGATAAAATACTTACTGTTTGGACTTGAAATTTTTATGGTAGTCTTTGTTTGGTATGCTTAAGCTTCTGTAATTTTTACAGAATTTTTTGAGTAGTCTAAAGTCATGTTGTAGTTATACCTTGATTTCTTTTAATTATAAATAATGCTTTAAAGCTATCATTTCATGTGTGTAAAAATGTTTTTTATGCTATTTGTGATATGTGTGATCTGCTATTGGTTTTGGTTCAGTAAAGTATAGTATGCAAAATAATGGTTGTTTATACTTCCTCATAGTGTGCGAGTAAATTATAATGCGAGGCTTGTTTGGAGAGTTGTCGATAGAAGAGAATGCAGATGACATGTGCTTATCATACATGTTTTCAAAATCATATCATTTATCTTAGCTGAGCATTCATTTACCATCAGCATCAGCATTGTATTTCTATGTATCCATGGTATTCATACGTACTATGCATCATACAGGATCGTCAAAGCTCGAAACGGTAGTTCCCGGAGCACAAGCAGAGGAAGGCCAGCATGAAGCTTTGGTGCGGGAAGTAGCAGCAGAAGAGGATCCCAAAGTTGATCTTTCAGGGTGTCTCGACCACCAGCCAAGCTCTTTCCTAAAAGACAAGCCCCGGAGCATTCTCCCTGTGGTTTGCAAAAATATCTAACTTGAGTCCTTTAATTATTTGATGCATTAAGTTATAGGCGTTGTTTTATACCGTTGCTGCATTGCTTATATTCCTTACCACTGTTATACTTCAACCCTGTTAGGTTCAGGTACGATTATTTGCTTAGCCCTGCTTTAACTAGATCAGTAGAAGTCGGGTGATTTCCTGTCATCCGCGAGTTATAGGTGGTGACTTGGAACGGTTGAATACACTGTTATCTTGGATAACCATGTGGAGATAATAAATCGAGACCGGACAGGATTGGTGTTGAGACTGAATTGGAGGTTTGGTGTGGTTATTCCGTCTGTGTCGAACTAGGACCCCGTCCGTTGTACGTCCTCAAGTCATATTGAATTTATGTCTCACATTTAGCTGGAAGGATAAGTCGTTCCGACCGCGAAGCCTAATTTTGATTTGGGCCGGGAGTCGACCTGCTGTACGCATCGTATTGGTGAAGATGGGGGACCACAGGTTACGCGGAGAGTAAGTCCGAGGTCAGGGTCACCCTGAATAAGGCAGCCGGGCGGTTCCTGGATACGATGGTACCTGTTGATCCCGCGCTTTTCCCGAATTGAATGTCGGTGATCTGTAGCTCACCGTGGCTGGTGAGTGTGGTTTGTGTGAGGAATACCCGCCAGCTGGTTAGTAATCGATTATAATCGCCATCGTTCCTGGACAGTGAACACTTGACTTGAGCAGCGGCATCGTAGTAAGAACTTGAACAAGAGATGAGATGGTTGAGCTGTTGAGATTGAAAAATACTCAACCGGAATTGGTTACTTTCTTGTTGAATAATTATTACCATGCTTGTTTAGTACAGGTGCTAATATAGCATGATAAGGTTAATCAGATTAAAATACATTGCTAGAAGGTTCTTATTAATTGTTCCTTAATGCAAGCTTTTTCGCAATTAAATGAATCAGCTATTCTACTTATACAGCCTTGCATACTCCTTGGAGTCAATTTTATTTTTAGTTTATGACGGGTAGGTCTAGCTGAGTACATTCTCGTACTCAGGGTTTTATTTCCCATGTTTTTACAGATGGTGAGTTATTTTATGGCTATTGTCAGAACTGCTTCTATCCCGCCTTGGGAGATGACTAGACCTTGGGCATGGTCGCTCCTCTCTACTTAATGCTTTTGTTGGATGTTGATCAAGAACCTGGCACTGTATTTAAACTAAGTGTGTGGATTTAAAGTAAACCGCTTCCGCTTTATTGAATTTGAACTTGATTTGTAATAACTTTATTTCACTCCGATGGGTTAAAACTATATGAGAACTATGTACGTTGTGAATGGAAACGCTAAACTATTACGATCTTGGTCGTGCTAGAAAAGTTTAAAATCCTTCGAGATTTCGGTATGACTACCGGGTTTATTAGGTCTCAATCATGTAGTTTGTCGTCCTAATGGCGAATTATGTGCTTATGCTCTAATAAATTGGTCGGTTCTGTCACAGCTTACACGCCACTGCGTGCGTGTCTCGACGCCGATTGGCGGATGGCGACAGGCTAGTTTTAGTTTTACCGAGCAAGTTGGTAGTATAGAGATATCCGTTCTCCTGAGCCCGGCTGCTGCTGCTATAGACAAGTGTTTGAGTCTGTGCGTCTCGTGAATGAGTCGACCGTGAATCGGAGCCAATCGTGACGTCCGTCCCCCGCGGAATCTTGGCGGCCAAGGCAGATTACTTTATGCGCAAAAGCGGTGGAGAGGGGTCGTCGGGGCAATAAAAAAGCCGGCCGGCGTGGCACCGTGGGCGCGCACCAGAAGAAAGATGGGATCTCTGTGGGTACGCGGCGACACGATCTCGATGGAGGCCGTCTTTTGCGCAGACACAAGCAAGCATGAGTGGATGGGTGGAGATCACGTATGGTGGTCCAGTCTCTGATGCATGTCGATCTGGGAACAATTGGGAGTTGGTCCGCTAGCTCCCGGACGGGATCGCGGCCAGGTGCATGCGTCGGTTAGCGGTCGTGAGGCAAGCGCAGCGAGGTTTCCCGGCCGCCCAGTCATTCGTGCTGGTCTACGGTGCATGGATTGCCAACATGCATGTGAATTTGCCTACGCCACACAGCACATTTTTACGTGTACTAGCTAGTTATTAGGTAGAGAGGTAAGGTTAAAGCAAATAATATAAATACAACATCAAGAGACTTCACGCACTCGTACGAAATATGAGTGCCAAATCCTTGGCTACAAACGACCCAATACAAAACGGAATATTATCCAATATAGGATTTGTACCATGACTCAAACTTACCCCAAGGGCGGCTAAGTGATGAGCTACGATATTACAAAAATGGTGATCATGGGTTACCTCAAAAGCAACAAAATTTGTACATACATAGTTTTTACTATGCATTATATATCTAGATATATAGTAAAACACAATGTATATAGAAAACCCTCAAAAGTCTTATAATTTGGATTAGAGGGAATACCTGCTAGTGGATTCAAAGTGTGCACAAGTATCTTCCAAATGGTGTTAGAAAGGGACAGTATATATTGTACCGAGTCAAAGCATATTGAGTTTCACCAAATTTATATGGAAAAAGCAGTAATACTTGAAATAAAAAATAAGTATTATTATATTCTTCATTGAATGGTTTTATTGCACTAGCCGCCCTGCAAACGCACGTGCCTACCAAAAATATTAATAATCAAACAAAAATAATAACAATGAACCTTTAGAGAAATAAAAAAATAAGCATATAATTGTTTATAAATTTATTTCTCCTATCTGTCCGTCACCCAACATTTATCACAAGAACAAATAATTTTCAAAATCATGTTTCTATTGTTTGAGTCAGAGTTTATAATTCTGTTTTGTCACTGTTGTTTATCCTTAAATGTGCAAAAATCAATTTTAGTATGATCAATTATGATATGTGAGCAATATTTGTATTCATGGTTGCATCATAAAAATTCTAACAGTGTTAAAGGATCACACATACTAAGAAGTCGAGGCAAGAATAAAGAGATAAAATATCTTTGCTATAAAATACATTTTCTATTGAACTTCGAAATTGAAATATGGGAAAATCACATGTCAGAAAATTGCACTCCACTTGTGATTTCAATCAATTTGGCATTTTTCATCCATATGAACAAAGAACCTAAACTCAGCAAAATATTAAAACAAAATCTGGAAGTTGCCATTTACCTATGATTTTCATTCAATTAGTGATAGCTACAGCAGCTCCAAACGTTTATAACAAGAACAAATAATTGTCAAAATCATGCTTCTATTGTTTTAGTCAAGTTTATAGTTCTGTTTTGTCACTTGTTTATCCTTAAATGTGCAAAAATCAATTTTCATAATGATCAATTATGGTATGTGAGCAATATCTGTATTCATGGTTGCATCATAAAAAATTTCTAACAGTGTTAAAGGATCACACATAATAAGAACTTGAGGGAAGAATAAAGAGGACATATCTTTTCTATAAAATACATTTGTCGTTGAAAAAAATGCAATATGGGAAAATCACATGTCAGAAATAACCGAAGAAAGTTGTAGCAAAAAGGGATCAAATAACCAAAGAAAGTTGAGCAATCCAATACAAAAATCCCTACGTAGTAATTGAGTGGATATGTTCCCATTGTCAGCAGTTGGGTGGGTATGAATTGTTCCTATGGAACCAGTTATTAGTTGCAATAGGATCCTCGTTTTCCTTGCTTTATATGCCACCACCTTGTACAAACTAATTGGACATCATCATAGAGAAAGAAGAGTAAAGAGGTTAGGTGTAACCACAAACTTGAATGTAATATTACTTTGAAAGTTTTGGTGAGTTTTTGTTGTGCTTTTCTTTTATGATAAGATTCACGACACCTTTTGGTTTTTTTCATCACTTCGTTCTTGAGATAGACATTGATGCCCATTGGGCTCCATCCCTTTCCCTCTTTTGTTCTTTAGAGTTGATGATTACTGGTGTTGGATTGGATATAGCTTGACCACCAACAAAAGAAATTAATATAAAAAATACGTTACGTGAACACTGGAATATTTTGAAGGATGTTTCAATATTACATCCATTGGTGGTGTTTGACCGATCTCCAACCGTTGTTCTTGCATCGAATTTTTCTACCAATATAGGAAGTCATCCAGTGTAGTTTATAGCTAGGAATGAACACATATCACTAAATAAGAATAATTAAGTTTAGAACCAGGACAACACATAGATGTGATCTTGGGAAAAGGAACAGGAACCACTACCAAGTCCATCACGAGGCATAATATACCTACTAGGTGCCATAAGCAATGGTATTTTTTTCTGTAAGTTTGATCAAACTTTAGATAATTGACTAGAGATAGAGATAGAGAGAGAGACAGAGTACACGCTAGAATTATATTCTTTTCAAGATGGAGGCCGTATGACTTGCACAATGCCTATGAAAATGGTTAACATATTTTATGAAGATGGATGTTTTTTTTATTACACAGTACAATAAAGACGTCCATAATACACCCCCTGAATACATGTACGTAAACCAAACCCTATCCCTATGAGTATCTCCAAATAACTAAGCCTCATATCTTGAAGTTCACGAAGTCCCCATAGATGTCTTGCTGTCGACGGGAACGTTGCCTACCACTTAATGCATAGCACGATAAATCCTGAAAAAATCCTAGAAAAAAAGATGCGAGCACTAGGATTTAAGTCCCGATGAGTAGCATCCCACTGGACAATCCTACCATTGGACCACAGGCCCATTCGCAAGGAGGAATTTTGGTATGAATCTAGGACATTTTTTTGCCTGAAAACTATTTTCTTGTGGATCCACTGCAAATTAACAAATGATTATTCACAAGATACAGGTAGTACTTTGTCCTTAAAAAACTTTGTATTAAATAAATTAAATGTGAGACAAAGAGTACAAGGCGGTGGTTAATTTAATTGCGGATCTATCTATTCTCCTTACGTAGTATATTAGGAGGAGTATTTAAATGAATTTTCTAGTTTTTTTGGGGGAGGTGTTCAAATTCACTAGTATATTCAAAATGTGTCGTTAAGCTGTGTAATTGCAGGCAGGCAGAGGCTAATAAAGCAAACGGGCAGACATTTGACTTGTGGCTGGAGGTTGCTGGGCGAACGTTGCATGGCAGTATATTTGGCACCAAATAAAGCAGACTCAGCACGCACTTGTTTCAGTCGTTGGTATATACTGTATGTGGCGTAGTGGCGCCGCATAGTTACAAGATGCAGATGAGATCAACATCAGGGATTATTTTCTTACAGGCTGGGCCCACAGCTGAATCGGATCAGCTGCTGCGCGTAATAAAATACACCAGCTAGGTGCAATCTGTATGTCAATGTCGTCGTTTCCTGGTGGGGCCTACCGGAGTATGAAATGCAGTGTTGGCTATATATATAGCAGCAGCGAATAGGATTGTGTCGTTTGCAGGGAGTACATATCAGGCGCGCAAACTTTGACTGCATCTGTAGTACACACACCAAGGATTCAGACATGGCAAGGTGCAGTGCACCGTGGAAATGATCAACCAACCTCGTGTATTATTATGAGGCGATAAATTGATAAAATGATGGCTTCCGGACATGGTTAAGGTATACTGCGGGCATGCCGTATGGGTGTGTTATTGGTAATCCTAATCCACCTACTTTACTTGATCACTGATTGCGTATATGCGGTGTGCTGATATGAATCTTCTGGAATCTGTATGTACTAGCTGCCCGGCCATGTGGGTGTTTTAAGTATTTGGACCTTGTTTAGATATCAAAATTCATCCGTAAATTTTACTACGTAAAAAGAAGATTTTCATCACATCGAAATGCCAGCATATGTATGGAGTACTAAATATAGATGAAATCAAAAACTAATTATATAATTTTATTGTACTTTGTGAGACGAACATTTTGAGTCTAATTAGTTAAAATTTGGACAATTTTTAACACATAATAACAAAATTACTACAGTAAGTATTTAATGCGCACTGTGCAAATTCGGCCGGCCGACTTCGGCATCTAAACGAGGCCTTGGTTGAAATGTTTGATGTGGCAGAGTTGCATGCATGGACATACATTTGTCTGGCCATTTCACAAATGTTATAGCTTTGTTTAAGTTAACATTTTTTTATCTTTTTTCATTTGTAAAATTATATGTACTCGTTACTCGTATTTGGCTTGGGAGAAAAGCAAAATATACTATTATTTCTGAAACGGTTAGAAGCATGAAAAAATATGGCAACAACCGACCTGCAGTGTGCTGTGTGCCATGTATTATCTGATTACCCTCAGTTAAAAAACTGATGAATTAAGGTACCCTGTGTGTCCAAGTACAAACTGAAACTATTGCTACTTTTTTGCTTGTATAAACCCAATGATGAACCATTCAAATACGCGGCCATGCGTCAGTGCTCCAGAACTAGTTAATTGCATTATTATTGACGGTTTACTTTCTCGATTAGCTAGATGACTTGCAGTACCCTTTATTGTTTCGTAAACCCAAGCTCGACCCAATGATATATACCAGCAGCATCCGCCTACCATATGTGATGTGAACCCGTTAGGGTTTTAGCCCGATCGTTCGATGAGAAGTATGAGATAACTCGATTAGTGGAAGGAAGTGACGTTCACGGCCCGACTACAGCCTTCAAGACCGCGCCTTAGCAACCGATACACCACCCCCAATGGCTGTCACGATCTTGTGGAGCGCGACACCTGGCCACTAGGGCACTCATCCTGCAAGCAATCGAAGAACCAGCAAGAACAAGTAGAACAAGTACTGAATTACTAGATGTAATTGAAGGTTTCAAACTCAATCTCCAATGTAGTGGGGTTCCAAAGACAAGAAGATAGGCGGCTGATCCAGCACGCGTGCTTACAAGCAAGTAGCGAAGGCTAAACTTGATCTAAACAAAACCCAAACTGTTCATGACGGCTCAAGGGCAAATAAGTAGAGGGGAGGACGACCCAAGGGGTGCTGGAGTCGTCCTCCAACCCTAGGACGCATCCCTAATGGACTCAAATTGATACATGGGCCATTGGCCTAATGTATGGTGACACAGCACCTTAAGCAGAAAAAGGTTTCAACAATAAAACATGAACTACGCTCTAGATGCGATGTGCTAGCCTGGTGGAGGACGTTGTGGAAACTTGGGCTTGATCCCCAATCACAGTTGTTAAGGTTCCATGCTTCCCATATGCAATCAGCCCTTGAGGAGTTGGTGTTGCCTTCCATTCTGAATGCAGTCGAGCCTTCCCTTGTTGATCCTCTCCATCGTTCCTGAGCAACACAAGAGTGCACATATCTCCATTGTCTAAATATGATAGACTGGAGCTTAAGAATGAACTTACTTGATAGTTGAGTTGACGGGCACGAGCACGAGTAAAAGGACCAACAATTGGTGTGGATGCATTGCTGGTGTTGATGTCCTCATCATTCTCCCCTTCTTGCATTTGAGTCATCCTCGACTCAAACTCTTCTTCTTCTCCCAAATAGGGCCTCAAATCTGTAACATTAAATGTGGGACTAACCCCAAAATCTGCAGGCAAGTCCAGCATATATGTATTATCATTAACTTTCTCTAACACTTTAAAAGGTCCATCAGCCCGAGGTAGCAACTTGGATTTGCGAAGTTCATGAAACCTTTCCTTTCTTAAATGCAACCAAACTAAATCTCCAAGTTCAAATTTTAATTCCTTGCGACCTTTATCACCAGCAAGCTTATATTTAACATTCATACGCTCTATGTTTTGTTTAGTTGTTTCATGCAATTTCAACATCAACTCAGCACGCTTAGTAGCATCAAAATTTAGGATTTTAGAAAATGGCAAAGGCATTAAATCAATTGGAGCTCGAGGCAACAAACCATAAACAATCTGAAACGGGCACATTTTTGTAGTAGAATGCAATGAACGATTATAAGCAAATTCGATATGAGGCAAGCATTCTTCCCACATCTTAATGTTCTTCTTTAGAATTGCCCTTAACATAGTAGACAAAGTTCTATTCACAACCTCAGTTTGACCATCAGTTTGGGGATGACATGTAGTAGAAAATAAAAGTTTAGTTCCCAATTTTCCCCACAAAGTCTTCTAAAAATGACTAAGAAACTTAGCATCATGATCAGAAACAATTGTGTTGGGCACTCCATGCAAGCGAACAATTTCTCGAAAGAACAAATCAACAATTTGAGTAGCATCATCAGTTTTATGGCATGGTATGAAATATGCCATCTTAGAAAATCTATCAACAACCACAAACACACTGTCACGTCCCTTCCTAGTCCTTGGTAATCCCAACACAAAATCCATTGATATATCCTCCCAAGGAGCATTAGGAACATGTAGAGGTAAATACAAACCATGTGGGTTTAGCCGTGACTTTGCCTTTTGACATGTTGTGCAACGAGCAACAAACCTCTCCACATCTCTTTTCATCTTTGGTCAAAAAATGACTAGCAAGTATGTTTGTTGTCTTTTTGGCTCCAAAATGCCCCATCAAACCACCTCCATGCGCTTCCTGCAACAACAACAAACGAACGGAACTAGCTGGAATGCACAGCTTGTTAGCTCTAAACACAAACCCATCACTAACGATGAATTTGTTCCATCCTTTTCCATCCTTACAATGCAGCAAAACATCTTTAAAATCAGCATCATTAGCATATTGGTCTCTAATTGTTTCTAATCCAAAGATCTTGTAATCAAGTTGATTCAATAAATTATATCTTCGTGATAAAGCATCAGCAATGATATTCTCCTTCCCTTTCTTGTGCTTAATAATATAAGGAAAGGATTCAATAAATTCTACCCACTTAGCATGTCATCGATTCTGTTTTCCTTGACTGCGAATATGTTTCAAAGATTCATGATCAGAATGAATAACAAACTCTTTGGGCCACAGATAATGCTGCCATGTTTCTAACGTTCGAACAAGAGCATACAATTCTTTATCATAAGTGGAATAATTCAGAACAGGCTCGCTCAATTTCTCACTAAAATATGCAACAGGTTTACCCTCTTGTAACAAAACACCACTCAAACCAATTCCGCTAGCATCACATTCAAGCTCAAAAGTCTTACTAAAATCAGGAAGTTGTAAGAGAGGTGCATGTGTTAACTTATCTTTCAACATATTGAAGGAATTCTCTTGAACTTTGCCCCAAGTAAAAGGCACTCCCTTCTTTGTAAGCTCATTCAATGGTGCAGCAATGGTACTAAAATTCTTCACAAAACGGTGATAGAATCCAGCAAGTCCTAAGAAACTCCACACCTGGGTGATAGTCTTTGGTACAGGCCATTCCTGTATAGCTTCTACCTTGGCTTGATCAACCTCAATTCCCTGCGGAGTCACAACATAGCCAAGAAAAGACACACGATCGGTGCAAAAGGTGCACTTCTCAAGGTTTCCAAATAAACGTGCATCATGTAGAGCATCAAAAACAGCACGTAAGTGATCAAGGTGTTCATCCATAGATTTATTGTAGATCAATATATCATCAAAGTAGACTACAACAAATTTTCCAATGAAAGCACGCAAAACCTCATTCATTAGTCTCATGAAAGTACTAGGTGCATTAGTTAACCCAAAAGGCATTACCAACCACTCATATAAGCCAAACTTAGTTTTGAAAACAGTTTTCCATTCATCTCCCAATTTCATACGAATCTGGTGGTACCCACTACGCAAATCAACCTTGGAAAACACAACAGCACCGCTCAATTCATCAAGCATGTCATCTAAACGGGGAATAGGGTGTCGATATCGAATGTTGATATTATTAATAGCCCTATAATCAACACACATACGCCATGTTCCATATTTCTTAGGCACCAAAATAACCGAAATAGCACAAGGGCTAAGAGACTCACGCACATAACCTTTGTCGAGTAGTTCTTGCACTTGTCGCTGGATTTCTTTTGTCTCCTCTAGATTTGTCCTGTATGGCACAATGTTTGGCAAAGATGCACCAGGAATTAGATCAATTTGGTGCTCAATTCCAAGTATAGGTGGCAGCCCTGCTGGTATCTCACTTGGAAAAACATCGGAATACTCTTGCAAAATGTTAGCAACAGCAGGGGGCAAAGAACGCTGCATATCCTCAATTGAAATCAAAACGTCCTTGCATATCAAAGCATAAACAGTAGAGGTGGATGCATTGAACTCATTAATATCAGATTTTGTGGCAAGCATATAACGTCCTTTCAGTTTTATCTCCTCTTTCTCATTAATTACAGACTTATCATTTTTATTGCTCTCGCTCTTAGCTTTAGCAACCCTAGCAACATCTATTTGCATAATAACTTCAGGAGACATAGGATGCAACACAATTTTTCGATCATGGTATAGAAAAGAATATTGATTTGATCTACCATGATGCATAGAATCCCTATCAAATTGCCAAGGCCTACCTAGCAGAATATTGCAAGCTTGCATGGGTACAACATCACATTCAACAATATCTTTGTATGACCCAATAGCAAAATTGATGCGCACAAGTCTAGTTACCTTTGCCTTACCACTGTTGTTCATCCATTGGATCTAGTAGGGATGTGGGTGTGGTTTGGTGGTAAGTGCAAGCTTCTGTACCATGTCGCTGCTTGCCAAGTTGTTGCAGTTACCGCCATCAATGATCATACGACACGAACGGTCTTTGATGACACACTTTGTTTGAAATAAAGTGTGTCGCTGATTTTGCTCTGCTTTCTCCATTTGTGCACTAAGCACTCGCTATACGATCAAGCTCTCATAGTGGTCCGCGTCACCTGCATTAATATGTTCTTCTAATTGTTCTTTAGTACCTACATGGTCAGCCGCAAGCAACGCAAGTGTATCTTCATCAAAATCACTAGCAGATGAACACTCACCATCATCTTTGACAATCATAACACGCTTGTTTGGACATTCACGCATCACATGCCCATATCCCTGGCACCGGTGACATTGTATGTTTCTTGTTCTACCTGTGGATGCCATGAATGAAGTACTCGCAGCAGGCTTTTGCATTGTCTGCGCAACTGAATTCATGGGGGCAGCTCGAGTCTTGTCATTGGATGATTGTGTAAAAGTATGTGTGGACGGAGCTGTAGCCATCCGTTGCTGCCATGAAATAGCTTTCCCTGTAGAAACATTAGTCCTTGCGCTAGCACATTGTCCCTGCACTTCCCTTTCAGCTTTACAAGCAAGATGAAACAAACGGATTACGTTATTATAATCTTTGTAAGCAAGGATATCCTGAATTTCCGATTTAACCCACCCAAAAATCTAGCCATAGCTGGTTCCTCATCCTCCTCTAAGTTACAACGCAACATACCCGTTTGTAATTCCTGGTAATATTCTTCCACACTTTTAGCACCTTGTCTAAATTGCTGCAACTTATTTATCATATCACGGGCATAATAAGATGGAACAAATCTAGCTCTCATGGCTCGTTTCAGTGCATCCCAAGTTTTAGGTAGGTTATTAGGATTTTTCTTACCATATTCTACCCACCAAATAGAGGCAAAATCAGTAAAATCACTAGTAGCAGCCCTAACACGAGTAGTCTCAGGAAATTCATGGCATGCAAACTTTTGATCAACAGCAATCTCCCAAGTAATGTATGCATCAGGGTCATATTTACCATCAAAAGGAGGTATTTTAAATTTAATTTTACTGAAAGCATCATTATTATTATGTACCTTGCGTCGACAGTTGCCACCCATACCTCTATGGTTGTGACGTAGGCGACGACGATCACAAGTGTCTCGATCATCATGTTCAGTATCACCAGAGTAGTCATCGGCATAACTCCCATACTCTCGATCTTCCTCCTTCCTTTCTTCTTCCTCTTGCTCTTTATCATCATTGTGCAAGCCATCAAAATGCCTTAGAAGAGCAGCAAGGCTTTTGTCCATACTAGCAACAAATTCCTCCAAACTTGTGAGCTTGTTGTTTGTGGCAATCTGCGTAGCCTCCAATTGCCCAAGCTTTTCATTGGTCACCTACAAATCACTATCAAGACCCTCGGTGTGCAACTTCACTTTCCTTTCAAAATCTTATATGATGCCCTTAGTGCGAGGTGAATGTGGAATTTGGTTATCATCATTTGTCTCTATCATGGTTCAAAAACAAAGACAACAAGAAGAGCAAGTGAAGAGATAAAATCCCTACAACTACTAGGATGTAGCTACAGCAAGTCGCTCGCTCTCAACTTGTCCACAAGTTCTTACCAATTCTTACTTGGCTCGACAGGAGGGGTCATGTACCAACAAGTCTGCAGCAATGGATGAAGTGTATCGGTGCCGCAGCAACAAGACCTGTCAAGCTGTAGAAAATGTGGAGCTATAGGTGGGCTGAAACAAGGATCGAACTAGCTCCACGTTAGTTATAAAAGCAAGTTGAATAAACGCTCAACGGCGGTACTATGCTGGTTCGAGCCTAGACCATGCTAGAGACGCGAGCCTAGACACAAAGGAAATCACAGCAGACCACCGGAAACAAAACGAGCAGCCCTACTGGAAACAATATGAATAATACTCCCCTTTTCTTTTGATCTTTTTTTCTTTTCTTTTTTTTCTATATTTTTCTTTCTTTTTTTTCTTTCTCTTTTTTTTGTTTTTAGGGGAAAAAAACTCAAAAACTGATTATATGAACAGAAGAGTACAAATGAGCAAATCGCCACACACACACTCTCCCTCTCTAGAGTGTAAGGAAGAACCTCAAAATTCAGTATGTCGAGCACAAGTATGAAGTTTATCTTTTCTTTTAGATCACGTTGGCTGAACTCAAAACAGAACAGCAAGTGGACTCCACCAATTACCAAGTTCTACTTGGTTTCCAGGCCAAAACAGATTGGACGCAATTCGATGATGCACGACTGTGACTAGATGGTGACAAGAACTCGAAACTCTAAAGGACTAGAACTAAAACCAGCACTGGACACAACCAAAGCAAACGCACACTCAACATGCCCTAACTAAGCAGAACTAGCCACGGCACAGAGGAGTTATAGGATTATGGAAAACTAAAACTAATCTACTATTTTTTGGCTTTTCTGGACTATAGGAGAAGAAATAAAACACGAAACACTGGAAGTCTCTCACCGATCAACCTTGCTCTGATTACCAACTGATGTGAACCCGTTAGGGTTTTAGCCTGATCTTTCGATGAGAAGTATGGGATAACTCGATTGGTGGAAGGAGGTGACGTTCACGGCCCGACTACAGCCTTCAAGACCACGCCTTAGCAACCGATACACCACCCCCAATGGTTGTCACGATCTTGTGGAGCGCGACACCCGGCCACTAGGGCACTCGTCCTGCAAGCAATCGAAGAGCCAGCAAGAACAAGTAGAACAAGTACTGAATTACTAGATGTAATTGAAGGTTTCAAACTCAATCTCCAATGTAGTGGGGTTCCGAAAACAAGAAGACAGGCGGCTGATCCAGCACGCGTGCTTACGAGCAAGTAGCGAAGGCTAAACTTGATCTAAACAAAACCCAAACTGTTCATGACGGCTCAAGGGCAAATAAGTAGAGGGGAGGACGACCCAAGGGGTGTTGGAGTCATCCTCCAACCCTAGGATGCGTCCCTAATGGACTCAACTTGATACATGGGCCATTGGCCTAATGTATGGTGACACAGCACCTTAAGCAGAAAAAGGTTTCGACAATAAAATATGAACTGCGCTCGACTCATAACATATATCGACATGTGGCTGGACCCATTGGAAAGTAGACTTCATAAGCTTTCCATCAAGTATGAGAACGTCCCAATTGGAGTCCGTATGAAGCCGTAGTGATCCATACAAGTTAGGGTTGTTCTGCAGTCCGAATCCAACTCCCAAAACGTGTTGGGTTTGGACTCTTGCTTTCCTTGCTCTAGATGCGACGTGCTAGCCTGGTGGAGGATGTTGTGGAAACTTGGGCTTGATCCTCAATCACCGTTGTTAAGGTTCCATGCTTCCCATATGCAATCAGCCCTTGAGGAGTTGGTGTTGCCTTGCATTCTGAATGCAGTCGAGCCTTCCCTTGTTGATCCTCTCCATCGTTTCTGAGCAACATAAGAGTGCACATATCTCTATTTTCTAAATATGATGGACTGAAGCTTAAGATGAACTTACTTGATAGTTGAGTTGACGGACACGAGCACGAGTAAAAGGACCAACAATTGGTGTGGATGCATTGCTGGTGTTGATGTCCTCGTCAATATGAAGACGCACGAATACAGGAACAGGAGGAGATAAACAAGCCTCAAACTGATCCCTGTCGCTGGTAGATGTACGTGGCTCCATCTCCACTTAGAATCTCAGACTTAATTACTCCTCGATGCTGTCAGCAACGCTAGTTGCTTGCAAAGTGGGCCGACACGCGAGGAGAGCTACAGGGTTAAACTGTGAGTGTAATTCTTCAGTTGGTGGACTTGATTGTATCATGAATCATAATCCACTATGCGACGGTGGAATCCGTTGTCACCGGCCGGGCTCTTATACGTTGGTTTGGTTAGCAAAGGAATTAACAATGCCGCAACTTGCAAATTGTGTCTCCCCCGGCCCCTCTTTATCCATCTGATTGATTCATTGTGCTAAGGTAGCGCCTGGCTCCGCCGGCCTACATATCGATCTAGTTTAACTATGGTAATGCTCCTATTATTTCATTGGTTAGAACCCTAGGTGTGTTAATTAATACTCCTCCCGTTCTAAATTATAAGGACGTTCTCAGCAGAGTGAAATAAATAGCTAGCGATTTGGATGCCTACAATATTTAAAAGGAAACGTCAGAGCGGAGCTGTAAGAGAGGTAAGTTCCGTGCGAGACTATCTATTCATCCGTCGCGCTAGGAAATCTGACACCGTTCCAGCCAATAGCAGTCAGAGATGCTAGCGATTTGGGGTGCCTTAGGACGTCATAAGTCATTTTAATCTTTTTAATACATGCATTTTGTTATGTATCTAGATATATTTATATTTAGATATATACTTAAAAAAAATTAAAATAACTTATACTTTAAAACAGAAGGAGTAAACATTTAAATAATTTGAGCCCGGTTGAAGCAATATACTGTATATATGCTGCGACCACAAACCTGCAGCAATGATCAAGGAACAAACACAACAAACGGCCGTGTGTGTTTTTGTCATTCTTTTCAGCAGGCAAACAATAAAGTTTGAGTAAAATACACCAGCGGCCCTTTAACTTGTCAACCTGTCCCATTTTAGTCTATAAACTTGCAAACACGAAGAAATGGCCCCTGAACTTGTCAGCCTGTGTCACTTTGGTCTATGAACTTACAAACACGAAAAAGTGGCCCCTAAACTTGTCGTCCTGTGCCACTTTGGTCCGTGAACGTGCAACAGTAATTTTTGAAATTTTTCCATGGTAATGATATTTGTTTATTTCATAACTAATTATTGGTGCATGCTAAATTCATGAAAATTTTTGTGTAGCCTCTTCATGATGCATTCAACCTAGAAAAAAATATGAAACCTAGAAAAAAATAGTTTTTGCATGTTTTAAAATTATGTCTTTTAATTAATAAATGTAACTTTTATTATTTTTGTAGGCCAAAATAAATATTAAAAAATTATGAAATTGATTTATAGCTGTTTTATTATGATTTCAACCTGTACAAAAAGTTTAGGATGAAGTTAAAATGTTTAAATAAATTTCATGGGTTTTGTTATTCTCATTTGTTTTGGTAGAAATATTTTATTTTTCATGAAATAAAACCATCTTAAACAACAAAACGGAGTACACCATTGCAAAGAGCTCATCGAGATGATCAAAATTCATATATTATTTGTTATATTTAGAGCTCCGAATAAAAAAATAACAATTTCGTAAATTAAAAAGAAAGTGCTGACGTCATCGCTAATGTTAGCACAACAAACACTGCCATGCACGGCCTACCAGAGGCGGCCAAAGTGACACAGACAGACAAGTTCAGGGGCTATTTTTTCGTGTTTGGAAGTTTATGGACCAGAGTGGCACAGGCTAATAAGTTCAGGGGTCATTTTTTCGTGTTTGCAAGTTCATGGACCAAAGTGGCATAGACTGACAAGTTAAAGGACTGTTAGTGTATTTTACTCGTAAAGTTTTATGCCGCAGATGTTAAAAAAGCACAATAATGGTGGATGTATTGTAGTAGCCTCTCTGCATCAAGCAGAACCGGTAGACCAATAAAACCACCGTCGCGCGCCTACGTACTATCTCGTGTCGGTAGACCAATACCTGCAGCTTGCGTTGCGGCAGGGATGATCGAACCCGGCCAGTTTCCCCGCAACGAAACCATACGCGGGGAACCGCTCGAGAGCTTTCCCAAATATTCTACGCCACTGCGTGCGTGTCTCGACGCCGATTGGCGGATGGCGACAGGCTAGTTTTAGTTTTACCGAGCAACTTGATATAGAGATATCCGTCGTCGTTCTCCCGAGCCCGGCTGCTAGACAAGTGTTGGGTCCACCATCTCCTCTCTTCTACTACGTGTGACTCGAGAGTTGATCCTGAATCGGAGTGCACTTGCCGGGGCTGGAATCCGCCAATCGTGACGTCCGTCCCCCGCGGAATCTTGGCGGCCAAGGCAGATTACTTTAGGCGCAAAAGCGGCGGCGATTCGCGACGACGAGAGGGGTCGTCTCGTCGGGGTAATAAAAAAGAAAGCCGGCAAGGCACCGTGTGGGCGCGCACCAGAAGGGGATCTCAGTGGGCACGCGGCGACACGATCGCGAGCGAGGACGCGCGGGCGTCTTTAAGCGAGAGCGCCAGCTCGTCGTGGGTGAGATCGGCTTGCAGATCCATAGAGCAGGTACCACGACAGCCGGCGGGGCCCACGCCAACGAGGTGGCGACGGTGGCCTCGGCCGCCGCGTATGCCAGTCTTTGGTGGATCCATGGACGGATCTGGCCGGGCTCGCTCCCGGACGGGATCGCGGCCAGGTACGTGGGTCCAGTAGAGTTGGTTAATTAGCGGTCGTGAGGCAAGCGCAGCGAGGTTTCTGGGAAGCTGTACGTCCGTCCGGTGTTTCGATCGATAGGCTTCGGCCAGTCATTCGTACGTGCTGGTCACGGTGCATGGATAGATGCTGTCAGCATGTGAATTTGCCAGCGGCACGGCAATTTTTTTTTTTTTTTGCGTATAATTGGTGGGTGCATATATACAGGAGGTTCCACAAAAAACATAAGAACAAGAGTCCACGCCGTCGTACAATTTATTCTTCCAAGAGGACAAGATAACAGCCAGGGATCGACTAATCCACCCCATGCATGGAGGCAATTTTTCATCAATGTTAAGCATGCTACAGCACTGTCTATATCGTTCCACACGGTTCATTAGCGCTGTTATCCTGCCAAACGACCCTGCCATGACCCATCCTCAGATGGCATGACCCAAGTCTCAGCTCTAGTGTTGAGCTTCGAGTCTGAGGGATGTGAGACAACATATATATTATATAAATTATAAGATAACTTTGTTCTTAAAGATACATTGCTTTTAATTTATTATGTAGTCATATAGTTTTTTATATACATTGTTTTATTTATAAATCTAAAAGAAAGCTAAATGTTTTATAGTTTGGAATGACGGAGTTTGCAGCCGAGGGATGTGAACAATGTAACTATAGACAACAAAATATGGAATACGCACAAACATCTTATGAATATACTCACTCCGTTCCAGTTTATAAGTCATTTTGACTTTTTTGATACATCCGTTTTATTATACATCTAGATGTTATAATATTATGTCTACATATATAGCAAAATAGATGAACTAAAAAAATTAATGTCACTTATAATTTAAAACAGAGGGAGTAGTCACGACTTACTCAAGCTCGCTAGGTTCATTTTGTAGATATACAAATTCAAATTAAAAAAACAAAACAAGTCCAAGACGAGCCTAGCCACTAAATGAATGTAGGCACCTCGTGGGCCTCAAGCCCTTTTTTTTTTTATAAGCTCAAGCCTTTCTCTCTCTCTCTCTCTCTCTCTCTCTTTAATCAGCACCTCAAGCCTTTTTCTCTTGAGAGCCCGAGTGGTTTACCCATTGGGCTCTGCACTCACAGAACGGACCCACGACCACCGCACAAAAAAGCGAAGCAAACGGCGAGGACACACGCCACCGAGCCACATTCGCGGGCCGAAAGCATATCGTGGACCCCGGCTCTCACCACACGGCCTCCGACCTCCGCAGCGGAAGCAAAACCAAGGCGCGGGAGGCCGATCGCCGCCGCCGCCGTCTCAAGGCCAGGAAGAACAAGTCCGACGGCGAGGCCGATGCCCAGGACGCGGACGGGGGGAGCTTCTAGCTCTGACGCCAAGGAGAACGCCGATCCCATCCCCGATCCAGGTCAGCGATTTTCCGCGCCGCATCCTCCGTCTCCGCTTGCAAGTTAGGCACGCCGGCACGGGGCCTAAAACCTAGGATTTCTGAACGTGCTGGATTTCGATTTCCTGCAGGTGGAGATGGAGATAAGAGTACGTGCCGGAGAAGGCCGAGCTGGACGACCCTCTCCTCGATGACTTCAAGGACGCTGCCACAGAAGCGGCCAAGCCGAGGTATTTGGATTTACAAATTGTTTTTTCGGTCCGTCGATCGATGAGCCGGCCTAAACTATGTAGTGTTCTAATGTATGTTCGCTGACAGGATGATAAGAAAGATGAGGGTGCCACTGATGCCACAAATAAGGGCTCAGTGGATGATGATGACGACGAAGACGATGAGCAAGAGGCAAACAAGAAGGAAGGAGGGCTGTCCAATAAGGAGAAGAAGCTGGAGCACAGGATCAAGATTGCAGAGCTTCAAACAGATATGCTTGACGTTGTAGAGGTGCACTCTTATTTCCAATCAAGTGAACCTGCAGGCGGTAGCCAACAGTTCCATTTTGGGTTTGTATTCATCATATCTTTAGCACCAGCAGCTGTTAATTGTGCCAACTTTGCCCTGCAATAGTTGAAAAATTGCAAATTAGAAGCTTTGGCACACATCCAAAAGGGCTTTTGGTACTCAGTCTTCCTATAGGTCTTCCTCCAATTTGCATAAATGTGCCTTGTGCACATTCTATGTTCGCAATCTGGAAAATATTCAGCAACTGCATTAAGCAAACCCTTTTGTTGATCAGAAATTATAACCCAGCCCTTGCCACCAATAGGGATGTTCAGATCCTTCTGTAGCAGACCAAAGAACCAAGACCAAGAGTTTTCAGTCTCCTTCTCCACCACTGCCCAAGCTACTGGATATATCTGATTATTTGCATCCCTACCAATAGCACATATCAGTTCACCATTGCAAGCGCCCTTGAAGAAACACCCATCCACTCTTATAACTTTTCTGCATCCAGCAATAAAACCTTTCTTGCAAGCATCAAAGCAAATATATATTCTCTGAAACACAGGGAAATCATATTCAGGATCCAAGCACACTGCAATTGAGCTACCTGGGTTTGTCCTAAGTATCTCTGCTTGATACTGAAAGACCTTGGCATACTCTCCCTTGCATGACTCGTATATCCTTCTCATCACAATTGACTTTGCTCTCTTAATCTTGGACAACGAAACCTCTGCACCCATCTCAAGCAATACAGTATCCTTCATATTGAGAATCTTCCATGTGCTCAAATCTATCAGCTATTCTAGGTGCTATCACCAATCTATTATCCCTTCTCTGTGGGCACTAGTGAACATCATTGAATGTCTTCACCTTGAAGTAGTCTTTGTCTTTGGAAGCAAAAATCATCCAGGGGCACCCCTTCCATGAACAAATACATCTTATCCTATCCTTCTCATCTTTTGGGAAATTGAGGTGCCTCCTAGTAGCTAAACCATACTTGATGAGAGCATCCTTGAACTGCACCCTCCCAGCAAAGATCATACCAAGAGCAAAAGTGGGTATTGTTGCTTCACTGTCGAATCGTGGAAAACGGCTCGTCCTTCTTATTGCCTCACCCTCATCATCTTCCTCATAACTGTACTCGTCACTGGAATCCATCATTGGGGCTTCGTCGACATCGTCATCCTGCAATGCTTTTGCTTCAGCTGCAACCTCTTCAATATCCAACAACAATTGTTTAGTGGCTGCAGGGTTAGACCTTTGATTCCTAGCAACTGTCCTGAACTCATCCGCCTCTTCGTCAACATCTGAACTGATACCGGCGACATATTCTTCATCAATTTCAGTTTCACTTGCCTCCTCGTCAGGGTCAAATCCTTCTGAGCTGTCTCCTCCAGCATCTTCATCCCAATCAGCATCACCATCAACACCACCCTGCTCATCTCCATCTCCACTAGCATTCACCATTGGACCGCTCTTTGTAGGATAAGACCCATCTTGTTGTTCTACGCCTACATCACTCTTGTGAATCTGCACATAAATTTCGGCAACACCATTATCTATAACCTCTTCAGACATGATCTGGCATGTGTTTTCATCATTTAGAGGCCTCAAACCACTATTAAAATCTTGTCCAGGAAAAAGCCAGTAAAGTTGGACATTATCGTCTTGGGCAACTGTCACATGATCTGACAGAAAACCCCTAACTTCAGGCAAAGATATCTTGTCTCTGTCCAAGTGAGATAATCCAACGTATGTTTCATCAATGTAGATCACGTTGAAACCATCATAATCGAACCGTCCTCCAATATGAAACCTAATTGTCAGTACGTCTCCAGGATCCATTGCCCTGGTATGCAACAAAGAAAAAACTAATCTATAATTCCCCACGTAACCATATCCTTGTACAACAAGTACTAACTTGTGGGGGGAGATAAGTACGCACCTCGTAACTGCCGCCGATTCCCGGAGTTGTGTAGCGATTGCCGTCGAACGCCGCCGAGGGCCGCCAAACGCCGCGAGGAGCCGCCTGCCGAACAACGTCGAGGGCCGCCCAAAGCCTCGAGGGGCCGGCGAACGCCGCGAGGGGCTGCCGAGCGTTGTGACGGGCGCCGCCGCCGAGGGTCGCGAGGCCTACTATCAAACGCCGCCGAGGGTCGCGAGGCCAACTGCGAACGCCGCCGTCGGGAGTTACGTACGAGTCGCAAGGGTTATGTACGGGCCAGCCTAAAACGCTAGGGAAAAAACTTGCAGCCACGTTTGCAGCTTATGTGGCATGCCTAATTGCAAAACCACCTCCACATCACCAAAACCGGATTAGATTAGTGCCAAAAGGTGTTAAGTGCACCGGTTTGCAAAACCACCAGAGTAAAATAAACTAAACAATTCCTTAGGGGGTTATCTGGACTTCAATGAAAACACAAGGTAGTAATTTGGACTTTTTCCAATAAGAAAAGTGCATGCAGGGATGGCTGTAACAACTTGTGGTGGCTGGGCTTTCTGGTGCAATACTTGAGTGGGTTCTGTAGTCTGTATATTGGATCATTGAACTAGTTTATTTCACATCAGGCCGTCTTCAGTGGAATGGAATAGATTAAGGTCCAACTAGACTGCTAGAGTCCATGGCCTTAAATATTAATTCATACCACAAATACAAGTGCTTTTCCTAATTTTTGCAAATCTTACTGCAGTCTACGTACTTAAGGCACCAATATTTCTTATTCATATGTTAGTTATAACATTTCTTGTTTGTGTATATATTCAATTTCACTGTTATCTTGTTGTTTCAGTGGAAGAGAGGTATTGAGAAACAGCCTTTCCAGCTTCCTGACTTTAATTGCTGCAACTGGAATAGAAAAGATAAGATAGGTATCTTTCTTATGGTATCTCAGTAATTTTACTTCCTCTCTTATTCAAACATTTTCTTGTGGGAATGCTGCAAAACTATTCATACCAGTTTGGTCCATGAGCACGAACCGCCTAACTAATTTTGAAATGAATACACAGGCTTATATTGAGAAAGAGGATAGCAAGTTGAAAAAGAAACAGCGGGAGTGTATGCAGCCCAAAATGGGCAAAATTGATATAGATTATCAGGTAAACTTCCACCCACAAAGCGTGAAATGTGAAGTAGTTTGTGGCTTGTGTGCATCTATATGAGTAGGACCATGAGCAGACATATGTCTATTTTGTACTTTATTCCTTTGTCATATATATATATATATATTCACACGATATCTTGGTGTGTGGTTGTTGACTGTCGTCATGCCTCCATATCTGATCTTGATTCCTTGTATTAAGGTCGCAATCAATTCACATCTTAGTTTTCAGATTATTAGCAATTACTGGTGTTGATGTTTTATGAAGTATACTTATGCCCTAGATTTGGCTAGTTACCCGGTCTGGAGATGGCTGTCACACAGATGGATAGTCTTAACAATAAATTTGTTCTTGGCACTTGGCTGGTTTTGCATTATGCGTTCTAGAAATATTAGACAAAACCCAAGTTGTCTAATCATGGTGATCCGTATTATGAAGGCAAAGAATTTGAGATACGTATGGTTTTTGTGTTATAACTGCAAAGATAGAGCAAATACCTTCCAGATGTCATTGTGTGGTTTTGGTGCATGATAACACCATGTTTTTAACTTCTACTTAATTCAACAGGTTAAAATGAGGGAAATGAAGCCAGGCATGTTGTCTCGTGAGCTTAAAGATGCTCTTGGTATGCCTGATGGTGCCCCTCCCCGATGGCTTATAAACATGCAGGTTTGTTCTTTTAATCTGAATTCAGCTGTTCTCCTATTGATAATGCCTTTATTACTGGCTAACTTATCGATGTATAATGGTTCAGTGCTATGGTCCACCTCCATCTTATCCGCAACTGAAGATCCCAGGTCTAAATGCCCAATCCCCGCTGGTGCCAGTTTTGGTTATAGACCAGGGGAGTGGGAAAAGGCACCAGTTGACGAGGTATGTTTTCTATTGAAACTTTTTGGTGTTCTGCAGCAGTACGAACCTAACTACGATGTGTGTTTCACTTTATGTTTTAGTGGGTAAATACTGCAGAGTTCAGAGCCAATTTAGAAGCTGAACTTATTTATTTTCTTCAAGCTTGCAGGATGATCCTGTTGATCACAACAAACACTGGGGAGATTTGGAGGAAGATGAGGAGGAAGAACCAATGGAAGACGTGGAAATGGAAGACGGAATTCAGACTGTGATACTATCTCAAGGGTGATTTACTTTTATTTCTTTATTTTTTTTGGGAGAATTGGTTTGATAGCATTGAAAGATGACGACATTTGAAAAATACCATCCAAAGACGTCCGTGAAGGAAAGTACCACTGAAAGAATGATCTGTTACCTTAAAATAGCATTCGGTCACGGTTGCTGCCGTCGCCGTGAATCCCTCCGTTCAGGCACCCTTCTTTCCCAATCCAGCAGCTCCTCCGTCCTTATAAGTCCTTCCTCTAGCATGCGGCTCCATCGCCGGGGACAGGTCACCTCGCTGCACGCGCGCCGCCTCGCCAAGGTCGAGACCGAGCCGCCGAGGCCAACTCCATCACGGTGCGCGCCGGCGCGGGCAGCCTCGTGCTCGAGGCCGCCGACGGGCAAGCCATCAACCTCACCAAGGTCCTGACCCGGCTTCCCGAAGGTTACGGCCACGCAACAGACCAGGATGGCTTCCAACTTGGGGCATACTCCGTACGCGCGTGCACAAGGAGGGGCGCAGGAGCATGCCTGGCGCTCGCTGCTGCCAGCCCGGGAGGCGAAGGTCGCCGGGACAGCGGGGCCCGTCTCGTCTCGGGAAGGAACATCGAGGCGAGAAGGATCGAGCGGCCGATCTCCCTGCTTGCCGCAGCCTTCCTTTGCCTGTTTGTGCTCGCGCTGCATCTTTCGCGTCTCCATGCGCACACTCGCGTCGCCAGGGAGCAAGGACCCCACCCCGCGCGTGGAGACGACCAGCTTCCGCTCTCGTTCCAACCACCTGCGGCCGCGGCAGGGGCAGCTGTCCTGCCCCCGTGCGCGAGCTCCCCGGCGGGCTGGGCCGAGGCGTGTCTCCCTGGTGGGGTTAGGCGAACGCGCGCGAGCTCTGCAGCGGCGCTTGGCAGAGGCCGCGCGATGCGCGAGCTCCGCAGGCGGCTATGCAGGCAATGGCGCCGAGCCGCCCTCGGAACTACGGCGTCGCGACCATGGCCACGGGCGCCTTGAGCGGCGAGCGGACGCAGAGAGAGGGAGATGGCAGAGAAAAAGAGACAGGGAGAGAGAGCAGAGTGGCGGCGACGAATGCCTTGGTGCTGGTGGCGCTTAGCTCCGGCCTCCGGCGCGGCGTTGGCTTTGACGCGCGCGGGTGCTTCTTCGTGCTGACCGCACTCGGATCCGGTGTGTGGAGCTCCGGGCAGCAGCGTGGCGGCGGGCAGCTCTCTGGTGCCCGTGGCGGCGACGTACAGGTTGTTCTCCGCGTCCTCATTTGCTCCTTCTCGTTTCTGGGTTGAGTGGAGTCTCGGATGGATGCCAACAAACAACGTTAGCAACTAAAGTCACGGAGTGCTAGATTGCAGAACGGATACCCACTTTCAATGGTATTTTACCACACCATGAACTTTCGATGGTATTTTCCAAAAGACGTGATCTTTAGGTGCTATGAAACTAATTTTCCCTATTTTTTTTGTAGGCCCTTGGTTTTCCTTTCCTTATGAATTTTGTAATAATCCTATGGGAGCATTTAGCTATCTGTTGATAGTTTATTAAAGACAAATCTGTTAGCTTTTTTGACTAAGCTAGTATGTACATAAAAATACAGCACTAATCTTGAAGTAATCTTAAAGGATAACAAAATCCATGAGAAGAAAATCAGTCGAGAAATAGATAACAAAATCCTAATCTTATTTAGGCTTGTAACACCTATCCTTAATTTCCTGCTATATTCATATGTAGGGTTATGTCGCCAGTAGTTGCATACCAAGCCCTCAAAAGATTGTTGAGAATGACTTTTTGAATAAATATTGATCTCATGGTGAAAAAAAAACTCAATGGAAAGGAGCAACCTTGCTATTTTAATTAAAGGGATGAAGGGCTCGAACCTAGGATTCTGGACTGAGAACGAACTCGAGTAACAAGTCGTCCATGAGAGCATGGTATGCTCATTTTCTGTAATTAACTGAAAACCTATTATGTTATTTAAATGAAATTCCACAATTGTTAGACCACCGCATCACCATGTTTTTTTGCCACTTACAAAATAGCTTCGTCGTGCATAGCATAATTGAAGCATTGACACATTTTTTTTGACAACAACCAATATTATATATTACTGCAGCCGAATTATAAAGAGGTCTTCCGAGGAAGACCGGGATACATTAAGGTCCTGCGACCAGAAAAGTAGACAGCAACGTCGACTAAGACGAGGAAGAAGGCATTTATGCCGATGAGGGCTATACGCAGGGGCGTCAGAGACGCGTGCACCCAAATGGACTGACCGCGCAGCGTGACGGTTAAAAGAGGGTCGGAAGAGCCATCGAAGAAGAAACATCCTGGCAACCGAAAGATAATATTGATGACATTGCTGGAGGTAGATGAAGCTCAATCCAAAGACCTAGGTGGAGGGCAGAAAAATCGATCCGACGTCGAAGATGTAGCTGTCGAACCTGAGCAAGGAACTTTAGGACCAAGGGCTGCAGGATATAATAAAACTCACAAACATAGAGGAAAAGCATATGATGCTGTGGTGGGCCCCATGGAATGGATGAGGATGGCCACCGATTTTTTTGACCCGGAGCCCTGCTCCAAGACATGGAGAACTTCTAGCCGGACAACATCGACTCGTGCATGTCGTGCACGTAGCGGCCGTGGGGCCAATGGCGCAGGACGCGAGCCCCACCACGATCCAGAGACGAAGGAAATGTGGTGGACAACGAAGATCTGGATCGCGAGCGCCGCCGTAGCAAACTTTAGCGGCATCACCTCCGGCGAGCTGGACTGTGGCCCAGAACCCAGCTTCACTATCGGAGTAGCTCGATGAGGATGCCGATGGACGCTCCCGTGGCCAAGATGTTGGAGATTGACTCTTTGGCGCCCGGCTGCAGGTCGAGCTTGGCGGCAGGGACAGAGAAGCTCGTGTTCCCACGCATGTAGTCGGAGTAGATGCAGCACGCGGCGACACTTGTTGGGGCCTCGGCACGCCACCGAACGGAGGCGAGGCGTATCCCCGCCACACCCATGTAGGTCAGCAGAAAAAAACCAAGGTAGGACCGCCGCCACCGTTGCAAGTTGCAACAGCAGCAGCTCCAGCGAATTGGGCAGACAGGCGAGCGCCAGACGTGACCCCGCATCGACAGCAGAGGAGACACGGCTTGATGTAGAAGTCGAGCGAGGAACTTGCAGCCGATCCCCTTGAATAGATCGATGTCGTCAACACTGACCTGGCTGCCCTTGTACGCCTCGGTAAACTGCCGCAACACACCGCGCGTGGACTAGTAGTCGAGGCTGAGCAGGCGCATGTACACGAACAGGAAGTGGAATGCGTAGTCGAAGGTGGAGGAGCTGATGAGTCCGGTGGTGACAGCGCTACCGCGGAGCTCCAGGAGCAGCAGCTCCATGGCATCACCTCCTCTTCCACCGCGTCGATGTCAGATTCAGCCGGGGAGGAGTTGACGCCAGGTGACCACAGGGACAGAAGGCAAAGCACGGCGCTGAAGGAGAGGAGCTGAACCACCCCTAATTCGTCGTCAAGCTGAGCCATGGCAGGATTCACAACTTCATCTTGAAAGGTTGAACAAGGTAAACCGGCAATCTCGGCCTTTATTCTAGAAGAAAAACTCTAAAAGGAAAAGAAAGGGAAACGATCCGGCCCACTCACCCTCGTCGTCGGCAAGGTCGCCGGAGCGGAAGGGTAGGGGGTCGGCGGCGGATCAGGTAGCTTTTGCCTGGCGGCGAGATCTGGATAGGTTCTGGAATGGAGAGGGGGAGGAGGGGAAGAAAAATTGATTACGGCAAGCTGCCCGGTACTACTGTGAGAGTCAAGCATTGACACATTGTGTTCATGACCTTTGGGGCCTGCATGCACAGACCTGGAGCTGTGCGCAATTTTGTTATTATTTTGGATTAAACATCATTTTAATTATTTTATCCCAGAAACTCCAAATCTATATAGATACTTTACACCTCGTGATGCTACTGTGGATGAACAGTAACGGGCGGCGATGCAAGACTCAGTGTTTGTAATACTGTTCATCAATTGTAACGGGTATACTGCTCCTTAACGGGCTGGAACTGTTCCATAATGGATTTTACTGTTACCTAACGGGTTTGGTACTGTTCCTTGACGGGTTATCACTGTTCCTTACGGGTTTAATACTGTTCTATAATGGATAACACTGTTTATTAACGGGTTTGTTACTGTTCCAAGACGAGTTTAACTATTTTTCAAACGGGTTATTTACTGTTTCATGACAGGTTTGCTATTCCTAACCGGGTTTGGTTACTGTTCACAGATGGTTTTTTTTCTTTTTTTTTTTGCCCTTTTTTCCTTTCCTCCTTCCTGTTTTTCCCCCTCTTCGCCTCTTGCCCGCGCGCAGCGCGGGGCCCTACTCTATTTCTATATGGATCTCGGAGTTAGAGCTGTGCCAAACAGAACTGCAAGTCCCCAAGTACTACACCAAAAAATGTTTACTCGTTACAATGGCCAAAAGCCCAAAACATTAAAATATTTACTCGTTACAATGGCCGAAAGTCCAAAACATTGCATAGTTTTCATGCAACCTCGTTCCAATGCCTCCCAAACAGTGCAAAGTTTTGGTCATCATCTGAACTCTTGACTGTTCCTATCAGATGGTTTTTGTGTAAGCCGCTTGGGGCGCACTGCATAGAAGAACAACACACAGCAGCTGATAATACACTCCTATGAGGTAATTTCTTGCATCCTTCATGTAACAACTGACGGAAAGAAGGATAGCATTCCCTTAAGTTAATGACTGACCGAGAGCTTCTCTACAATGTAACAGTTATACAGAGAGCTTATATACAATGTAACAATTAGGTTTTGCATCCCAGTGAGGTTCAGCATACATTAACCAATGGGAATACGAATCCTAAGCTGACATTGGCCGCAGCTGTCGTCGATGCACCGCTCAACAGCGACGTCTCTGGGACAGGAACACCCTATTACATACTTGTCCAACCCCATGCACCACTTGTGGCTGAGATAGGCGCCGCAGGAATTGCAGAACACCGAGATCACTGGCTGTGCGGTAGCATCGACAACGGTACGTGCAGGTGCGGGTGGGGATGGAGCAGTCGTCGTCGTCGTCCTCCCACTAGGCCCAACTTGTCCACTGCCGCCGCCGCTGCCCGAGGCCGTCGTCGTGGGGGCATCGCAATTGACGAAGGGGTTAACGAAGAACGCCAAGTGAAGCATCGACTCACACACCACCAGCGTACAGAACAAAAGCAAGCATGCGACCACGTCCTGCGCGCTGAGCTGGTCCTTCATGCTGAGCTCCAAGCTTTATGTCTTGCCACAGGAACCAGAACAAGAACAAGGGCAGGGCCGTCACTGCCAACACCAGCGGATCCTGCGATATATATACGTCCACATTGATCTCATCAACCTTATATATATGGCGGCGCTCGATTTGTATGTATACAATTATATATGGATGTAAAATAAATTCCCATATTCCCCGGTCTCGCGGATGTTGCCGATTAAGCAAGACTGGAGATTATTGAATGTATTCCTTGTGCGTACCAAATATTTGCCCGATCTTGTTTGTTCTACATAAGCGTTGCAATGGACGGAGAACACTTGCGCTGAAGACCTCGGCCCATGTGTATCCGTCGAAGTAGCCTCGTTCCTGAATCCTCTTCAAGGGCGCCGGCGCCGACGCCGGGGCAGACGACAGCTTCGTCGATCTCTGCCCTGCCGCATCCATGGCGCTAACGCGGGTTCGTAGATCGATCTCTGCTTCTCTGCTAGTGTTCGTACTAGATTTCAGGTCTGGAGGGGTTTGCGCCGTGCAGATTCCGTATGGAAATTGGCAATGGCTCTATTTATACTGATGGGCCCTTTATTCTCCGAACGGCCCAAATAGTAGGAGTACAACAAGGGTTCTTTGGAAGGCCCTTTTTTTTGTTCATCAATCATCATAGGTTTAACGGTAATTGCATGTTACGTGCGTCCGGACGGCCGGACAGCCGGTCCGGCTCCTACACAGGTACTATAGCGGCCGTTTGTTCATTGCACGCACGCACGCTGTACGCACACACGCTGCAAGCACACCTGGCACGCTGCAAGCACACACATTGCATATGCACGCTCGTTGATCTATTTTATTTTTTTTTTCTTACTTTCTTTCTGTGCTTCAATTTTTTTTCTTTTCTTTTTTTTTACAACATGTTTCTATGTTGTTTGGTATTTTCTGAGTTTGTTTCAACGTATGTTTACAAATTGTTTTAACATATGTTTTTGGGTTGTTCAATATATGTTTAAGGATTTCTCCACGAACAAGGTTTACTGGGTTATTTTTAACACATGTTTTTGGGTTGTTTCAACAGGTTCTCAGAGGTATTTTTAACATATGTTTCTGGTTCATATGTTCCAGAGTTGTTTCGACAACATCCCGAATGCGTTTCAACAACTAATTTCTGGGGTGTTCTAGTAGGTATTCCGTGTTATTTCAACACATGCCCCGTATTTGTTTCAACATAGCCTCTTGGATTGTTTTAAAACTAAATCGAGATCGGCTGTACATCCAGATAAGAAAAATATTTGTTTAAAGAGTTGTCAAAATATATACATATGACGTCTTGTTTTGAAAAGCTTATCACGAGAAACACGATGATACAATCGGATTTTAATTATGATATTTGGTTGATGAAATATGACTTTTTTCACCTTGCATGTGCACGTACACAAATAACCAACGCTGAATATGTGCAGCAGGGCGGGCAGGAGCCCCGGCGTCCGGACGTGCTCACGGCGCCGGACGTCCGGAAGCTACTGTGTAAGTTTAATAATCGTGCTAAAAATTATAATAACCATATTTGCCGAAAGAAAGATCAATTAGGATACACTATGCCCAATCTGTAGTAGGTGCGACGAGGATGGGAGTCACCTTTTCTTCAAATGCAAAACAATTAAGGAGGTGTGGCTTCTGAATTTAGAGAGAGAGAGAGCAGTAATGGCAAAAATGGAGTCAGCACTAGCAGTAATTCATTATATTCTACAAATGAAGATGGATGTAAAGTACATGATATTGATTACTCTCTGGATGTGGTGGGCCGAGAGAGAAATTCTATACGAACTGGAGGTAAACGAAGATGTGCTGCATTGATTGCTCAGTCAGTGCGCTTGCTTGCTGGGGAGGTGATGCACATGATGAAGGAGCCAAGAAAACCAGCATCGAAGGAGAAAGCGAGATGGATGAAACCGCCTGAGGGGACTCTGAAAGTTAATTACGATGGCTCTTTCTCTGCTTCCACTAGAGCTGGTGGTGGGTGGGGCTTTGTGATTAGAGACTGTGATGGAGATGTGGTGGTGGCGGGAACTGGAAGAGGAAGGTTTTCAGGCAGCAATTGATCAGGATATTTATTGGTAATCTGATAGTAGAAACAGATGCGGTGCTAGTCAAGCAAGCTATATTGCGGCTCATAGCAAGCGCAAATCTATCCTTTACCATTATAGGCCTTGTTTTAGTTCGCGGAATTGGTTACCGGATTCGGGAGTTTAACAGTGCACGTATCACCTCAGCGCATATTTCGTTTGTATTTGGTAAAAATTATTTAAATTTTAACAAATTAGATTTAAAATGTTCGTCTCATAAAATATAACAAAACTGTGTAATTAGTTTTTAATTTTATCTATATTTAGTACTTCATATATGTGCCGACATTCTTGATGTGACAGAAAATAAAAATTCTATATAGTAATTTTTGGGTGAACTAGGGAACTAAACAAGGCCATAGCTACAGTTCTGACTCGAAGTAGCAAGCCGCCATGCCCCATGCACAGTGTCATGGCATGGGCATCCATGCACACTTCACTTCAGTATTGTTTCTATGCAGCTCACCGTCTTCCAACAGGTTCGTGGCCTATCCAGCCCCCAAACCTGTACACGCATCACGATAGGGTGCCGGCCACGAAACGAGTTTCTGGAAACAAATAAAAAATGGGAAACAAAAACACCTTGGACAGAGCCGCCGCTCCCTCGCCGCCGTCGCCTGGATCCGTGACGTCGTCCCCCCCTCCTCCAGTTCCACTGGCCGCCGCACCGGCCCCGGCCCCATCCCCGCCACCTGCTGCGACGCATCTGCTCCTCCTCGGCTCCTCTTCCCGATCCACATCCGCATCGTCCCTGGCCACATCGCCACCACCGCGCCGCGCCCCGCAGCCCGCCTCCGGCGACGCCGCGGTGAGGACGAAGCCGCCGAGGGGTACCGCAGCGACCACGGCCCCGGCCCCGTTCCCCTGCTGCGACGCCTCCTGGCACGGTGCGCTGCGGCCGGACGAGTCGCCCGCACCCTCCGCGCGCCGCGGCACCGCAGCACCACCCGCGGAACCGCCTGCGGCCTCCAAGGGTTGTGCGGCGTGGCACCTTGGCACCGCGGAACACCGACGCGGCTGCGCCCTCAGTCTGCCCGCGACTCCACCGGACCTCCGGCCCGGTTCCGCGTCCATCCCGCCTGCACCCTCGGCGGACACCACGGTGCCTATCTCTCTCCGATCCCATCTACTACTAACAAATGCGTCACCCATGGATGATGCACACCACGTGCTCGATGATTTGCCTCTACAGCAATCGTTCTTGCTAACAAATAACCATGCTCAACTTTCTGCAGGAACAAAGATGCAGATGCACATATATACCCCTGAAAAGGAGTCCTATCGGCCCCCAGCGGGGATGTGCGAGTCTCAACCGGCTGCGCTACCCTCGAGGTCTCCTGATCGCCGCGAATGGACATCTTGGTGAGTTCGCCTCGACCTGCTCCTCTTTCGCGCAATAATCTTTCTTTGATATTTCAGGTTGCCAAATTATGTTCGGAACACATGACAGGTTGCTATAGTCATTGGATCTTGATATTTGTTTGTGATATGGTACTATTTTAGAATAGGCAGAATTTATGTACCAATAGTTTGAAAACATCAGATTCACAACATTCATTTTAGTCAGACAAACACATTCACATTTGGTTTCGATAATGGAAATTTCGTTTCAGAGTTGAAGCACGCTGCCACTGATGTATATTGTTCCCTGATACAGGATGTGAATCTTGATGGTCCCTCTGAGCTGCTTCGAACTCTCCGGGTTGCATCCACACATGCTGAAGAATAGGACTGAGCTGGTAGATTTCGGCACTAGCACGTCATGTATTTGCTCTATCACTGCTTCTTTCCAGAACATCCTTTCTGAATTTTAGTAAGAATTTGTCATTCACAGCATATGTAGACCCATTCTGACTTTTACCAAGAAGATGGGGAGCAAGCCAAATCATACATATGATCTAGGGACAGCCTGAGGTACAGCTTATTTTGCAGGCTTAGATTTTCTTCACGACAAATCTCATCTAGGCTTTTGGAGTGATCTTTTTAAGCTTTTACATAATGCTTACTGTGTTTATGCACTGTAGATTTCACTGTCACCTCCTAATTTACACACATTTAATTTACTGTCAACATTGTGCAGTGCATATTTGAAACATTTAGTATTTTAGCTAATGCTTGATGTATTAGGTTTCTTGCTGGGTCCTTCTACAATATACAGCGGCATCAAGACTTCCTTTCTCTGGTCTGCCAGTTCAGGTAACCAGCGGCCAGTAAACAATATGACTTTCCAGCTGCGTAAAAATGCTTATAGAAAGCAATTTTAGTATACAGTGATGTGAACATAAGTCCACTTATTTCTACACGTTTTGTCTTCATCATGCAAAGCACAAGCCTACCTACTTGCAACGAATCAGACCTGCACCGAACCCTCATATCTGCCTCAATAGCGTGGCCTATATGGTTTCAGTTTCTCAGATGTTTTGCTTAGAATATGCTAGAGACACCTAAACAAAAGCAAGAAATTCAAGATTTCCTCCTCCCGTTTGGAGCAATCGCTTTGTGTGTTATTATGAGAAGAAGATTGTACAGTTTGATTTAATCCGCAGACACCAGTACTCAACAATTCTGATATTATTCGGCTGTTATTACTCAGCATACTCTAGCCCGCGCAATTTGGGTTTATGCTAGTTTTATTAGTTTTCGTGTTTCTTCGGTTCCTAGAGATTGTAATAGAGTTGCTTATGAATTGGTAGCTGCATACTAATGTAATTGTTGCTGAAGAATCTTCAGCTCATGAGTAATGAAAATCACCCATGTTTCCACAAAAAAAAGGTTTTATTACGGGCATTGTAATACTGTCTTGTCATCAGAGTCTACCAAAGGGCCCGTGAGTAGTTTTGTAAACATATTATGAGAGGTAAAATGTAGTGTGACTATATCTATTATCTATTACCCCTAATAATAAATTGAAAAAATTTCAGTCTGTCATTTTCTTTCGCCCCAGCTTTTCTTCCGTGCGTCGTTGTCCGTGTCAGGGTGGGTTACGATAGGCTGATTCACGTTACTCCCTCCGTCTGCAACCGTAGCATTCAATTTTTTTTTTCCCAAGAAAGACTGCACTCCTAGGCGTCCTGTCATTTTACCAGCTTGTGGGCCATATGGGGCAGCTTAAAAATCAGCCACACGCCTCTCAAGCGTGGAGGGCCAGAAGCATCTCATCCACTCGTTTGCCCAACTGTACAAGTCTAAAGCTTCCAGAGATTTCGGCGCGACACAAGCAACAACACAACATCCAAAGATTTTACAAGGGCATTATTGTAATTTTATATACATCTGGGCATTCGTGCGACGTCTTACGATCGCAGTCTTTAGCGGGGCGGAGGGAGTAGAAGGTAAGGGAAGAAAATAAAAAGTAATACATGGTTCTCGATATAAAAATATGAATAGAGAAAAAAATATGGAAAGGCATTAATTATTTTTGAAATATATTAGAGTTTCTGATGTAAAAATTTAAATTATATATTTATAAAATAGAGATATTGTAAAATTCACCAAAAATCATAGAAACATGGTAAAAATGTCAAACCGGTTTTGTTTGTGTTGACACTCAAAACTGTTCCATGGTAAAATTGCAGATCCATGGTAAAATCGAATTCGGCACTGGAAAGGGCGTCGGACGTGCCATGCAGGGGCGCCGGACGCCGCCCAGAGAGGGTCGCGCGGGCAACTGAGCGCCGGTCATCCGGCGCGTTGTCCGAAACCGGTTCGAATCCGGTTTTTGGTAACTTTTGACGTGGGAAACTTGACGTATACGAGTTAGAGTTGTTTTTCACCGGGATAAGACCACCCCCCTCTCTATATATGAGAGGATCGTGGCCGATTGATCCCATCATCTTCAATCGATCAAAAAACTAATTTATCTTCTATTTTCTACCTCTCAACCCCTCTACTTGCTGTTCGGTAACTCTCCCGGCGGGATTATCGGCAATCCTAGGCGGTCTTGCCAGTCCTAGGAGATCCCCTACGTGCCTCCTCCTGACGGATCCTTTCGAAGGTTGTTCTAGGGTTTACCCCGGTCTTCAACGAGCTCTACACCGGCCTATCGATCTCTAGATCGGTTTGCCGGTTGCAACCTCAAGGGCGTCCAAAGCCCACCGTTAGTGTGCTTGGTCCGGGGAGCGATCTTCGGCGTCAACAGTTAGTTTCATAAAAATGTGATTTATCTATAGATGTTTTATATGTTGTTAGATTATGCTTAAGATATATTTGAAACTAAATAATTATACGCTTTGCGATGGAATAAAAAATATACCAAGGTGTTAATTTTTTTCTTTTACCTACCATGTCCTGTATGATATTGGTCAGCGGCTAGGGTTACACTGGCCTATGGAGCATGTCGTCATTGTGTCCGTGAAAACGACTCGGGCATGTCGTGGATGCACAGGCGTCGATGCAGCTGCCTGTTCGGATGTTGAAGACGCAGCTGGCACAAATGCCAACGCGGGGTTGCCAAGACGCCACATGCACAGGCGTGTCAAAGCACTCAGGACTCGGCAACCAGTTGCGACCGTGACGAGACCGTGCTCTATTAGCTGATCCATGGCGGTCGCAGTCATTTAGACCATTGGAATAATATAGATTTATGGCGGGAAAGCTCCTGTTGCAAGTCTCAATAGAGGGAAAGCTCCTGTTGCAAGGCTCAATAGAGGGGCAACGACACATGCTCCATGGCGGTCGCAGTCATTTATGCCATACTTTTATTTTTACTATGATTTTTTAAAGATTTAGGAGAAATAATAATAAAAAAAGACAAAACCCTATTACTGTAGTAAAACCACCATTGGAAACCGCTGAAAGGATAATTTGACCGGTTTTAGAAAGTTTTGGGGTGTAAAGTAGACCACCCTTGATAGGTTGGGGGGGGGGGTTTAAATAGACATTTTCCTTTAAATTTTGTCATGTCTTTTGTAATTCAGTGGCCCAGATTTATCTGAGCTGTTAATTGTTAGAGGTAAGGGGGAGTACCATAGCATTTCCCGTCTTAGTAGGAGTAAGATCTGTTAATTAATTAACATGATGTGACAATAGGACTCCTATCTTTTGCAATGGTGCTATGCATACTTCTATATACATAGCTGGGCTACGTCAGTTCTGCTGATCAGGAAGTTTGATTTTGCCTGATCCATGCAGTGAGGGTGCCCATCAACGTGCATATACAAGCATGGTGATCAAGGCTTTTATTTGAGACTACGACGAACACACCAACAAAACAAACATTGATGTAGCGTCAACACAAGTAACTATTAAGGGTCAAGCTGGTTAACAAGTTTATAAGCTCAGAAAACAGAAAATGCACAACAGCGTACAGTTTGTTTGATGGGCATGAAAACTACTAGAAGGCAAAGGACGGTACAGCAGTACACGTATGATTCTACGGCATGGGGTTAATAATTACACCAGCTTCATGGTTCCAATGCTCTGCAAGTTGGTTCTGCACCATTTCCTTGAGTTTATCATCATCCATCCGAATTTCCTTAAGGCTTCTGAGAAACCGTAGCCCACCCGCTTGCAACTCCAGGCTTGTAGAACCTCGAGTCTAGGCATTGCCTCCTCTTCAAATCCCACCGATCGGAGGGACGACAGCTCATGCAGCTCTAGATGCAAGAGACTACGGAAAGACGACCGCCGGAAGCGGAGATGGAGCTCCGTGAAGGAGTCCGTGTGAAGACGCAGGACTGCAAGATTTGGTAGCCTCCCGATGATTTCCACGGCATCTTGCTTCAGCATTGCTTCCTCTAGCTGCAGCTTGGATAGGTTGGGAAGCCCATGGATCCATTCAGCTACCTTGGCTAGCTTGCAACGCATCTTGAGGCTCTCAAGACATCTTGGTGGCGACAGGTCCTTACCCAAACACTGGTCTAACACAACTTTTCTTCCTCCATTTGCAGCTCGTGCTGATCTACTTACTGATAGAGACAGAAGTCGGCTGTGTCCAGCTATGGAACGCCAGAACATCTCCATGTTTGTATGGTCGACACCGACTACTCCAAGCTTCCGCAGCTGTGTAAGCCCTCGGAGCTCTTCAAAAGTTGCGGCCTTTCCACGTGCAACATTGACCACACGAAGCGTGTGCAGGGCCCTCAGTTTGCGCGTGTCCTGTTTTAACATGATGTGGCAGCGGTATAGGTAGCGTATGCCATGCCTGCAGCTCACACCATCCTCGAAAATATATCCTTCCCTCCTCGCTACACGCAGCACCTCAGTGACCGGGTGGAAACACTTTTGGCAATGGCGATGCAGACAGCGAGAGCCCCTTGTGCAAAGATGAAGTACACTACTGTAACACCACTTGAAAGCTGAACAACAGCAGCAACCGAAAAGAAAATGAAATAAACTTTGCCGAACTATCCCCCTCCTAGCCTTAATCTTTGGTAGCCCAGGTAGCCTGCGTTTCTGAACATTTAATAAGCCAGATGCATGCAGGTATTGTAGTTTCTTAAGCTTAGCAACGGCAGCTGGCAACGTCCATATACGTGTACCTCTGACATCTAATGTCTGCAGTTGCCCAAGATTTTCCAAGGAATCTGGTAAGCTGAAAATACCTTTACATTCTCGCAGAGAAAGATACCTTAGGTGAAGGAGTTCACCAATTCTATCTAGGTGATGGTCTCTCAGTCCAGTCGTGTGCTCCAGATCCAGCACTCGCAGGAACCTCATCTTATTGGATATAAAAAATGATCTCCACTCTCCAAACACGGTCAATGATCTCACGTGTGATAAATCGAGCATCCTCTGCATCACATCTTTATCCCTCTCCCAGTTGCTGTTTATACTGAGGTGACGTATGGCGCCTCCTCGTGTGCTGCTGCTGCCCAAGCTGCCTCCTTCTTCTAGTGTATACACAAGGTTTTCCTCTCTTGCCTTCGACACGCAGATCTCACGGATGAGGCCGTGAATCTGGCCACAGGAATAGACCTTCCCAGGAATCCAAATGTCCATGGATAGGATCATACTCCGATCAACAAGTTCCTCAAAGTGTTTGTCTCCAACTTGTTCTGCTGTCAGGTGCTGCATCTCTCTGCAGTAGCCCTCAGCAATCCACCTCCTCACCAGACTTTTACGCTGGATTATGTGGCCCTCTGGAAAAATGCACAAGTATAAGAAAGTTGCCTTTAGATGGTATGGCAGACCATCATAGCTCCGCATAACCACAGCCTTTATCATCTTAAGCTCATTATTTATATCCAGCTCTGTGCTTAATCCATCATTTAGCTTTCTCCATTCCATTGCAGTTTTAGGCTTATTTGCAAGATAGCCCCCTATATGGTCGATATTGCAAGGGGAAGTCCATCACATTTCTTCACGATAACTTTAGCTTGATTCAGCATTGCAGGATGCAAATCAAAACTTACAGCATTCTTGAATACCTGAACAAAAGCATATCAATCAAGATGGTTAACAACTCATAATGAACAATGAATTCTACACTGAAACTATATATCAATTCAATAGAAGCTCAAGATGATTAAACAATATTTCAAAGAATGGGGTTTTAACTTGGAAGGGAAATGGAGGAAAAGAAAAGATCAGCAAACTGAACTAACTGAATTGGAAAAAGTGGAGGAAGAGGTTGGACTAATTAGTGAACAGAGAGAGAGAGGAAAATATGGTTGTTATGTGAAAATCTTAAACTTCTTGACCAAGAAGAGACTTACTGGTACGAGAGAAGCCATGAGTTGTGCCAGGAGGGAAGAAAGATAAGAATTGGTTGATTTAGAATTACCTTCTTCAGGAAGAGTTCAAGGGCAGCATCATCATCCAGGCCTTGAAGGCTGAAGATATTTTCTTCATTTTCCGAACAATATTTTGCAACAAAACTTTCTCTAGTGGTGATGATTATCCGGCTAGCGTTGACCAAGTAATGTTTAATGGAATCCCATTCTTCCCTTGAAGACAGATCATCAATAACAATGAGGAACTTTCCTGTCTCAAGAAGTCCAGATATCTTTGTAGCCAACGCTTCACATCCCATTGCTCCAATGTTAGCTTTCTCTGTCACTACAACAGCTTTAGTTGTAGCTTCCTCAACCTTTTTTTGAAGTTGCAAGGCCAGATTCCGGAGGAATGCATGAAGACTGAAAGGATGCAAAATGGTGGCCCAAGCACGTTTCCAGCCACCAAGTTCTTGGCTACGATACACACTTCTGACTAAGGTTGTTTTCCCAATACCACCCATCCCCCAAACGGAGACTACCTTGAAGCTGTCATTTGACTGACGAAACAGTGAATCAATAAGTTCTTGCTTTCCTGTTGATCTCCCAACAAGAATGTCTTCAGGGATGACTGTTTTTGTTGTGCTACGATTAATCTTCTTTTCAGTTCTTGAGGTTGTGTACATTACAGTTTCTCCACTCGCACCGATTGGCTGTTGTCCCCCTTCCTCTTCTTCTATCTCAGAGGTGAGCATTGATGACCTGCTCCCTGTAGCAGCCACGGCTGTTGATTTCGAGATGGCCTTAGAAGAATCGGTTTCAGGCTTCTCAAACTACAAATGGATCAAGATGTGAATTAATGTTTTGTGCGTCCATTCTGCTGTTATGTTAACATGTACAGATATTACATATATATTTTCACAAAAAAAAGATAAGGATGGTAATTCACACTCTGAATTCAACAAGTTTCTTGATTTTACTATGTGCTAGAGGTGTAGACAGAGGACCTCTACGTTAATGCTCATGAAACATATTAGGAAAAAAAAATCTTAGAAGTGACCTTAAATTAGAAAGCTATGGCATCGATTAGGTAGACTGTAGTCATTGGATCTATTTTTTAACTAAAAGTATCCATCATTATCATTACAAAGTAATATATATAAAGCAATTTACCTTAACATACATCTAAAGTGTCCACCCTCTGGCATTACTAAACATGATCAGAAGTAACCTATAAATTTAAATTCAAATTTAAAATACACTTATATGTCATTATGATATATAATCTAACCATTTTAAAATTTACATCCAAATTACCCATGCTACTATTATGATACATAGTTTAAGCAAAATTTGTATCAAACTACCCAACTATTTTATTATTAAAATGAACTAAAATATCCATTCAAATTTACAAATGTACTATATGTGCAAACTTTTATTAAAAATAATTCAATTGTCACAAACTGACCTTATATATAGATTTTTAAATCAAAAGGTTTTATCACTATTAATATATGAAAAACTAAGTTAAACTAAACATGTATGATGTGTCATTATAAATATAGATCATATATAACGTGCATTCATGCGTAGTTTCTCGATCATGAACATGCGTAGTTTCTCGACCATGAAAACTATTCATCGATCGACAACTCAAGTATAAATGACCTTAACAATTCAGTCAAAAACTTATTACTATCTACTATAAGATATGTTTAAGATAATATATATTTTTGCCAAAGCAATATTACAATATGTATATTAATATCATCAATGTAAGAACTCTATTTTCTATAAAGAAACTACGGGTAACATCCACAAGAAAGAATCGGGTTGATGCATCCTAAATCCTTGATGCTAACTTATCAACCTTGACCAAGGTGAAGTATAGCAAAATATGGTTAGCATATCCACTCCCACCACCCCCAAACCCCCAAATTCTCTTTAGAAACATTTGTCTTCTCCATAATCTTTTCAAGGGTAGTGTTGTTGTTTTTTCTATTAGAGCCTCTTTGGATAAGCTCTGGCTTATTGCGGCTCTTGCCATGTCAAACGGCTATCTAAATAGCAGCTCCTTGTAAGAAGCTCGGAGGAACTAGAGCTATTTTTCAATTAGAAACTAGAGTTATGAAAACATGAGTTCTCCAAGGTCCTTATGACATATTTGATATAAATTATTACCGACATTACTAATAGTAGTAAAATAAAATAGGCAAAAGTAACATCCTAGTACGTATTTGTCTACATCACGAAACCTATGACATTGCAAAAGTAATCTAAAGCAAATTTATATAAGAATACCCTTCGCCATTAATAAATAACTATGTGCAGAAGCTTGTGTTTAATTACCTTGTGGTGGAACAGATAAAGAACATGATCTGATGACAGCTGCTTCAGTTTGGAAAGTTGGTACGGTTGCTCAGTGCACAAGCTTGCAATTTCAACTTGTGGCGTGGCGACGATAATTCTGCTACCGTTCTTCTTATCTGGAAAGTAGGTTCTGATGCAGTCCCACTCATCTATCGTGGAGAGACCATCGATGACGATCAAGTATCTGTTCATGGTCACATGTGCACCAAACACATAAACCATGTCGCTTTGTTTCAGCTTCTCCATCTTCAGCAGAACATTGCCCCCAACAGTTGTCCTGTCTTCATCCTCAGTAGACTCCTGCTCTTGAGAAGAAGTATTAATATTTGCATAGAACTGCCTCACAAGGCACCGGAGGAATTATTCTGGATCGAACGGGTGCATCAATGTCACCCAGGCACGGCATCCAAACCTAGCCTTGGACGATGGGTCATCGTAGGCCTTCCTCATCTCACACGTCTTCCCCAGATCGCCACCTGTTCCCAAACGGAGATCACTCGGAGGTCCACCTCATCGCTGATGATCAGCTGTTTAAGGTCCACCTCCGGCTCCGTGTCGCCCCGCGCCACCGCCTCGTGGAAGGCCAACATTGTTTCACCTGCAATATCCCCATGCTCAGGCCCAAAAGCGTCCTGTGCCGGCGAGACATCCTTGATGAGGCGGTAGCGCATATTCCGGTTGCTCACTTCCTCCACCTTGGCCTTGAGCTCCTTCACCTCCACGGCGATGCGGCGGCGGTCGCACAGGTTCCGGGGGATGCTGATGCACCCAAGAGAGCAAGTTTTGTCGCGCTCCGCGTAGACTGTGAAGTCCAGGAGGCTGTCCTCGACGTTGTAGGCCACGTCCCGGACCTGCTTGACCCAAGCGGTGCGCACCTTGTTGTTCCGGTCCCGCTCCTCGTCAGCGGCCATCAGGAAGGACTGCATCATCTCCAGCTCGTTGGTGATGAAGCTCACGTCGCTCTCGACGCCAAGCTGCAGCGCCATCTCCTCGGCCGTGCTGGACATGGCGTAGTCAAGCGCGCCATCCAGCACGGCCTTGCCAATGCTCACCGCCGTCGCCTCCATGCGTTGCCCGACTATCTCACCGAGCTCTCAAGGTTAGGTTGCCCGTTGCGAGTACCGAAAGAGGAGATTGCTGTGGTCGAATCAGTTCTACGAGGGTACATACGTGTTTATGAAGCTGGACCTGGAGGAATGCCTTGCATCGTTCAGTGTTAAAGACAGCATCTCTGATCGCCGTGGGCACGCTAGAAACTTTACTCTCGCATGCTCGTTGCTTTGTTTAGGCATTATTGATGCACAGTAAAAGCATCTTTAACTTTAAGAGTTTTTCTTCAACTTGCTCTCTAGATTCTTTCGGCCTTTCAATGATAACAATTTATATCTCTTATAAAGATAAAACCCACCAGCTATTTTTTTCATACAAAATGACCACATTAGTATCCACTTAACAGCACATTAGTACATTCTATCTTGCCATGCAAAGTGTCCACGTCATCGTCTACTAACACATACTACTACGTTTCATTCAAGCTATACATATTAGCAAACCATTCCATCATTTACTAACACATATTTAGTTATCACATCAAAATGCTAAAAAGCATCCACTAATATGTATTATGATATTTATTCAATAATATCAACACAACTAGTATAATTCGAGAGAGCTAGTCTCACTCTCTATCCTTGGCTAGCGGAAATAAAAATCTAAGTTTGAGTGGCCCCGCAGCAGTTGCTCTAACAATTCTAATTGTTGGACTCACCAAAACTAAGATATTATTTCACATAGCCAAAATAACTATACTCCGACATGTGTTCTTTTGTTTCTTTCGTTTTTCGTGAACTGCTATCTCTCAACTGGTTGTTTTAGCTCCCTCTAATAATCGGATTTATGGGTGACGATCTCGCTCTTTCTGGCTGGCGATCTGCAGCACGCTCGGCTTGGGTGTGCGGCGGGTGGGGGACAAAGGCAAGCTAGTCGAGCTGCGCTTCGAGTGGGGTCGACCTTAGTTAGGGTCGCTTGCGCTCGAATCCACCGCCACCCACTGTGGCTGCTGCAAGGCCACCGCCCCATTTATCCTCCACGGCTCCGCTCAACAGAATCGACCAGAGCCACGACCTAGGCCCCTTCAGTTTGTCGCCTTACTTTGTCCAATAAATTACATTGAAGAAATCATTATAAATATAGCTATATATAAGATAGTGTTGATGCATGAAAAAAAATTAGTTATTGGGAGGGCCTAAAACAACCAGTTATTTTTTTAAAGTATACCTATATTAATACAAATAACAGTATAGTAGAAAAACGAGTGCACTATAGAAAGCTACAGAGGACAGCTGTCCAACCCTACTTGATAAAAGGACCTTAATAAAAACTAAAATTACAAACAGGTCCTTGGACCTCCTTCCCACGGAAGCCTCCAGAGATCATCATCGCCGGACACCGATTCAAGTCGCCGTCGTCGAATCCATGGTCGATAAAAGCTCAACCGCGTAGCGGCTTTGAGATGGACCGCCGCAGACGCCGAAACGCTCGAAAGAGCCAAAGATTTTGGTGAACGCCCGCCAGTCAGGTCCACACCCCGAGCTCCATCGGACCCAGATCGAAGCTCTCCGTCGACAAACGCCGAACGGAGCTTGATCCGCTTGCCTGCAAACCACCACGCCCACAGCCATCTCCATACATGAGTCTCGATATACGTCGCCAGAGCCTCCGCTTCACAGGGACACCCGATCCACCGGAGGCGCTGACGAACTTCGACGTGCGCCGCCGCCACTATCACCTCCTCAAGACGCCGAGACGGCCACGCACACGGACTCCTAAAACCCCAAGCTCCTTGATGGCGCTGGAGAAGAACGTTGATGAGACGGGGAAGAGCTGGGTACTAGACATACTTTTTTTTTATTCTATGCACCCAATGCCAAACAAATCACAAGTTTCTACCAAAGCTACGCTAGTACCTTTATATGGTCTAGGGTATTGCATCTCTCCTAGTTTAGTCAATATCTTTTTTGCACTGGATTAGGGACATGCACATATCATTAGGACGCACAAATTTGAACACTGGTTTAAGCCAATATGGAAAACAAATTCGTAATAAGATTTGCAAATCCTAGGATGATCAAAGAATTACAAATTTTGATCCTCTACGGATGAACTATGCTCATGCACAAATTTTGATCTATCCTTGGTCCTAGGATGTATCGGCCTAATGGAAACTTTAGACATTCTTGATTCATTTGACAGTGGCATAATTGCTAAAAAGAGGTCAAATTCTTCAGATAATGAAAGAAATATTTGGCTTTATCCTAAAAAAAAGGATCAGATTAACTTATTACAAGTTCACCAACCTAGCGACCGAACAAGCATAAAAAATTTTGACTCACAACTCAATTCGTGTAATAAATAACCATTCAAAAAGAACGTGAAAAAGAAACATATATATACTGTTGTATAGTGCCAGCTTGTGGCATATGCGTCCAACACCAACGTCTGTTCCTCACATTGTTACAAACTAGGTCCAAAACGGAAACCAATTTATTTTCGTCGAATAGGACCTGCAAAAGAGATTTGCAAATAGAGGTCAGATAAAAAAAAAAAACACTCTGTCAGTGAAAGGTCACCTTGTAGGGAAAACTATGGAGGTTTGTGTAATGAAAATCACCAACGTAAACAAAGCAGCAAGCTCTAGGTCATCCCAAAGCACAATAAAAAGCAATAAAGAAAAGGAGAGATTAAAGTAGGACTTAAAGCAAGATATTAAAGTTGGACTCAAAGTAAGTATAGAATATATATTCACAAAGAAAAGTATAGGATATATAATTAGATATGTACAACTCTTCAAGGTTAAGGTAGGCATAGTATTTTAAGGAGAAAGGAGGAACCATATTTAGCTTGCCTCTCACATTCCACGGCATGGAATGCCGTATGATGCCATTAGTGCTTAGAGCAACTCTTTGGAATTGAATTCATTGTAATAAACTATAGTTTAGACACATATTTGAGATATGTTCTACAATTTCAAGCTACAACTGTACTTCAATTTTTTTGAAAAAAAAACTTTACTCAAGTTAGAGAGTACAAACATAACATGGTGATCTATATAATCAATTTCCCATATTCCCCACCCAATAAATTTAAGATAGCTTATACGTGAACTTTAAAAAGTTATGAAATCTCAAATTTCAAGCCAAATAGCCTAATTTCTTAAATAAATTTCATTTCCTCTAAAATGAAGGAATCCAAATGGACCCTAAGAGATTTTTTTTATCAATGTATTTATAGGAGTAAGAGATTTCCATGAAAGACTGCTATGAACGGCTTCTTTAATTAGATCTTCAAATATCATCATCGTCTATTTAATCATACTAGTATATTGCCCGTGCTAACGCTATGGTGACATCCATAACATGGATTTAATAAAATATAAATATGCCAACCAGCACCAATAATGCTCCAAGTCTTCCCAATCATAGAATTAGATCATCCAAGCAAGACATCACCTGCCCAGACAATGAACATAGAAAACCCAAAAAAGAAAAGAATCACAATTCGACTGTGCAAGCGCAAGTGCACGAAAATAATTCATCCATCGGCCAATGCATTTACAAATTTCAGTTTAGAGAGAATGATGATATTCCAATGCACACACCTGATTAACAAGTGCCTTATGGTCCCAAACACACAACATCGATCACGTGCATATATATGCACCACTGCATATTTCAAAACCAACATGTTACGATGATATCACCCTTTGTTAGGATGTTGACCAAGTCCATATGACGACAAAGGTGCCTTGAAAAGAAAAATGTTTCCAAGAAATTAAGAGTTTGGGTGCAAAGCATGGACGCTAAAAATACCCTCAAGATTTTCCCAATGGACGAATAAAAAAAATCTGACAAGGATAGTTATCGGAGTGTATGGACGTGTCAAAACGTAAAAATAATTGTTGCTAATGTGGCTGGGTATATATGCTGACTCAACATTTGATAGACAATGGTACATAGTACGGTAAACTTTGTTGTGTTCTTGTGCTTCGAGAAATCGCATAACATGAGTGACACACAAAATCGAGGTCACAAAAACTACAATCAGAAA
>CM041636.1:41960018-42001567 GCA_023333625.1 Bothriochloa decipiens | reverse complement strand
ATATATATATATATACACACACTTGTCTTCTTACCTTAGAAGTTGCAATTGCTTCATCCAGGTCAGGTGGTGTTTGTGTCCAACAATTCCCCCAATTTGAACCCTCCATGCTGTACTGAAAGATGGCATTAGACAAATACTAAACTGAACTGTGACAAAGCGCTTTATGGTGATCCTAAGGTGACTGGGCACAAAGTATACATAAACATGAGCATGCACTGCTCAACAAGCACCCCAATGCAAATGCTATCCATGAAATCTTTTACCCCAATCCCTGCTTTTTTTTTTAACTTGCTCTCCGAACTCCTCCCGGACCTTCTCTCAGGATTTATCTGCACCAAAACTCCAAACAAGCCCATATAAGAACGATGCAAATCAATCTATTCTAGGCATTCACAGTAGACCACTCTCCTATATTATTTCCGCTAAAAAATATATTCTAGGCATTATGAGTTTTAACATTGTATAAGTTGTCAACTCATCACATTAATTGTAGTTCCAATATGATGGCATAGCTCTGTCAACTCATCACATTAATTGATAAAATATGTATCCAAGAACAACTTTCTGTTGTGATTTTAGTAATTTGCCAAACAAAATCTCACGCTCGTGCTTCGTCAAACAATGGATCGTTGTCATGCGTGTGGCTGTATGTGTATACGCGCGATGCGTGGATCATGCACAGCATGCAAAAATCGTAGCGTTGTACGTATACTAACCTGCACCGAGGATCACGACCTGCTAGCTGCATGCGGGCATCGAATCAGAGAGCGTCCAGATGGAGATCATGATGTCGTGTGCACCGGCCTGGCACCGGCGCGCTCGTCACACTGCATCTGGTCGTGCAGCTCCTGAGGTAGCGCTCCTCTGCCAACACCCCGGCCGCCAGGTCGCGCACCACGCGGCTCCACGCACCCATGCCGCCGTCTTCTTCTGGCACGCGTTCCACCGGCGTGTGCAATACCCGCACGCCCTACGGCGCTAGCTGTCTGTCGGATCTGAGAGAAATTGTAGGGGAAAAAATTGGAGGTGTGATCAATCACGGTAATCACGGTGTGATCAATCATATCGCGCGGATGTAGCGGACATCGCGCTAGACAGGGGTGGTATTTCCTTGAGCGAGGCATATAGCAACGGGCTGAGGAGGACCATACACACAACGTGGATCGTCGGATCTGAGTGAGTAAAGAGAGAAGATTGAGGAATAATCTGGATGGTTGATTTTGTATGCAGTTATTTTCTTAGGTATAATTTTTGGGTGTACGGAGAAGGACCATCTTAGCAGGAGAGATTTTATGTGGTAAACTTAGCGTTGTTTATATTGGTGCATTAGTAAGATAACAAGTAGATATGCATATTTGGTTAACGGGATGGTTTATATACGGTTGAAGAATGCATAGGAAGTTTTTGTAGGTCTCTTGGACTCTTCGAGCAAATTGCTCTACTATGGTTTTTTCACGTTCTCCTCCATGGCTTCTCTTATGCAGCTAGCTCTTTGCCATCTAGTTTTTTACTTTGTAGGGGCTAAGCTAGATGCTTAGCGGTGCTAATGCACCCGCTCAAAATAATAAATTAGAGGTAGGGGTGGTTTTTTTACTTCGCCATCTTCAAACTTGTATTATATATTTGTACCTCTTATATGATATAAGTGTACAAGGCAAATGTGCACTCCTCTAATTTGATCTACCTTCACATCATGTTGCTACCGCAAGGCATCATGAGCTCCTATATATGCATATGTACCGGCAACACAAGCTTTTTTTTTTTTATCAAAGGAAACGCAATCTTTGGTGGGGGCGGTGTTGGCTTTGCCGGCGGCGATCACCATTACTTCGTCATGCTGATCGGCAAAAGTGAAGTGCCGACCCGAGCAGCAGGGTGCTATAAAAGAGAAATGACACTTTCTCTTTTTTTTCACTTTCTTGCCTGTGTGTGTTTAGAGACCAATCTCAACTACGGGCCCAAGCACGACTGAGAGCCCAATTACATCTGAAAGCCCAAGTAGAGGACTGAGGGCCCAGTTAAATCTGAAGGCCCAAACGCAACGACACGGGATCAAGTGTGTGAATCATTTGGATCTGAAAGCCGCTTGCCTGCCGCATAGCTGTGCTGGGCCGAGTCCAGAAAATGTGAAAAAGTCCATTTTTGTTCCTTAACTTTCGTGGAAGTCAGTTTTTCATCTTGAATTTTAAAACCGTGTAAAACATATACTTGGTTTTGAGTGATTTTGAAGACGGTTTTTCCTTTTTATTTATTTCAGATGAATTTTTAAAAAATATAATAAATCAAATAAATCATGAATATAGAAACTCTATTTTTGTTGGACCCTACATGAGTAGATCTATACGGTGTGCTTTAGAACAAAGGTTTTAGATCTATGATTTTCATAATTAATTAGAATAGTTCATAGTTGTAGTTTTTATGGTTCAATTATGGTGAAATTTTTGTGGTAGGCTAATTATTCTACTGCTATGCCTTGCCTTGCCTTGACCAATCAAACCAATGAATGAAAAGATCAGTGTGTCATTTACAATATTTGGACAATAAACCAAACAACGAGTTTAATTTGTCCATCGTCGTCAAAACATGTGGGGAGAATTGTTTATTTGGCCCTAAAAAATTCGGTTATTTAGCTATATTTTTTTAAAAGTTTTCTATTTGGTCTCAAAATGAAACTTGTGTTAAGTGGCCTATAAAAAAACCATTTTGCCCTTGTGTTAAAAAAATAAAAAAACAGAGTCACGATGCCCACTGGCCAGTACACAGACGACGATAGATGATCACAAAAATAGACATGCACGTCCCTCAGCCGCATTCAGCAGGCATTCATTTTGGAGCAGCGCCATTTCTTGTGGATGTTGAATGCAAGGCTCTTCGGTTCGCTCACGGCGCCTCCGGCAGGAATCTTGGGAGGGTATAGGAGTATAGGACGGCATCAGGCGATGGGGACAGGTGGGCGGCAGAATGACTTCTGCGGGAGAGCGAGCGTCGTTGCGAGTTGCGACCCCCGACATGGAGCGAGCATGGTCACGACCTCGGCAGGGAGAGAGCGTCGTCGAGGAGCGCACGGGACCGGCGAGACTTGGCCGACGGGAAGAGCCTGGAGGCTTCCGCGGCGGCTGAGGCGCAGTCCGGGTGGCGGCGAGGACAGGGCGCGCTGGCCAGCGAGCTTTGGCGGACGGGGAGCGCGTGGCCAGCGAGCTTTGGCGGGCCGGAAGCGCGGGGCCGGCGACCTCTGGCGAGCCCCGACGGGCAGGGGGCGCTCGCGGGCTCGTGGCTTGATGCAGCACGGCGCGCGAGGTGAGCAGGCGTCAATGGTGGAGCGCGGCGCGCAGGATGAGCAGCGCTTCCATGAGCGTCGAGGTCACCGGGGAAGAAGGCGGCGGGCGTTGATTTGGGAATGTGCGGCAGGTCGGTTGTAGGCGCCGCCGGCTCTTGCAAGCTGGCTGGGGCGGCGGCGACGGCATGGGCATCGACCATGGCCGGTCCGCCTTTTTTTTTATCGTTGAGTACCTGCCCGTGTGAAGGATGTCGGGGCCGAGGCGCCGAGCTCTGGTTGCGGCTGTGTGAAGGAAGAATGAAGGGCAACTTTGTCTTTTCACATGTGATGGAGTGGAAGACCTAAGTGGAAGAGCTCACGAATATAACGGAAGACCAAATAAGTAATAAATTTTTTTTTTGAGACCATATACACAACTTCAAAGAAAAAGAGGCCAAATAAGTAATTAGAGTTTTTTCAGAGTCAAATAAACAATTGTCCCAGACACGTGAGCTCAGGAACGTTAAGTCCTTGCATGCATGTGAGTTGTGAGCTTCCATCAACCATCATGTTGTTGTCAAAAAAAAAAACTATCATGTCAGTTTATATTTACGTGATTCTTTTCTTCACACGTTGGTGACAATCTTCTCTTGCTGGAATCCTTCTCGCCTCTCATCCATACTAGCAACACTCTCTCGGTCTGTTTAAGCCAACATCGTCATTCTTTACTGCCCTCGTGCGCGCTAGCAACACTCTCAGGCGTGGGGCTACGTGTGCCTGCAAATGTCTAGAAACAACTCAGTTCTGAATTTATGCATGTTCAGGGCTGCTTCATATTTTTAGGCCGACTTTCAATGTGTTACGAACTAATTAGTATTTTGTAATTTCAGTCGACTTCCATACAGAGCTTAAGAGCTTAAACACTAAATTTTGATGCATTGCACCAAATGAATAAAATATTATGCAAAGGGCAAGATAGGGATGATTCTGAGCCCATAGATAGGATGTGTGATTACACTGGAAGCCAGAGAGCAGAATTCCACACTTGGTCGTGAATGAATCTGAAAGGTACTTTTTTCATGAATTATTTACTAAGATTTTGTTGCTATTTGAAAGTAGAAATCCAAGCTCATGTACCTTTATGTTCTTATATGAAAAAAATTATATTTTTTAATTGATAACTTAATTATAAATGAAATTCAGGTTGGAATGTTTCCCTTTTATATGCGAATAGATTACTGCAGTGTTGAAGAATGGGAACAACATGGGACTTTTCCGCTAATACTGGATCACCTTGTGGAGCACAACAAGGACTTTAAAGATAGTCGGTACAGAGCTTCATATGTGTTTCCAATTTACAACATTGTCATACATTTGATTTCGATAGCTTGAGCTTCAGTCCATAACTTTTAGCATATTAGTCAAAATATAGTGACGCTTTTGTTTATTTTTAGTACAATAGTTTATTGGTGCAGAACCTTCTGATAAGTTCCATGGATATTTTCTCTCGTATTATTGGTTACTGGAACTCAACTCTTAAAAAAATAGGCAATAAACCATATTCATATTTTTTTAGACAGGGGAGGTTGTGTACCTTTTGATGATGTCCCTATTCCCGTGGATTGCTCGCACGAAGCATTTATCTGCAGCATATGCTCTCTTGCTCATTTTTTCATGGTGCACATCATCCATTTTAGGGTTGAGCACTACCAGGATTGAAGGAACTCATGTTCCGAAGATAGCATTCCTCATTCCAATTATAATGATGTTAACCGGTTGGAACAAAAGGTAGCACTAACAATTTTCAATTTCCAATTCATTATAAGTTCGTTGGAAATATAAAAAATCCATGGTCTCTAGTTGTAGCATTCTGTTTTCTTTTTTATTTCTCAACAAGTATCCCGATGAGCATAACAAAGAATTTGAAAGCATGGTTGACAAGATAGAAGTCTAGAATGTTGCGAAGTCATGAAATACATTATATTAAAGAAAAGTCTTAAGTCGAGGGTATAACACCCGTTGCAACGCACGGGCATTTATCTAGTAAGAAACAAAAGTTTAAAGTTGCAGTGTGGCTTTTATTAGGAGCCTTGCTTTTTGTCTCGATTAGATGCAGGCTGTTCAAATGTACCCATAATTTTTTATGTCTACGATGGTTGACCACTAGTTCAGTCTAGAGATTATTCTAATGTCTTTCCTGTTTTCTAAAAAACTTTAATTTATATAAATATGCACAGACTGCCTACATATTTTTGAACTAAATAAAATAACCCAACAGTTATATTGATATTTGTAGTTTTTAAGCATTGATAAAATAAACCGTTCTAAATTCTAAAACTTTTTTACTTAAAATTGGAACGGAGAAATAACTTCCGATGTTTTCTTTATTTGAACAAAGACGCCAATAAACTGACAGTCCTCCAAGAGACCAAGGGCCAGATAAGTCCACTATTGTGTCTATTAATTGTGCTAACTGGAGTATCGTGGAAATGTGGAGCGTGACAGGCCAGGAAAGTTGTATGTCGCATTCTCATTTCTGGTGGTGTCTCCGTTTCACTGATGGGATGGCCCGCAGTATCATTATATACAGTATCAAGCATCCAAAAGAACTAATCATCCTTGAATTGAATTAAAATTGTGCCCGGATATTTGTGGCACTTCCAGTTGCCACGCAAAGTTGCTTGTAGTACGTATGTGTAAGTCTAATGCAGTAGACAGAATAAACGGGCCAATAAAGGGCTCACGAAGGGAGCAACGTGACCACCATCGCTATAGGTCGCAAAAAACCCTAGCTAGGCAAGCGCGCAAGAGGCCGCAAGCGCAGCCGTCGCTGTCTACGGAGGCTGCCACGTCATATCAATAAATTAGAAAAATAAGAATAAATAAAATAAGAAACAGAGGATCCGCATGATCCCCGATTGCTTAGAAGATAAGTTAAAGTTTACTTAGCAGTTAAATCTCCCAGGACTATAAATACAAGGTCCTGTAACTGTTGAATCTTAATAAAGAAAAAGGGTTCATCCCTATCTTATCTCTCCCTCTCCTCTCTCCCACGCGGCCGCCCCATTACGCACGCGCGCCACTACCCTGCAGCGCCGCCGCTGCCGCCCACCGCCGCCGCCTGCGGCCGCGGCTGCCACCCAGGCCATTGCTCAGGGTGTGCCAGGTGCCCCTCTGCGCTAGGCCCCTTACAGTATGTGTTCAACCTTCATTCATGGGTCATTAAGCTTTTTTTTGAGCGAAAGGGGAAACTGTATTAATGAAGGTAACAGTACACCCCTGCGATTTTGCAGGAAACACCCCGGTACAAAAAGTATTGATGCACACAGCTGGCGATGTCTCCACCATCGTCTTCGGCACCGGCATCACCGGCAAGGTCCTGCTTCCACCATGCAGAGGGAATCCGACAAATCCCGCACCGTGGCTCCTTCCCGGTGCAACGATTCCGTTGAACAAGCCATTCCCAGCTCATAGACAGAAGAGAAATCAATCCACTGCAGCGGCCGGAAGACCACCAGGCGGAAGAGAAATCTGCGGCCACCATCAGCAGCCCGGAAGAGAAATCCGCGGCCACCATCAGTGGCCCGGAAGAGATGCGCATCAAAAGGGAAGAAAGGATTGGTTCCCCTTTCGCCACAAAAGAGGTCCTCACTGACCTCATAGAAACCTCACCGGAGAAGACATCGTCATCACCCGGGAAGACCCTTATTTGCCGGCGTAGTAGCTCCCTGACGGTGGACCTCCTGCTGTCGTCGGCTGCCAAGTCGGGGAAGCCGTCACGGATCTCGCCGACGCTCGGCTGGAATCCATACCGCCCGACGAGGCTCGCCCCGATCCGCTCCGCCTCCGTCGCCCACAACACCAGCAAAACATGCTGTGTGCACACTGGCCCGCCGCACCGTAGCAACGCCGGAGGTCGTCATCGGCGACCAACTGAAATCGTCGACCATGGCGCGGAAGAAGAGGATAAAACTAATCCTAACCTAAGAACATCTAAGCTAATAGGTATGAATATGTACATCGGCCACCGATCCCGCCGCTCCTCTCCACGTCTAGCGCCAAAGAGGCCGCCGGAGGCGAGGAGGAGCCGGCGGAATCGACGCCGAGAAGCGAATCGCATCTGTTTCGCTCTGGTTTACTGTAGCGAGAGGAAAGAGAACGGGCTTTCGAGAAGTCGCCGAAAGGTGCAAAGTAGTTGGGGTTGCAGAGTTTGGGTCATTAAGTTGTGAAGTGTACGTGCCGTTGCATTTGCGCGTCGCCGTGGAATTTGACTCTAATAAATACAACCGTCCATGCACTGTTGTCGCGAACAGAGGACGCCGCCTGCGACCGCGAGCTCATTTCTGTCCACACACGTGTTTAATAAGGATATATATATATATATATATACACACACAAATACACCAACCTTGAAAACCAGGGTGTCTACCATGCATTTACCCAGCCCAATGGCCAATGCACAAGCAGAGTCGGGTCGAGTCGAGAGCGACGGCCCACGGGGCACGGATGTGGTGAAAACTGGGTTAATGGGTGCAGTTGCTGTTTTCCTTCTGAAAACGAAATGAGGCCTCTTCAGGAGCAGCTGCTGCATGTTTTCCTTCTGAACACGAAATGCAGGTGACCGTAGCGCATGGGCCGAGCCTGACAGAACTCCATCTGTTGGCTGCTCAGCTTTGAAAAAGCTTTGAACTAGCTGACGGCACGCGCATGCGCATGCGCTGCACCAGAAAGGGAGACACGTAATGACTCTACAAATAGATGCAGAAGTGTGGAGCTGTACACAAAGTCTGCAGATTTAAATTTTAGGGCTTATAAAAAGATTTGGAATCTAATTACTCTCTTGGATAGTTTACTTAAGAGGACGTGTGGGGACGAGCACTTGTGCGACGATTGTCCTCTCACCTTTGGTAGGGTAGGAATTAATACGCACAACCGTTGAAATTTATCACTCCATGCGCCTCACAAGTGACAACACACAGATTCTTCATTCGTGCAGAAGTTCACGAACTGATGGGACCCTCAACCACAACCGTATGTAGAAGTACGTTCGTACGATTAATCAAACCTGCTTCACGAATAATACGTGATATATTCTCTTCGTTCCAAATTATAAGTCACTTTGACTTTTTGGTTCGTCCATTTTGCTATATACTAGACATATTATTATATCAAGATGCATAGCAAAATGGATGTAAAAATAATCAAAGTGACTTAAACGGAGGGAGTATATGATAGTACTCCCACCATAGGAAATTGGCTCTTTGCCGACTGCTGATGGCCGGAATCTAGACGGCGAAGCCTTTGCCGACTGCATTCCATGCTGGCAGTTGGCAAAGGTCTGTCGGCAAAGATGTCGTCGGCAAAAGATTGTTTACCGACTGCCACGTGGAGGGCAGTTGGCAATGCCTTTGCCAACTACCAAAGGCAGAGTCGGCAAAGGAAGCGTCCCCGTGTCATCTGGCGTCTTCTTTGTCGATTGCCGATATGGCAGTCGAAAAAGTTTTTTTATCTTTTTTTTAAAAAAGTCTTTGCCGACGGCCTGAGCTGGCAGTCGGCAAAGATATATTATTTATTTTTTTTAAAACCAGCCTTTGCCGACTGCCAGCCACGATAGTCGGCAAAGCTGGTACATGTGCAGCTCGGCGCCCAGCTTTGCCGACAGCCTTGGCAGTCGGTAAAGCTGGAAATTTTTTTTCTTTTTTTCCTGTTTTTCTATATATATATGTATATATATATGTATATATATATAACACAAATTCACACATATATAACCACATATATATCACATGTCGTCCATAACAAACGCATCTAACAAGTCCAATATCGCAAGTCCAACATGTCCAAACAATCACAAAGTCCAACAGAGTCTAACAAATCCATACAAAGGCCCTCACTCGTGCTGCGACCCATTGTCCCTATGCCTATCATGGATTGAAGGCCACGAAGACCACGAGGACTATCCTGGCTCGAGCCCGTACGGAGCTGACATGTACTGGTGTCCCCACCCGGAGTGCGCGTGCTAGGTAGGGGGAGGAGGGAGCTTGCCCACGCGGAGGCCGAGGAAGACCGCCACCCGGGGGGTGGCTGAGGGGCAACAACTGGCTACCCATGGCCTAGAGAAGGACTATCTGGAGGAGTCGGGTTCAAACCCGCCGACTATGCCTATACAAAGGAGAAGCGATCTCATTAGTACCTGCATGATGGCCACATGAGCCAAAACAATGGACAAACATATATACTCACTGGAGTCCCTATAGGGCCAGGAGGAGATGGTGGAGCGCACATCGAGGTGGATAATGGAGGCTTGATAGCACCAGGGATCTGAATGTTCTGAATGTAGCCGGCAAGCTCCTGCCGGACAGCCTGAAGCTGGCGTGCCATCTCCTGCCGATGGGCCTCCTCTCGGGGCACCATCTCCCGCTGATAGGCCTCCCGTGAGGCCTCCTGCGTGGCTCGCAACTTGGCCAGCTTGGACTGCAATGTTACACTCTCGATGTTTAAACAATGCAAAAGAAAAGGTACATATGTAAAATCAATGAACGACGAATGAAACTAAAGTTACTTGAACCGCCACCAATGCCTGCGTGTGTCTCGGCTGCCGAGGTCGTATGGGGACATCGGAGGAGTCGTGCTGTCGGATCGACAAACCTAACAAAGAGTGGGAGCGGTGGCCGGGTCAATTGCGCTGTGGGCAATAAAGTACCGGTAGTGCTATTTCTCTTCTCCCATCCTCATCAGGAAGTCTGTATCCATGGGCTGCTTGGCAAGATTGTAGGTCGGACCATGGTGCTTGTGAGCTGCCTCGGTGTACTGGACCATCTTCTCATAGGCGTTCGGGTTGGTGTACGCCTCGAGCCATCCGCCGAGCTGTAGATGTTGTCCGAATCTGTCGCTTTGCCCTTGTGAGACAGGGTGTAGCCCTCGTACTCGTTGATCACTTGACCATCATGCGACTGGGACTGTGAAGAAAACACAAGGATGATTACTCGTAATGAGATTGAATAAATAAATAAATAAATTGACAGAAGCTTAACCATGCGTCCATGAACCCTCCGAGGGAGCGGCTCCGTTGGTGGTGTGTCGGCCCTGTCCTCGCCTTGGCATATGCACTTCTACGGTGATGCTCCAGGTACGACTCCGGCTTTCTCCACTCATCCACGATGGCCTCCTAGCAGTGCCTATAGCTTTTGCACCAATCAGCAGGAAACTGCATGACATGGCAGAAGATGAATCAGAATTAATGTTTCCTACTTATTTTTTATGGAAGGAATCAGAAGTAATGTTTCCTACTTACCTGGAGGTTGAACTCCCTGTCAATGTCGGTCTCGGGGTAGAGGATCATCTTCCTGGCTTCCTCCTTCGGTAGCTTCTGGCGAAGCACGTCGGTGTAGTAGGTGATAAGGACCTAGACGTGCGCCTCATAGTACATGTCTTTGAGTCGCCCCATGGAGACCTTGTCTTGCACCATCGACATCTGGACCTCGTGCCCCGCCTTGCACGTGAACCACTCCTGCATATAGATATCACGTATCATTTCATTATTTCAAGAACGTCCAACGAATGCGTATTGACAAAGCGATGCAATGAAGACTCACCCACAACTCTCTCTTGATCTTGGTCACAATGGGGACCTTGTATTTGTCGCTAACTTTGAAGAAGTATGACCAATGCTAGGGCACCACCTTGGTCCCATCGTCGCGGGTGACAAGGCTCGGGTTGTGCTTCTTAATAAGGAGGCCCAACATGCTATTAGGATGGCGTGAACTGACCCGCGCACAAGTGTCTAGCTTCTGGACAAGTCATTAAGAAGAATTGTTAGTCTGAAGTTCAATTTTAAACATGTCATAAGAATAAGTTATGAAAACATAAACGGTTACTTACTTTTCACCTTCGGGTCGAATCATCGGATGGTGGTCTTCCGTGATCGACGTTGAAGGGAGGCGCACGATCTTGCGTTGGTAGACCTTGCTTGAACCTAAGGAAGCCGTCTCCCCTGCTGTCGCCTCGCCCCCGTCCTCCAAGCCCCTACCCCAGTGCTGGTCGTCCCCGTCCTCCTCACCCCTGCCGCAGTGCTGGTCGCCTCCGTCCTCCTCGCGCCCATCCTCCTCATCCTACACGACGTCCTGCACGTCATCCGAGGCAAACAACTACCTCGTCGCTGAGCGACGTGAGCGAGTCCTCACCTCCTCCAGCAGCGTCTCCTCCAATGCCTCCTCCTCGATGCCACGCACCATGTAGACCGACTTTGCATTTTGTCATGGTCGTCTACTTCCGCCCGACATTTTGTCCTGTGCCTGCAATGACAAAGACAAAGATTAAACCAATTAGCACAAATAATTGATAAGTACTTATAAAGAGATGCAAAATGAACGAAGCATAATTGTAACGTAATAATAAGAACAATATAGTATTTATATGAATTAAAATTTATCTCCACGAATGACAATGGTTGGCTCCTCGTCATCTCTATTATCATCATCACTATCAATATTGTCGAAATCTAAGTCCTCATCATCTCCACTATCCTCACCACCTCCATTGTCCTGAACAACTCTATCGCGCCGAGCCCTCCATCGCTCAAGCATCATTATGTCCTTAGGATCTTGCACCACTTCACCCTCGTCCTCATCAATGTCATTGTCTACTTCCATGCCCATCAGCGAAACAATGTCTATCGATTAACGCCCTTTTAACCCCTCAGGTTGATATAACTCTCTGCTATCTGTCGTTGGGTCAAAGTTGTAATCATCATCATTTAGGACAGGTGCTTTACCGCCCGGCGATACCAAGTGCACAAGGTACCGACCTTTAAGCCTCTCGTCTTTTTGGCACGCCCATGGGAGATAATAAACTTGCGTGGCCTGTTGAGCCATAATATAGACATCTTCTCCAGTATAAATGGAATCCTGTCGAATTTCAACTTGCCCAATGTCATCAGCTCTCCTAGCTTTATTAGGATCGAACCAATGGCATTTGAGTACCACTGGTTTAAGATCTTTCGGGCTCTCAAAGTGGAGCTCGTATATTTCTTCGACTATGCCATAATAGTCAAGATTATTGGTGCCGGGTGTACGAACTCCTGTGCACGTGGTCTTTCGGGTCAGTTGACTCTCCTCTTAGCTTCTCGTGTGAAAGCAATAGGCATTCACATCATAAACTGTGAATGTATCCACCCTAGTTCTGAAGCCCCGTGCAACCTATTTCAATTCACCACTCATTTCCCTATCTGTGCGTGTCTACAAGGTGAGGCCAGGTAGATCGTTACATTACTCGCTCCTAGGAGTAAAGTGGAATCTCAAAGTTGAAAAGAGGTAAGTTGGATGTTACCTTTGTACGGAACCAGGAAATAAAATCGGGTGTTCCATTTTGAGAAGATAGTCTTCTTCTTCGTCGGTAGGAGCCATATCTCCTATCCAGAATTCATTAATATACTCCCTAAAAAAACAAGAGACAAGGGGGTCAACACGATATGTGGAGGATATTGACTACGTATGTAACTAGCTCATTGAGAACTTACATTCGATAAGGAACCACTTCATCAAGGTTCAACAACACGTAGATCATGATAGTGCGAAACTCATGTTGTTGCAACATCTTGGGGGTAGCTGTGATTCCTCTTCCGAGTTGCCCTTTGAAAAGGCTTAGGGTCGATGAACTCCAGTCATCATTGTAACAAGGGGGTGGGTTCACACTGGGAAGGTTCTCAGTATAGTACGTCGTTGTAAAGTTGGACACCTCATCCACTCTGAATGCGTCTGCCATGGAAGCCTCAATTTTGGCTTTATTTCTACACTTTTTACAAACAATCTTTAGACACCTCTCCATTGGATAGCACCAACGGGCCTGCACGGGACCCCCCAGCAGTGCCTCACGCGGTAGGTGCAAAATCAGATGCTGCATTGGCAAGAAGAAGCCGGGTGAAAAGATCATCTCCAACTTGTAGATCAACAGAGGTGCAGCACGCTCCAGGTCACGAATCACTTCTTGAGATAACTCCCTGGCACAAAGCTGGTGGAAGAAATAGCTCAACTCTGCCAGAATGCGCCACAATGGCTTGGGGAGGTATCCACGGGTCATCATAGGAACGAGCCACTCAATCCATATGTGGAAGTCATGACTCATCATCCCTAAGATTTTCATAGTCTTAAGGTTCACTCCCCTACTTAGATTCGCCGCATACCCATCACAGAACATTAACATCTTGATGCACTCAAGCACTTCCTTCCTATCGCCCCTTTTCAGGATGTAATCGGCCGGGCCCCTTTTCCAACTCTTGCCGAGCATAGGGGTCTTCATCACGTACTTTGGTCTATTGCAGATCTCCTCCATGTCTAGTCTAGCCTTAATGTTGTCCTTTGACTTCTCCTTTGTGTCCATGACTGTACCCCAGAGTGCCTCAACGACATTCTTCTCTGTGTGCATTACATCAATGTTGTGTGGAAGAAGAAGGTCCTTGAAGTAGGGGAGCCTAGTCAAGCCCGATATATGGGTCCACATGTGTTCGTGACCATATCCAATAAAACCACCATTTTTTATCAATTTTTAGAGCCTTTATCTCATCAAGGACCTGGGCACTGCTCATAATCTGAGGAATGGGGTTGGTGACTTCAACACCTTTCATGAAGTGCTTGATGTCTCATCTGAACTCGTGGTCATCATCTAGGAATTGACGATGTTTGTCAAACGAAGAGAACTTGCCACCCTTCTTCAGCCAGGTGAACATCATAGATGCCTTGCATACTAGGCAAGGCAACTTCCTGTGAACACACCACCCACTGAATATGCCATATGCCAGGAAGTCATGCATCGAATACTGGTACTACACGTGCATTGTGAAGTTCTTCTTTGTAGCTCGATCGTACGTTAGTACTCCCTTTTCCCAAGCATGTTTTAATTCATCCCACAGTGGCTGCATGAACACACCCATATTGTTGCCCAGGTGTTCAGGTATTATCAGTGACAAGAACACGTTCTTGGGTTCAAACATAAAGCCATGGGGAAGATTGAGGGGTATCACGAACATGGGCCAACAAGTGTACGGGGCCGCCATCATTCCATATGGGTTGAACCCATTAGTTGCCAATGCTACACGTACATTCCGAGCGTCCTCTACTTTTTGATAATGCTGGTCATTGAAGTACTTCCATGCATCACCCTCCGATGGGTGTACCATGTTGCCACTGTATCTTTTGCCATCCTTGTGCCATCTCATCTGTTTCGCGGACTCCTCTGTCATGTACATCCGTTGGAGCCTCAATATGACAGGAAGGTATCGTAGGACCTTCTCAAGGACCTTAGACTGTTTCTTCTTGCCATCACTACCGTCTACCTCCACATACCTAGAGGCTTTGCACTTTGGACAATGCATTGCTTCCTCAAGGTTTTCCTTAAATAGGATGCACCCTTTAGGACAAGAATTGATCGACTCGTATGGCATCTTAAGTGCACGAAGGAGCTTCTGTGACTCGTACGTATTCTTCGGCAGCATGTGACCCTTTGGAAGCATTTCCCCGAAAACTGCCAACATGTGATCGAAGCCGTCTCGACTCAGGCTCAACTACGACTTCAACGCTATTAGGTGTCCAATGGCATTCAGCTGCGACATTGTTGTATTCTCGTGAAGGGGCTTCTGTGTCAAAGACATCATTTCATAGAATGCCTTTTGGTTTCCTCTGGATCCTCCTCTGTCCGAGTGGGCAATACTTCATTGCCACATGCCTCGTTATAGTCTACCACCGTGTCGGCCATTCTGGCATCTCCATCAAAGTCCTCGAGGCATGCTCTCACCTCCTCCTCTCTAATACAGCCGTCTTCACCATGGAAGATCCACCTCTTATAGTTTGCCACAAATCCGTTCTTGTAGAGATCTTTGAAAACATTATTCTTTACTTTTCTTTTGGAGTTCTAATAATCGCTGTAGGGACATGACATCCAAATCGACCCTTTAGCAGTCGGGCAAAATGCTTGTTTCAGGAAATAATTGGCCCCCTAATCCATTCTTTGCTCTTACTTGCAAAGCCCATGTACATCCACTCAAGGTTAGCCATCCTCTGTCATACATATGTGTAAGCAAGTAATAAAACCAGCAATTGCATCTAGACGACATTCCTACCATCTAATAGGTGAAGGATAGGTCCTAATCCCACTTGTGGATGCGTAGAAGGGTTAGCTTCCATATTCTGCTCCCGTCTGAGTCAAAATTTCGGCAGCACCTCCCTGCTGTTCTTTTGATACACGTCCCCGCAAGGAGAGTGTGTATCCGAAGAACAACGGGGAGGTGCTGCCGAAACTCCAACTCAGACAGAGCAGAACATGGACAATCTGAAACAGATACAGTCGTAGATATGCAGAAACCTGCATACCTCCGACCGTATCTCTTTCGGACGGAGATGCCTAACTGGGTTACGCGACCTAGGGTAAAGAAGAGAGGTGATTTATACCTAGGGTGGTCATGGAGACAGGCTAGTGGGGCAATGGCAAGGCGGTGCAGTCGCCGAGCTACTCCGGGTCCCCTCAGACACGTCCCGCTCTTTAAAACAAGAAAAACATAAATGTTCATTTTTCTTCCTCCTCCTCCTCCTTCTTATTCTTCCTCCTTCTTCTCCTTCTCCTTCTTCTTCCTCCTCCTTCCTCCCTTCTCCTCCTCCTCCTCCTCCTCCTTCTTCTTCTTCTTCTTCTTCTTCTTCTTTTTCTTCTTCTTCTTCTTCTTCTTCTTCTTCTTCCTCCCTCCTCTTCCTCCTACTAGGGGCAGCGCGGTGGAGGCGGGCACGGCCCGGCCATGGGTCGGGCGAGCGGCGCAGTGGGGCGGCCTACCACGGTGGCGGCTGGCGACGCGGCGGCGTGGGCGGCTGGCGGCTTGGGTGGTCGTAGTGGCGGCGGGCAGATCGGGCCGCGGCGGCTGACCCGGGGCCGCAACAGCGTAGAGGGGCCGCGGCAGCGGCGCGGGGCCACGAAGGGGAAACGGGGCTGTGACGGCGGGGCGGACGGCGGCTCTCCAGTCATGGCGGCGATGGCGGCGGCGGCGGCGGCGTGTGCGTGTGTGTCTGTGTGTGTGCGTGAGTGTGTGCCTGAGTGTGTGGGCCGGGCGGCCAACCCGTTAGGGATAGTGTAGTGTAGTTTTCAATTTTATTTTTTTAAAGATAAAACTCTTTGCCGACTGTGAAGATGGGCAGTCGGCAAAGGATGAATCTTCGCTGACTGCCATGCCTAAGGCAGTCAGCAAAGACACCCTTTGCTAAGTACCGTCCTTGGCACTCGGCAAAAATTTCATTTTCTTTTTGAATTTTGAATCTAAACTTTTTCTGTAGCCCAAACATATTGTTTACAAGCACATTTTTAAATTTGGGACCTTTTTATAATATTTTAATAAATAACGTTTATTTATTTTATTTACTTGAATTTTTCCACATAATCCAAATTTGAACTGCAGGTGCATGGAATAATAAAATGTAGCCATTCGAAAAATGATATTCATGTTGGAGAGTGTATTTTGAGGTCGTGTCCATAAGCTCACCCAAAAGTTTAAATGTCTTATCCATGAAACATGACCATACAGGTGCGGTAGAAGTATTTTTTAATTATATAAAATTCAAACGAAGTCCAAAAATCATAAAACTTGCTGACATGTCATGTTATCACATGTGGAGGCTATGATAAACATTTGAGAATGTTTGGAGCAAGTTGTGACGTCGGGTTCCAAAATCTAGACATCTCCACATGTGATCAACTATGATCACATGTGGAGATGTCTGGGTTTTGGACATCCGACGTTGCAACTTGCTCCAAACATTCTCAAAATACACTCTCTAACATGAATATCATTTTTTGAATGGCTACGTCCATTATTTCATGCACCTGCAGTTCAAATTTGGATTATGCGGAAAAATTCAAGTAAATAAAATAAATGAACGAAATATAGCAAAATGTAATAAAATGGTCCCAAATTCTAACATGTGCTTGTAAACAATATTTTTGGACTACAGAAAAAGTTTGGATTCAAAATTAAAAAAAAAGTTAAATCTTTGCCAACTGCCAAGCTGGGCAGTCGGCAAAGAGTCTCTTTAGCGACTGCCACGTCACTGGTAGTCGGCAAAGAAGCCGCCTTTGCCGACTGCCCAGCCTGGCAGTCGACAAAGAGGGCAGGCCCCGGGCCCAGCCCGGCTCGGCGTGGCAGTCGGCAAAGAAGCTATCTTTGCCGACTGCCAGACGCCAGGACGGCAAAGTGCACGGCGACGGATGCCGTTTGAGCCCGCCAAATTTTGCCGACTGCCCATCTTTGCCGACTGTTAGGCTCTTGTAGGCAGTCGGCAAAGAAGGCTTTGCCGACTGCCTAGCTTTGCCGACTGCCGAGCCGTGGTTTTGCCGGCTGCCCCGTTTGGGAGTCGACAAAGGGTTTCTTTGCCGACTGCCCGTGCTTTGGCAGTCGGCAAAGCTACGGGTAGTCGACAAAGCCGCTGTTTCCCGTAGTGTCCCTCGTATAGCATTTCTCATTAAGAGATGATTTTTACTTTTTTAGGAATCAAAATTAGTTTAAATTTATCCAAATTTATACACAAATACTAATATTTAGAATATAATATACTCCCTCTGAAAAATGTCATTCTAAGTCATTCATCTACAGAGGTTGTACAATCCTTAGATTTTTTTAGCTTGCTATGGTTACCGAAACGTACAAATTAAAAGGTTTCATTGAAATCCCTAGCTACTAGCTTCGATCCTCGTCTCTCCATCTCAAAAGTTCAATTGCTAGCTACTTAGGCCACCCTGCTCGATAGTTTCTAACTTTTCCAAATAACGCGTAGCAGCAGCTCCGGCGATCCCCTTCGTCGATCGCGACAGCAGAGAGGAGGTCGGGCAACGACAGGACGCCGAAGCCGCTACCTCGGGCGTGAGGCACAGACGACGTCTCCCGCCTCAACCCGAGCTGCCAAGTCCGACGGAGTTGGACAGCGTCCCCGCCGGGGAGCCTTTGGTTCCCCACGCCAAAATCGATCCATCCTGCTTAAATTGTCTGTCTGGACCGCCCTTGAGCCATTCCATCAGACACAATCATACTAATCGCACTCGATCATACTGATCGCAGCTGGAGGACCTCGTTGGTTCGGCCGCGTCCTCCCCTCCTTTCAGCTAACAGCTAGCTGGGCCGCTCTCTCTTTGGAAAAGCTCATAGTGGAACCCCACATACTCACCTTGAATGTGGGTAAAGAGGTTGATCACGAGGGCAAAATTAAGTTGTACAAGTGTAGATTGGGGGCACGTGCCCCCCACTTCTTGTGTACTAGGTCCGCCATTGGGCTAGGGTTACTCTTGACTCCCGACACGATTCTTGTGCTGCAATTTAACAACACAAACAATTTCATTCCTTAGCTCTTGTATTTATTGTCAAGAAGTCTGTGACAATCTCTTTACTGCGATTTCTTCGTTCAGAATTGCCATATGAAATGGACAGATTTTTTTTATATACATATATGTCAAAGCTAAAAATCAATTGGGAAGACAAATTTAATCATTTTTAGCAGCAGTCTAGCTTGAACATAGGCATAAGCACCTCCTTTGGGGTAGTCTTAGGTCTATTGTTATATAATATTTTATACTTGTGTGTTTCTGAAAAATATCGGTCTAGCTTTTGTCTTGACTAGATGCTGGTTGCTCAAGCATGTACTCCTAATTACTTATGTCAATGACGGTTGACCATTAATTTAGTCTTTATAGTATAATGTATTTTAATGTACTTCGTATTTTTTCTAAAATATTTATTTTATATAATCTGCAAATGCCGCCGCCATTTTTTTTCTGAACAGTTATTAATTGATATTTATAGTTTTTAAGACTTGATGAAATCTTGTTTTGAGGTATTTCCTGCATTCAAAATTGCGATGTCTTTTTGACTTAAAATTTGGACTGCAGTGTACGCTGTTTTTCTTTATTTGAAAGAAATGTTGCTCTCTACTAATTTTTAGAACAAAAGATGCCAGTCCGACAGTCCTCCAAGAGACCAAGACCCTCGGTGGGCTAGATACGTCCACTACTGTGTCTATTAATTGTGCTAACAGCTGGAGTATCCTGGAAATGTGGAGCGTGACAGGCCAGGAAAGGAACTATGTCGCATTCTCATTTCTGGTGGTGTCTCCGTTTCACGGATGGCCCGCAGTATCATCATATATATACAGTACTATCAAGCATCCAAAAGAACTAATCATCCTTGACTGGGATTAAAATTGTGCCCGGGTATTTGTGGCACTCCCAGTTGCCACACAAAGTTGCTTGTATGCTGACAGATGCTAACTTACATAATTTTCTTATAACTCATGAAAGGTGAAAAATGTAAAAAAAAAATCAATCACACATTGGTGACGATAGATAGTATTTTGTGTGTTTATGTATATTTTTTAGCTAACATATGAATCCTTAGAAAAAAATTGCAAAGTAAAAAAGAAAATAAACATGGACGTACACAACTAGAATCAATGCAAGGCAGAAAAGCAAACTACATTGCATGCAGGCATCCGGGAAAACCGGCGTGGGGAAGAAATTTGCCAAGTCTGTAAAATTACCAAGTTAGATGCCAAACTGTTGGAGAATATTTTTTTCTTATTTTTCCAAATATAGATGGATGTCAAATTAGTTTGGCAAACTCTTGGCGATGATATAAGAGCAACTCCAAGAGAAGTGCTAAATCGTTTTGTGAAGTTAAATATAGCAATTCTTAAGTAAAAGCTCCTGCAACAGATATTGTATTTGGATTTCTGAAATAGCCAGCGTTCTATTCCGTCGTTTTCACTGGCTAAATAAAGCTAGCGGTGCCCGCTAACTATCCGATATGCTCCTGCTGATTACCGCACGTTGCTCGGCCCCCCTCCAAATCCTGGTGGCGTGGTTGTATCCTGTGGTTGCCCATGCAAAATATACCAAGGCTTTGGAGAACTCCCGTATTTTTAAGAGACTTCTATTTTACAAAATGGCTAAATCATGAATTTTAGCATCTATGTTTAATTAATCTCTTCAAGATGCTCTAAGCCCCAATAAAGCCTCTACCCTATCAATGGATAGAGAGAGAACAAAATCTGGATAAATACCAATTCCTATTACTGGTAAAAAGATCTCTGAGATAGCGTTAACGGAACAATTTCATTTCATAGTGCTACGGTTCGTTCCAATGAAGAAAGGTAGGTGCGAAGCGTCTGGTCGGTTTCCCTTAACAAGGGGGGCAGCACAAATCATGTTTTGAGGTATTTCTAGATTTCCTCCATTCCAAATTGTAAGTACTTTTGACCTAAAACATAGAGCGGAGAAAGTAATTGCGCTACTTTTTTTTTCATTTGATTGAAAGATATGTTGCCCTTTTTTTAACAACATATTTCTCTAATTTTTGGAACACAAGATGTCAATCCAACAGACCAACACCCGCTGGTGGTGGTGGCACTGCTGGAAAACTGGACGTTGCCGTGTGCCTGGTACTTTGTCGTGTGCAATTTATCGGGGCACATGGCAAAGCTATATTTTGCTGTGTGCCGCACCTGGCAAAATATTGCACATGGCAAAGGTAGTGTCGGTGTCTGGATCCGGGGGTCGTACACCAACGAGTAAATTTATGCCGTGTGTCCCCTAATCCGGATGGTGATGTAAGAAGAACACACGATTTATCCTGGTTTAGGCAAAGAAGGCCCTATGTCCGGCGGGGGAGGGGAGGATTTATATTATCTTGCACTGAAGTTCTTGTACACGGGAGGATACATGCTAGCTAGTGAGAACGGGGGTGTGGAGAGTGAGAATGAGCTTGGAATTGAGCGTTTTGGAGCTCTGGAAGCTCTCTTGTGACCTGCCTCTACGTCTAGCCTGGCATCCCCTTTTATAGGCTAAGGAGAGGCATGGGTGTATAGAAAACCCTAAGGCGATGACATAGGGGTGATGATGAAAATGCCGCAACAATATGCTTAGGAAACGATGGCATGCCTGTAGCGACGTGCTTCATGATGACCTCTGCTTCCCCGAGTTGTCGTGGCGATGTCGGTGATTGACCGGTCCTAGGGTTGGTCATGATGGCGCCAGTATGAAAGACGTGAGCTTCAGTGAAGGACGTACGGCCTCCTGCAGAGGACGTGCAGGAGTTCCTGTAGCACTGACCAGGGCTACCAAGGAGTTGAGTCGAGGGGTGTCCCGGGGGTCTCGAGGCTGGTGGATAAGAACAAGCCCCGTGAATCCCGGTACGGGAGCTGACTTTGGTGTTTTGAGGGGGTGCCTGATGGGGCACAGTGCTCCGGGTGCGGGAACAGTGGTGTACGAATCATCGCTTATCTAGGCAGAAGATGAGATATGATCACTCAAGGGGTCCCGTCGAGTGAATGTCGGCCATGGCCGTTCGAGACCCATTCGTGGGCCGGCCCAGTATATCTTGGTCCTTGGACTCAGTGTTTAAATATTTAGGGCCTGGGCCCACCTAGGATTATAGCTGGGGATTATTGTGGTGGATTTTGTTGATGGAATTGGGATTATTTCTCTTAATTGATGGTTAAGGGTACCCCCTTGTCCAGGTACCCGACAATAGCCCCCGAGCCTCTGCACGAGTGCTAGCACTCACGCAGAGGTTCATGAATCATAGCGGTTGTCGTTCTCTGAATGGTGCATGCGAGCGTACCCATCGGGGGTACTCCCCGACGCCTCGGAGGAGTAGAAAAACTCCTTTGAGGGCTTTATACATCCCTTATTGAGGGGTGCCCGTTCGATCGAGCGTAGCAGATGTGCTTGAAAAGTTAGATTAGCATGAACTGGAGTCATAGCGCCTGTTTTGAGAGGTAGCTCGGGCATTCAGGCCCCCGTGTGTATTCGACCCTCTTTCATCAAGGGTTGCCAATCTTAGTCAAGCCCCCTGGCCTCGTGCGGCTTGGGCTTTGCTGCTTTGGTGTGTCATCACACAAGTCCTTTCGGTTGGATGTGAGGTGAGGAGCACCGCACTACCCTCGATGGCTGAGTCTCAACGTCCTCTGTGAGCTGGTACCAGGAAATCCAAGTGAGAACTCATGCCCCGTTTGATAGGGGTTGACCGGTGGCCCTGAGGCGCTCTCATTAAAACAAACGCATGGACACATGGGTACCGATCCCATTCGATAGGGCTCAGCGGCTTGATGCCTCCCTCCGGACGGATTCCACAGTAGTCCTTTTGTTTCGCCTTGGATATGTCTGAGGGGTTCTCGAGAGTTTGTTCTCGAGCAGGGCCTCGTGTTAGCTCCCCCTTGGTCACCCCTGACTCAGGTACTTAAAGGCGGTTGTTGAACCCTGGTCAAGGGCCATCCTCCACTCCCTCGAGGTTTCTTTCATGGGGCCAGGGCCCGCTTTCCCTTCACGTGGAAGGAACTATCTGTGGAAAACTTCTCCCGTCTATTGGGCATGTCTTTTTAGGTGAGAACCAGAGCAGCACGATCATGGTGGACCTAGGAAACAGCTAGAGTCCGTGGGGGTGATGCGTGTTCCTGTCCCAGGAATCGAGGGAATAGTTAGGTGAGGGCATTGAATGCTGGAATTTACCTCTCTCTCGCTGGGTCCGCCTGTTGCTTCTCGGCCTATAAATTCAAGGGGTAGGGTTTCCCCGTTCTCCATCTTGCCTCCTCATCCTCACCACCGCTGCCGCCAGAGTCGCCCTGTTCGTTTGTGCGAGAGAGGAAGGGAGGAAAAGAGAGAGACAAACAGATCGAGATTGGGTACCTTCTCGGCCGTCCATCCGCCAAGCAGATTCGCGCAGTCGTCTTGGCGCCGGTGATTCTTCTCATGGATGATTGGCTCCCATCGTCCGTGATGCTGTGGGAGCTGGAGGAGCTGGTGGATGACAGGCTCCTCTGACGCATCACTTCAGTTAAACGACCGGAGTGGATAGCGCCGTCGAGGAGAGACCGGGAGCCGAACCCGTCGGACGGCTACGTCGTGAGCTTCATCAAGTTCCACAAGATGGGGCGCGGGCTGCCTCCGAGCCGATTCATGTGAGCATTGACCAACCACCTCGAGGTCGAGCTCCATCATTTCTCCCCCAACGCCATCTCCAACACAGTGATCTTCCCCGCTGTCTACACGGGGTACCTGGGGATCGAGCCACATTGGGAACTATGGCTCCACCTCTTCAAGGGGGAGTGGTTCACCAAACTGGTGGAGCCGGGTAAGAGGAGCCTTGTCTGCGTCGGCTATTGCAATTTGGCACTGAAGAGGGCAGAGTTGTACATCCACATGGGGTTGACTACCAACCATGGCATGTGGCGTGCCGGGTGGTTTTACATTCAGAATGATGATGGCCTGCTGCCACACTACACAGGGTGCGTCCTGATGAAGTGCCCGTACCACTAGGCACACGGTGTGCCAGAGGTGGATCAACCGAGGCTAGACCCTCTCCTCAATGTCCTGAAGACATTGGACCACCCAGGGTTGACCGCTGGGATTGTTATCTCGGCATTCCACAGCCGAAGGATGCTCTCTCTGATGGCCCGTCCACTGCGCCTAGATCAAATGGGACCCGAGGCACAACTCGAGCAGCTCAGGGAGTGCCAGATGCCATCAAGGAGCTGCCCCTCGAGAAGGTTGTGCAGTGGGTGAGAGGGGCGGTCACGGTGGCTTCACCCCGGATGATGTGAACAACATCCCAATGCGGCCAGACGAGGGCCACATCGAACTGGTGGGTGTTTCGACCCTTCTTCCTAAGTTTTTCATGCCTCTGCCTTACCTATGTCTCTTTGTCATGGATTTGGTGTGCAGGGGGTTATTGACTTTAGGAGGTCAACGCCTCCACTCAAGGAGGGCGAGCCAGAGTGCCAGGTAAGACGCTTTACTATTGATCAATAGAAGAAAGATAAAGATAAGAAGAAGAAGAAGAACTTTAAGCGCCAGACACTCGATCAACGCCGGGCAAAGCAGAGGTGTGATGGACTCCCTATCAAGAAGTCCTCCCCAAGAAGAAGAAGAAGAAGAAGAAGAAGAAGAAGAAGAACCTTAAGCACCAGACACTCAATCAACCCCGGGCAAAGCAGAGGCGTGATGGACTCCCTATCGAGATGTCCTCCCCGGAGGAGGATGAGGAGGAGGAAGAAGAGGATGACGATGATGACGAGGGGATGAAGGCATGTCTCGATCCTCATCTACCCCCTCTCCCTCGAGCTAATGTCCATCTTGCAAAGGAAGGAGTCGAGGAGGGGTCGACTTCACAGGCGTTGAGGATGGCCTCCGAGCAGTTTTAGGAGAGGAGGACGTCTGACTCCCTAACCCGGGGTGGGTCATCGTCGTGGCGTACCCGCGGTGGTATGCCTTCTACCTCGAAGCGGGACCAATCGGGCGTGCCATAGCCCCACACCAGGTCCTCGACGCTCAGCACAAGAACGTGGGACCGGTCTGCCTCGAAGGAGTGGAGGACGCTGGAAGCACCAGCAACGCCAGCACCAAGCAGTTCAGGACCCGGCAAAAGACCGCCGAGTCAGGGGAGCCAAAAGCCCTCTAGCGCTTCGAGGGTGCCTAAGTGGGCACCCTTAATTCCAATAGGGTAAGTTCCCATGTTCATGTTTTCATCCTCCTTTTGCTGTTTGTGAGTTGCTTTAGCATCTTCTAATTGTGCCTGTTTAGGCCCAAGTGCCCGACGGTGGAGGTGTCACCCTCGCCCGCCAAGAAGTTGAAGACCGATACTACCGTGAGGATGGCGGTGGCCATGTCGGGTGCTGCCTTGAACCCTCGGTCGGCAATGATGGCTGCTTGGCTTGCTAAAGCCCGGGCCGCCATGGCTTGAGAAAAACTGATGGTCACTGCTTCCACTGCAGGGTCGAGTCTTTTAGGAGCCACGATGGGTGGGGGCGCCGCTAAGAGCAGGCACTGGTCGATGTGCTCCCTAGTGCTGGGGGCTCGAGATCTCAGCAGGCGGCTTCATGCCACGGTCGATGGAGGGGGCCTTGATCCCCATCGAGGAAGAGATGGTCGAGCATCCTCTCTAGACAGGTGTGATGCTCCCCGAGCAGTAGCCATGGGTCCCATGGCCACAGGGGTTGCATGAGTTGAAGGCGCAACATGAGGAAGTGTGGCGACGGAAGCAGCGGGAGGACGAGGGGCTAGCGTCGGGCCAGCCCAAACAACAACCGCAAAAGCCGTAGCTGCTATCGCAGTGGGAGGAGGAGCAGCAGCTGCGTCAGGAGGAGGCGGCAACCTTAAGCCCATTGCAGGAGGAGCAAGCAGACCTGGAGAGCTCGACTCGGCCATTGGAGCTACACAAGGAGCTGGCGAGCTCGAGCCTGCCGCAGGAGCAGCAGGAGCAGCCGGTCAGCTCGACCCCGCCGCCGGAGCAGTGGGATGAGGCGGCGATCACGACCCCACCAAAACTGCGGTAACAGAAGGGGCATCCCTGCTAAACGAGGGGCAGGAGGACAACAGGCAACCGAGGACCCCAGCCTTGAGCCAGTCGAGGGAGCCAGCAGGCAAGGTCATCCCGACATGGAGGAGAATCTGACAACCTTTTGCCCAAGAGGTCCCGTGGGAGGAGTCAGAGGACGGAGTGGTGGCGATGGCGCTGATGCCTCGCCCACCATCAGGTGGAGCATCGGCTAGCTGGGGGTCTCTGTATCGCCCCAACTTGTCTGCTCCTGGCTATTTTGCCAGCAGGGGGCAAAAGGTCAGGGAAGCTGGGCCGTCGGGGTCCGAAAAAGAGGCCGAGTCGCTATTTCCCACCCTGACCAACTGAGTGCTTCATCACGGTGGCTCGGTCAAGATGACAAGCCATGCTACGTTGGTCGTGGAAGGACATGTCAAGAAGGAGCTCCCGTTCTGGGGCCTAGGGGGTCTTCAACTCCGTGACCCAACAAATCCGAGCACGCTTACGTTCGAGATGAACAACCCTGCAGAGGTCGAGCACTGGGAGCATGTTGAGGAGATGCGGCTCTGGATGCCGCAGGCTCTAATGCTAGCGGTCGATGTCACCATCGAAGATTTTGTCAAAGCTTTCCATGTAAGTGGCCTATCTTTGTTGAATTGGGTTCAGATTGCATTTTGGTCTGGCGTCCGACCTTGTGTTTCTAATTTCCAGGACTTGAAGGAGTCCTCCTGGGTCAAGTCCCAATTCATCCACGCGACCGGGGCGGATGGGTTTAGGTCCCCTTGCTGCAGGACCAGGTCAAGTCTGTCAAGGTGGAGACTATCAAGGTGAAGGACTTGGTCAAGGCCCTGGAGGACCTTGTATAGGTCCATGGGGAGGCGACCAAGGCCAAAGAGGATGTCGCCGTGGCTCGAGGGGTGGCCGCTCAAGCTGGAGAAGCAGAGGTCAAGGCTAAAGAGGAGGCGAAGTAGGCAAAGGAGGACCTTGTCTTGGTGCTCGAGCATGTGAAGAAGCTCGAGGGGGAGCTTGCCAAGGCCAAGAAGGATGTCGACTTATTCTCTAGTGAGTGCGACATCCTCGATTCCTTGGTCAGGGAGGAGAGGAGGTGCACCTCGATCTTGTCCACCAAGGTTGCCACGCTGAAGGAGACCCTCCAAAAGAAGGAGGAGGCCATCGCGTTGGCTGTCAAGACCATTGAGGACCTAAGGGTGGAGAGAACGTAGGTGGTCCGCGATGTGAAGGACACCAAGAAAGCAGAGGGACGCGGAAACGGCCCTCATCTCCCACGCCGCTGGTGAGTTTTCTTCTTTTGCTACTTCTTCTGGGTCTTCTAGCCTTGCCATCTTCTTTGCCGTGACTGATCACCATTTTGTGCTTTAGACCTCAACGAGGAGATGCTCAAGGCTCGGCAAAGCACCAAGATGCTCCAAGACGCCTATTAGGCCGAGTTGATGCTGATTGACAGGCTCCGCACCATGATTAACTCGGTCTATGATGACCTTGAAGTCGACCGAAGGCAGAGGAGGCTGAGGGTGAGGTGCGCGGAAGCTCATTTGTTAACCAGATGTATGCCCTCGGTCGTACCGTGAGGGGGCAGGTCTGGGACGCACTTCATCTCAGCGTGAAACGAGCGATGGTGGTCATCTACATCAGCTTCACCTACAATATGGGCGTCGTCTCCCATGGTTTCATCTCCGACCCCAACAAGACCGACGCGAAGAATGAGGAGAGGCATCGAGCCCTAATCAACGATGCTGAAGAGCCCGAGGGTCGGTTGGCGAAGCTGTTCGAGCCTGAGTTCCTTCCTCCTGATTTTGATGAAGAAGAGGGCCTGTGAGACAAATCTGGGTAAGAGGCCCATGTAATAAGTTAGTTTTGTGATACCATGGCCCTGGGGACTTAAAACACTTATTCATTATGTGGAATGCTTTTGGATATTTTAAGTTCGAGTCCATGTTTCTTATATGCCTGAGTTTGCTTTCTTACCAAGTTTTCGATGCATGCTCGTATCCCTCGAGGGGGCAGCGAGCGGGGATACCATAGCATTGAGGCGTAGGAGAGCCCCTGGCTCAATAGCCCTCGACCCTTAGGGACTTCAAGGCATTTTCTACTTAGTTACGAAGCGTGTCGAGGCATAGAAGAATAGAGGGACATCGAATTTTGAAAAAAACAATTGAGTTTTTAAGGAGCTTAGGGGGTTCCCTCCCCTGTCAGCCCCCGAGGGAGGCTTGACTCTGATGAAGCAGAGTCTAAGCTACCTTAATTTCATGAACAAATATGTGCTGAAATCGAAAGCATTTTCAATCATTCATGAGTATGAGAAAATGTACAAGGCTTCAAGGCTCTAAGGGTAAAAGTGACATAGATGCTCAATGTTCCATGCTTGGTGAAGGTCTCGCCGTTGCCATTTGCTAGCTTGTAGGTCCCGGGCTTCAGTACTTCCGTGATGATGTATGGACCCTCCTGTGGTGGGGTCAGCTTGTGGCATCCTTTATTGCTCTGGCGTTGACGGAGAATGAGGTCACCGACATGGAGGTCCCTATTGTGCACGTGCTTGTCGTGGTAGCATCGAAGCTTCCATGGGTACCTCGTGGAGTTGAGGATGGCCATGTCTTGAGCCTCCTTGAGCTGGTCAACCACGTTTTCAAGTGCCTCCTCGTTCGTCTACTCGTTGTAGGCCTTCAGTTGATGGGACTTGTACTCGAGGTCAGTGGGAGGACAGCCTTGGACCCGTAGACCATGAAGAATGAGGTGAACCCCGTGGTTTGACTTGGTCTTGTCCTTAGGCTCCATAGGACTATGGGTAGCTCGGCAGCCCACTTCTTACCATGCTTCTTCAATCGGTTGTAGATTCTTGGCTTGAGGTCCTGCAGGATCATACCATTGGTAGGCTCGACCTGGCCGTTAGTTCAAGGATGGGCAACCACAGACCAGTTCACACGGATGTGATGATGGTCGCAGAAGTCCAAGAACTTTTTTCAGTGAACTATGTGCCGTTGTTGGTGATGATAACGTTAGGGACCTCAAAGCGTTGGAGATGTCAGTAAGAACAGGACTGCCTTCTCGGAGCGGATGTTGGTGATGGGTCGAGCCACGATCCACTTGGTGAACTTATCGACGGCTATGAGCAGATGGATGTAGCCCCCAGTTGTCTTCTTGAGAGGCCCCATGAAATCGAGCCCCCAAACTGCGAATGGCCAGGTGATGGGGATCATCTATAGGGCGTGAGCTGGGAGGTGTGTCTGCTTGATGTAGAATTGGCATCCCTTGCATGATCGAACGAGGTTGATGGCTTCGAAGATGATAGTCAGCCAGTAGAAACCTTGTCGAAAGGAGTTTCCTAGGAGGGTTCTTGGAGCAGCATGGTGGCCACAAGCCCCGAGTGTAGGTCCTCGAGTAGCTTTCTTCCTTCCTCGATGGTGATGCAGCGTTGAAGAATTCCAGTCGAGCTTCGTCGATAGAGTTCCTTGTCGTTGCCGTAGAGAACGTTGGACTTGACTTGTCAAGTGATTCGTCGGGCTTCATTTCAATCTTCTAGGAGCTTCCCTCGAGTTAAGCAGTCGAGGAGGGGAGCACGCCAATCTGGCTTGAGGGTTGGAGGAGGGGGCGACCCCTCGATTTCCATGACCTCGACCCCGTTCGAGGGGGTCTCAGTCGAGGGATGGGGGTCGACTGTTGGTGGTGAAGTGTCAGCCCCCGAGCCCTAGTCGACGGTGGGCTCATTGAGATCCCTCGAGAAAACATCTGGCGGGACAGTACCTCGAGTGGACACGATCTTGGCGACCTTGACCGTGGCCTCGTTGTACCGCCGAGCGATGTGGTTGAGCTCGAGGCAGTGGAACTTGTCTTCTAGCTTGCGGACTTCTTTGCAGTAGGCCTTCATGACTTGGTTAATTATGAGTTGTGAGTCACCTCGAACATCAAGGCGTCGAACCCCTAGCTCGATGGCTATGTGCAGACCATTGACGAGGGCCTCATACTTAGCGATTTTGTTGGAGGCGGCGAAGTGGAGGCGGATGACGTAGTGCATGTGGACTCTGAGGGGTGAGAGGAATAGCAAGCCTGCACCTGCCCCTCTCTTCATGAGTGACCTGTTGAAGTACATGGACCACAGCTCAGCTTGGATCTATGCTGGAGGAAGCTGAGTGTCAGTCCACTCGGTGATGAAGTCTGCCAATACCTGAGACTTGATGGCCTTGCATGGCGCATAAGTGAGGGTCTCGCCCATGAGCTCAACCGACCACTTTACGATTCTCCCTGTGGCCTCTCGATTCTGGACTATCTCCCCATGAGGGAAAGACAAGACCACAGTGACCGGGTGGCCAAGGAAATAGTGTCAAAGCTTGCGGTGCGTGAGGATGATGGCATAGAGCAGCTTCTAGATTTGCGGGTAGCGGACCTTGGTCTTTGAGAACACCTCGCTGATGAAGTAGACCGGTTGCTGGATGGGCAAAGCATGCCCTTCCTCTTTCCTCTCAACGACTATGGCCGCGTTGACCACCTGAGTGGTGATGGCGACATAGAGCAAAAGAGACTCGGCCGGGTTAGGAGGGACAAGAACCGGAGGGGAAGTGAGCATACCTTTGAGCTTTGCGAGGGCCTCCTCGGCCTCGACGGTCCAGGCAAAGTGCTCCAATTTCTTTAAGAGGCAATACAGGGGCAGTGCTTTCTCACTGAGGCATGAGATAAAGCGGCCGAGGGCCGCAAGGCAACCCGTGACCTTCTATACTCCCTTCAAATCTTGGATAGGGCCCATCCTCATAATTGCTGCAACCTTCTCGGGGTTGGCCTTGATCCCACGCTGGGAGACAATGTATCCTAGGAGCATGCCTCGAGGCACACCAAAGACACATTTCTCAGGGTTGAGCTTGATATTCTTGTCCCTTAGGCAATTGAATGCAATCTCGAGGTCGTCGATGAGGTTGTTGACTTTCTTGGACTTAACCACGATGTCATTGATGTTGGCTTTGACTGTCGGCCCTATGTGTTTGTCAAAAACATGGAACTTGCACCGCTGGTACGTCGCCCAGGCGTTTCGAAGGCCAAAGGGCATGGTGACATAGCAATACATGCCAAAAGGGGTGATAAAGGAAGTTACGAACTGATCGAACTCCTTCATTTTGATTTGGTGGTAACTGGAATATGCATCAAGGAAAGAAAGGGTCTCACATCCTGCTGTAGAATCAACAATTTGATCAATACGTGGTAAAGGGAATGGAACTTTAGGACATGCTTTATTCAAGCTAGTGTAATCAACACACATCCTATATTTCCCACTCTTTTTCTTAACTAGTACAAGATTAGCTAACCACTCAAGATGTTGAACCTCCTTGATGAATCCGACTGCCAAAAGCTTATGGACTTCCTCCCTAATGATCTTGCACTTCTCCTCGTCGAAGCGGCGCAAGCATTGCTTCACCAGCTTGGACCCAGCCCGGATCTCCAAGGCGTGCTCGGCAACTTCCCTCGGTATGCCTAGCATATCCGAAGGACTCCATGCAAACATGTCGGTGTTTGCGCAGAGAAAGTCGATGAGCACTGCTTCCTATTTGTCACTGAGGGTGGCACTGATCGTCAGCACCTTGCCGTTGGAGCTGCTAGGGTCAAGGAGGATGGACTTGGTGTCCTCTGCAGGCTTGAAGTTGCCGACGTGATGCTTGGGGTCGGAGGCCTCACTGGCAAGGCCCTCGAGGGTCGAGGCCAACATGGTAGTCTCTATGACGGCCTCCCCGTTCTTGTTGCACTCGACATCGCAGTCATAAGCATGCTTGTAGGAGGGGCCGATGGAGATAACGCCCTTGGGCCCTGGCATCTTGAGCTTGAGGTTGGTGTAGTTGGGGATCACCATGAACTTGGCATAGCCGGGTCGACCGATGATGGCGTGGTACATGCCGTGGAAATTGACCACCTCGAAGTAGACAGGGAGGTCGATGCGGCCAATGGGTAGTGCCTTCTTTCATGGGACCAGTCCATGGAAGCCCTGGCGCTAGGCTGGAGCTTCATTCTCTTGACTCCCAGGAGGTTGAGGGTCTCAGCGTAGATGACGTTGAGGCTGCAGCCTCCGTCCATGAGCACCTTGGTGAGACGAGTGTTGATGATGATAGGGTCGACGACGAGCAGATATACTCTAGGCTTGGGGACATGGTCTGGATGGTCCTTATAGTCAAACATGATGGTCGTATCAGACCAGTCGAGGTAGTGGGGAGTCGCGACCCGCATGGAGAAGACCTCTCAATGCTCCCGCTTGTGTTGTCATGAAAAGAGACAAGTCTAGGGCCCCCTGTAAATCATGAAGCAGTCATACACCATGGGGTAAGCTTCATCCTTATCGTCACCCTTGTCCTTCTTAGGCTCCTCCTTCTGGTCATCCTTGTCGTCACCCTTGCTGGGGCACTCGTAGGTTCCCTTGAATTCCCCTCGAACACCTTGACTAGGTTTGCTTAGTTGCGGATCTGGTCGAGGGGAAGTTCCTCGAGCCACCTTCAAGCAGTGTCAGATAGGAATAGGGGAAGCTGGCGGATGATGATGCGGTCGTCGCAGGCTCCGCCCATCTGGCAGGCCAACCGGAAGTCAGCCAGCCATAGCTCGGGCTGGGTCTCACCGTTGTACAAGACGAGGCTCATGGGGGGTCGGAAGGGAGAAGGCAGCGGCGTCCTCCAAATCATCCTGCTGAAGACTCGAGGGCCCGGCAGTTTGGGGGACCAGTGCCAATCCTCGTCGCTGTCATAATGTCCGCCCCGGTGAGCACTGTAGCCTCATGCCTCAGCATCTCTGCTCTTACGCCTGTGGTTCTTGTTGATGTCATCTCGAGCGTCTCCAGGTTGGCGGTTGTCGAGGAGGCGATCTTAAACCGGGGCCGCCCTCTTTGGCTGGGGTGCGACCTCTTGGTGGACCGAGGCCTCCCTTTCATGTTGAGAGGGTCTAGCCTATCGTTCTGAGGCCACCCCCGATGCCTCAAGGTGGAGCTCTTGGCATGTTGTGCGGCCGCAACCTCGAGGAGACCCTGGATCTCCTTATGTGCCTAGTGAGCCTCAGGGTTTGACGGAGCCAACATGTTACGGAGAAGCATGGTGTCCGCGATGATGTTTTGGCTCACTCGGTTGAAGACTAGATTCGCGGGCACTCCTTCCCTGACGATCTACCTATGGACCTCTCGTGCCTGGCCTCAAGCCCCTTCGCCACATGCACGTGCACGGTCTTGCTCGAGGGTCTGCTCGAGCTTGTGCAGCTGCTCTTGATCTTCATCCATCTTGGCCGCTAGCTTGTCGACTTGCATGAGCTGAGCATCTTGGTCATCCTGTGGGTCGTTCGGTGCTGCCGGGGGTGCCTCTCGAAATGGGACGGTGTCGGCATCTACTGCTGCTGCTGCCACTGTTTCTGCCATGTCACGGGTTGACTCGCTAGAGGTGACTTCCCTGTTGATGTGGAAGCACTCCTGCGTGGGGTCATAGTACTCACCATCAGAGTCAGAGTCGGAGTTAGCCTAGTAGAGGTTGAGGGCGAGGCCGCGCCGCTCTTTTGTTTGCTACTGTCGGAGCGTGCCGAGTGTGTAATGTCATGGGCCAGGGGGTCGAGACGACTCTGGGCACTCAGGGGTCGATGGGGGTCGCCTCCAGATCCATGGTAGCGTGCAGAAGATGCCTCGGATGATCCTAGTTCACGCCCAGGCTAGGGCGTATCATGGAAGAGTATGTCCTGGCGTCGTTGTCCAGGCCGAATGGAAACCGACATCATACCTCAAACAACCCATGAGGGAGCAGGTTGGACGGTGCTGAAGCCGTACCAGTTGGGGAAGCCGTGCCCGACCTCCTTAGCAAACGCATCATGAAGGTGAAGTCTGGTTTGTCATCGATACATTCCTCCGACCAGCCCTCTACTTCCAAGCTAACGTCAGACAGGTTCCCAACCAGGGACCCCGCATCGCTAGCTAGATGCATGGCAGCCAAAGCGGAAGCCTCCTCGCCCGTGAGATGATGATGATGATGATGGCGCCAGCGGTGCCTCCTCATGTGTGCGGATGCATGGTGGGGGCGATGGGAATGATGCTCGGGCCCTCCTGATCATGGTGGCATGCGACCGCTGCTGTTCGGATCTTCGACTGAGAGCAGGGTGATGTCAAGACCGTAGTCAAGTGACACGAACTCCAGGCTCCCGAACCAGATCACCGAAGCAAATGGGAGAAGTGGAACAGGGTTTTCCATCCGGAAGAATGGCGGGAACGGTCGTGACACACAGATTCCCCTACCTGGCGCACCAACTATCGGTGTCTGGACCTGTGGGTCGTACACCAACGAGTAAATTTGTGCTGCGTATCCCCTAATTCGGATGGTGTTACAATAAGAACACACGATTCATCCTGGTTCAGGCAAAGAAGGCCCTACGTCCAGCGGGGGAGGAGAGGATTTATATTATCGGCCTGGTCGAGTGAATGTCGGCCTGGGCCGTTCAAGACCCGTTTGTGGGCCGGCCCAGTACAGCTTGGTCCCTGGACTCAGTGTTTAAATATTTAGGGCCTGGGCCCGCCTAGGATTATAGCTGGGGATTATTGTGGTGGATTTTGTTGACGGAATTGGGATTATTTCTCTTAATCGAGAGTTAAGGGTACCCCTTGTCTAGGTACCCGACATGTAGCTTTGTCGTGTGCTAGACACACGGAAAAGCCTAGCACACGGCAAACCTCCCACTCGGCAAAATATGATCGGCCCGTCACGGCGGCCACTTGCCGTTAGATTTTGCCGTGTGTCAGCCGTCAGGCACACGACAAAGTTTTTTTATTATTTAAAAAATAAATTTTACCATCTACGATGGCTAGGCACACAGCAAAATATAGTATTTTGTCGTGTGCCATGGCTAGGCACATGGCAAAATTTATTTTAAAAATAAAAAAACTTTGTCGTGTGCCATGGTAAGGCACACGACAAAATATAATATTTTGTCGTGTGCAATTGCAAGGCTTTCGGCAAAATATTTCTTGTTTTTTTATTTTGGGCCTAATTTTTTTGTGTAACCTTGTGATAGTATTTAAAACTCTATTTAAAAAATTGAAGCAATTTTGACTTTTTTTGATATATTTTATTTATTTATTTTGTTTCGTTGACTTTTTTAGAATATTTCAAATCTGAACTAGAAATATATGGAATAATGGAACTTGATCATTCAAAAAATGATATTTAAGATATTTGGAGTATGTTTTGATCATATCCTGGAGTTCACATAAAATCTCAAGCATCTCGTTGACGTAACATGTCGAGGTACGTGCGGGAAAAGTGTTTTTAAATTATATAAAATCTGAATGAAGTCCGAAATCACAACATTTGGTGACACGTCGTGTTATTGCATGTGTAGGATATGGTAAAAAATTGAGAATGTTTCGAGCAAGTTGTGATGCCGGATGTCTAAAACCCAGTGATCTCTATATGTGATCATAAGAGACCACATGTGGAGAAGTCTGGGTTTTAGATATCCGACGTTACAACATGCTCAAAATATTCTCAATTTTTTACCATAGCCTCCACATGCGATGACATGACGCTTCGCCAAGTTTCGTGATTTTCAGACTTCTTTTGGATTTTATATAATTTAAATACACTTTTTCTAAATGTTGCTCGTCATGTTCCGTGAACACGATGCTCCAAAGTCCGTGGGAGTTATTGGATACGGCATCAAGACACCCTAAATAACAGAATATCATTTTTTTGAATCACTAAATTCCATTATTTTCTGCAACTGCAGTTCAAATTTGGATCATACGAAAAAATTAAAGTAAACGAAGTTAATGAAGGAAATATAGTAAAAAAGTCAAAATTTGCCTAAATTTTAACCTGTACATTAAAATGATATACTAAGCCTAAAAAAATGGTGACAAAAAATGAAAAAAATAAAGTTTGCCGTGTGTCATGCCTGGCACACGGCAAAAATGAGGTTTGCCATGTGCCTGGCTCTGTTGGCACAAGGCAAACATGTTTTCTTAAAAAAAATAAAAAACCTAACCTAAAGGCCCAACTGGCCCATCCAGCACCTAAACCTAACCTTATCCGCGCCTGTGCCTCGCCTGCCCAGCCCCAACCCCAGCCGCTGCCCGTGCCCCGCCTACCGCCGCCGCTCCCGACCCCAAGCGCACGCTACCACAGCTCCCCACCCCGCGCGCGCCGCAGCTCGCCCACCGCGCTCGCGCCGCTGCCGCTCGTCCTCCCTCCCGTGCGCCGCTGCCCCTAGCCCGCCCGCCCACCCTCATCCTCTTAGAGCTCATAGCTCCACCCTCGCCCCCTGTGCCCACCTCTCTCTCACACACACACCACAGCGTCCCAGCCTACAACTCGTATGCTGCTCCAGCGCCAACCTCGCCTTGCCTCCTCCTCGTGCTCCCGTTGCTCGAAGCTCATTGTCGAGCCTAGAGGTTGGTGGCAGTAGGGGGTTTGTCTTGTAGCCTCTGAGGGGTGCTTGGCAGCGAGGCGATCAGTCATCCGCAGGGCGGCGAGGCCGCCGCCAAGAATGGCGTCGTCACCACCACCTCCCGTAGTTTGCTCGGCACGCGTTGACTGGGAAACAAGTGCCATAGGAGAACCACGAGCCCGCTGGGTAGGGCGACGCCGGCAGCCATGCATAGCATGAACAACAGGCCTAGGTACCACCATGCCCTCAAGTACCGCGGATCCATGTGGTAAGTGCTGTTATGATAGAAATTCAATATTCAATTAGGTTTCATATTTTTGTGTTAACATGGGTTTACCACTGTTATGATAGAAATTGTTCACATTTTTTACTAATCGTTGTTCCTTACTTTTAATAATACGTTGCCCCGTCCTTGCAGAGAGAAAGAGAAGAGAAGAGGGCAAGAGGGGAACAAGAAGGAGAAGAGGAGAAGGAGAAGGAGAAGGGAGGAGGAGAAGAGGAAGGAGAAGGAGAAGGAGAAGGGAGGAGGAGAAGAGGAAGGAGTTCATCGACCGTCCATGTTCATCCACAGATCGTCGCTGCCCATCGAGCGTTCGTCCACGCCGTCAGCCCCATTCATCACCAGAGAAGAAGGTAAAGGCTCTAGGTGTTTGCCATATTTTCATTATGTGTTAGCGGCCTTCATGCGGAATTGTGAATGTGTGGGCCATCATGCCCTTAATGTGGACGTCAGCCATCGTGTCATCTTTTTTTTTTGCAGGTTTTGGAAACCTCCCCGTACAAGGAAGGTTCTGTCGAATTTTTCATCATATAGTGATGTGTTTCTTCTTTTGCAGCGCAGGACTTTTTAGAGGTGAATCGGAGCACCTAGGTGACCCTAGGTATAAACAACCTCTCTTTCCATATGTTTGTCATAGCCCGCACATAACCCAGTTAGGCGTCTCCCGTCCGAAAGAGATACAGATGGAGGTATGCAGGTCTTTGCATATCTTCGACCATATCTATTTCGGATTGTCCATGTTTATTGCATAGCCCGCGGATGCACGAATGAGTTAGTTTCCATGGTCCGCTCCTGTCCGAGATGGAGTTTTGGCATCACCCATCTTTTGTTATTCGGATACACACTCTCCCTTCCAGGACATGTATCGGGAGAATAGCGGGGAGGTGCTGCCAAAATTCTGTCTCGGATAGGAGCAGACCATGGAAACTAACTCATTCACGCATCCGCGGATAGGATTAGGACCTATCCTCACCTATTAGACAGTTGGGACACCACGAAGATGCAATTGATGGTCACATTACTTCCTGTTATATATTTGTTAAAAAATGGAGGACCGTGAGTGGATGTACACACCACAGAGGGACTGGCTGTTTATAACTAAGGTTGAAAAATTCTTGAGCATGCATTTGGCGAGAGTGTTGAAGGCCATAATCTAGTTTTGTGCCCCTGCAACCGTTGTGCCAACGAAAGAAGGAAACATAAGTTTACCATGGGGGGCCTATGCAGGCCTATTGGTGTTATCCAATCGAGAGATGTCTAAAGACTCTTTGCAAGAAATGTACAAATAAAGCCAGAATTGAGGCTTCCATTGTAGAGGTAAGCATTCGGGAGAAGGTATCAATCTTCACAACATCCTACTACAAGCCGAACCTTCCTAGCAAGCATAATCCACCCCCTCGTTACAATGCTGCCGAATTTGAATCGACCCTCAGCATTTCAAAGGCCAACTAGGCCATGCAAGTGGATCGATCTTCAAGAATTTGGAGCCAGAAGAGTGGCACAGAATCACGCTCTATGTGTTCACCAACCTTGTCGAGGTTGAGCCATTCATTAAGTAAGTTCTCAAACATCTTGTTTCAATACGATGTCATTATTCTATATCAAACCCCATTGATTCTCTTTGGTATAGGGAATTTCTCAAGAGGTGCATCAATCAAGTGATCCTACCCTGCACGAACAGGATACCCTTCTTTCAGAGGGTGCGGGAGATGCGAGGCATGATTTCATTTCTTGGTTCAAACAAAAGGTACTTTCCAATTTAGCTCGTACGTTCATCAATATTCCTTAGTAGTTCGTATGTTCCAATAATATAACGATGTATCATGCTTGAGCTTGTAGGTGCAGACCAATGCGTCCATGAGTGACGAGTTGAGACTAGTTGCAAATGGATTCAAGCAAAGGGTGAAGTCATGTACCGGTTATGACGTGAACGGGTATCGCTTCCACACGTCAAGACACGAGCAGACCCAATCCGGTCAGAAAACCACCAATAGCCAAGTTTTTATGCCAGGCACTAACGATGTCGAATACTACGGAATAATTGAGGAGATCTATGAACTTGAATGAGGGCCTAATACCTCTTACCCCTGTCATATTCAAGTGCTACTGGTTTGATCCTAGACAAACGAGACGGACCCCTCAACTTGGCATAGTCGAGATTAGACATGATTCCGTCTATAAGGGAAAAGATGTCTATGTTGTGGCTCAACAGGCCATTCAGGTGTATCATACGCCATACGCATGCCAATACAAAGACCATCTTAAGGGTTGGTACATTGTGCACCAGGTATGTCTACACGGTAAACTACCTGTTCCAAACGATGATGATTACACCTACGACACAAACACATATGATGGAGAGTTCCATCAAGCAACTAGGCTACAAGGGAGCTTTGAGATAGTCTTACCCGGTGTGATTGCCATGGAAGTAGACAATGAAATGGTTGATGACGATGACCCTGGAGATGTAGTGCTGAATCCAAAGGATATTCAAATGCTTGAGCGATTCCATTTAGGCAGAGACCATGAGGAAGACACAGAACCTTTGGAAAGTATCGCCTATTTGGACAATTATGATAGTGATGATGAGACCTATGACCCCAATGTTGAATATTATTCCTAAAGCACGTAATACTATGTTTTTTATTAAATTTTGTTATGTTTATTTATTTTGAACTATTTGTAATGTATGTACTAACGCTTGTTGTTCATTCTTTGTAAATTGTAGGTGATAGACCAAGGATGGCGAGCAACCGTACACCAAGGCAGGTTTACTCGGTGTACCAGAGTCTACGCCCTCCTGATGGAGGAGCAGGGACGTCTTCGGTGGCAGCGGCGAGAGGAGGCCCGGGTCGCTCGGGGAGGGAGAGGGGGAGGAGGGGGCATGGTCGCCCCTCAAGGAGGGAAGCGCCTTCTCCTCCGGCTCTCGACTAGCCGGAGGACCCGTCTCCCACCCTGGTGGATCACGTGGCGGCCACGGGCACGACCACGGACACTCCGTTGGGGGACGAGGGGACTCAGCAGCCGCAAGACGAGGGGACTCAGCAGATGGAGGACAGTTTTGCTCGGTCGACGCCCTACCTGCGAGGTGCCACAAGCCTTCATAATCCTCCGCATCCTAACCTACACCCAGTGATTCATCCTGTGACAGGAAAGTAAGTAACTATATATGTTATCACTAGTACTTCATATGATACATTGAAAATCAAAACAGAAACTGATATTTTGTCTTAATCACTTATGCAGGGGCTGGCTAGTAGTGTCGGGTGCTCTTGACCCCCCACGCACCCCTGCTAACATCATGGGATGTCTAGTTAAGAAATACTTCCCCGGCCTTGTGAAATTAAAAGATGGCACGTGAAAAAAGATGCGGCCTGGTCGTGGAAGAGGTACAAGCTCAATGATGATGACGAGCAGGACAACAAGCAGGAGTAGGTTTTGGCGGAGTTTCATGTAAGTGTCTCACAATGAAGGTCAAATACATATCCTCCATTTGTGAAGTCTTTTATTGAAATAATGAACGGATACATTGTGTTTGTATGCAGAAGTACTTCAAGGTCGAAGAAGGCCGAGAGACCGAGGTAGATCAGGCGGCACACAAAGCCTATGACAAGTAGGTGACCAACATGATTTACGAGGCATGACTCTAGGCCCACGTCTTGTACTATAGGTCCATCCTGAAAGAGCCCCTCATCAAGGGCAACTCAAGAGAGTTGGAGCTGACCAAGGCACAATACCTTTAGGTAGGTGAATAGTATTGATTCGTTTTGAGATTTAGTAGGTCTAGAATTGATCATCTTATATGTCAAACACTTGATGATGTGTAGGTGCCGCCCCCTTGGTGCTTGTCGCATAGAGCGGCATGGTCGAAGATTGTGGACAGGTACCTATCCTCGGAGTTCAAGGTAAAGCGTGTGAAAGGCAAGCAGAAGTGGGGACTGAGGACCGGTCCAACTCACCACCAAGGCAGCCACAACCTCTCCATATTCAAGCGGGCACTTGTACAAGATGTCATTTATCTATTCTAATGCTCAGTTTTGCCTGATTTCTAATCATCTTGTTGTCTTTCTCGCAGGAGGCGGAACAGCCAGGCGTGATGGTGTCAGAGTTTGGGGCATGGGCTGTGTCCCACATAGGCCGGGTGAAATCCATTATCGTCTTCAACCCGGATGCACCTGCCGAGGCTTACCCTGACCCGAGCATCCACGCCAAGGTCAAAGACTACACGGAGGTGGTTAGGACGCTCAGTGGCCCAGGTCACAATCTGAGCACTGAGCCCCATGAGACAGAGGTGATCGTGAGTTTGGGGGAAGGCAAGAAGCATGGGCGGTTGTGGATTGCAAACTCTGTTGACTCCTCGAGGTCTGCACCCTCTCTCTCCAATGTGAGGTCATGAAGCACGTCCACAAGCCTTCCCATACGTGCACGGCCTACTCCAACACTATCACAAGTGGACATACTTGGGGTCATTCCGATTTCACTCGTCGTACCTTGAACATTACACACATTGATCATATTTGCAATATTGAAACATGTGATTGAAACAATGCAGACGGCGCTGGTAGAGCAAAAGGAGATGACCTCGCACCTGGTGGCTCAGCTGGAGAACATGCAGAAGCGGATGGCAGAAATGTATCAGATGATGCAAAACATGGCATCGGGTGCCCCAGTGCAGTTGCCAGCTATAGCTCCGGTTCAACTCTTCACTTCTGTAAGTATGAAAGTTTAATGCCTTTGTGCCATTGGGATTGTCGGCCCTTGTGCCATTGTGATTTTGGGCCTTCGTGCCATTGGGATTGTCGGCCTTCATGCCGCTGGGATTGTCGGCCTTCGTGTCATTGTTTCTTGCTGGTTGGCACTGGGAGTTGCTGCTGAAATTTTCAATTTTGAGTCTAACACATCCAATCTCTTCTCTTTTGTGCAGCCTCCGTCGGCGGGTTCAAACTATCCCGCTATGGTGTCACCGATGGCTGATGCCATCAACCCTACACCGTAGTCCGGTGCATCACCACAGTACGGGGGGCCACAGTTGCAGTCTTTGTCGCCGTAGTAGGGATATAGTACTGTTTCATGTTGGATGTAGTATTCTTTGATGTTGAACTTGTAATAATAAACTTGTGATGTTGAACTTTGGTGGATTATCGATGGATTTCTAAAATATGTGTGTGCTTTTAATATATAATGCATGTTGCTGATATAGATGTGATGATTGATGTGTGTATGTGTGTGTGTGCGCATATATATATATATATATATATATATATATATATATATATATATATATATATATATAT
>CM041636.1:41825469-41960008 GCA_023333625.1 Bothriochloa decipiens | reverse complement strand
TATATATATATATATATATATATATATATATATATATATATATATATGGCGATGCTAAAATGCAACAAGGTGCATTTGCTATAGCAAATGCACATACCTTCCCAGCCAAGCAGCCCGCGTTCGTACACACCACCCGCACGCTGTCCAGGCATGCATGCATGCATCCGTCCGCCGAGCACCAATTGCAACATCGTGTGTGCCGTGGCTACAACATGGTGTTGTGTTTAGTTGCAACACCGATACATGTACGCATCAGCCAGTCACTCACCTATCTGTCTGGCATGCATGCATACATGCAGGAAATCTTTTTTGTTTTGGATTGAAAAAATGCGATATCTTCTACACCATAGCCCCTATTTTAGATCTGTTTGCACCAGGTTGTTGAAAAAATACGCTTAACAAAACGAGATCCAATAAAGACTATATTGGACGAACTTTTTTAAAGTACATAATTGCAACTTCAATATACTACGAGTTACCATATGGTTACAACACTTAGAATGTAGTTTTTAACAAATTTTATACTACATACAACTAGTTACAAGCTAGTTGCAAGCCTAGCTAATGAGCAACGTACATTTTATACACCAAATGTGTGTATTCTTTGCATGTTGTTTAATAGCTAGCCGCCAGCAGTGTGCGCGCATCAATTACAACTCGTGGTCTTTTGCGTTTGCAAACTCGGTTATTCGCCGGTTAATAAAAAATTCTGATCCTAGGTTAATACAAAATGTTACACAATTTGTAACACAATATATAAAGCAATTGCTTCATGGTAAATGACTAATTGCAAGATACTAAACCATAATCTCAATGCTATTTACCCTAATCTCGGTCAACGCTATTAACCCTATTCCAGTTGATGCTATTAACCCTAACTCAGTCGACGCTATTAACCCTAATCTCAGTCGAAGCCCTTAGTATCTATTGACGTACTAAACCCTAATGGTCTAATCTCTGTCGACGCTAAGATGAAACAAAAATAAACTATACTAAGAATTACTCAAAATTTATTAACAATTAGGTGACTCCCTGAACCCTAATCTCAGTCGATGTAATAAATTCTAATCTCAGTCGACCTTATTTCAGTCGACCCTCTTTACCCTAATCTCAGTCGATGCTATTAACCCTAATCTCAGTCAACGTACTGAACCCTAATCTCAGTCAATGCTAAGATGAAACAAAAATGAACTATACTAGAAATTACTCAAATCTACTGACAGTTAGTAGACGCCCTGAACCATAATCAAAGTCAATGAAGTCTCAGGTTAATACAAAATTGCAAAACTATTGTACACCGTTTGCAATATCATAGGTGACACAATTGCAACACGATTTGTTGTCCGATTACAACACAGGGGTATGTTCGGTTGCAACCCAATCTGAACACCATGTGCGTGGCCCGGTCACTCCACCGCGCGTGGGTCGTGCGCACCCCGCTAGGTCCCAATCAAGCGCCTAATTGCAACACAGTATGTTTACCAATTACAACACGGGGTTATGTGTGGTTACAACAAGGATGTCCGTACACGAGATGTCTTAAACGACATGTAAGAGCGCAACAAAAATAGAAAAAAGACGATTCCAGACAAAATAAATGATGATACACCTGAGAAAATAAAAAAAATCACATCCCACCAACCACCCCCCCTCTCACTAGTAATGGTGCTGCCACCGTCGCCGGAGCCCACCACCGTTGGAGCGTTGAATCAAGCTCATTGGAGAGATCCTGCACCGTCGTCGACACCCAAGCTTCCCCCGATGACAACGGCTACGAGTCCAGCTGCTATGTCGATTGGGATACATAAATCTACTAATGATCACCCTCCATTTGGAACATGATATGTGACGCAACTACAACCTGGTTAATTACAAAATTGCAACATGGACAATTACAAACATGGTTAAATTACTTACTAGTTGTTGTTTCTGCAAAAACATAAAATCTAATGAGAATTTTGGCAAAAAAAGTTGCTTTCTATGCCTAGTTAATTCTTACTTTAAGAACTGATTTTGAGAAAAGCAAAAAAATAGGATGGGAATGATGGCAAAAGTCTCATCTTAATACAAAAATTGCACACCTATTGTGTACCATTTGCAACATGATATGTGACGCAATTGCAACCTCGTTAATTACAAAATTACAACATGGACAATTACAAACCTGGTTAAATTACTTGCGAATTGCTGTTTTTAAAAACATCAAATATAATGAGAATGCTGGCAAAAAATAGTTGCTCTCTACACCTGGTTAATTCTTACTTTAAGAACCAATTCTACGAAAAGCAAAAAAATATAGAATGAGAATGATGGCAAAATGTCTCAGGTTAATACAAAATTACACACCTATTGTACACCATTTGCAACATGACATGTGACGCAATTGCAACCTGATTAATTACTAAATTGCAACATGGTTAATTATCTTAGTATGAGAACCAATTCTAGCCTCCACTAATTATGCAATTGCAACCTGATTTATTATTAACCTGGCATGTATCACCATCTGCAAAGCTACGAAAAAGACACATTATATGTAGAAAACCAAAATGAAATCTAGCAAGCATTGACAAACTAATGAAAAATAGGAGATTTGCATCAGATATGCACCTTGATGCTGGTTCACGGTGTGACAAATGGAGATTTGCATCAGATCAGAAGTCAGCTCCACACAAAGTAGTACTGTCATGTTCACACAAGTATTAGTATATATTCTGAATACAAGCATCAAACTAGTAGGTATATTCTGAATTTTCTTTGATGTATTTTCCGTCAGCTTACAAGCATCAAACTAGCAGTATATATTTATACTACAAAAGGAGTATGAGCACATACATATATAGTGGTGGGGTGGAGGAGCCGCACGCTTGACCGAACTCCAGCCCGCGCGCCCTTGGCCGGTGCCGCCGCGCGCTGCCGAGAATGTATCAGAAAATCAAAGAAAAGAAAACAATCTGGCTCACCAGTGAGAGATCAGATAGTCCTTCGACAAGTATCGTATGAGATCTTGGTTGGGTATCTCCAGTCCCCAGCTCACCATACTCATTACTACCCCATGCCCACAAAAATTCCATCCTCTGTTAGTGCCAAATTATGGAATGCACCTACAGCAATGACCCTCACTTTCTCAAGGCCTTGCACACGTACTGGTTTAAATATTTCCTTGCTGAAAGAATACCCATGCTCAACATTAGAATCAAGGAGATAGTACAAGACAAACAAAAAAAAGGTATTTCATCATAAGGCACCATACATATCACCGGGAGGCCATGGCTGTCCCCTTGCCCAGACGTGACCTTCTTGAGTCAAAACCACTGAATGTGTTCCTCCAGCAGCTACCTACAATTAGCAAACAGATAAGCAAGCCAAAAGCTAACAAACCGAATGAGCGCAGCACACAAAAGTTGCAGCATCCTTCCACAAACAGTTACAATTTGTCTAAGCCATAGACACTACAACTGCTCCAGTTCCATCATATAAATTATCCTATATGTGGTTTGTGATCAGACTACTTCTTTGGTATTTTGGCAGCAAAGCATATGCCAAAGTGACAACACTATCCAAAAAAATTGTTGGATCCCCTGCAACCCACGCACCCAACCAAAATTGCCAAAGTTCCAAGAAGATTCCACTGGTGGTGCTAGCTACTCGCACAACATAGCACAGGAATCCAATTCCACTCATTTGCCAGACTTTGAGCTTGGGCGCGCACCGCCGCGGGGTCGGGATGTGTAAGGTCCTAATGGCTAGAGGGGGGTGAATAGCCTAATAAAATTTCTCACAAAAACACTTAAGCAACTTGTTAGACTATAAGATGACATAAATGCAAAGCTAAAGCTTCGATTACTCTATGCAAGCCTTTCCAACAAGTCAAGTATATAGGCTATACTACTAGTACCCAAACAACACCAAGCCTAGCAATTCTAAACAAGAGCAATCTAGGCACTAAACAAGTCTAGTAAGAACAACAATATATGAACATTAAAGCTACGCACGCTAGATACAAAAGAGAGGATTGGAGGGTTATACCGCCGTGTAGATATGAAGATAACCAATCATTCAAAAGATAACCACAAGGGAAACCTCGGCAATCAAGTTGACACAATGATTTTTTACCGAGGTTCACTTGCTTCCCGGCAAGCTACTCCTCGTTGTGGCGATACACTTGCTTGGCAAGGTGCAGACACAATTTGCTCTCAATGCCAAATACCACAGCCGGGAGCAGCACTCTCAACACAAGACAAGGATCCTCCAAGCCACGCGCAATCCACTAGAGTATCCATTCACGAATCTTCCGCGGGGAAGGATCAAGAACCCCTCACAAGATCACCAGTGTGGCCTCGAACAATCTCCACTCGAGCTCAACACCACCTGCTGCTCCAAACCATCTAGGGTGATGGGAATCACCCAAGAGTAACAAGAACTCCGTAGCAAACTCGAAGAACAAGTGCCTCTAGATGCAACTCTCATTGCTAGCACTTGATTCACACTCAATCTCTCTCTAGATGAACAATCAAGTCAAGAGATGAGTGGGGAAAGTTTTCTCTAGCTCAAAAGATGCTCAAAGATGTTAGAATGGGCAAGAGAGCCCTCCCCAACCGGCCAAACCTCTATTTATAGCCCCTAATTCAAATCCAACTGTTATGCACTTCGGGCGGTAGATTTCTAAGCGACGGACGCGTCCGATGCCTACGGTCGGACGTGTCCAGCGCCGTTTCCGTAACTCGGGGCGACTGATTTACATGAGCCGGACGCGTCCGGCGCCTCTGCCAGTCGACCGTTAGATTTGAATTTAGAGCCATGTCAGCGTCCGGCGTTGCTAGCTCAGCGTCCGGCGCTCAACGTCCCATGGTTCGACCCTCAACCGGACCTCTGTGGGTAGCATTCGGCGTGCGCCGGACGCACGCCCCGTGTCCAGCGCGTTCAACCTCGCGCCGATCATTCAGATGGCAACTCTATCCAGCGCTGGACGCAGCACAGTGTCCTCAGTGCGTCCGGCGTGCCAGCGTCCGGCGTGACAGAGCATAGCAACAACTTTGCATGTGCCAGACTCGTCCGACGCTCTGCCCAGCATCCGACGCCTGCATCCGGCGCATGTAACAAAGTCTGTTTTTGTCGATTCTTCGCGTCGTCGATGATCCAATTCCAACCACTTGACTTAGGTGCTAACTCCAGCATGTAGAACATTCTTGGCAACAAGAGTCAGCATTTCATCACATGAAATATAGGCCAGGAGTTAGCTGTCTAGTTACTCTCTCATATGCATCATGCAAAGTCATACCTAGAGGCACTTGGACCATGAATTCAACCGTGAATTCCCCTCTTGATAGTCAGTTATCGATCCTAAATGTGATCACACTCTATATAGTGTCTTGATCACCAAAAGGGAAAAAACACCTAACTCTTTATACCATGGCTTTAAGCCTCAATGCTTGATCATCACCATGTCAAAGTCCATCACTGAGCCCTAGGCATCATCACCATGTTGCCACGTGTCTAGTCACACTTAGAACAAAGCATTAGCAACATTGGGTGTCATCAATTATCAAAACTAAATGCGAGATTTCAATCTCCTTCTTTTTGGTAATTGATGATAACCTAAACACAAAGATATGGAAATTGAATTCAATATGAAATTGAATTGCTAGTCCAAGATAAATAGATCATGAATCTTGGTTGGACAAGCATTTCAACTTTGGTTTTGGTAGTGGTAGCTCTCCCTACATATGTGCATCCAATGTTTGGTTGATTTTCAAACACATATGCATGAATAGGAATTGTGGGAGAGATATCACTACCAAAATTGATGCTAAGGTTTAAAGAATGGACCTTTGAAATGTGATACCAATCGGAGTGCGATAATAAACCATCCTTAGCATCATGGTAGCTAGACATACATCAAAACTCAAAATACCTCATGAGATCAACATTATAAGAGATACTTTGAATTGCATGAAAAACACTATGTCTAGAGACCTAGAGAGCATGCTAGTACTTCATATCATCATTCAAGATCTATGACTAGCATACACCAAACAAGCATGAATATTGAATTTAAATTGCAATGCTTCATATCGTCATGCTATGCACATACAAATGCAACAAATAGCTTATGATCTTGCTCCTCCTATATATGTGCTCAAGGTAGAGTTTCAAGGTAGAGTTTCAAAAATTGATCCCCTTCCATTGATCTTTGTGACTTATTTCTCCCCCTTTGTCAATAATCACCTACAAGGGTGCATAAGATGAGAGAAACAAGTCAATCAAATTATGGTCAAATCTAGATCACTTTCCTAGAAAATGTATTTCGGTTTGAACCAAGAACAAGCTTCTTCACACCTCAAGAATAAGGGTTATCTTGACCATGTTGAAATACACATCATGAGCTCATGCTATAGACTTAACACTAGGTTTGCAAGTTCACAAACATGTCATATGCCACCACTAGATCAAAACAAGCATAAAAGCAATAGTGGTGCCATATATACATCAATTTCATTTGATTTCCATGAATGATACTTCAAGATGCACATGTCTATATGTCTACACAACTAGCAAAGGATGCATGGAATGTTAGAGGAGAGGCATGTCATATGTATGGGGTGCATCAACTCATGTTGGAGAAGCTAAGTATGTTCAATTCATTCCTCAACTTGTGATATCTCTTTTCATCAAGTGGCTTGGTGAATATGTCGGCTAGTTGATCTTTGGTGCCAATACTTTCAATGCTTATATCTCCCTTTTGTTGATGATCCCTTATAAAGAGGTGCCTCACATCAATGAGCTTTGTTCTAGAGTGTTGAACCGGATTGTTGGTCATCTTGATAGCACTCTCATTGTCACAAAACAAAGGCACATGCTTGAATTTTACTCCAAAATCCTTCAAGGTGGCTTTCATCCATAGCAATTGTACACAACAATTCCCCGCACTAATATATTCGGCTTCGGTGGTGGAAAGTGCAACACTATTTTGTTTCTTTGAAGACCATGAAACTAGTGATATTCCAAGAATTTGACATGTTCCACTTGTACTCTTTCTATCAATTTTGCAACCAGCATAGTCGGAGTCTGAATATCCAACCAACTCAAAGTTAAACCCCTTTGGATACCATAAGCCAACATCTTGTGTGCCCTTTAAGTACCTCAATATTCTTTTGGCCATGGTCAAGTGACTATCTCTTGATGAGGCTTGATATCTGGCACACATGCACACACTAAACATGACGTCCGGCCTAGAAGCGGTGACATATAGCAAGCTTCCAATGATTGATCTATAGAGCTTTTGGTCAACCATGTTTCCACTATCATCAAGATCCAATCCACCATTGGTACCCATAGGTGTGCCAATAAACTTAGCATCTTGCAATCCAAACTTATTGATCATGTCCTTGATGTACTTGCCTTGACTCACAAAAGTGCCATTCTTCATTTTCTTGATTTGAAGTCTAAGGAAGTAACTAAGCTCTCCAAGCATTGACATCTCAAACTCACTAGCCATCATCTCACCAAACTCTTTACAAAAGTCTTCATTGGTAGAACCAAAGATGATATCATCAACATAGATTGCAACACAAACAAGTCATCTCCAATTCTTTTGGTGAAGAGAGTGGTGTCCACTTTTCCCATCTTTAATCCTTTGGAGAGAAGATAATCTCTCAACCTCTCATACCATGCCCTTGGTGCTTGCTTCAAGCCATAAAGGGCCTTCTTGAGTTTGTAGACGTGGTTGGGCTTCTTTTCATCTTCAAAACCGGGTGGTTGCTCAACAAAAACTTCTTCATTGATGAATCCATTGAGAAATGCACTCTTCACATCCATTTGATAAAGCTTCATGTTGTGAGCACAAGCATAGGCTAGTTGGATTCTAATTGCCTCCAATCTTGCTACTGATGCATATGTTTCTCCAAAGTCAAGACCTTCTACTTGTGTATATCCTTGGGCAACCAATCTTGCTTTGTTCCTCACAACCAACCCATCTTGATCTTGCTTGTTCTTGAAGACCCACTTAGTGCTGATCACATTATGCTTCTTTGGTCTCTCAACAAGCTCCCAAACTTGATTTCTAGTGAAGTTGTTTAGCTTTTCATGCATGGCATTTATCCAATCAGGATCCTTCAATGCTTCATCAATCTTGGTTGGCTCTAGGAATGACACAAATGAATAATGTTCACATATGCTAGCCAATCTTGATCTTGTTTACACACCCTTTTCAATATCTCCAATGATATGATCTAGAGGGTGATCTCTTACAACATTTGAAGGTTGAAGCACTTGTTGACTTGGATTGCTTGCTTGACCTTGAGTTTGCTCTTGATCTTCATGTTGAGTGCCACTAGAGCTTGTTTGATTTGAATCTAGGTTCACCACTTGGCTTGTCATTTGCACTTCATCATCAACTTGCCTTGGCCGAATATCACAAATGTCCATGTGTCTCATTGCATTGTTCAATTGTTCTCCACCCACATCATCTTGATTTTGATGGTCACTTTGAGAGCCTTGGGTTTCATCAAACTCAACATCATGAACTTCTTCTATAGTACCACTAGCCAAGTTTCACACTATATATGCCTTGCTTGATGTAGAATAACCAAGAACCCTTCATCACATCTCTTGTCAAACTTTCCAAGTCTTTGCCCTTTCTTGAGAATGTAGCATTTGCAACCAAAGACTCTAAAGTATGCAATGTTGGGCTTTCTTCCATTCAATAGCTCATATGGTGTCTTCTTATGCATCCCATGGCAATAGAGGCGGTTGCTAGAGTAGCAAGACATGTTGATAGCATCACTCCAAAACTTTTGGCTAACATTATATTCACAAAGCATTGTTCTTGTCATTTCAATAAATGTTCTATTCATTCTTTCAACTACACCATTGGATTGAGGAGTGTATGTTGGAGAGAATTGATGTCCAATGCCAAGCTCATCACATAACTCTTCAATTTTTGTGTTCTTGAACTCACTACCGTTGTCACTTCTTATCTTCTTGATGGTAGTCTCAAATTCATTTTGCACCCTCTTCACAAATGATTTGAATAGATCATACACTTCACTTTTGTCATAAAGGAAGAACACCCATGTGTATCTAGTGTAGTCATCAACTATCACGAAACCATACTTGTTGCCACCAATAGATGTGTAGGTTGTTGGGCTAAACAAGTCCATGTGCAATAACTCAAATGCTTTAGTTGTGCTCATTTCATTCTTCTTGGGATGTGGCTTCCCATGTTGCTTGCTGGCTTGACATGCACTACAAGGTCTATCCTTCTCAAATGTGACATCATTCAAACCTCTAACCAAGTCATGCTTTATTAGCTTGTTCAATTGCTTCATGCCAACATGACCTAGTCTTCTATGCCAAAGCCATCCCTTGCTAGACTTGCCAATCAAACATGATGAGAGTTGAGATTCACTAGCATTGAAATCCACTAAATACAAGCTTCCATGTCTAAACCCCTTGAAGATCAAACTAGAGTCCTCTTCACTTATGACTTAAATGTCATTCTTGCCAAAGATGCACTTGTAGCCAAAATCACACAATTGTGACACCGACATAAGATTGAAATCCAAAGAATCAACTAGCAACACATTTGATAGACTCTTGTCATTGGATATAGCAATCTTTCCAAGCCCCTTGACCTTGCCTCTATTGTTGTCACCAAATGTGATAGAATCAAATCCACCATTGTCATTCTTATCAAGTGACTTGAACATACTAGTCTCCCCAGTCATATGATTTGAGCATCCACTATCAAGTACCCAATGCCTTCCTCCTGCTTTATAGTTTACCTACAAGCAAATCAATAAAGCTTAGGTACCCATTTTCCATTGGGTCCTTGGAAGTTAGTTACCAAGCTCTTGGGAACCCAAATAGCCTTGAACTTTGGGCTCATCCTTGGGTTACCAACATACTTGGCCTTTACACCCTTCTCACTCTTGGTAAGCACATAACAAGAATTGAAGCATATAGAATAAGCATGAGGTTTCTTGCTGTTATGGTTCATTTTAATGCAATTATGCTCTACATGCCCAACTTTCTTGCATTTGTTGCAAAAATGGCCATCACTCCTCACAAAGCTAGGCTTTGGGGTCACAAAGGCCGCCTTACCTCTCTTGGGGATATAGCCCAAAACTTCCTTATTAATAGGCAACTTTTGGCAACCCAAGAACTTAAGCAAGCGGGCATCTCCACCATAGGCTTTGCCTAAGGCTAGAGTGAGCTCATCCACCTCTATTTTGAGAGTATCATTCTCAACCTTTAGTGATGAATCACTAGAAGTAGAGGTAGATTGGGCGGTGGTGGATGAAGACCTACAAGAAGGATTAGCATTATGCACAATGATAGGTTCATCATGAATATCACATGTAGATGCAACATCTTTCTTCTCAACAACCACAACATGGGATTGCACTTTATCATGTTTCTCCACTAGAGAGGAATGAGCTTTTTCAAGCTTGGAGTGAGCATGTTCAAGCTTCTTATGGTCTTCCTTTAGACTCTCATAAGATGCTTTTACCTCCCTAAGTTCTTGCTCAAGGCTTTTTTTTCCTTGCGCAAGCCCCTACATTCCTTTCTAGATGACTTAAAGCCATCTTTGCAATCCTCAAGCATAGTGATGAGTTCATCTTTAGTGGGTTCATCATCATCATCATCATCATCATCATCATCACTATCGGGTTATACCTTAGTGGTCTTAGCCATGAAGCAAGCCGATGGAGTATCAAATAGAGAGATCTTTCTTTGAATAGCAATACTTGCATGCCCCTTCTTCTTTTTGCTCTTGGAGTCGTTCTCATCTTCATCACTTGAGGAGGAGGAGTCACTCTCCCATGTAGCCACATGTGATTCACCCTTCTTCTTGGAGAAGTCATTCTTCTCCTCCTTCTTCTTTTGCTTCTTCTTCTCCTTCTTTAGGCATCCTCATCATCACTATCATATAGGAATTTGGCGATGAGATGCTCCTTGATATGGCACTGGAAGCACTTCATTGAATGTTCACTTGTCTTGGAAGAGCTTCTCTTTCTTCTTGACCGGTACCCCTTCTTCTTCATGAGCTTGCCCATCTTTTTGACAAGAAGAGCCATCTTGTCATTCAATTCTTCTTCACTAGAGCTTGAGCATGATTTATCTTCACTTGATGACTCTTGCTTCTTCTTGCCTTTGCCCTTGGATGATGTGGCCTTGAATGCCACACTCTTCTTCTTCTCATCATCTTTCTTTTCATCATCCTTCTTCTTCATCTTGTTTACAAGCTCTTCCTTCTCATCATCTTCTCTAAACTCATCATCGGCCATGATCTCTTGAAGAACTTGATTTAGAGTTGGTTTGTCCTTCATTGTTGTCTTGTTCATGAAGGTGATCAAGGTGTCAAATCTCTTGGGTAAGCATCTCAAGAACTTTGTTGAGAATTGGCTATCCTTGACTTCTTCACCAAGTGCCTTGAACTCATTGACAATGACTTGTAGCCAATGAAACATCTCCGGCACACTCTCATCATCCTTCATCTTGAAGCTAGAGAATCTCTCTTGAAGCATATAGGCTCTTGCGGTCTTGACACTATCGGTTCCTTCAAATGACTCCTTGAGCTTCTCCCATGCATCATGAGCCACTTCAAGATTTTTGATGATCTCAAAGGTCTTGTCATCAAGAGCTTCATGGAGAGCACTTATAGCAATGTCATTGCATTGTAACTTCCTCTCTTCCGCCGGTGTGGGGTTGTCAACATCGTCAACCTCTACCTTCACTTCGGTGGCCTTCCACACCTCTCGACTTATTGACCTGAGGTGACCCATCATCGGGACCTTCCAATAGACATAGTTGGTGCCATCGAAAGATGGTGCCCTCTTGGTGTTGTTGATATGCAATTGTGCCATTTTCACCATAGGAGGTTAATCCAATTGCAACAAACGGTGCCTCTGCTTTGATACCACGTGTAAGGTCCTAATGGCTAGAGCGGGGTGAATAGCCTAATAAAATTTCTTACAAAAACACTTAAGCAACTTGTTAGACTATAAGATGGCATAAATGCAAAGCTAAAGCTTTGATTACTCTATGCAAGCCTTTCTAACAAGTCAAGTATATAGGCTATACTATTAGTACCCAAACAACACCAAGCCTAGCAATTCTAAACAAGAGCGATCTAGGCACTAAACAAGTCTAGTAAGAACAACAATATATGAACATTAAAGCTACACACGCTAGATACAAAAGAGAGGATTGGAGGGTTATACCGCCGTGTAGATATGAAGATAACCAATCATCCAAAAGATAACCACAAGGGAAACCTCAGCAATCAAGTTGACACAATGATTTTTTACTGAGGTTCACTTGCTTTCCGGCAAGCTACTCCTCGTTGTGGCGATACACTTGCTTGGTGAGGTGCAGGCTCAATTTGCTCTCAACGCCAAACACTGCAGCTAGGAGCAGCACTCTCAACACAAGACAAGGATCCTCCAAGCCACGCACAATCCACTAGAGTATCCTTTCGCGAATCTCCCGCGGGGAAGGATCAAGAACCCTTCACAAGATCACCGGTGTGGCCTCGAACAATCTCCACTCAAGCTCAACACCACCGCTGCTCCAAACCGTCTAGGGTGACGGGAATCACCCAAGAGTAACAAGAACTCCATAGCGAACTCAAAGAACAAGTGCCTCTAGATGCAACTCTCAATGCTAGCACTTGATTCACACTCAATCTCTCTCTAGATGAACAATCAAGTCAAGAGATGAGTGGGGGAAGTTTTCTCTAGCTCAAAAGATGCTCAAAGATGTTAGAATGGGCAAGAGAGCCCTCCTCAACCGGCCAAACCTCTATTTATAGCCCCCAATTCAAATCCAACCGTTATGCACTTCGGGCGGCAGGTTTCTAAGCGACGGACGCGTCCGATGCCTACGGTCGGACGTGTCCGGCGCCGTTTTCGTAACTCGGGGCAGCTGATTTACATGCGCTGGACGCATCCGGTGCCTCTGCCAGTCGATCGTTAGATTTGAATTCAGAGCCACGTCAGCGTCCAGCGTTGCTAGCTCAGTGTTCGGCGGTTCGACCCTCAATCGGACCTCTCTGGGTAGTGTCCGGCGTGCGCCGGACGCACGCTCAGCGTCCGGCGCGTTCGACCTCGCACCGATCATTCAGATGGCAACTCTATCGAGCGTCGGACGTAGCACAATGTCCTCAGTGAGTCCGGCGTGCCAGCGTCCGGCGTGACAGAGCATAGCAACAACTTTGCATGTGCCGGACGCGTCCGGCGCTCTGGCCCGTCGTCCATCAGGCAGCAGGGCTTGTTCCATCAGCACAGCAGCAAACATACACGAACAGGCCTCGCAAGTAAGTGTAGCAGAAGTGAGTCGCACCTGGACGATCTTGGCACCCGCGAGGGCGTCGACGGGGCCTGGGGAGCTCTCTGTCTTGGTCTCTGGTGGGTGCCCGAGCGTGCAGCGCTGGTTCCATCCCCAAGTGAAGAGGGCCCGGGTAAGAGGAAGACGCCGTGGTGGGGAGACGGCCCGCTGCCGCCTCCATGGATCTCGTGGTGGCCTCCATGGATGTTGTGGACGGCGGGGGATGCACCGCGGCTGCTCAGACGGGACGGGGCCATGCCGCCGGGACGAGACGACAGCCCCTCCCTGTTGAAGCGTCGGGGTAGCGGAGTTCGCCGGCGAGGGAGGGGCGCCAAGCCACTGCCGTCGCGCTAGAGATGGGGGCCAGCACAGGGGGAAGCTTCATGTGGGGGCCCATTTGGAGGAGAGGAATGGCGCCCATGGAGACGGGTAGCGCACTGGAGGTCTCTCTCCTCCCGTCCTGACTCGACCCCATGCGTCGTGGTAGGGGAAGCCGCCGTGTGCCCATGCGTCATGCCCGGGGGAAGGCCACAGATCGAGGACGCGCGGGGCTGCGCGGTCGGCGGTCAAGGAGGAGTGCCCCGTGCCGCCGCGGATCGAGGGGAAGAGGCAGCACAGCATGGCCACAGGTCGGAGAAGGGGAGGCGGTGCCATCATGGGTGGGTTGAGGCCGGGCGCCGCCGTGCGCCTCCACCCCTGCGTGCCAGCAGCCAGCGCGGGCCGCGAGGGTCGCCGTCTGTTGGCTTCTCCGACGTCGGTGATTGGGGCAGGTCGAGGAGGCGTGGCGAGGGCGCGCCGTGGTTGGGGCAGGGCGAGGAGGGGCGAGGCCGATGGCCGAGGAGGGGCGGCGATGCCGCCGCCGCCACGGGTCAGGACCGCGAGGAGAGGCGATCTTGCAAGGAAGGCGTGCGGGTCGGGAGTGTGGTTGGGGATTCTTCTCTTTTTTTTTTGATAAATGCTCCCCCCACCGATTTTCCACTCACGGTCACGGGCGTGTGCAGGCACGTACGTGCGGGAGTAGGCCGGACCAGGTGCACCACCGGATCAGCGTGCCGTGCTGGGTGGGACGGCCTGGGTGAGAATGAGTCCCATCGATTCAATATATATATATATATAGGGTAAATGTTTTATACTCCCTGGGAGTAGTTACTCCCATGTTTATATCTCTAGATTTAGGGTGTATATGACCAAACAAAGTGTATGTATACAAAGTATATTATCATACTAGATCATATATGGTATTATATTTGTCAAGTATGCATACATACATAGAGTATGTGGTCATACTAATTTTATATACTACAGTAAGTGGTATTTTTGTAATATATTAAAAAATATGTGTTTCCTTAAAAAAATTTCGTGTTCGAAGTTTTAGAACATCTTAATATGAGTATGTAAACATACTCAAAGTGATAAACAAGTATGAACACATACGCAAGGTGATTTTTTAAACATGGGAGTAACTGCTCCCGAGAGTATAGAAAAGGCACCCTCTATATATATATATATATATGGAGAGTATACTCTGTAATCATATTCTGTAGCCCGACCACCCGACCGCAACGTGACCAAACCGACCGCACCACCCTGATCAAACCATCATTTTACTGCAATGCATGCATGTAGGGACCTTCATACGGCAATTTAATGAGGGGCCCCACGGTGCTTCATTATTACACGAAATGTTTAGACGCTGCATGTATGCATGTTTACGAGAATATATTCCGTGCTTCTTTTTTCTAGTAGCAGTTACCATAGTTTGGCATGAGGGAGTTGTCGTAATTTATAATTTGGCATGAGGGAGTTATCGTAATTTGACGACAGGTATTACCATAATTAGAATAAGGATTTATCATAATTTGACGTCATGTAGTTACCATAATTAGAATAAGGAGGAGTTATCGTAATTTGACAAATAATTTCCAGTGACTAGTTACTATAGTATTTAAACTGATTCGATATAAGATAGTTGCGATTATCGTAAATTTTAAGTAACTATTTATTGTAATGTTGTGGCCAATTTACCAAAAAATAGTTAGGATAATTTGAATATGCGATGACGATAATTATAATATATAAAGTTATGATAGTTTAACGTATGAATCAAAATCGAATAACTAGTTACTATAACTCGAGGAGGAATTATCGTAAATATATATTTAGATTGGCTCAAAAATAATATTCAGGTTGGGGAGATATCACAATTGAGACAATTTCACCTCACCAAAATGGTTCGGTTACAATGATGAAAGATGGGAGGAATACAATATTGAAAATAATATTTGCTTCACTTGCACATTCCTTTTGGTACTGCACAGAACCGATGTCTTTTCAGGTGCACCACTCAGCAAAAAATTGTCCAAACACCATCAGCACCTCACTCTCCATAGATGATGACAGTGTCATGAAGGGTAAGCAGTAGAAAAATCAAGCTGAGACTGGAAATTGGGAATTAGCAAATGCAGCAATAAGAATACTGCATACCTCGTTCAGTAGGAAATTGATCACTTCAACAGCATATCTCGGCTAGCCTGATGGGGATGTGCAGGGACGACAAGAGCAGGCAGCGTCGCATGGCACCGGCTGCAAAATACTGAACTCATTCACGCATCCGCTTTCAGATCAAATAAAAAAGAAACAGTCATCAATCCAACCTGAAAATTTGCATCATCGTCGGATTTGTGAGGGGCTCAACTCAAGTTACGGTCGTCGCCGGAGGTGCGACTGGTGCCAGGCCGCTGCTGTGGGGGCCGTGCACTCGCACGACGCCGCCGCCAGACGAGGTGACGCCGCGCTGTGCACTCGCACGACGCCGCCGCCGGACGAGGTCATGCCGCGCGCCGCCGTCGGGGCCTCCATCTGTGGTTTAGGATCGATGCCGCGGGTTAAGAAAGAGCGGCGGCCGTCATCGCCGCGAGGAAGGTTGCCGCTGCCACGAGAGGCAGCTGGCCATCGTCACTGGGAGCCGTCCGCGCGGGACAGGCCGATCCGCGCGCGTCGTGGACGTGCGCTTGTGCAGCTGCCGGGCGGTGTGGAGTCGTCTGCATGCGCGGCTGCCTGATGCAACATGAAAAAAAGGAGGCAGCTTATTCATACATACCGGGCTCAACCGCCCAAATACAAAACATGTCGCCACAAATTACTCCTCCTTACTCCTCCGAAGTAGCAACCTACACAAATAAACATAATTGATTAGTGAAACATATGTGTACTTCTAAATTATGAATTTAGTGAATAGAGCGTACCACTATTTTCTTAGGCAATAACATACGGCGCTTTTTCATCTTTTGAAACCTCTTTTTGATCTTTTCATTATCAATCTTTCTAAATATTTCCTTCTTATTATAGCATATCATCAAGTCATTGAGCCATCCATCACCCATTTTATTACGCAAATCTGTCTTTATAATGTTTAAGGCTGAAAATATCCTCTCAACTGAAGCCGTTGCCACTGGTAGTATCAAGATTAGCTCAATGAGACGATCAACCAATTCATATGATGTATGCATTTTAGTCTTGACCATAATTTCAGTAACTTTTCCAAGTTCAGTGCATCCAAAAAAATCTGGAATATTTCTAGCACGGTTGACAAACTGTCTAAGTTGACTTGGCAAAACAGCTAGCTGACCAATATCAAAATCCTCAGCATAAATTTTAGCAAACCTTACAAGTTTGTCCACATCAAAATTAGAGAAGCTGTTCCTTGGATTAAAAGCAGCCATACATACTAATAACTCTAAGCTAATTTCACTAAACCGATGATTCAGCTCCCGCAAGATAGCATCAATGGCAACCAGAAATATATCAACATGATAATAATGCTTGGCTATTACCTTTTGCTTTCTTCGTCTAGGTGTCCCTCTAACATTCATTACCTTATCCATATCTGGCACTTCAATCTCATTCTTCATACAGAATGCTATCACTCTACTGAGTAATGGCTCCCATCCATTTTCTCTCATATCCTGTAAGCTATCTTTCACATCTGTGATCAAATCCATTGCTTCAACTATGTCTTGATCCTTCCTTTGCAAAGCACGTGAACAAATATCGGTGATGCTCAACAATTCTATCATCAAATGCAAGATGAAAACAAAATCAAAGCTCTCCATTTTTTCAATTAAACCTAAAGCTCCACCGTTATGTGTTGGTTTAATGGAATCTTTCTTTATTATCTCAAGGACATCTATGATAGCCTCCCACATCACCAAAATGTGAAGCAAAGTTTTAAGATGTGAACCGCATCTAGTATCTCCTGGCCTAGCAAGGCTACTTTCTTGATTTAAACCCCTTCCACTCATAATTTCACCATTCTCAATCTTTTCTAGCAACACATCATGATGCTTTGCAATCAAGGCATCTTTTCTCATACAAGATGCACCGACATTGTTGACTATTAAAGGAACATAATTGATGAAATCTGCAATGTCTGCACTAGAAGTCGAAACAGCAACGACCACAAGTTGCAACTGATGGGCAAAACAATGCACATAGAAAGCATAAGGATTTTCATCACGAATCAATTTTTGAACCCCATTAAATTCACCTCTCATATTAGAAGCTCCATCGTACCCTTGCCCACAAAGCATTTTGATAGACAAATTGTGACTTGAAAGCATTCTGACCAAAGCTTCTTTCAATGCAATAGTTGTACAACTCTGAACATGCTGAAGTCCAAGGAATCTCTCCACCAATTTCCCTTCATCATTCACAAACCTGCACAGAATATTTGTTTGTGTTAGTATAATTGTAGAATTATTAGTTGTAAAAAACTGCAATTTTGGAGTACTAACCTTAGAATCACCGCCAATTGCTCTTTTATTGATACATCTCGAGACTCATCAAGAAGCACCGAGAATTTTCTACCTCGAATCTCATCCATAATGACACTTGTTACTTCCTCTGCACAAGCTTTAGCAAGATCCTTTTGTATATCAGGAGATACCATATGACAATTTTTAGAACCTTTGTCATATGCGTCCTTCACTATATCTACCTTATCTTTATACCAGTAAACCATCTCTCTGAATGTTCCCTCTCATCATCCCCACGAAAAGGTTTCCCTTGGTATATGAGAAATCTTACAACATCTAAAGATGATGTCAAACGAATCTCATACCGTTTCTCTTCCTCCGTGCTTACCTCAACTAATCTTCGACCCACACATGTCCTTTGGTTCATAAAGTCATCACACCTTAGCCTAGCCTCTGCATGAGTCTTGCAAACACTGTGCTTACGAAAAGTAACCTTGGCATTCTTCCAATTCAAATAACCATCATGTGCAAAGACAGAACTCTCAAATTTTTCAGCCTTTGCCGAATTAAAGAAGAGATAGCAATATAAGCAATAAGCTGCATCCTTGGACTCACTATACTCTAGCCAATCAAATTCATCAAACCAAGTCTTTTGAAATGATCTCCATTCACCACCAGTATATTTACGAGGAAACACAAATTCTAGAGGTTGTGTCGGACCACTCAAAGCATAGGATCTCTTTACTTGGTCTCTAATTTCAGGTTCATAAGAATCGATTGGTTTGCGTTTTGCAAGGACAGCAATTAGGTTCAAATCATGACAGAACTCTGCCCTAGGCTTCTTCGGTTGAGTTGTGCCCTCATTAGAATGTGGAGTTGAAGAGCCAATTGAAACTAAATAGTAGTTGCGCAAAGTTCTTTTCGACATACTGGAAATTGAAATCATAAAATCAAAGTATCAATTCAATTTCAATCATCGATCCAGTACTCAGAAGTCAGAAGGCAGGAAAGGGAAAAGGGCGGCAGCAGAAAAAGAACATTCACCTGTTTGCAATCCAGTCGCGGAGTCGCCCGCCGCCGGTCGTCCAGTCGCCCAGTCGCGGTCGTGTGGCTGCCTCCTGTGTAGGTGCAGCGCCCCCTCGCGGGTCACGGGCTCGTGGCCTCGCCCCCTCGCCAGTCGGCGCCTCGGCGGTCGCCCACTGAGTTGATGTCGAGGAGAAGAGGAGTCGGCCAGGCCTGGAGTCAGCTGTCGGCGACTCGACATACTGGCATTGCGTTGGCGTAGTATAGGGTTTCTTACTTTCTTCCTTTTGGGCTTTGACGCTTTGTCTCTATAATTGTTTGGCCCATTGAGAAAAATAGCTATCTTTTACTTAAAAACGATCTCAGCCCTCCCTTCCTGTGTATGTGTCGATCAAAAACCAAGGTGGGGCTCAGGGGGGCTCCGTGCACCCGACGGCTTTAGGGGGGCTTGAGCCCGCCCCGCCCGGGTGCTGGCTCCGTCCCTGACAGGCAAGCCGCGTCGCCGCCGGGGAGCCCCATTCGCGTGGGTCCAGCGGTGCCGATGCCGGACCGCATCTGCATGAGGTAGGGGCACGCAGGAGATCGAGGAGCAGTCGCGGCCGTCTATTGGATTGAGGAACCACCGCTTCCCTGGGGAACAAGAAGCTCGACCGCGGGAGGAAGCGCCGCTCTGTTCCCATCGAGGATTTGTGATGCATTGGGGAGTTCTGGTCCACGAGCGGATAGGAGGATTGGATTGATATGAATGGTGGTTTCTGTCCAAATCAGGAGGAATTGAAACCAATGCATGCGTGAGACTCAAAAAATAGGAAACCATGCATGCGTGTATTTCTATATCTATACCTATCTATAAAGAGGCAAAATTTCTCCACCTCTTTTTTCTTTCACCTCTCTGTGTCCTATATGTTTACGGTTACAAAACTATAATTAAAACCAGCAATTGATGGTAATGATATACTTTTGTCCATCACCCGTTGCAACGCACGGGCACTTTTGCTACTAATTAGTAATGAGGGGACCACACCAAATCATGATTCTTTAATTAGCATGCAGGCGCTGGGACACAATGTGTGGTCACCAGACCAGCTCGGCGAGACAGAGGGACCTGGCTACAGAATTTGGGAGACCAGATCTCTTTAGTTGAATCGGGTTAGATTGTCCATCCAACGGTTATCGAAGTGGGACGATCCTTAGGTGACAACGTGTTTCGCCGCTACGACATCACCGCTACGAGGCTCTGTGCCTACATCTGCGCCACACTGCGGTGATCCCTGTGGTGCCGCCTCACTGTGGCCACACCCTTGCGGAGGCAGTTGTAGGAGGTGCTGTAGATGGGGCATGATGCAGAGTAGAGCAGCGGTGACGCTGGCGGAGACATACACCATTGTGCTCTTCAAAAAAAATTATTGATTGATTGGTTAGTGGTGTTTATTGATCTCTTGATAGTTTTTAACCCTGGAAACCTTAAATGGGAGTACCATTGCTCTGCTCAAAAAATATTATTATTGATTGACTGCAACAGTGGTGTTCATTGTTCTTTGTTAATTATTATGATTTAGTATGATATGGACATACATTTTGTCATTTTCCTTCTTCTTGAAATATGAAAATACATATTCACATCTATGCTAAATGTTTATTGGCATACAACATTAACAGACTCAAGTTAATCACGAAAATCGGTATGAATTAGATCTATGTAACTCATTGTTTCCAAGTACATATTTTCAGTTTTGGAAGATTCGTTCTGTTTTTCGAAGCTTCTTGCCTTATTGATTTCTCCTAGATATATGCTACATATATATTGTTCTTGGATATTGACTGTGAGTCTTTCCTGTTCAATGAGTGTCATGGGCAGCCAGCAGGCTGCCACCGGCCCACTAGGCCCAAGCGTCAGTAGCGGCCCAATAGGCCCAAGTTATCTTAGTTATCTATCTATGTTAGAGCAATTAGTAATAGTACCATATTGTCTAGGCACAAGAGGTGTTAGTCCTATGTACCCTTTATAATCAGCCCATGAGACACAATAGAGGACAAGCAATGAACAATGAAGAAACAATTCTAGTCTCCCTCAATCCCTCAAGCTCTTGGCAAAGCATAAGGCCTAGTTATCCTTTAATACCCAGCATTCATTACATCTGGTATCTAGAGTCCAGCGATCCTTCCATCTCAAAAAAAAACTCAGCAATCCAGATTGCCTACCACCACCAGCCGCCGCAACTCCGCCCTACCCGCCGCCGCATCTCCACCACCACCTCGTCATCTCCACCTCAGCAGCTCGCCATCCAGATCCACTTCCTCTCGATTCCCCACCACCACCAGCCGCTGTCTCAACCCCCCACCACAGCCACGCATTCAGCCACCACCCCTCGATGGATTTCCCTAAATTTTTGGGAAAATCTGATACTGTGGCCTTCGTCAACCAATGTGAGTTCTACTTCCGCTGAGAGCGCATCATGGAGGAAGAAAAAGTATGGCTGGCTTCCCGCAATTTGAAAGATGACACCCGGGTTTGGTTTCGCCAAGTCCAGCATGATGAAGGCACCCCGACGTGGCGTCGCTTCACCTCCTGCACCTGCGCTTCACATCCCCCCATGCCCCGACCTGCTCCACTGGGTGTCCCTTGGTGTAGACAACACCCTATGCATCCTTGCTGATGTGTCCGCACAGTTGGATCAAATCCAGGGCGTCTCCAGACGAAGGATAAGGAGGACCGTGAACGTCGGGCGACTGTACGCCTCCAGGCAGCAGCACGGGTACTCCTGGCACGTCGCAGAGCGCAGGCTCTTCATACAACAAAAGCATCGGAGGAGCAAGCAGTGGTGCGACTACAAGCTGCAGGGCGAGGTTTCCTTGTCTGACGTGTGGTGCCGAAGATGCGCATGCTCCTCAGCTCCTCCCTGTCGTGCGTGTTCATCCCCTCGGCCTCACCCATACGTCCTACTGCTCCAATTGAAGGGGAGGTCCAAGTGTGGGCCCTTCCAGTGCAGCAAACGCGCAGCACCATCCAGCATCAGGCATCAATGGCTATGGCCGTCTCAATCATTCTGGGCCCTGCGGTGGTTCTCGCCAAATCCAACGTAAGAGTGGGCTGGTTCACGTTTCACCCTTCAGCACCAACGAAGCCAGTGGCGGCGCTCTTCCCATGGGATCCAGGTGGACATAATTTATTTCATATTTTAGTTTTAAATAACAGAGGTAAGTCGAGATGTAAAAGGCTTAACCCTAGGTCGCGTCAAGTAGGTCCGCAGAAACTATCCAGCTCGAGGACGAGCTGGGTCTCCGAGGGCGGGGGAGATGTCATGGGTAGCCAGCAGGCTGCCACCGGCTCACTAGGCCCAAGCGTCAGTAGCGGCCCAATAGGCCCAAGTTATCTTAGTTATCTATCTATGTTAGAGCAATTAGTAATAGTACCATATTGTCTAGGCACAAGAGGTGTTAGTCCTATGTACCCTTTATAATCAGCCATGAGACACAATAGAGGACAAGCAATGAACAATGAAGAAACAATTCTAGTCTCCCTCAATCCCTCAAGCTCTTGGCAAAGCATAAGGCCTAGTTATCCTTTAATATCATCCATTACAATGAGTCTGCATATGTTTGATTGTCGTCATTTTTTGATGGCCTCTTCACAACCATCCCTTTGTCTGAAATGAGTCATTCAGTATAAGTATATTATTAATTGTACTGCAATGATTTTTATCTCTCTCAGATTGCCTATTTGTTTGAACTCAGGAACTTATGCATTCACTATAGGAAACAGCAGTCGGCAAAGGCTGGAATCCAGTTGGCAAAGGCTTTGTCGACTGCATTTCACTCCGACAGTCGGCAAAGGTCCGTCGGTAAAGAAGCCGTCGGCAAAGGATTCAGTCGGCAAAGCCTTTGCCGACTGCCAAAGGCGGAGTCAGCAAAAGAAGCAGCCCCGTGTCGTCTGGCGTCTTCTTTGTCGAGTGCTGATATAGCAGTCGGAAAAGTTTTTTTTGAAAAGTCTTTGCCGACTGTCTTAGTTGGCAGTCGGCAAAGACATAATATATATTTTTTTAAAACCATCCTTTGCCGACTACCATCCACGGCAGTCGGCAAAGCTGGTGCATGTGCTGCTCGGTGCCAGCTTTGCCGATTGCCTTGGCAGTCGGCAAAGCTGGAAAAAAATTGTTTTCTTTTTTTCCTTTTCTTCCTATTTTTCCTTATATCGTAGCAGGCAAATTCACACATATATAACACAATTAATCCAATATATATATATAACACAAATTCACATATATATAACACAAATCCACATATATATCACATGTCCATAACAAACGCATCCAACAAATCCAACATCGTAAGTCCAACAAATCCATACAAAGGCACTCACTCGTGGTGCGACTCGTCGTCCCTATGCCCATCATGGAAACAGACTCAAGTTAATCATGAAAATCGGTATGAATTAGATCTATGTAACTCATTGTTTACAAGTACATATTTTCAGTTTTGGAAGATTCCTTCTGTTTTACAAAGCTTCTTGCCTTATTGATTTCTCCTAGATATATGCTACATATATACTGTTCTCGGATGTTGACTGTGAGTCTTTCCTGTTCAATGAGTCTGCATATGTTTGATTGTCAGTCATTTTTGGATGGCCACTTCACAACCGTCCCTTTGTCTGAAATGTGTCATTTAGTATAAGTATATTATTAATTGTACTGCAATGATTTGTATCTCTCTCTGATTGGCTATTTGTTTGAACTCAGGAACTTATGCATTCACCACAGGAAACAGCAGTCGGCAAAGGCCGAAATCCAGTCAGCAAAGGCTTTGCCGACTGCATTCCACTCTAGCAGTCGGCAAAGGATTCCTTGCCGACTGCCCCATGGAGGGCAGTTGACAAAGCCTTTGCCGACTGCCAAAGGCGGAGTCGGCAAAAGAAGCGGCCCCGTGCCGTCTGGCGTCTTCTTTGCCGACTGCTGATATGGCAGTCGGCAAAGATTTTTTTTGAAAAGTCTTTGTTGACTGCCTTAGCTGGCAGTTGGCAAAGACACAATATTTATTTTTTTAAAACCATCCTTTGCCGACTGCCATCCATGGCAGTTGGCAAAGCTGGTTTTCTTTTTTTCTGTTTTTTCATATTTTTCCATATATCGCAGCAGGCAAACCAACAAGTCCATATATATATAAACACAAATTAACACATATATAACACAAATCCACATATATATCACATGTCCATAACAAACGCATCCAACAAGTCCAAGATCACAAGTCCAACAAATCCATACAAAGGCACTCACTCGTGGTGCGACTCGTCGTCCCTATGCCCATCATGGATTGAAGGCCACAAAGACCATGAGGACTGTCCTGGCTAGGCGGAGGAGGGCAGCTTGCCCACGCGGAGGTCCCGTGCTGCGGAGGCCGAGGAAAACCGCCACCCGGAGGCCAGAAGTGTGGCTGAGGGGCAACAACCGGCCACCCATGGCTAGGAGAAGGGCCATCTAGAGGAGTTGGGTTCGAACCCACTGACTCTGCTTGCACAAAAGAGAAGCAATCTCATTAGTACCTGCATGATGGCCGCACAAGCCAAAATAATGGACAAACATATGTACTCACCGGAGTCCCTATGGGGCCAGGAGGAGGTGGTGGAGCGAACATCGAGGCGGACAACGGAGGCATGACAGCACCAGGGATCTAAATGTTCTGAATGTAGCTGGCAAACTCATGCCAGGAAGTCTAAAGCTGGCACGCCATCTCCTACCGATGGGCCTCCTCTTAGGCCACCATCTCCTGCTGATAGGCCTCCTGCGTAGCCCACAACTCAGCAAGTTGGAACTGCAATGTTACACCCTCAATGTTTAAACAATGCAAAAGGAAAGGTACATATGTAAAACTAATGAACGACGAATGAAACTAAAGTTACCTAAACATCCACCAACGCCTGCATGTGGCTCAGCTGTAGAGGTCGTATGGGGATGTCGGAGGAGGTTGTGCTGTCAGATCGACGAATCTGACGAAGGGTGGGAACAGTGGCCGGGTCGATTGCGTTGTGGGCAATAAAGTATTGGCCGTGCAGTTTCCCTCCTCCCGTCCTCATTAGGGCATCTATATCCAGGGGCTACTGTGCAGGATCATAGGTCGGACCATGGCGCATGCGAACCACCTCGATGTACTGGACCACCTTCTCATAGGCGTTCAGATTAGTGTATGCCTCGGGCCCATCCGCTGAGCTGTAGACGTTGTTTGATCTGTCGCTTTGCCCTTGTGAGACAGAGCGTAGCCCTCGTACTCATTGATCACCTACCCATCATGCGCCTGGGACTGCAAGGAAAACAAAAGGATGATTACACGTAATGAGATTGAATAAATAATTAAATAAATCGACAGAAGCTTACCCATGCATCCATGTACCCTCCGAGGGAGCGGCTCCCTTGGTGGTGTGTCGTCCCTAACCTCGCCTTGGCATATGCACTTCTACAGCAATGCTCCACGTACGATGCCGGCTTTCTCCACTCATCTACAATGGTCTCCCAGCAGTCGCTGTAGTTTTTGCACCAATCAGCAGGAAAATGTATGACATGGCAGAAGATGAATCAGAATTAATGTTTTCTACTTATTTTTTATGGAAGGAATCAGAAGTAATGTTTCCTACTTATCTGGATGTACAACTCCCTATCAATGTCGGTCTCAGGGTATAGGATCATCTTCCTGGCTTCCTCCTTCGACAGCTTCTGGCCAAGCACGTCAGCGTAGTAGGTGATGAGGACCTGGATGTGCGCCTTGTAGTACATATCCTTGAGTCGCCCCATGGCAACATTGTCCTACACCATCGACACCTAGACCTCGTGCCCCGCCTCGCACGTGAACCACTCCTGCATACAGATATCACGTATAATTTCATTATTTCAAGAACGTCCAACGAATGCGTATTGACAAAGCGGTGTAATGAAGACTCACCAAGAACTCCCTCCTGATCTTGGTCGCAATGGGGACGTTGTATTCATCCTTGACTTTGAAGAAGTCCGGCCAATGCCAGGGAACCACCTTGGTCCCGTTGTCGAGGGTGACAAGGCCAGGGTAGTGCTTCTTAATCAGGAGGCACAGCATGCTATTAGGATGGCGTGAACTGACCCTGCGCACCCGCGTCCAGCTTCTGCACAAGTCACTAAGAAGAATTATTAATCTAAAGTTTAATTTTAAACATGTCATATGAATAAGTCATGAAAACATAAACAGTTACTTACTTGTCACCTTCGGGTCAAATCACCAGACGGTGGTCTTCCGCGATCGACACTGAAGGGAGACAGTGATCCCGCATCGGTAGACCTTGCTCGAACCTGAGGAAGCTGTCTCCCCTGGTGTTGCCTCGCCCCCGTCCTCGAAGCCCCTGCCCCAGTGTTGGTCACCCCCGTCCTCCTCGCCCCTGTCCCAGTGCTGGTCGTCCCCGTCCTTCTCACACCCGTCCTCCTCGTCCTGCACGGCGTCCTGCCCGGCGTCCAAGGCAAACAACTGCTTCGTCACCAAGTGATGTGAGTGAGTCCTCGCCTCCTCCAACAACGGCTCCTCCAATGCCTCGTCCTCGATGCCACGCACCATGTAGACAGACCTTGTATTTCATCGCGGTCGTCTATTTTCGCCCGGCATTTTGTCATTTGCCTGCAATGACAAAGACAAAGATTAAACCAATTAGCATAATTAATCGATAAGTACTTGTAAAGAGATACAAAATGAATGAAACATAATTACAAAGTAATAATAAGAATAATATAGTATTACATGAATTATAAATTATCTCCACGAACGGCAGTGGTTAGCTCCTCCTCATCACGATCATTATTGTCATCATCACTATCAATATTGTCAAAACCTAAGTCTTCATCATCTCCATTGTCCTCGCCACCTCCATCGTCCTCAACAGCTCTATCGCGCTAAGGCCTCCATCGCTCAAGCATCATTATGTCCTTAGGATTTTGCACCACTTCACCCTCGTCCTCATCGATGTCATTGTCTACTTCCATGTCCATTAGCGAAAGAATGTCTATCAACAAACGCCCTTGTAGCCCCTCAGGTTGATAGAACTCTCTGCTATCTAAGTTTGGGTCAAAGTTGTAATCATCATCATTCGGGACAGGCGTTTTACCGCGCGGCGATACCGAGTGCACAAGGTACCAACCCCTAAGCTTCTCATCTTCTTGGCATGCCCATGGGAGATAATAAACTTGCATGGCCTATTGAGCCACAATATAGACATCTGCTTCAGCATAGATAGAATCTTGTCGAATTTCGACTTGCCCAATGTCATCGGTTCTTCTTGTGACATTAGGATTGAACCAATGGCATTTGAATACCACTGGTTTAAGAGCTTTGGGGCCCTCAAAGTCGAGATCGTATATTTCTTCGACTATGCCATAATAGTCACGATCATCTGTGCTGGGTGTACAAACTCCTGTGCACGTGTTCTTTCAGGTGGGCCGACTTTTCTCATAGCTTCTCGTGCGAAGGCGAGAGCCATTCACATCATACATGGTGAATGTATTGACCCTAGTCTTGAAGCCATGTGCAACCTGTTTCAATTCACCACTCATTTCCCTATCTGTGCATGCCCACAAGGTGACGCCAGGTAGATTGTTACATTACTCGCTATCCTAAGAGCAAAGTAGAATCTCAAAGTTTGAACGAGGTAAGTTGGATGGTACCTTCGTATAGAACTAGAAAATAAAATCGGGCACGGCATTTTTGAGAAGATAATCTTTACTTGGTTTGTAGGAGCCCTATTCCGCCGTGTCCAGTGTTCCTTAACAAACTCCCTAAAAAAACAAGATATGAAGGGGGTTGGACCGACAGGTGGAGGATATTGACCGCGTATGTAACAAGCTCATTGAGAACTTACTTTCGATAAGGAAACACTTCTTCAAGGTTCAACAACAAGTAGCGCGTGATAGTGCGAAACTCATGTTGTTGCAACATCTTGGTGGTACTTGCGCTTCCCCTTCTGAGTTGCCCTTTGAAAAGACTTAGGGTCGATGAACTCTTATCATTGTTGTAACGAGGGGGTGGATTGTTCACGTTGGGAAGGTTCTTAGTATAGTACGTCATTGTGAAGTTCGACACCTCCTCCACTCTAAATGCCTCTACCATGAAAGCCTCAATTTTGGCTTTATTTCCACACTTTTTTTGAAGAATCTTTAGACACCTCTCGATTAGATAGCACCAACAGGACTGCACGAGACCCCCCAGTCGTGCCTCATGTGGTAGGTGTAAAATTAGATGCTGCATCAACAAGAAGAAGCCAAGTGGAAAGATCATCTCCAACTTTCAGAGCAACAGAGGTGCAACACGCTCTAGGTCAAGCATCACTTCCCGAGAGATCTCCCTGGCACAAAGTTGGTGGAAGAAATAGCTCAACTCTGCCAGGACGTGCCACACTGGCTCGGGGAGGTATCCACGGGTCATCGCAGGAAGGAGCCGCTCAATCCATATGTGGAAGTCATGACTCTTCATCCCTAGGACTTTCATAGACTTTTTGTTCACTCCCCTACTCAGGTTCGCCACATACCCATCAGGGAATATTAACGTTTTGATCCACTGCAACACTTTCTTCCTATCGCCCCTTTTTAGGATGTAATCGGCCAGGCCCCTTCTCCAACTCTTGTCGAGCGTAGGGGTCTTCATCACTAGCTTTGGTCCATCATAGATCTCCTCCACGTCCAGTCTAGCCTTAACATTGTCCTTTGACTTCTCCTTTATGTCCATGATTGTACCCCACAGTGCCTCGGCAACATTCTTTTCTGTGTGCATTACATCGATGTTGTGTGGAAGAAGGTCCTTGAAGTAGTGGAGGCTAGTCAAGCCCGATATATGGGTCCACATGTGTTCCTGACCATATCCAATAAAACCACCATTCTTTTTATCAATTTTTGAGAGCCTTTATCTCATCAAGGACCTAGGCACTGCTCATAATTTGAGGAATGGGGTCAGTGACTTCAACACCTTTCATGAAATGCTTGATATCTTGTCTGAACTCATGGTCGTCATCTAGGAATTGATGATGTTTATCAAACAAAGCGAACTTGTCACCCTTCTTTAGCCAGGTGAACATCACAGATGCCTTGCATACTGGGCAAGGAAACTTCCCGTGAACACACCACCCACTAAATATGCCATACGCCAGGAAGTCATGCATCGAATACTGGTACCACACGTGCATTGTGAAGTTCTTTGTAGCTCGATCGTACGTTAGTACTCCCTTTTCCCAAGCATGTTCCCAATCATCCCACAGTGGTTGCATGAACACACCCATTTTGTTGCCCGGGTGATCAGGTATTATCAGCGATAAGAACAAGTTCTTGGGTTCAAACATGACGCTGGGGGGAAGATTGAGGGGGGTCACAAACATGAGCCAACAAGTGTATGGGGCAGCAATCATTCCATATGGGTTGAACCCATCTATTTCCATCGCTACACGTACATTTCGAGCATCCATAGCTTTGTTAGGATGCTGGTCATCGAAGTACTTTCATGCGTCACCATCCGATGGGTATACCATCTTGTCACTATATCTTTTGCCATCCTTGTGTCATGTCATCTGTTTCGCGGACTCCTCCGTCATGTACATCTTTTGGAGCCTTGGTATGACAGGAAGGTATCGTAGGACCTTCTCGGGAATCTTAGACTATTTCTTCTGGCCATCACTATCTTCTACCTCCACATACCTAGAGGCTTTGCACTGTGGACAGTGCGTTGCCTCCTCAAGGTCTCCCCTAAATAGGACGCACCCATTACGACAAGCATGGATCAACTCATACGGCATCTTAAGCACATGAAGGAGCTTCTATGACTCGTACGTGCTCTTTGGCAACATGTGACCCTTCGAAAGCATTGTGCCAAAAACTAACAACATGAAATCGAAGCCGTCTCGACTCAGGCTCAACTTTGCCTTCATCGCTATTAGGCGTCCAATGGCATCCAGTTGTGACATTGTTGTGTTCTCGTGAAGGGGCTTCTATGCCGACTCCATCATTTTGTAGAACGCCTTGGGGTTTCCTCTAGATCCTCCTCCACCAATCCTTCATTGCCACGTCCCTCATTATAGTCTACCACCATGTCAGCCATCCCGGCATCTCCATCATACTCCTCGAGGTGTGCCCTCACCTCCTCCTCTCTAATACGGTCGTCTTCACCATGGAAAATCCACCTCTTATAGTTTGCCACAAATCTGTTCTAGAACAGATCTTTGAAAACATCATTCTTTAATTTTCTTTTTGAGTTTTGATACTGGCTGCAGGGACATGACATCCGAATCGACCCTCTAGCAGCTGGGCCAAATGCTTGCTCCAGGAAATTAAGCATGCCCCTAATCCATTCATCGCTCTTCATCTTAGGTGTGAAGCCCGTGTACATCCACTCACGGTTATCCATCCTCTGTCATACACATGCGTAAACGAGTAATAAAGCCAACAATTGCATCTGCATGGCGATCCTACCATCTAGTAGGTGAAGGATAGGTCCTAATCTCACCCGTGGATGCGTAGATGGGTTAACTTCCATGTTCTGCCACCGTCTGAGTTAGAATTTTGGCAGCACCTCCCCGTTGTTCTCCTGATACACGTCCCCGTAGGGAGAGTGTATATCCGAAGAACAACGGGGAGGTGCTACCAAAACTTTGACTCAGATGGGAGCAAAACATGGAAGCTAACTCATCTACACAACCACGGGCTGTCCAAAAAACGTGGACAATCCAAAACAGATACGGTCGCAAATATGCAGAGACCTGCATACCTCCGACCATATCTCTTTCGAATGGGAGACGCCTAACTGGGTTACGCGACCTAAGTACGACAACGGTAAGGAAGAGAGGTGATTTATACCTAGGGTGGCGGTGGAGACAAGATAGCGGGATAGTGGCGAGGCAACGCGGTGCACGCAGACCCACAACACCGACGAAGACGATCGGCGTCTCCGAGGTACTCCAGGTCCCCTCCGACAGAACTGCTCTACAAAAGAAGAAAGACAGCACTATAAGTTGAAAAAAAATTTGGCAGAACCTCCACTGCACAGGGAGGTTTCCAAAATCTGCAAGAAAGAAACTGGCTCGATGGCCGACAACACATATACGGCACGAAGGCCACACATCCACAAACTCGGCACGAAGGCCCACATATCCACATAAGGCACGAAGGCCGCCAATGACATAAAGGGCACGAAGGCCAAGAATCGGGGATGCTTTTTACCTTGGATGGCGGTGGAGTCGGCCAACGCGGTGCCGGGGTCACCTTTTTCTCTGATGAGGTTTCGGGATGACGGCGGGGACGAACGGCGAGGCGACGGAAAATAGCGAGGGGCGTGGCCGACGGCTGAGGCTCCTCTTTCCCTTCTCCTTCTTCTCCTTCCTTTCCTCCTCTTCCTCCTCCTTATTCTCCTTCTTCTCCTCAACTATGATCACATGTGGAGATGTTTGGATTTTAGATATCCGACGTCGCAACTTGCTCCAAAGATTCTCAAATTTTTATCGTAGCCTCCACATGCGATAACATGACACCTCGACAAGTTTCGTGATTTTCGGACTTCGTTTGGATTTTATATAATTAAAAAATACTTCTATCGTACCTGGATGGTCATGTTTTGTGGACAAGATGTTCAAACTTTTGGGTGGTTTTATGGACACGGTCTCAAAATACACTCTCCAACATGAATATCATTTTTTAAATGGCTATGTTTCATTATTTTATGCACCTGCAATTCAAATTTGGATTATGCGGAAAAAATCAAGTAAATGAAATATGTGAACGAAATATAGCATAATGTTGTAAACAGGTCTCAAATTCGAACATATACTTTTAAACAATATGTTTGGGCTACAGAAAAAGTTTGGTTTCAAAATTCAAAAAAAAATTAAATCTTTGCCGACTGCCAAGCGGGGTTGTCGGCAAAGAAGCCACCTTTGCCGACTGCCTAGCCTGGCAGTCGACAAAGAGGGTCGGCCCCGGGCCCAGCCCAGGCCACGTGGCATTTTGCCGACTGCTCGGCGTGGCAATCGTCAAAGAATATATCTTTGCCGACTGTCGGACGCCAGGGCAGTCGGCAAAGTGCACGACGACGGATGCTGTTTCAGCCCATCAAATTTTGTCGACTGCCCATCTTCGCCGACTGTTAGGCTCTTGTAGGCAGTCGGCAAAGAATGATTTGCCGACTGTCTAGCTTTGCCGACTGCCGAGCCGAAGTTTTGCCGACTACCCCGTTTGGCAGTCGGCAAAGGGCTACTTTGCCGACTGCCCTAGATTTGGCAGTCGGTAAATCCACGGTCGACAAAGCCACTGTTTCCCATAGTGATTGGTGGCAGTTGCAAAGGGCTGCATCCACTTAATCCAATTAGCAGGCTACAGCGTAAATAGGCAATGGTCATAATTGGTTATTTCCTTGTTTGTTGTATTTGGAGCTCCAATCCACTCACGGTAGCTTATTTCAATGGAATTGGCAACATGAAATTTCTTTGCAGCCTTAGACTGTCATTCTTTTGCACTATCTTGTGTATATGTGTGTTTTTCCATATTGCCTAGATTATGCTGTAGGAGGACTATGGGTCCACATGCGCTGCATCACGGTAGCCTCCCACTTATTTCGGTTATCGTGAATTCCATGTATCTACTGCTAAATCCATTGCAACTATGGGTTGTACATATAAATATATATAATCTATTTCTCTTATATTTTTGCTCTGAAATTTGTACTAAATTTGCCTCTAAAATATTTTATTTACTCTTTTTTTCATCGGAAAAGAGTTGTGTCAAGCAGAAAAAAAAAATGAAGACCTGCATGTTCAATAAAAAAGAACAAATAAACAATTTATTTCTACCTAAACTATTGTCATATATTTTATTGAGTATTATTGTAATATATAGTAGTCAATTCATGTGCAAATACACATTTTTATATTACTATTTGAATTTCGATTCTTCTTATCTCTAATATGATTTTCTCTATTGTGCATTACTTTTTAGGAATGAACTATTGTTTGGGCACGTGGCGCACGTGCCTGTCTGCTAGTGTGTGTATATATATATATATATATAATGTAAAAAAATAAAAAAAACTGTATTTCTTGTTGTCTTTGTCGTGTGTCTTGGTTGGTGATACAAGGCAAAGTAATTTTGGAAAAAAAACATTTTGCCATGTGTCTTGGCTGGTGGCACATGGCAAAGTAATTTTTTTAAAAAAAAACTTTGCCGTGTGTTAGAACTGGTAGCACACGGCAAAGTAATTATTTAGAAAAAAATAAAAAAAGTTTGTCGTGCGCCACAGCTGGAGGCACACGGCAAAGTAATTTTTTTTAAAGAAAAGCCTTTATCGTGTGTCACAGCTGGGGGCACACGGCAAAGTAATTTTTAAAAAAAACAAGAAAAAACTTTGCCGTGTGTCACAGCTGGTGGCACACGGCAAAATATCTGTTAACGGCCAGCGCTGTGACGGACAAATAAATTTTATGGTATGCCAAACCAAACACACGGCAAAGTTTTTTTGCCGTGCAGAATTTTATCATGTGCTGCACACGGCAAAGTCTTTACCGTGTGTAAAACATTTTTTACCGTGTGTAATTACAGACGACAAAGTCTCTGTTTCCGGTAGCGTGGGCAAGATACGTCCACTAATGTGTCTATTAATTGTGCTATCTGGAGTAACCGTGGAAATGTGGAGCGTGACAGGCCAGGGATAGCAGTATGTCGCATTCTCATTTCTGGTGCTGTCTCCGTTTCACGGATGGCCTACAGTATCATCATATATATACAGTACTATCAAGCATCCAAAAGAACTAATGATCTGTAACACCGTAAAATTTGCATGATTTTGAAACAGTCAGAAATGATCAAATTTGCATTTTTGTGAGTATTTAAACCTAGGCCAAAGAATAATTTTTATGAAATTAAGATCAAATCTAGGTCAAGAGACATGTTTGAGAATTTATGCTGGTGCATAAATTTTATTGTGATGTATGGTTTTGGTTTGATTTGAATTGGAATTCAAAATCTCTTTCAAAATGAGTTTGAAAAGTAGTTTGAATAATGGAAAGGCTATTCTTTTCTCTCCCTCACTCTTTTCTCTATCTGGCCCAACCGGCCCAGGAAGCCAACTGCCTTGGCCCGCCAGACGGCCTTTCCCCTTCCTCCTCTCGGGCCGATTCAGCCGACGGCCCATTCTGCCTCCGCGCTCACCCGCCTCCCTCTCTCTCAGGCCGAAGGCCAGATCTCGTGGCCGCGCGTCACCACTTCTTCTTGGGCCGAGTTGAGGCTGCGGCCCACTCATACGCCTGCACCACCGAGCCGTCGTCTTCCACCTCGCGACGTAGCCGCGTAGAACTCCGCCACCCGACTCCGTCCCTGCTACGCCTCGCACGGCCATGCTCTCCAAGGCAATTCGGCCTCTTAAATACTGACCCCAAGCCGCTGCCTTGGCCTTACCCCGAAACCCTAGTGCCCGCAATACCCTAGCCCGAGCTTTGCCGTCGCAACCCTAAAACCGAGCCGCCGTCGAAGCTTGAAATCCGCCGTCGTTGTTGCTGCTTCGTCCTCATGAGAAGAGGCTCTAGCTCCTACTTGAACCCGTGAACACGTCTGAGTCATCAATTTTGATCAACAGAGCTCATCCGGTGCCCATCTCCGATCGAAGTTCACCGCCGTCCGCCGCTTTAAGCCGTGCGCCGTCCATGATCCAAAGTCGCAGTCATCTTCAAGCTTGGTGAGTTCGCGCGAAGCTTCTCTCTCGTTTGGGCAAGGTCCCAATTTGAACGGTGGCCTCTAGGCCGGGTTCAAGTTTTCCAGCGAAGAGCTCGCCGCCGGCCATGTCCATCGCCGCATCAGCTTCATCTCCGGCCGACCACTCCCCTCTCTCCCTCCCATCTCTAATCTGGGTCATCCGTTCCAGATCCAACGATCCAGAGTCACTCGTACCCCTTCGGCAGTCATTTTTGCACATAACACCCTGCTATTTCTAATACTTAATAAAGGGCCCTTAGCGTCTTCTATAGTTTACGCTTTGTCCGCTGTAAAGCGTATTCTTCTCCTCAACAGAGCCTGAGTACGTTTTCATCGCTGGAAAACGTATTTGTCTTGTAACAGAGGCCATTTATGTTTTCTTTAATGGAAAATGTATTTTCTTTTTTAAACTCTTATTTTATTTATTTTAATTCCAAAAATGGTTTCAATTTATTTACGGTTATGCCTTTGACTTCAAAAGCCCATAACTTCTCCGTTTTAGCTTCGATTTGGTTCGTTCAAATTGTGTTAGTTTCATAGTTTCATAAGCTACGCAGTGGTGTCATTGTTAGTATATTTTGAAGATTTTAGTTTTTGAGTTATAGTTAAGTCGTTTATTTATCTATAGGAAATCTTCGAAAATTCATATCTTCGCCGTTTTAACTCCGTTTTCAGTAAACTTATACTTTTTGGAATCATCTCGACGAGTAGAATAGTTCCATGCTATTGTTTAATATTGTTTTCATGTTTGGTGTACTGTCCTAATTATAGTTACTTGTTTGCTTCATGTATGGTTGCCTCGATGCTTGTGTGGTGTTCGATCATCGTGTCCAATCGGTGAGCTTTGCGTTGGATGGTCTAGAAGTTAAAGATCAGAAGCTGTGGAATGGAAGATAAAGATGATGTTTCTCTAAGAATATTGCTTTGGGGGTAAAGCAAGTCTTAAGACAAGTATAGTTTGGGTTTTACTTTCTATGACCATGATCATGAGCTTGCTTAATGAAATATGATATAAATAAATTTATAATGAATGTTATCCTTTGGAAAAAGCTGGGATTTACAGTACAACTGTGAGGGCTACATGGCTCTGGTTTTAGCTCAGTATGAGGACCTTTTCTAGTTAGTTAGGGGTGCCGAGTTGGGTATAGGACAGCCTCTGTCCTTATGAGTATAGCTGGGAAGGAATGTGCCATATTAGAAGGGGGTTCCTATATCTGATGTTCTGGTAGTTCTAATTAGTTAGACGAACCTTTGAAAGGCTTCATAGTGAACCCTGCCGACCTTCCTTGAAAGAGGGTTAAGAGATTAGCTACCTCAGGCGAAAGGGTAAATCACGGCTCACAGTGAAAGTATACACCTCTGATCAGAGTTTAATAAACTAGTATACTAGCCGTGCCCACGGACACGGGCGGCCCGGAAAACTGAGGGGATTTATATGTTCATTTAATTTTGTTTACGTGCAATTCATTATTTAATTGCACTTGATCATGTGGCATTGGATTGCACTGCACATGTTATATTTGCTGAGTTCGACATGGACTCACTCTTACTATTTTCCCACCACCTCAGGAAGAGTTTAGGCTTGTTGTCAACCAGTCAATTGGATCCAGTGGAGTGGAGTCTACACTTGAAGATCGGAGTGTCTTTCTAATGATAGCTACGTAAGGGTATATATGTCTCCCTTTTACCATGTACGTTATATATTAAGCATTGTTTACTGATACTATCCTTTAATTGTAGCTATCTGTGAGATTTGTCTTTAGAGACTCACATATAGTATATATCTGGTTTAGTTCTTGAAACCGGGTATTACATGATCCTTGATTGGAATTAAAATTGTGCCCGGATAGTTGTGGGCATGTGGCAATCCCAGTTGCCACGTAAAATTGCTTGTATAATAATATATATTCAGGCTTCATTCATGGGTCATTAAGTTGTGATGTGTGCCGTTGCATGTGCGCGTCGTCGCGCGCGGAATTTGGGCCTTGTTTAGTTATACTCAAACTTTTAGCTTTTTTTATTCTTTCTTCGTCACATTAATTTTAGAGACACATGTATGGAGCAGTAAATATAGTAAAAAAGTAACTAATTGTACAGTTTGGTTCTAAATCATGAGACGAATCTTTTAAGTCTAGTTAGTTTATGATTAGATAATATTTACCAAATATAAACAAAAGTACTACAGTGTTTTTCAGCCTTCCATTTTCAATCTAAACGAGACCTTGACTCAAATAAACACATGACTAGTCTTGCAAACAGAGAGGACCCCTGCGACTGCGAGCTCATTTTTGTCAACACACGTGTTTAATTACCATTTACCCAGCCCAATGGCCAATGCTAAAGCAGAGTAGAGTCGAGAGCGACGGCCACGGGCACGGGCACGGGTGTGCTGAAAACAAACTTTTTTTTTTGACAACTATGGTGAAAACAAACGTTACAAAATGAAATGATGCCTCTTTCATTCAGTAGTAGCTGCTGTTTTCCTTCTGAAAACAAATTGGAGGTGACCGTGGCCCATGGGCCGAGCCTGACAGAACAACTGTTGGCTGCTCGTGGGTCAAGCAGTAGTCATCAGTGGATCTGTGGATGGTCTCTGAATTTTTTTTTTTTTTTTTTACGACAGATGGCCTCTGAACTTTGAACTAGCTGACGGCATGCACCTGCGGACACAGAGGCAGAGAAAGGGACGGCGTACGTGGGCCAGCCGGCCGGGTGTGCTTTGGTGCTGCAGGTCTCAGTCTCAGCAGGACCCATGCTTGTCCGTTCGACGACGACAACGATAAATGTGGATCCTCTGCATTAACTTCATGGATCAACCTGGCTAGCTAGCGAAACACCTACTACACACACAAAGTGACTCTACAATTAGAGTTGTAGAGCCGTGGACTAGAGCCCAAATTCCAATCAAGGATATATGCATAAAGAACACTTTCACCTGTACCATTTGGAGTCGTTTTACCAAAACACCTTAATAGTCCTACGATATATGCATAAAACAACACGTCCTTTTACATGTGGGTGTCATGCGTCATCCAAATCACCTACCCTATTCTCTTCTTCATCCACCCACAACAACAGAGCACATGGTCGACGCTTCTCAACTCGCCGTCCCACGCTCCTCGTGACACCCAAGGCGTCTCTGCTCACCTCCGTGACCAATTGTGGTCCAGCCATCTCCGACCACCCTATATATCGAGCCGATCTCTGGCAAGGTGATAGGAGGCTAGAGAAAGGGCAGAACTAGCACAAATTTGGAGTGACGGGCTGACGGCCATTTACTGATGAACCTTTACTACTCCACGAAAGAAGACATATTTTCTTTAAAAACCAAGAATTTGAGTGGGGCATGTGTCCCCGCTCCTTGTGTCCTAGGTCCGCCCCTAGGCTGGGTGCTCTTCACCCGAGGTGCTCTTCACTCTTGACTAAAGTGTCTATCTCCAGAATTAGAATTCAGAAGCTAGTTGGTTGCGTCCTAAGATCGTCGCTAGGCTGAAATCTAAAATTTTAGGTTTCAATTCATGGTCTGGAAGAACATTACTTGCTTTTTTAGATCTCGTGGTAGGTTATTATTGCCTCTGAGTCTTCATGGACGTATTGCAGACCTTTTGCAACACCAGCTATTATGGTCAACACATTTTCGGGGACCAAGCTAGCCGCACTTTTGTGGATTTGTCATATCGGTACAAACATATAGTACCCGCAATTTAAAAATACTCATGAATAGTTAATTAGTTATTAAATTGAGGAGTGATAGGGGTAAGAGTTTACCGGAAAGCCGACGCGAGATTCTGTCCACACCCACCGCACCGGACCACCGGATCACGTGGGTGGGTATCGGGGCGGCCGGCCGTTGCGGGACTCAGGCCGGCCGTGTGCGTCCCTCTCGGCCGGGAGCAGTGGGTCCGTCACCGTCGTTCGTACCTCCCCACAGTTCCCGGGTGGGGTCTGCCTGCGTGTCGTTTCTCTGCGCCCGTGAACGAACCTGGCTGGAGCAGTAGTACAGCGGTCGTGCCGAAGATGCTGGTTGGACCTGTGCTGGATGGGGCCGGCGGAACAGAGGAACCGCAGCGAACCAACGTGCAGACACACGCGGAACACAAGGGCGCCGGCTGGAACGTACGGGGAGTTCTTACGTGGGACCAAGTTGTTGTGTCTGGCGTCGTGACCCAAGAAAGACCCCTGGGGACGGTCGTCGCGGGTCCCATTGTCTACGGCAGGGTGTGCCGGCCTTGCTTCCAGAAGCGCATTGATTTCCAACTTGGGAGGACTGCTCCGTACTATGCGAAACAAATTACTACAGCATGTGTAACAGACCTCGGAATGTTCTCTGGACACGAGAAAGATCGCGGAGTTGTTCACGCGCGACGGGACGCGGAGAGGCCGGTGATGGCAACAAAGGGCGTGTGACAAACACGGCAGATGAGATGAGATCCACAACGCGTCACGCCAAACCCAAATATGGAGAGAGCACGGAGTAGTACCTAGCCCACCCGCCACCCGTGCGTGTGTGTGTGTGTGGCGTCGTCGTCGTCCACGTCCTGGCCGGACCTGGAGGTCGCGTCACGGGGGCTCTCGATCCGTACGTGCACATATCGTGAACCTGATCTCGCGTTGCGGCGTTGTTATTGCCAGAGCCAATGCAAGCCATATCTTTTATATATATATATATATATATATATATATAGTATCTGGTACTACATATTGGGTCGTAGTATATATATATATATATGTATATGTATCAATCAGGCACACTAGTATCTCGAGCGTGTTGTTTTCTCCACACGTGCTAGCTAGCTGCTGATGATCGGCACGCCCAACTGAATCCACACGTACGAGAAGCAGCGTGCCCGTGTCGCTGCCGGAACCGTTGTATTGGGATTGGGATTGAATGAACAGGAGCCTGTCGCCATTTTTACATCCCCACACACTACTACTACTGATCTGTGTGACGGGTGACCGCGCCATGTTTGTTTGTTTGCAGGCGCCGAGAGGTGCTACATGCACCACAGTAGCATAGGAGGAGTGGGACCAGTCGACTCGGACCCATGGAGATGAACGAAAATATCAACGGCAACCTCCAAAATTCCAAACAGCAGCCCACCCTCCATCCTCTTCTCGTTCCGTCTTCTCCCTCCTGCCAATCGGTATCTTCTCCCCGCGCAAAGTCCGACCTCAGCAAGGGATTGCTGGCGCGCCCGCAACCGATATAGCTAGAGGACACTTTTTTCAAACCAAACGACGGACAGTCCAATCCAATCCCTCCCTCGGGCCCGGCACTTATATATAGCGAGCGTCGCTCCTACCGCTACCGGACTCCCCTTGTCCCTCCCATCCGCTTCGTTTCCCTCGGTTCTCTCGGTGAGAGGAGGAAGGAGCGGCGGTAGGGATATGGCGGAGGAGACGGTGCGGGAGCTGCGGGCGAGCTTCGCGGCGGGGCGGACGCGGCCGGCGGAGTGGCGCGCGGAGCAGCTCCGGGGGATCATCCGGATGTGCGTGGAGAAGGAGGCCGAGATCAGCGCCGCCCTGCACGAGGACCTCGCCAAGCCGCACATCGAGTCCTTCATCAGCGAGGTGAAAACAATCTCCGGACCTTAAATTACCCCCAATGATTCCTTCATTGCTCACTAGCGATCTCTTACTCTTGTCTTTCCGCACCTACTCTGCTTCGTGCTTTTCTGTTCCTCTGGGTTTAGTGGCTTGTCGCGGGCATTCGTAATCCAAACCAATTCGCTGATGCTCATGTTCTAGTGACGACTGACGACGCCTTGGATGGGCATGGACTCGGGCCACTTGACTTGCCCTGTCCCTGTCCCTGTCCTTCTTCTAACTGGGGGACTCTCTTCCTTGTCGCCGTCTTTTGGGAAAGCTGGGTGCTTTTTCACTCAATTTCTTATCAGCATGTGTGCTCATCAGCTGTGGGGACTTGCGTTGCGCGTGAAATTGGATCTTGGTGGCGTCGCTTCCACAGCCTCCCGCGTCTCACTCTGCCTCCCACAGCCTGCTCTTCAACACTTCCAGTTCCGCAAAATTTACCATACTTTTTCCTGCTATATAATCTTGTACTGTGCGCTAGTGGTAGTCCGACAGCGATTTCACGCTGAGATTATCTCAATGGTCACATCGAGATTAGTTTCATCCTAACCTAGTACTAACTTGAGAACCGCATGTGTTCTTCACCTGTGCTGGTGCCTCCTCAGATATCAATGACAAAGACGTCGTGCAAGTTTGCGCTCAACGGGCTCAAGAACTGGATGAAGCCCGAGAAGGTACTCTACCTCTGCAACTCCAGCGTGCCTTGCAGACATGTTTATTTCTCCTCCTGCTGTCAGTCTGTCACTGTTTCGCTGCTGATCTGGTGCTGACCTTTTGGAATTCACTCGTGCGTGCTCAGGTACCAGCGTCCATGACTACATTCCCGTCCTCTGCTCAAATCGTGCCGGAGCCCCTCGGCGTCGTGCTCATCATCTCAGCCTGGAACTACCCTTTCTGTAAGTTGATGATTCTAAACTGCAAAATGTGCTGTTCGTCTGATGGTTATATCTAGAACATGTATTTCATTAAGAAGGTCTGATGGCTTCTGCGCCTGATAAACTGGCTGATGTTGTTTTGTCGTAAAGCAAAAATATGGTAAGCCGGGCCGGTAAGTTTAAGCAAACAGGATGAAAGACTTTTTCCACCTAACTTGCTCGTCTCGGCCATCTTTGATTTTCAATTCAAAAAATATTGAAACAGTGGTAGATTGGTCTCCTGCTAGTTATTAAATACTTGCAAAAGGTTTTGTGATACCGTAGTTATTAAACAGTTTCTTGTTACCTGATGGGGTTGGAGCCTAGATGATCCTGCCATGAATTTCTTATGCTTCCGTGCCCCCATGCTTGAGGTTGTGCTGTATTATGTGATATTTCCTATCTTTCTCAGGCAAGTCATATGTCATAATGTGAAAAGCATCCTCATAGATATAAGTGATCGCACAGCTTATTCCAAGCCTCTGGTTGGTTGCTTTTTTAGGTGAGACCTATGTGCATGCCCACTTTTTGTCACGTGGAGTCCAAAACTAAAAAGTAGCCGATCAGTGTGCCTGAAAATAAGCTCAACGGTCGCTGATAGCTCTCATAATTGCTTCTAGTCAACATCTCAACATTCATTCACAGCTCGTTTTCAACACAAATGCCACTAAAAGAAGCAATGCTTTGACCTCTGATAGCCTTTTCCTTGATAATTCAAAACAAGGTGGGAAAAAGAAATAGTACTGATTAATTAATTGTGCTTGTCCATTGTAGTACTCTCTATCGACCCAGTCATTGGTGCAATCGCTGCTGGAAATGCCGTTGTTCTGAAACCATCGGAAATAGCACCAGCTACCTCGTCAATGTTAGCAAAGCTGCTACCCGAGTATGTTGATAACTCCTGTATTAAAGTTGTGGAGGGAGGAATTCCCGAAACAACCGCACTCTTGGAACGGAGATGGGATAAGATCCTCTACACAGGTCAATTTTCTTGATACCTATGGACTTCATGGTTCAGTGATTCTTCTAATTTCGTACATAACTGAAAAATTTTTTTGAGGGAACTTCATGAGGATCAAAAAGATCCCCACCTGCATTTTCATTCCACATGTGCACGCGGGCTAACCCACAGTAATGGAAGGACGTAAGCGCCAATCCTCATACAATTTTCGGAGAGGTACAAAGGGGGAGAGAGATAACAAACAACAACACCAACAACAACAGTTTACAAACTCAGAGGTAAGCCTAGACACAAGCCGAAGGACGTGATCCGTACGCCATCTTGCGCCCCCACTGAATAGCATACTCGCCGTTTTCACTGAGGCCATTACGCCCTCCATCACCCCTCGTACCTACACCGCCCCATTGTCACCCTCCCTTGAGAGCCCACAGTTGGAATGGGGACTAAGAGTGGTGTCAAGCATGCTAACCTCGGTTCAACAGATACGACGACCTCCCTTTTGAACTGATGATGGCATCCTCCAGCACATCCGGGCCCACATACCACCACCCAGCGCCATCCAAGGGGAGGAATCCTTGGAGGGGAATGGAGGCAGCGGTGGAAACTCCACCCGGCATTTGATTTTATGACACCACCAAGGAGAGCGACGACAGAGCAGAGATGCCAGAAAGGACACTTGCCGAACATTCAGCCACGACCAACAACCGGCCAACCTCACCCAAGAGGGATCAACAACAACAGCATCAACGTGGGGGGAGGAGAAACATAGTGAGACATAAGGCCGCGGGAAGATCAAGCTGGAATCTGCCCTCCACAGTGGCGCCCTCAAGAGGGTTACGACGTCGACAGTGCCGCCGCCACCGGCTCCAGAAACTAGAGCTGGGTTTTCACCTAGAGGAGAAGGACAAGACTATGGTCATAGGGTGGGGGACTACCTCATCGACGCCTCCGAGGAGGAAAACGACTACCTCAAGAAAGGTCGAGATGGCGGACTAGAGGGGGGTGAATAGTCCTTTCTAAAACTAATCACACCGGCTAACCGAAACAAATACGGAATTAAACTATCGGTCTAGCCAAAGACTTCACCCCTGTAACTATTACTCTAGATGCACCTTGTAAAAGATCCTAAACAAGCAAACAAGGTGCCAATCTAGCTAGTACTCTCCTAATCAATTCTAGCTTGCAAGTTCACAAAAATCTAAGCAACTAGTACTTTGTCGAACCGGAGAGCACCTATACAATTCTAATGAGCAAAAGCACAAAGCCAACTTAAGCTCACTAGATGCTCTAGGACAAGGCTACTCAAGCCGAACTCAAGAGCGCAACTTTACTTAACTACACAAGGTAAGCAAAGCAAGAGGATTACTTCTAGCTACACAAGCAAGAAGAAGATTAACAAGCTACACAAGCAAATCAATCATAAGAGCAACTACAAAAGCTATACAAATGAAAGTAAGAATGTAAAAGCAAGCTTGTGAGTAAGAGAACGCAAACCACCGCGAAGTGTGGAACAAGATGACACGGTGATTTTTACCGAGGTTCACTTGGTTGCCACCAAGCTACATCCTCTTGTGGTGATACACTCACTTGGAGGTTCACGTGCTAATTGGCATCTCTTAGCCAAATCCCGCAGCCGGGTGCACCGTGCAACCAACAAAGATGAGGATCCTCCAAGCCACGATCTCAACTAGAGTTGCTCTTTATGATCCCCGCGAGGTGACCACAACACCTCTCACAAATCCTCCTCCGGAGCACCGCACAATCTCCACGCGTGCTTCAACGAAGTCTCTTGCCACCAAGCCGTCTAGGAGGTGGCAACCTCCAAGAGTAACAAGCACACCGGCTTGCAACACGAACACCTAGTGTCACTCCATGCAAATCTCTCTATGCAACGCACTAGAATCGCTCTCTCACTTGATTGGATGAACACTGGATATTACAAGTGAGTGGAGGGGCTCTCAAGCACCACAACACAAGCCACATAGGCCCAAGTGTGCTCAGCTACCGGCCAAGGCCGACCAACACTTCTATTTATAGCCCCAAGGGCCAACTAGTCGTTACCCCTTCGAAACAGCTCAGAACAACGCGCCGGACGCGTCAGATGCGAGCCGCCGGACGTGTCCGGCGCTCCATCTTGCGCCACGTGTCACATGCGTTCAAAACCGACCATTGCCTCCAACGGCTACTTCTCGATATGCTCAGGAACCCCACGCCGGACGCGCCTGATGGAACCGCCGGACGCGTCCGGCGCGTTCACCATCCGCGCGTCTAGCCGTTAGGCCACGCCGGACGTTGCAGCTCCACCGAGCGCCGGACGCGGCCGCGATACTGTTCAGCGTCCGGCATTCGAAATAGCTATGCCTCGTGCCAGCAAGCCAAATGTGCTGGACACTCCTCTACAGCAACGTCGGACGCGTCCGCCCGCGCCGGACGCTACTCAAAGAGCTCCGCGCGAGGCTGACCTCCGGACGCCAGCGCCGGACGCGTCAGCCCAGCGTCTGGCGCTCCAGGCAGACTCAACCCCTCATCATGCGCCGGACGCATCTGGCCAGCGTCTGACGCTCCACCGCCGAGCGTCTGACGCTCCACCGCCGAGCGTCCGATGCTTGGAAAACAACATTTTCAACCCTGCGTCGACGCTACCTTTGCCACCTTTGCTCATACATGCTAAACAACAAGTATACCACCTTGTACACGAGACATAGCATGTTTTCACCAACCAACTTGCATCCGACGCTCTAGAAAATATCTCTCTTATTTTCCTGAAAGCGCCGAATCCCAACTCAACCCTGCAAACACCAAGTGTACATCACTATGTGCATGTGTGTTAGCATTTTCTCAAACATTTTCAAAGGATTTTCTCTTGCTCTCACAACGCCACTCGATCCTAGCATGTCGCAAAGTCAGATCACTCAAGTGGCACTAGATGACCGATATGCAAACAAATTTGCCCCTCTTGATAGTACGACTATCAATCCTAAATCTGGTCATCAACTTCTCTGCACACCTCATGAACGGTGAAATGAAATGCCCTAGGTTATACCTTTGCCTTGCTCATTTCCATTTCCACCGTCTTCTTCCAAGGTGTCAATGCAACACATGCACCGACACGATCATCAAATGATATGATCCACTTCATATCATCATGCAACCTTCTTGGTCCATCGATCTTGACCTTACTTGCTCTTCACCGTCTCATGGTCCATCGGCAACAAGTCTTGCTCAAGCTTCACCGTCTCATGGTCCATCGCTTCAAAGCCATGACTTGTCCTTCACACATCCACCGGTCCATCGAGCCAAGCCTCATCTTGATCTTCACCAACTTAGTCACATGACTCCATGTCATGTCACATATGCAATAAAGCTCCTTCATCATCACATGTGTGAGCAATGTAACAACATCAAGCCCTCCATGGTATATGTTGCCCACACACATGATCTTGTGAACTAACCCCTGTGTATCTCAATCATAACACATGTTAGTCCACCTAAGTTGTCGCTCAATTACCAAAACCAAACAAGGACCTTTTAGCCGTCGATCGCACCGACAAGATCGTGCATGGCTTTCACCTAGTCTCCCCAAATCCGTGGCCAATAGCTCGTCAACTAAAAAACCAGGAGCAAGCCTAAGGTACCACGACACATCGGCACGCAGCCCCATCGCCGGCAAGCCCGCGACCAAACTGTGCACCTACGTCGCGGATGGTCCCTGCAGAGAAAACAAAGAACGAGGTGCACTGCCCCACCGCCGGCATGCCCGCGGCCAAACAGTACACCCCATCCCTCTCCACAGCAGGCACTCCGCCCAGAACTTGTTGAAGCCAAGAAGAGCAGGCGCTCCACATAGCCGCACCAGAACTTGACAACGTCGCTCGCCCCGATATGGAGCAACACCACTCCGTCGAGCCCTAGCAGGCCAACAATGCGAACTAACACCGTGGGACGCCACCTCACGCACTGGCGCGCTGCTCATGGCCATGCCCAGCTCGCAGGCCGACCATGGCGGCAGCTCGGAGCCCGGCATGCCGGGCCCGGCAGAGTGGCGATTGGATCTGGGCCGGTGGGCCCAGGTCCGCCACCAGCGTCCGCGGGATCCCGGACCGTTGGTGTCCGCCTGCACCAGGCAAGAGGCGGGGCCCTGAGCACGCAGACGTGGGCGCCTGGCCGCCCGCCTGAGGCCGCCGTTACTGGCCACCGGCGCTGGCTGCCGGTGGCTGCGCGAGCACGGAGCCAGGGCGCCCTTGCGCCACGCTCCAAATCTGGGTGGGGGGCCGCCGGATCTGGTGGCCGAGGGCGCGATCCGCCGCCCCCATGGACTTCTTGGCCACTTTGCTCACGGAAACAGAGAAGAAGACATGGGGGAATAGGGAGGGGAGGCGAGGGAGGAGCAAGGAGCGCTGTTGTTAGCCACTTTTTTGAGTGCCGGACAGCTGGCCGCCACTGCCGCTAGCCGGGGGAGCGGCGGCGGCGTCCCGAGGGGGCCGCCGGTGGAGGTGGTTGTGGCGGCGGGGGGAAGTCGCCCCTGAGTCTCTCCTGTACGGAGAGCGACGCGGGGGGGGGGGCAACAAGGTTGCTGTCCATAACTAAATATAATAAAGATATTCTTGGACACTGGATGCTATGACACATGCACTGTCCATTTGTTAAATAGAAGAGGCATTAGCCATCACACAGATATGAAAATATAGATTCTTTTATATAACCCAAAAGTCCTTGATACCGAACTGTACGTTGTTCTTGAGATTCTGACTTGTATATGTTTTGATGAACTTTTCCAGGTAATGGAACTGTAGGGCGCATAGTGATGGCAGCAGCCGCAAAGCATCTAACCCCTGTGGCACTGGAGCTTGGTGGGAAATCTCCTGTTGTTGTGGATTCGAATGTTGATCTTCATGTAAATACATCTCCGTGTGAACTATCATGTTCCTTTTTTAAAAAAAAAAAAAAGTATACCGATATTTTCATTGTAGGTTGCAGTTAAGAGGATTGTTGTTGGCAAATGGGGATGCAACAATGGACAAGCTTGCATTGCTCCAGATTATATCATAACGACGGAATCATTTGCTCCAGAGCTGGTATAGATGATAATCATGAGCATTATAGACAAAAAATTCTTGCACAAAGCAAGAAACTAAATTTCCAATTTCTGATTAATGATGAAGTAAATGTAAATGGTTGTCAGGTGGCATCTTTGAAAAGAGTTTTGGTAAGGTTCTATGGAGACAATCCTATGCAATCAGCAGACTTGTCTCGTGTTGTGAATTTGAAGCACTTCAACAGATTGCAAAATTTGATAGAAGAAAAAAGTGTTGCTGACAAGATTGTGTACGGAGGCGAGGCTGATGAGAAGCAATTGTAAGGATTGTAACTCACACTTTTGCAGGTACAAATAGAGTAGTAAAAGTTGATGTATGATAACACTGTTTTTCTTGGATCGCAGAAAAATTGCTCCTACTCTATTGTTAGATGTTCCGCAAGATTCAACAATCATGACGGGGGAAATTTTTGGGCCCTTGCTTCCTATTGTGACGGTCAGTAATATTTGTCTGCCTTTATAGAATAGAACAGCCTTAAGTCTGCAGTAGTCTCTGCTTGGGCACCTGTGTTACTCTGACTCAAAAAACCTAATTCTGAAGGACTTTGAACTAAAAACCATGCGTTATGGGAGTTCAACACTGAAACATAGTCTTGATTTAAAAGTTTTGTTTTAAAATGTAAGCTTGAGGGGCAAAAAATTTCTGTGATGTTTCATTTTGTGGCTGAATATACTCGTAAAACTTTTGTCTTGATCTGTTTTGGAATTGTATTTCCAGGTCCAAAAGATTGAGGAGAGCTTCGACTTGATCAACGCCAAGTCTAAGCCACTCGCCGCCTACCTTTTCACCAAGAACAAGAAGCTGCAAGAGCAGTTTGTGGCGAACGTCCCTGCAGGAGGGATGCTTGTGAATGACACTGTGCTACATGTAAGTTCTGCTTCCCCGGAAACTCTCTAAAATGAATATGAACTGTGAAAAGGAAAACATAGTGTCATGATCCTCCACGCGCCCAGCTCGCCAACCCATACCTTCCCTTCGGTGGCGTCGGCGACAGTGGGATGGGGAGCTACCACGGCAAGTTCGGCTTCGACTGCTTCAGCCACAAGAAAGGGGTCCTGATCCGCGGCTTTGGCGGCGAGGCGAATGCCAGGTATCCGCCCTACACGTCAGAGAAGCAGAAGATCCTGAGGGGCCTCATCAATGGCAGCTTCATCGCCCTCATTCTTGCCCTGCTGGGCTTCCCCAGGGAGAAGCGTTAGATGATCCGGTCTCTTGTCGGTTCAGTACAGCCTTTTGTTCCTGTTCATCATCAGGTGCACACTGTACACCGTTATATGCTGTCATATACTCCTAGATGCAGCCCTGTTCGCTTGGTCGTTTCTGGCTAGCTGGTTCTGGCTGCTGCTGATTTTTTGTGAGAGAAAAATACTGTTGAATGGCTGGCTGGTTTGGCTGATAAGTTTAAACGAACAGGCTGTGCGTGCCGTGCTTGTATTACACGGTTGTATAACGCATATAATATTATTGCCGCATGGACATGTGGGTTATAGAATTGTAAGTAAGAGAGTTGCATTAATATGTGTGATATGTCTGTCAATTGTTCAGTGTTCAGAATGCATACTTGGACATGTGGTATCTCTGAATCCCTGTCCTCTGGTACCTAAGACGTGTATTTACCGCTGTTAACTGGTCAATGAAGCCAATGTGATCAGAATCAATAAGGTGGAGAGCACAAAACGAAATGCAAGAGCACATGTGATCAGTCAGGCCGTGGTGGATCCAGAAGTCTTATTGATCTCTGGTATGAGTTGGTAGGCACCATGGAAACTGAATGGTGATTCAGATCAGATCACTGGGACCTTTATCAGCTCTAATGGGAAATTCTCTGTTCAATCCTTGTATGTTGTAATTTATCACCATGGTGTTAAACATGCTTTTGTTAGTGCAGCTTGGAGGTTGGAAATACAGCTTAAATATTTTTATGGCTGATGTCTAATATAAATTGCTTACTCAAGACAATCTGGCCAAGAAGAGAGATGCGTCTGACAAAACTTGTATTTTCTGTTCTGAATCCATTCAACACCTGTTTTTTGAGTGCTGTGTTGCCAAAACTCTCTGGGTGTTTTTGTTTGCAAGCCATGGCTTGTCTGGTGTGTGGTCCTATGAGTCTGTTTCTACTTTATGAAGTGCTAATGAAAAGCATTTGTTAACAAATGTTTTAATCACAGCTGCGTTATGGTACATATGGAAACTGTGTAACAAGATTTATTTTCAGGGAGCCGTTTAGTTATTAGGAATAAAGGAGCTGGTTTAATTTTGTGGATCACCAAGGCTATGAGAAGATGGAAGCCAGTACTTGTGTGCCAGAGTACAAGATGGAGCTGATTATCCAACAGATGGAACTGAAAAGCATCTTGACCACTTGGGATCGGCTGGAATCAATCAAATCCACCAACATTGGTGCTTCAGCCTTCGGCGTGGTGATGTGATTCAACAGCGCTCACATTCTGTGTTCTATCAGAATGCTGTGAACTCTTTTGACCTTTAGGTCTGTTTTGTGGCGGGCGCTAATAAAGCGGGGAAAACCTGTTTTTCCACAAAGAAAATTTCATGAATTGTGGTTAAGGGAAGTCCAAGGAAAGGGGCTGCCGAAGTCGGTGCTTCGCCTGGCCGCAGTTATACCATTCGTACGAGGACTAGGACGAGAACGGGGACTACTGACACGGGACCTCGCCCATGAACTAATTGCGAGGGCAGTTGGAGACACAGATGAGGCTGCTGCTGGACCGTGGTGCGATGCGAACTATGGTTTCAGCCCATTACCGAGCCGAAATTGCAATAAGACGCCACGCCATCCGTGTTTATGGACTTAAACGACGTAGAAACATAGATTAGGGACTTAGAGTTCATGGGCCGAGATGACACATCAGTTTCGACGGTTTAAACCATCCGTTTTCAGTTGTGTTTTTTTGGTTCTCAAAAAGTTCGGGTGTTGACAATGAAGCATCGATAGGTTCTTTCCTAAACTAAAAACCGACATGTTTGATTTAGGTTTGTTACTTCGGTTTTTCAGTTACAACCGAACCGACCGAAGTAATATTGCAGCAAGGAAGAAAAAGAAGAAGAAAAACGTTGTGCACACCAGCTCGCCGCTACACACATGCATGCTAGGGTTAGATGAGGCCGTGAGGGCAAGAGTTGTCGGGTGGGTGAGGGTGAGGAACGATTGCGGCTCAGAATGAGGGGGTGGGTCAGAGTCGGGGGTAGGCCTGCTCGGTGTGAGCTTGTTTCCTTTTTCTATGCTAAATGGGTTGCAGGAGTTGGGCCTCTGCACATTTGTGGGGTCAATAAAAGCGGAGGAGGGATAGAGTTTGGTTATACGGTTGGTCGGTTTTGTTCCCATGTGAAACCGAAGCTATCACCGAACATCGAAGTTCTTGGATATGAATACCGAAACCAAACCAAAAAAAATCGACAATTTGGTTCGGTCCGGTTTTTAGTCTTCATGTAAAAAGTGCCTAGGCTGAATGATACACTCAGCAGCTTGATCAACCCATTTCACCAAAATCAAATTGGCCCAATTAGGAAACCAAAACCATGGAACACAAGGTTGTATCCCAAGCCACTACAAGTTTAATTTCAACATGACAATTAGTGTATGCACCTTAAAGTCCAAAGATGAGACATTTGCTCCATTATATCAAGAAAATGCCACTGTGGAAACACAACTAGAAAAAAAAAAGTCAAACATCTCATATCATACACTGAGTTTCTAGTTGAGAGAGTTTGAGAATTATTGTCTTGACACCGACATCATTCGGCCTCACACCGTAATTGGCATCTCGGCACCTGGCCCTTGAGCTTGTCCCATCTGTATTCCGACTCCTCCCCTTAACGAAATACGTGCTAAGCACGTCCACGAAAAAAAAACTTGACATTTTCACAAATCACAGCAGAATGGAGCGTGAGAACGTATGAATAGAACTTGCAAGGTCTCTAGTGCCGGCTCACCACTCGTGACGATTATTATCTCCACCAAAGTCCAACGTCAAAAAGAGATTTTTTTTTTTTTGACAACAACGTCAACAAGGGATTGATCGCGGCCCCCACAAGCTACCGGAGAACTTTCAACCAAACCAAACGGACGGACAGTCCAATCCAATTTCTCGGGCAATCCATCCATCCATCCGGTGAGCGCGCGCGTGTATATATTGGATACTGCCGCTGCCGCCGCCGCCGCCGCAGCAGCAGCGAGCGTCGCTCCTACCGCCGCCGGCCTCCTCTTCTCCCTTGTTCTTGGCTTCTTGCCGCTCTGCTCTGCTCTGCTCCGCTGTTGCCGGACCACCCTGTGAGAGGAGGAAAGAAGGAAGGGAGGAAGGAGAGGCAGCGATGGCGGAGGAGACGGTGCGGGAGCTGCGCGCGAGCTTCGCGGCGGGGCGGACGCGGTCGGCGGAGTGGCGCGCGGAGCAGCTCCGGGGGCTCATCCGGATGTGCGACGACAAGGAGGCCGAGATCAGCGCCGCGCTCCACGAGGACCTCGCCAAGCCGCACATGGAGTCCTACCTCCACGAGGTGAGAAATTAAATTCTCGATTCGCTCCCTGCCCCCCAATGATTCCTAATCCTACTCCTGTTCCCCGCGCGCTGCTCTGCTTATTGATTGTTCTTGTTCGTTCGTTCGTTGTGGGGACAGGATTAGCGCTACTAGTAGGAGTACTCTGCTTCGTACTTTGATTCCTCTGGGTTCAGTGGAGTTGCACGCGCTCTCTTCTCTCTCTCGGCCAATCATTCCAATTCGTAATCCAATCCAATCCAATCCCGCTGTTGCTAATGTCTGAGTGACGATTGACGATGGCTTTGGATTCCGATGTGATCCATCCCCTTCGTCTGGGAAGGGCATGGACTCAGTCCACCTGACTGACGTGCTCCTGGCCCTGTTCTTCTTCTAACAGGGGGACAGGGGAACTGTTCTGAATTGTGAATTCGTGATCCCACCCACTCCCCTCTTTTCGGGGGGCTCTCTTTCTTGTCGCCGTCTTTTGGGAAAGCTCGTGCTTTTCCAGTCAAATTTCATCTGCTGTGCTCTGCAAAGGCTTGCGTAGCGTGTGAATTGGATGGATCTTGCTCGCGTTACTTCCACGGTCTCGCGTCTCACTCTGCCTCTGCCTCAGCCTGGTCCTTCCGGTTCCGCAAAATTTACCTTTCCTTGCTTGCTGTACTTTGCTAATCATGTACTGTGTGCTACTCGTAGTAGTAAAAAAACGGGGCAGCTGAGACGTGCTTGTCAACACCCGTTTCTGACAGTGATTTTACGTTGAAACTGTCTCAGTAGTCACATCAAGATTAATTTCGTCCTTGCCTAGTACTCTGTAACCGCGAACCGAATGTTGCTTCACCTCACCTGTGTTTGTGCCTCAGATCTCACTGACAAAGTCGTCGTGCAAGTTTGCGCTCAATGGGCTCAAGAACTGGATGAAGCCTGAGAAGGTATTTATTTCTCAATCTACTACGTCTGCAACTACTGCCTGACATGTTTATTTGTCCTCCCTGCTGTCACTGTTTCGCTGCTAACCGTTTGGAATTCATTCGTGCACAGGTTCCTGCTTCCATAACTACATTCCCGTCCTCTGCTCAAATCGTGCCGGAGCCCCTCGGCGTCGTGCTCATCATCTCAGCCTGGAATTACCCTTTCAGTAAGTTGATGATTCTAAGCTGCAAAAGTTTTTTTCCCCCTAAGTTGCTCCTCTGGGGCATCTTTGATTCAGTTAAAAAAAATATATAAAAATAGAAATAGATGGGTCTCCTGCTAGTTATTATTTAACACTTGCAAAAGGTCAAAAGGTTTTGTGATAAGGTAGTTATTAAACAGTTTGCTGTTGCGTGATGGGGCAAACAGTTTGTTGTTGCGTGATGGGGCTAGAGCCTAGAAGATCCTGCCACGAATTTCTTATGCTTCCGTGCCCATCGAGGACGTGCTGTATTATGTGATACTTCGGCCTTGTTTAGTTCATCCTAAAAGTTAGAATTTTTTCACTCTCTCTCCATCGTATCAATATTTAGTCAAACTAAACAAGGCCGAAGTATCTTTCCGTTCCCAACGGACTAGTTTCTTTCAGGCACGTCACTAGTCATGATTGGCTTCTAGTCAACATCTCAGCATTCATTCACATCTCCTTTTCAACACAAATGCCACTAGAAGAAGCAATGCTTTGACCTTTTATTATTTCCTAAATGCATGTTCTGAAGAAAATATCTTTGACCCAATAGCCTTTTCATTGATAATTCAAAAGAAGGAAAAAAAAAGAAGAGATAGTTCTCATTACTTGTACTTGTTCATTGTAGTACTCTCTATCGACCCAGTCATCGGTGCGATCGCTGCTGGAAATGCCGTTGTTCTGAAGCCATCAGAAATAGCACCAGCTACCTCGTCAGTGTTAGCAAAGCTGCTACCCGAGTATGTTGATAACTCCTGTATTAAAGTTGTGGAGGGAGGCGTTCCGGAAACAACCGCACTCTTGGAACAGAGATGGGACAAGATCTTCTACACAGGTCAAGTTTCTTGATACCTATGGACTTCTTGGTTCAGCGATTCTTCTAATTTCGTAAATAATTTAATATTGAAGATAATCTTGGACTCTGAATGCTGTGGCACATGCATTGTCCATTTGTAAAATAGAACAGACATTAGTCATCACACAGTTATCAAAATATAGATTCTTCTATATCCATAAGTCCTTGATGCTGGCCTGTATGCTGTTCTTGAGATTCTGACTTGTATATGTTTTGATGAACTTTTCTAGGTAATGGAACTGTAGCACGCATAGTGATGGCAGCAGCTGCAAAGCATCTAACCCCGGTGGCTCTAGAGCTTGGTGGGAAATGTCCTGTTGTTGTGGATTCAAATGTTGATCTTCATGTAAATGCATCTCCGTGTGAACTATTCTATTCTTTAAAAAAATAAATCATTTTTTAGTTATCACTGAACCGATATTTTCACTGTAGGTTGCTGTTAAGAGGATTGTTGTTGGTAAATGGGGATGCAACAATGGCCAAGCATGCATTGCTCCAGATTATATCATAACCACAAAATCATTTGCACCAGAGCTGGTATAGATGATAATCATGAGCATTATAGACAAAAAGTTTCTTGCACAAAACAAGAAACTAAATTTCCATTTTCTGATTAATAAAGTCAATGTAAATGGTTGTCAGGTGGCATCTTTGAAAAGAGTTTTGGTAAGGTTCTATGGAGAGAATCCTATGCAATCAGCAGACTTGTCTCGTATTGTGAATTCAAAGCACTTCAAGAGAGTGCAAAATTTGATAGAAGAAAAAAGTGTTGCTGACAAGATTGTGTACGGAGGCGAGGCTGATGAGAAGCAATTGTAAGGATTGTAACTCACACTTTTGCAGGCACAAATAGAGTAGTAAAAGTTCCTTGATGTTTGTTAACATTGTTTTTCTTGGACCGCAGAAAAATTGCTCCTACACTATTGTTAGATGTTCCCCAAGATTCAGCAATTATGACGGGGGAAATATTTGGGCCCTTGCTTCCTATTGTGACGGTCAGTACTATTTGTCTGCCTTCAAAGAACAACTGTAAATCTGCAGTAGTCTCTTCTTGGGCACCTGTGTTACTCTGACTGATAATGTTGCCATGACCACTAGGACTCCGAAAATGACTTCCAGACTTAGAGCTAAAACACAGTGTACATAAACACAATAGGAATGTGGTTCAAGTTAAGTACAGTACTACTGTTATGGGAGTACAAAAGCGTCCGTTAAATATTGTTTAAAAGTTGTGATGAAACATAGTCTTAATTTCAAAGTTTGGTTTTGAAATGTTAACTTGAGGGGCAAAATGTTTCATGCTACATATAAAATTATGTGATGTTTTCATGTTGTAGAAAAACAAATGTAAAAGACTATCTTACTCTGTTTTGGAATTGTGTTTCCAGGTCGAAAAGATTGAGGAGAGCTTCGAATTGATCAATGCCAATCCTAAGCCACTTGCCGCTTACCTTTTCACTAAGAACAAGAAGCTGCAAGAGGAGTTTGTGGCGAACGTCCCTGCAGGAGGTATGCTTGTGAACGACACTGCGCTACATGTAAGTTCTGCTTCCCCGGAAACTCTCTAAAATGCGTATGAACTGTGAAAGTAAAACATAGTGTCCTGATCCTGCAACTCCGCGTGCCCAGCTCGCCAACCCATACCTGCCCTTCGGCGGCGTCGGCGACAGCGGGACGGGGAGCTACCATGGAAAGTTCGGCTTCGACTGCTTCAGCCACAAGAAGGGGGTCCTGATTCGCGGCTTTGGTGGTGAGGCGAACGCCAGGTATCCGCCCTACACGGCAGAGAAGCAGAAGATCCTGAGGGGCCTCATCAATGGCAGCTTCATTGCCCTCATTCTTGCCCTCCTGGGCTTCCCCAGGGAGAAGCGTTAGATGATCCGGCCTCTTGCCGGTTCAGTACAGCCTTTTGTTCCTGTTCATCGTCAGGTGCACAGTGTACACCATTATATGCCGTCAATTCGTCAAATACTCCTAGATGCCACAACTGCACGCCGTGCTTGTGTTACACGGTTGTATAATGCATATAATATATTGTTTCATTGACATGTGGTTTTCTGAACTGTACGTAAGAGAGTTACATAAATAAGTGTGATCTGTGTGTCAATTATTTTTTTTTACCGAAAAGACTGTGGGGGAGGTCCCCATACTAAGGATCATTTTCATTAATTTGAAACAAAGGAGAGGGGTTTACAATGGATTACATGGATATGCGCCTGTGGTATATCTGAATCCCTGCCCTCTGATAGCCCATACGTGTATGTAGTGCTATTAACTGGTCAATAAAGCCAATGTGATCGGAATCAATAAGTTGGAGAGCACAAAACCAACGCAAGAGCATATGTGATCAGTCAGGCTGCGGTGGATCGAAAAGTTTTAATGCTTTCCTTTAGAGAAATAAAATCAGATGGGGATCGATTTGATTCCCCGTAGTTGACCTAAAAAAGTGCTTTCCTTTAGAAGAAGTGTTTCCGAGTCTTATTATGGATCTCTGGTATGAGTTGGTAGGCATCATGGAGACTGAACGGTGATTCAGATCAGATCATATAGACCTTTAGCTGTAATGGGAAATTCTCTGTTCAATCCTTGCATGTTGTAATTAATCACTACGGTGTTAAACCTCTTTTTGTTCATGCAGCTTGGATGTTCGAAATACTCTGAGAATTTTATAATCTAAAAAAAAGGAAATACTCCGAGAATTTAAATCTTCTTATGGCTGATGTCTAAATATAAATTGGTTACTAGGGATAATCTGGCCGAGAAGAGAGATGTGTCTGACAAAACTAGTATTTTCTGTTTTGAAACAGAATCCATACGACACCTGTTTTCTGAGTGCTGTGTTGCCAAAGTTCTCTGGTGGTTTTTGTCTGAATGAAAGCCTTGGCTTGTCTTGTGTGTGGTCCTACGAGTCTATTTCTACCTTATAAATTGCTAATAATAAAAAGTATTTGTTAAACAAATGTTTTTTTTGAAATTAAACAAATGCTGTTATCACAGCTGGGTTATGCTTTATATGGAAACTGCGTAACAAGATTTATTTTCATGGAGCCTTTTGGTCAGAAATGAATGAGCTGGTTTTTTGGAACACCAAGACTATGAGACGATGGAAGCCGTTGTTTACCGGGGTGGCCATATGAGAAGATGGAGCTGATTATCCAACAGATGGAACGAAAAGCATCTCGACCACCTATAGGATCGGTTGGAATCAATCATTGGTGTTCTAGGCTTGTGCGTGGGCCTCCAGCGATGTGATTTAGCTGAGTTCTGATGTGTGTGTGTGTGTGTTTTTTTTTTTTTGATGAATACTGAGGGATTTACACCCTACAGTGCTTTATTAGGATAAAAAAAGTTAAGTACAAATGCGATTACAGTAACGAAGAAAATAGACGGAGCAGCAGCTTGGGTGCCAGCTCAAGATACAAAGAAAGTCAGGAAAAAGATGGACTCAATGACTGAGGCCAGCCAAGTTCTGATGTGTTGTATGAGAATGTTGTGAACTCTTTGCCCGTTTAGGTCTGTTTTTTGGCGGGCGCTTATAAAGCGGGAAAAACTTCTTTTCCTTAAGGAAAAATCCATGGATTGTGTTTAAGCCAAGTTGAAGGAAAGGGGCTGCCGGTCTTTAGTATTTTAGGACCTGGAACGAAGCTAAACTTTTGGACCTTTTACATGAACATGATAATACACTGGTACTACACCGTACACATCGATAAGGTATACACATGTATAAAATCTTACTAATAAGCAATTCACTGAATTCAAAAGCATTACTCATATAAAAAAATTTGTATGCATATTGAATTACCTACAATTTTTCTTCTAACATCCCATTTTGCTCAGTGTAAAGCTACTCTAGATACCTTTTTTATGACATGGTTCGATTAAATTTAAGATGATCAATTAGTAACTGCAATTTCATACAGTAAGGATCACACAAGAAACAATTAGTAAGTAAATTCAGATTACCTTGCATGTTGCTGCCGCTGCCTGGCACCTGCCTCCGACTCTCTCCTCTGCTAGAACTTCAGATAAGCCAATGTTAGAGGTGAGGTGAGATTAGGGCGATCCTCTCCTCTGCTATAATCATAGATGAGGGGTCGTGAGAGGTCAGATGAATTAGGGCCCTAAAATTTACTGATTTACCACCGCCCTGCTGGAATTCTGGACGCCGCCAGGCCCCGCCCGCCACACGCCGACGCCGCAGTGCCGCATGCGCAGGAAAGGCCGAGGGCGGAAGGTCACATGCATAAGTGCGTGACTCCTGGCGCCGTGATCATCTCATCTGCTTTGACCCATATATACGTATTATTACTTTTATACATATATAATAGCAATACTGATAGTGTATACATATATGTATATGGGTAGGGGCCCATCGCTGGCATGGACCTGGGACGCTCGTCCCTCTCGCCCCCCTCAGGGCCGGGCCTGCGGAAGTCGGTGCTTTGCCTAGCCACAGTTTTTTTTTTTGAGCAATCGCGTAGCCACAGTTTTTTTTTTTTTTTTAGAAAGGGTTGGATTTTATTAAAATAGAAAAAAAGACTATTACAGCCAGCCCCACAAAAGGGTACTCTTTAACAAAAGAAAAATTACATCGAAGTCTTTGAGAGGAGCACCTCATGGCCTTCGCCGTCGTCGACCGATGTTGCCGCAAGGTAGTCTTTCTCCATCTCCCGCAATCAAGAAGACACAAATGAGGTTAATAGCCGATTTCCAGATCGATGAAGAAACTTCAAAGTTTAAGGATCCCATAAACATCACATCTTGGATGTGCTGTTGATTCTTTGAACGCACCGGCCATAGGCAAGCTGGCATCTTCTCGTCGTCACTGGAATCTGACGCCAGTCGACTCACCGGCCAACTCTAGACGACGAACAGCAAACCCACCAGGGGGATCTGAAAAAACCAACCCGAACACACAGGAAGGTGGATAACTAATCTCACAAGAAAACTTTTGGCATGTGCACCAGAAGTGTCTTGGAGGAACAAAAGTTTGATGGCCAACCCATCACCACCGATACATCAACTAGAACTCCTGCAAGTACTTGTCACCAATCCATGGCTAACAAGACCAGTATCACCAAGTAGAATATGGGCGTCGACAACACAGAGAAGGAACACAGGGGAAAAGAGCACCAACGCAAAGAAAAACATCAAGAGCAAACTGGTCGATGTCAAAACCCCTGCATAAGATGTCGTTACCGAGCACCATGCACACACCAGGCAGCACCAAGACTCGCCCACCATGGATGAAAACGATAGAAGAGAAGCTCTGGAAGAACAGAAGCATCGCAGCATAGAACTCAGCACGAAGAAAACCAACCCTAGCTTACCTAAAAGTACTGAAATAGTAGAAAAAAATATACACCCTCCACCAGATCCGGCGCCAAAAAGGCCACCAGAGGCGAGGAAACTGGCGAATCCGACGGAGGTACCTGAAATCGCCTCGGCGTTGCCTTTTGCTAGGGACGTTTCGAGAGAAGGTTTGGTAGTGCTCAGTGCCTAGCCACAGTCAGTACGAGGACACGGACTGACACGGGACCTTGCGTTGCCCCGTGTACTAATTTCAGTATGAGGACGAGGGCCCATGTACTAATTTTGAGCGCAGTTGGAGACACAGACGAGGCTGCTGCTAGACCGTGGTGCGATGCTAAAGGTTGCAACTATGGATTAAGCCCGTTACCGAGCCGAAACGCTCAGTCCACCAAAGCATATTGATCCACTTTAAGACATAAAGCAGACCGAACTAGCCCATCAGCTTACTCAACCCATTTTCACCAAAATAAAAGTCGGCCCAATTATTAGAAAACCTCAACCATGAAAACGGGTTCTGGTTAAAGACGAGACATTTGCTTGTGCCACCGTGGAAACACAAATAGAGAAAAGAAAAAGAATATCTCATATCATACAGTGGCACTGAGAACTATTGTCGAGACGCCGGCATAATTCGACAGGACACTGCAGTTGGTTTTCGGCACCTCAGCCCTTGAGCTTGTCTTAGCTATATTCCGACTCCTCCCCTTATTAACGAAATACGTGGTAAGCACGTACAGGAAAAAAAAAAAACATTTGGCATTTTCACAGCAGGATGGAGCACTTGAACGTATGGACTTGCATGCTCTCTATCTTTATCTTCACCATTCACCAAAGTGCAAAGTCCAACGTTCATACGTCAACAAGGGATTGGTCACGGCCCCACAAGGTACACAGAACTTTCAATCAAACCAAACGAACAGTCCAATCCAATCCAATCCGGCGAGCTTGTGTGTATATAGTATACACTACACGCACACACACTGCAGCAGGCGTGGCTCCTACCAACGCCGGACTCCCCTTCCCTTCTCGCTGCTCTGCACCACTGTTTTGCCAGGACGGGAGGAGGTGCAGGGATGGCGGAGGAGACGGTGCGGGAGCTGCGCGCGACCTTCTCGACAGTGGCGGGCACAGCAGCTCCGGGGGCTCATCCGGATGAGCGACGACAAGGAGGCCGAGATCAGCGCGGCGCTCCACGAGGACCTCGGCAAACCGCACATGGAGTCCTACCTCCACGAGGTAAAATTGTTACGTCTTGCCAGTTCGCTGAATTTTGGATTTGGAGTGATGGAACGCACAGCCCGTGGCATATTTCAGACTATATTTGTTTCACGCAGCTGAGCAAGCACCCTATACTCTGGCACACACATTTTTTTTTTGGATCTACTGACATAGAAAGCGACAATATCTTCAGAGAAGCTTTCTGACAGTGATTTCACCTGAACTTGTCTCCGAATATTTACTACTACTACCATCATATAGGGACGAATGAAACGATACTAGAGAGAGACTTGGTTGGCTGCACAGCAGGCCGGGTCAATCTGCAGAATGATCGATGTTCTTGCAGCAGACCATATATAACACAAGAGGGGGTAACAAGATAGGCCAGTTTTCCCCACTGAGCCCTCAAAAAAAAAAAAAAAAAAGATAGGCCAGTTTCAGTTAATAATAATAATCATCTCCGGTTTGACACCGAACTAGGGTGATATTATTATTTATCAACTAGGGCACAACAATGTCATGTGATGTGTGAGGTATGGTATTATAACTTGTCACCAAATCCTGACGCACGATTACTTTCGTCGGTGGTTTAGCAAGATTTTATCTAGTCTGCTGTCTAGTGAGAAACAGAGTGGACTGTTTCCTCCGTGAGCAAGTCAATTTTAAATGGATCGGAAGCTTAGTTCTGTGTTTGAGCCTCAGAAATTCTTTTTCTAGACGTATACTAAAATGACTTGACTATAAATGTAGGCTCGGCATCCTATTACCAAGTTTTTATTACTCTGAAGCCTGGCCTCAATTCCATTTTGGACCCTTAAATTTGGAACCCACATCCAGTTTACAACCACACTGGAAGCTTGCCATCTCTTTCTTATATACTTTGAGTACTGAAATTCTCTTTGCATATGTGTTCAAACTTCAAACAGTGTATTGCAGAGATAAGAAGACTCGGAAATTTGTCCATATGCATTCCATCCCGTTACGGCAACCTAAGCCACACCGAATTCCATTTCGACCTTTTTTTTTTTGTGAAAATTCCAATTCGACCTTCAAATATGAAGCTATTGACTTTGCAGCCACACTATCTAAATACTTGGGCAAATCTAGTACCACACGAGGCAGCAACAAAATAGTTTAATCAAAGATTGTTTACTTGTCAGTTTTTTTTTTCGCGACCGGAACTTCACCCGTTTTTTATTAAGAGGAATGTTTACTTGTCAGTAGTCACACATCAATCAAATCCTCTGTTTTCCCTTTCCATTTATCTGCGACTAGTATATAAAACTCTTTTACTCTTTCCTTAATTGTGGGGCAGAGCTCCTGCCATTCGTTTAAAAAAAGATCCCCCCTCAGCCTAGTTGCTTCTCCTGTGTTATTGGTGCGTGCCTCGTATATCAGATATCAACTACAAAGTCCGCGTGCAAGTTTGCCCTCAACGGGCTCAAGAACTGGATGAAGCCCGAGAAGGTACTGTATCTATTTGGTGAGGCCGCTGCAACTCCAGCTTGCAGACATGTTTCGCTGCTCCGGTACGTGCTAACCTTTGTGAATTCTTTCATCCTTGCTCAGATACCTGCGGCCATGACCACATTCCCATCCTCGGCTCAAATCGTGCCGGAGCCCCTCGGTGTCGTGCTCATCATCTCAGCCTGGAACTACCCTTTCAGCTGATGATGCTAAGCTGCAAAAGTTTCATGTGATATTTCGTATCTTTCAGTTTCCATCCACAAAGCAAGCTGTACGCAGCGTCACTGGTTTCTTTCAGGCACATCGCAAGTCATATTTGGCTTCTAGTTGGTTTCCAAAAATATTTGGCTTCTAGTCAACATCTCAACATTCATTCAAACCTCGTGTTGGACACAAATTCCACTAGAAGAAAATATTGTTGGCTTCAAAGACTTTTCCTTGCTATATAGTTGGAACAAAAAAGGAAATAGTACTCATTACTTGTACTTTTCCCTTGTAGTACTCTCGATCGACCCACGCATTGGAGCAATAGCTGCTGGAAATGCTGTTGTTCTGAAGCCATCAGAGATAGCACCAGCCACCTCGTCACTGTTAGCGAAACTGCTACCCAAGTATGTTGATAACTCCTGAATTAATGTTGTGGAGGGAAGCGTTCCAGAAACAACCGCACTCTTGGAACAGAGATGGGATAAGATCTTCTACACAGGTCAAGTACAATTGAATAAATTGGCCATCACACAGTTCTGCAATGGCAATTGTTCTAATATAATCCAAAAGTTTTTGATACTGAACTGTAAATTGTTCTTGAGATTCTGACTTGTATATGTTTTGATTGATGAACTTTTCCGGGTAATGGTACTGTAGGACGCATAGTGATGGCAGCAGCCGCAAAGCATCTAATCCCGGTGGCTCTGGAGCTTGGTGGAAAATCCCCTGTTATTGTGGATCCCAATGTTGATCTTCATGTAAATGCATCACTGCGTCAAATATCGTTGTCTTAGATGAAATTACCATTTTTTATTTAGTATTATAGAACTGATATTTTCCTTGTAGGTTACTGTTAAGAGGATTGTTGTTGGCAAATGGGGATGCAACAATGGCCAAACATGCGTTTCTCCGGATTACATCATAACGACAAAATCATTTGCACCAGAGCTGGTAGACATAACCATGAGCAAGAAATTAAACTTTCGTTTATTCGATCCATGAAGTAAATATATGCAAATCGTTGCAGGTGGCTTCATTGAAAAGAGTCTTGGAAAGGTTCTATGGGGAGGATCCTCTGCAATCAGCAGACTTGTCTCGTATTGTGAATTCGAAGCAATTCAAGAGATTGCAAAGTTTGATAGAAGAAAAAAGAGTTGCTGACAAGATTGTGTATGGCGGCAAGGCTGATGAGGAGCAGTTGTAAGGATTGTTAATCACAATTTTGCAGGTACAGATACAGTAGCGAAAGCTCTTTAATTTATGTTAACATTGTTTTTCTTGGATCGCAGAAAAATTTCTCCTACACTATTGTTAGATGTTCCCCGAGATTCAGCAATTATGACGGGGGAAATATTTGGACCCCTGCTTCCGATTGTAACGGTCAGTAATATTTCTCTGCCTCCACAGAACAACTGTAAATCTGCAGTACTCTCTGCTTGGGCACCTGTTTTACTCTGCTGATACTGTTGCTGTCACCAGAAACAGACCTCTGAAGGACTTAGAACTAAATACAACGTGTACATAAACATAATAGGAATGCAGTTCAAGTGCAGTACTTACTGATTACAGTTATGGGAGTACATACAACATATAAAAGTTTTGTTTTGGAATGCTAGCTTGAGGTTCAAAAAGTTTTTCATGCTACATATAAATTTCTGTGACGCTTTCATGTTGCAGTCGAACAAACTCATTACAATTAGGAGTCTGGTTCTTTCGGAATTGTGTTTTCCAGGTCGAAAAGATTGAGGAAAGCCCAAACCACTCGCCGCCTACCTTTTCACCAAGAACAAGAAGCTGCAAGAGGAGTTTGTGGCGACCGTCCCTGCAGGAGGAATGCTTGTAAACGACACCGTGCTACATGTTAGTTGTGCTTCACCGCAAACTCTCTCCCAAATGAAAATGAACCGGAAAAAGCAGAACATAGCGTTTGCCATCGTTCTTGGTGAAAACATCTAACTTTGCTGCCGTCCTGATCATCCTGCAACCTGGCCAGCTCGCGAACCCGTACATGCCCTTGGGCGGCGTCGGCGACAGCGGGATGGGGCAATACCACGGCAAGTTCAGCTTCGACTGCTTCAGCCACAACAAGGGCGTCCTGATCCGCGGCTTTGGCGGCGAGGCCAACGTCAGGTACCTGAGGGGACTCATCAACGGCAGCTTCATCGCCCTCATCCTTGTCCTCCTCGGTTTCCCAAGGGAGAAGCCTTAGATGCAGGATAATCCTCTTGTCAGTTCAGTACAGCCTATTGTTCGATCGTGTTCGTCACGTGCAGAGTGTACACCATCATATGATGCTGTCAAAAAGATGCAACAACTGCGTGCCGTGTGTGCTTGTGTTACACGGTTGTATAATGCATATATTATCACATTGAGATGTAGGCAAGGGAGGTGCATAAATAACAGTGATGTGTGTTGGTCAATTATTCAGTGTGCAGAATGGATACATGCGCAATTAGCATTTTCATCTAAAATTTTCATGTTGCATTTATGCATGCTTAAATTTTCGACCATACTAAGTACCCTACTTAAATCTTGAGGTTAGCTTAGCATAAAAGGTTGAATTGGTTTGGGCTCAAGCAGGTGGGGTTGGCTGACCCCACCATGGTGCCACCTACCACCTTCTTTGCCATGCCACATCTAACATTCAAATCCTTTGATCATGGAGTCAATGCAGAAACATGGAGAATCCTTTTGCATGTCGGGGCCCAGGGGGCCTCCACATTACCCCTCCCGTCACTTAGTTGCCTCAAAACATCCAAAGCCTATAACTTTGATCAAATTTTGGCTTTTCGATTGCCTACAAATCACGAGAAGGGGGACACTACTAGGAGAAGTCTCTGGTCTGGTAGTGGGATTAGGGAGGTCGACTGACCCCCTAACCCCTAATGACACTTAACCCCTCTTGTCTCTCTCCATCATGCTTTGCTAAATATCCATGGAGCTCCTTTTAAAAAAAAAAATCTAAGGAGCTTTGCTCTAAAACTTTCTCGTGCAAGCAGCTCTCGAGTCAATTCCTTGCCTCCCACTCACCAAGTTTAATAGGCATAAAAACAAGACATTAAAAAGGAGATAAGAGGACGTCAGGAGACCTACGTATGGTCACATCCTCCTCCCCCACAGGCCAATATCCATTTTGGTTAGTTAAGTTGAGAAACGAAGCCGGAGAGAGTATTAAAACAGAACCAACTAGCTTACGTTGTCTAAGGAAAGGAAAAAGGGAGTTGCATAAATAACAGTGATATCTGTCGGTCAACTTTGCTATCAGTACCTATAAAATTTCATTTCATGTAGACTAATAAAAAAATCTTTGTAAAAAAGATATTTACATTCACAACTATGGAACTTCATGTCCAATAATCAATTATTTATATATTATATTTATGGTAGAAAAATATACATTCACAACTATGGAACTTCATGTCCAATAATCAATTATTTATATATTATATTTATGGTAGCAAAATAAAAAAAAAGCTTATACACACGATGTAGTGTGTCAACCGTCATCTATGAATATCTAACCATTTGTATGAGTATTGCTGTATAGTTTATTAGCCGGTCTGCTTTAAGTTCCACGGGCAATGTGGGACTATATGCAGATTTTTCTTCTTTTCTTTTTTGTAAAAAAAATATGGTACTAAACGGAACTCAGCTGTCTATAATTCGTGGCCCGAGGCCCAACCTGGTGAGCACTCTTGGTTTACATGGGCTTAACAGTCAAGTCAGATTAGGCCGAGCTAGCGGCTTGAGCCTGCCGCGACCAACCAGCACACAGTGGCCTGCTGGCCCAAGGGCCAATTTCCCTTTTCTACTGCAACAAAATGCTGCCCATTTCCGGACATTTTTTTGGACCTCCTATTTCCGTACTAGATGGTGTTAAACAGAGCATAGCGATTCGAGGAAAAAAAAAATGGGCAAAGCAGGTTGCTTATTATAATTTGTTCACTTCGTTTTGTGGGAGAATGAACAGCACTCACCGGCCTGCCATGCTCATGTAAGCGTGCGAGGCCTGGCTGGTTTCCACAAGTCCCAGTACAGACGAACGCAGCCCTCAAGCAAATTTTGGCTAGTATTTAATTTTGTATATAAAACTTATTAAACTCTCATATTTGGCTTGCCATATTAATGTAATTTTTTCAACTTTTGGTTCGTCAAATCTTTATCAAATTTAGAAATGAACCAAGTATATCGTTATTCGATCTCTCCCTTCTGAGATTTTTGAAAGCTTCTCTTCAATAGTCCTAAAATCCTGTATATCAAATTTCAATACACGGATGCTTGAGTAACTATTTATGTCAAATAAAGAACAATTTATTGTTTTCTATAGGGTCTAAGTCCATGTAGCTTCCCGCAACAACGCACGGGGTACCACCTAGTAATATATATGGTTCAGTGCAAAAAGTCTCTGGGGCCAATATACAATTCATGTTCTGTAATAAACATGTGCGTAGCTAAACTCCAAAAGCATCCTAAAATGAATGCAATTCTAGGTTTTACTTGTCAAAGTTCTTAAGTGTGATCAAATTTATAGGAAAAGTAGTATCAACATTTATATCTACAAATTTTTTAATACGATTTACATCTTTATAGTTGATAAATTTTTTATTGGAGTCATTTAGAGTCCCAAATATATGCTTGAAGTTCTTATATTCAAAATTCAAATTTAAGATTTCTAAACATGGTTGAATATAATGTTGATTTAGTCAATACCATATTTGTAGCAATCAACATGATATACAACTTTATAGTCAACTAATTTTTATTTAAAATATTTTAGTCTCAATTTTTTTTAGTTTCCATATTTTGAATATTTAAACAATCTCGGATAGAGACACCACCTACTAAAGTTGTATTGCATGACAAGATCTAAAAATTAATAGTTGGAACTTTTCTATTTTAGATCATCTAGAGGTCAAAATATTCAAAATATGACATTCTATCATGATAAAGGTGCCCATGTCTCCAAACAATATTAAAAGGGACAGACAACTTAAGATGTCCATTTCTTTTAATCAACGAGTACCACCTTCTTTGAATCACATGGTAAAGCATAGACACACACAATACACACACCCACTTAACTCTATGACTACATGTAAACAAACTCTACCCTTATGAGCAGATCCGAAGAACACAACCGGCGGATCTTGAGATTCACGAAATCAACATAGCTATCTCGCTGCGGATGGAAATGTCAACTACCACTTAAACCATATCATCGTTAAATCCTCAAATAAATTAAGAAAAATACATGCACCCGTCACCATGTTAAATTGAGGACTCGACCCATGTGGGAAGGTTCCACAACAAAGAACTCAACAACTGTGCAGCTTGCAATCAATGACTAACAACATTAAGCCTTTTTTTAGAAGCGCTCGTATCCATCGAAAACCATATAAATAATAATTAATCAGTCTACCTGATTTTGTAAAAGAAAAAATAGTTGCATCTGAAAATGTCTTTCGTGGTAGTAAATTCAGTGCTTGCAAGTCGTACCAAAAATCTTCTAAACTAGGAGAAAACTAAAAATGTCATAATATTCTGAAATCAATAGATACTATACATAGACAGTACAATGTATATGCAAATTTTATGTTAGATAATAAAATATTATTTTCATTTTGTGACTAATAACAATAAATAGGTTGCAACCACCTGTAGTTAGTATGGGTTCTTGTTGTAGCAAAAGTCTTTTGAACTAGTCACTCCCTCCCAAAATAGATATCATTCTGGTTTCCTAGAAATTCAACTTTTGTGAAATTTGATTGATTATATATTAAAGAATATTAATATTTATAATAAATATTAAGTATCATTACTAAATATACCTTTATAATAAACTTAATTAGAGGTACAAATTTGCACGCATTTTCTACAAACCTAGTTAAAATTAAAAAAATTTAACCTGCACATATCCCATAATGACATCTACTTGGGACAAAGGAGTAACAAGGGACATATTATGATATTTTTGAGATCAATAGAAGTTTATGTAAGTTAATAAAATACTCTGATCATTTTGTGACTAACAATAGTAAAATAAAAAAATTTAAAAAGCAAGTCGAGAAAGTTTAACCTGCAGAGGAGTAACAAGTGACAATGTTATAATAAAATACTCTAATCTTTTTTGGGATAGAGGAGTAACAAGTGACAATGTTATAATATTTTGAGATCAATAGAAGTTTATGTATAAGATAATAAAATACTCTTATCATTTTCTGACTAGACAGAGGAGTGACAAGTGACAATGTTATTATATTTTGAGATCAATAGAAGTTCATGTACAAGACAATATAAAATATTCTTATCATTTTGTGACTAACAATAATAGAATTAAAAATAATAAAATACTCTTATCATTTTCTGACTAACAATAATAGACAGAGGAATAACAAGTGACAATGTTATTATATTTAGAGATCAATAGAAGTTTATGTATGAGACAATATAAAATATTCTTATCATTTTGTGACTAACAATAATAGAATTAAAAAATTAAAAAAAAGTGCAAGACGCACATGTCGTACGGTTGGAACCGTTGGCCGGTGGCGTCAAAGACAAGAATCCTGTATTCATGTTTGGAAATAGCTCTACGCACTTGCCGCACATGATTTGGCTGTCACAATTTCAGCTTAGTAGCTCGGGCGATGAGATCAGGATAGACGATGTGGCACTAATTAACAAACGGAAAGTGATTAATTGCCGCCGCGCGTGCTGTTTGTATCTGACTTGCATTTCGGCCTTTTGTGCTGCCAAGAACTCCCAACCGTAGCCTGTTGCCATGTTCTGTTTCTCTCTCCGGCCTAGTTTCCAAACTTAACCAACCAATGCCAGTTGGTCCGTGGGCCAATAAGCAACTAGGCTTTGGTCGGGGAGGCCCCATGCCGCTGTCCTGGCTCAAGGGCCTGGGTCGCCGATGGCAGCCAGACCTAGGCCAACTAGATGGCCCAAGTGGACCAAGCGTGCACGCCACAGGTTGTGCGATACTGCGGTGAATTATATTGCATAAGATCTGATTTGTAATACTATTTTTTCTTAGAAACATGTATTTACTACCACATTGCCTATAGAACTTAATGGAGACCGGGTGATAAACTATTACCTCTATCCGTGTCACAACGGGTGGTAGACGCGGATAGCAATACTTATACAAATGAAATGATATTCAAGTTACGACGGTCAACACACTACCTTGTGTGTATAGCTTTTTTTATTTTGCTACCAACCTTCTTCGTTTTCTTTTATTTTCTTTTGTATATATTTATTTATTTATTTATATTAATTCTATTTTTTATTTTCCCTTTTAAATGTACTTTTTCATATTTATTTCATGAGTTGTGGCACCTTTTAATTTTCTTTTTCCTTTTCTAGTGACATATACCAAAGTTGTAGAGCTTGGCAAGATCTAAAATTTTATAGTCAAAAGTTTACCATTTGATATTATTTAGAGGTCAAAATATTCAATACACGACATCATATACCTATCAATAATTTAATATACACTATAGAGGTGCGCATGTCTCCTAAAAATGTTAACAAATACCATATTAAGGCTTGTTTTAGATGCGCTTGGATCTACCTGAAACCATATATGTTAATGTAGGTTGGGTGGAAAATTATTGAATTTTTACCTCAATATCCACTTGAACACACATAGGTAAAGTTGAATATTTCGCTTCAACAAGGTGAATACTGGTGCACCTAAACAAACCCAAAGGCCTGTGTTGTATCAGATTCAACTTAGTCCAAATGTATAGGTGTGGATTGAGGCCCAATCCACTCAATCCACACGTGGATTGAGGCCCAATCCACATGAACACATGTGGACTGTGGTCAATACGACAAATCTGAACAACACTTAGGTGGTCGATCTACGTAAACTTGCAAATAAAATATCTGCACCCGTAAAATATTATCCGTGATAGTAAATTATGTGGTTACAACCACCACAATAGTTACGAGTACTTCCTCCATCCTCAAATTAATAAATTCACAGAATTCATGCAAGTCAAGTTTGAGTAACTTTACATGAAAGAGTGATATAAAATAAGTATATTATAAAAATATATTATATGATATATCTAATAATACCAAATTGATGTCATAAATCTTGATGATTTTTCTTTTCCTAGAAATTCTGTTAAAATTTGAAAAATCACTAACAACTTTAGGAATGAGAAGAAACAGTAGACACTACAATGTATATAATAAGTTTATTTAAGATAATATTTTTTCTCCTTTGGATCCTATAGTAATAATGACCATACTAAATAAACAGCAAAAGTAAAAAAAATGCTAGACGCACTTGTCGTAAGCCTGTTGGTGCCAATCCGATGGAGCGGGCAACACTAGTCGGTGGCCTCAATTGACAGGAAATATCATTCACGTTTGGAAAATAGCTCTACGTGCTTACCAGGCGTGTCAAGGTAGTCGCAATCGCAGCTTATTAGCCCGTGTAATAAGGACTGGACGGACGATGTGGCACTAATTTAAACAAACAGAAAGGGATTATTCTGGTCCAGTCTACCTGAGCCTGTTGCCACTATCCTGGCTAAAGGGCCATTGTCCAACGATGGCCGCTAGACCCAGATGGAATTGACATCTCGGCCCAAGTGGACCAAGCATGCATGGCGGGTTGGGCCAAAGGATTACAATATATAAACAGAAGAGTTCTGTTTAGTAATAAATACTTTTTCCCTTAAAAAAAGCAATACTATTTTTTTAGAAATACGTATTTGGCACCACATTGCCTATGGAACTTACGGGGACCGGGTGATAACTATTACCTTTATCCATGTCTCACCGTGTGGAAGATGCGGATAGCAATACTTATTCAATTGATATGATATTCAAGTGATGTTGATGGCGAACACACTACATCGTTTGTATAGCTTTTTTTATTTCGCTACCAACGATTATGAATAAAAAAATCTACATAATATGATGATGTTAATTATATATATTGATAAACGGAAAATTTTATAATTCTGAAAAATACATATATATTTAATATTTTGAAAAGGTTTGTTTTATTGATCTATGAAATTCTAGATACTGTTTGGAAAGTTGAAAAAGATATAATATTGTCCCGAGATGCAAGGAATGGAATATTGTCCCGCCTTCAAACCAATTAACCAAACGCTAAGAAAGCTTGATGGAGTTACTCGAAAGCCATAAAACATGTGGTCAGATATTTCTCCCCTTCCGTCGACTTATAAAAAAAATACATGACGTCAGGCTACAAAAAATGTGTTCATGCAATTTTTCTTGACGCAGGGATTTGTCAATTCATCAGGCGACATATCATACACATCACGACGAAAAACCCTTGCGACCCCGATCCGGACTCTCATTAATGTGTACCTGGATGTTGGGCAAGCTTGCGAGAAGAGGAGACAATGAGGCTTCATCAGTTAACATGTTTTCCCGTCTTCTTTTTGAGCAAACAGTCGTTTCTATATCTCTTATATAGATAAATTCTACTAAGTAATTCTCTTACCATGCAAAGTGTCCACATCAACATCAACTAGAACACTTTACTCTCTAGCACATGTACTACCCCTTCATGCAAAGTGTCCACATCAGCATCCACTAGCACATCCATTATGTCTATATTCAAGCTAGTCATATTAGCAAAACATATCAGTTACTTACATATATTTAGTTATCTACATCAAAATGCTAAAATTATCAACTAGCTATATTATGATATTTATTTATTCATATAGTAGTAAATATAAATAGTATAATTTCACCTGCGATCTTCGTATCAATACACGGGGCAATATATTGTACATTCACACGTTTTGAAGGCTCTTTAACCATAAATTATTCGCACTTTATATAAAATTCCTTCTAGAACATCTCTATTCCCGCAACAACGCGAGGGATATTCACCTAGCTACTACTTATATTCTAGACCAAACATGAGTTTATTCGTACAAGTTTCCCTTTTTATGGCCCTGTTTGGAGACCAAATAGCTCGCTTCTTCTAGCTGCGCTTCCTCTCCTGGTTACACATGAATAAGGTTTTAAATATCCCTCTATAGCTATCGCCATAGTATGCAACAACTTTAAGATAGGACGCCATTATTTGTGTTCATCTACAATTTAGCTGCTATATCCCGCTATAGCTCTGCTATTAGTTGTTTTAGAGATATCCCACTGAACACAATTTAGCCTGCTATTTAAAACAATGGAATGAGAAAAAAAGGAGTCTTAGGGGCAACTCGCCAATTCACCAGTGGAGTCCCCATGCCTCCCTAAATATAGGGGCAACTCGCCGCGAGCCCACGACTCCGATCCCCTGCTGCAAACACTACCCAGCCGGTTGTTTACCACTGCTCGCACGATAACACTCCCATCGCCTTGCTTTCCACCCTTCAACCCACCATTCAACCACCACCATGTCGCGACCGCCGTCCCCAAAAAGCTGCTTGTAGGCACGCTCTAAGCACATTGGGAACAAATTCCTAACTGACCCCTTCGCCGGCGGAACCCTAACCAGTGGGAGTGCCAGCGTCGGAGTAGGCGTGGCACTGTCTTTTTCCTCATCTTCGGTAGGGTGCGGGCTCGAGAGGGCAAGGGAAATGTAAAGGAAGAGCGCCGGAGGGAGAGGAGCGTGTTCGTGCGGTCATGCAGTAACATTTTCATTCATGATAGCCTAACCCTAAAAACTATCTGTTTACACCTCTCCTCTTCCTTTCCAATAAGCTGCCACCACTCTCTTTTGTCCTGGTGCCGTGCTAAGCTCTAAATTGTTATATCCTTATTTCCTTACTATTTAGTATTTTTATCAAATGGTTTAGATATATTTTATGTTATTTTCTCTATTCAATTAAGATTTTCAATATAATGTATAAATTTCGGTTGAAAGTTTTCAGGTATCATCAATAAATTCTAATATTGTATTTTTTATAATCATGTTTATGCACCCCCAACTAAAATTTTGTTGGTGTTTGGATCCTTTGCCATGTGCTAAATTTTAGTGCTAAAGTTTTTAGGATCTCCTTTAGTGCTAAAGATTTTAGCACTCCTTTACTGCTTTGGGAAACTTTTAGGAGACTTTTACCTATGTGCCATTATAAAAGATGCACCCAACTCTCATACCTCTCAAAAGTTTGATCCGACCTGTGTGCCCAACATCATCTTCGTCTTTGCCTGTGTGCCATTCTTTCACCTCTAACAGCGTCAAATATGACCATTTTACCCTTTAGTGGGACCCATTTGTCAGCCACTCAAACCTTATCTCAGCCATTCATGGATTGGTGGGCCCCACTTCCTTTTTTATTTTTTATTTCTTTTCATCTTACTCGGCTCGCACGTGTCTCCCGAGCTCCAGGGCCTCGCGCACCTACGCCACCGGCACCGCACCCCCACCCCACCCACCTCGGCGGCGAGTCCAGGGACCGCGCCCTAGGAGAGGAGCAAAGGGTGGTGATGATGATGGCCACGGGCAACAAGTCCCGACCCGCGCGCTGAAACAGTTGGCCGGTGCCGCTGTCGCCGTTGTGCTGCTCCGTTGCTCCTTCAGCGTCTCCAAATGGTATGCGTCCTCACCGGTGCCGCTCCTTCGTGTTGCTCTGGCAGTAAGACGGAGGTGCCGCCGCGGCTGTGCGTCCTCACTAGCATCGTCCGTGTCTCCGGCGCCCCTGTCTCTGTCGCTCTGGCTTCGTCGTCGTCCCCAGAGCCTGCGACCGCGGGCTCGGGTGGGCTCGGACGCGCGCCTCCAGCGCGAGTGGGGAGTCGAGGCTGCTGATGCGAGCGGGCGCTACTCGGCGAGCAGGTGCGAGTGGGTGCGTGCACGACCACCGTGATGGCGCGCTTCGCCCCGAGCATTGCAACACGGCCGCGGCCCTGGGCGCACGCCGCTAGAGGGGGCGGCACGTCTGCTGACCCAGGCATCGCGGTGGTGGCCCGCACCCTGCACCACTGTGTCGAGGCCGCGCGCATCACGGTGGGGGCCTTGGCAGCGCCCTGATTCTTCACGTCTAGGCCATGGGCGGTGCCGGTGCTCCTCCATCTCCGAGCCACCTCGCAGGCTAGCCCAGCGCGAGCCACCTTGCCTGCTGGGGCTCGCCGGGAGCACCCCCACCCCCGCGCCCCGCCCTTGCCCCCACCGGAGTACTCCCACTGCCGGGGCGCTCGCCCCCGCCAGAGCGTCTCACTTGCGCGTGGCCGTGGCGGCGATGACTTCCTCCGCACTCGCTCTACGGGAAGCTCGATCACGCCCGTAGGGCTGTGGATCCGGTGGCTCACCTGCGCTCGCCGGCGGGGGTGGGGCGGTGCGGAGCGCGGCTGGGAGGGGCATGGCCGGCGGCGGGGCGTGGCGCGCGTCCGGCATCGGGGCTGGCAGGCCGTGCGGGGGCAGCAGGGGGTAGGCGGGCGCGGAGCGTGGCCTCTACCTGAGGACGGAGGAGGAAGAAGTGCAAGATGGAAGGGAGCGGACACGATATAAGAGGGGCAATTTGGACATTGTTTCAGGCGGAACTCATGTGTCAGGACGGTCAAAGCGTTGAAAACCGGTAGAAGGTGGACACACAGGTCAGAATGAACCTTCTAGAGGCATGAGAGTTGGGTGCATCTTTTATAATGGCACACAGATAAAAGTCCCCACTTTTAGCATTTGTTTTAGTAGTCCTATTTGGACTAGTGCTAAAAAAGATGCTAAAAGTGAAGTGCTAAAGTTTAGCACTGGCATTCAAATAGGGCCCATATAATTTCTAGAGCTAAACTTTAGCCAGCTAAAGATTAGTCAGCTAAACATTAGCTAGCTAAACTTTAGTCGGGGTTTTTGGATCCTCTCGCTAATTGAAATCCTTGACTATACTATCCCTCGATACCTTTGACTAGCAACTATCCTAGTTATATTAAAAGTTTGTATTACCAAAAGTAGTTACATTATATTTATATTTAGAAATACCTTCCAATGATCAAACTCTTAGTCTTGTAAATTATATTATCTAATAGAAATCATAGGTCAAAATATATTTTTAAAGGCCATACCAAGTCAAACCGCACCTTATATTGCCAGTAGAAAACATTCAACTAAAAGAGAATAAAAATATCGTAACATTTTGAGATCAATAGACACCACCAGTGTGTACCTCTTATTATAAATAAAATAAAAATTTGAGTGACAAGAATATAAATATAAATATAATAAATAAAATAAAAATTTGAGTGACAAGAATATAAATATAAATATAATAAATAAAATAAAAATTTGAGTGACAAGTATATAAATATAAATATATAATAAATAAAATAAAAATCTGGACGCACGTTCATACGCCTGCTGTGCTAAGCCGGCAGCAGCCGCTAAGAGCAATTTCTTGCAGAGAATTATGTATTCATTTGGTATTTGCTCTACGCGCTTGCCACGCGTGATGGGTCTGACACAGTTCCAGTTTATTAGTTGCTGTGCTATGGGTTGGCGGGACGACGTGGTACTAGGGACTACTAATAAACAACCAAAAAAGACTCTGTTGTTGGGGCAAGACTTAAATTTTGGGCTGGCGAAAATTCCTCTGCATCAGTTTGTGCCGTGAGATGAGTTTCAACGGCCCATAGACCGGCCCAATACGCCTCTTTCTGTACTAACGCCCGATCCGAGTCCAGCACATACATAAGGATTTCCCATGTAAGCTATTTTCTGTTGAAAAAACAAAAATTGACGCCAGAACGTACCCGTCTCAAAACTATTTCTGTCAATCCTATTAGGGTGAACCACGAGGATTTCCCATGTTAAGCTATGGGAAAAGACAAAAAATACCATAGTTTGCTTCCTTATCTCCCCTTTCTGTTTCGCGTGGACTGCGCTGGAAGGAAAACCCATATGATAGGAGGGTGGCGTGCACGCACGTATGAAGAGAGACGACGCAGCCCTACTGGCGGCTACTGCAGCGAGGGAGCCGCCAGATCCGCCTAGGCATCTTTGGGCTTCAAAACTCCACGCGAGAGAGCTGCGATAGCTAGTCTAGAGGATGTCGACAATAGGAGGTTATGCCAGGAGTGCCGACTGACACCAGTTCCAATGGATGCAAGCCCACCACCCTCTGTTTGCGGGTGTTTGCGGGGGAGGGGCCACGGCCCTTGGTATATCTCGCGTAGACGTGCAGCCTTTTGTGACGTCCCCAGCCCTCCCCCCGCGCTGCCCGTGCTAGTTGGATGTCGGGATGGCCGTCCCAAGGAGGAGGAGGGAGCAGGCCCGGCCCTTTGGGGGGGGGGAGGGGGGAAGGGAAGGGACGGACATCCCAGGTCCAAAAAACTGATGGGCCCCTTAGGTATGTATACAACAATAGGAATAGGAATATACACCGTATCCCTGACTCCCTGTTTCCCGTGATTGATCACACCCGCAAAAGTCGCACAACTCGCGACGCAACCTTCCACATCCCGCGCGAGGGCCTGGCCGGCGGCGGCGACGTTCCATCCAGCAGATCAGAGAGGCGACAGCAAGAGCCCTGAAGGCCTAATCTCACTACTTAATCTCTCAATCAGTCAGGCTTTCACGTGATCGCTCTTCCCAAACCTCATCTTGTTCGGCAATCAATCGTCAGACGATAGTTCCAAACTTTCAATAGGCTGCAGAGCAGGTAGGCGACAACAAGGTATGATAGATTATGAATCTAAAATTTGGTTACGGCATTTTAGTTACTAATTGTTTCTGTAATTTTATTAACAGTACCGTGTCATCAAGAAAGTATCCCTCTGGCAATGACAAAAGAAAGTAGAAAAGATGAAGAGATGAGATGGCTGAATCAATGAGGGGCTCTCTTGATAAATTTGTTCAGAGAACTACAAGCACTTCAAGAGATCCAGATGCATTGGCGATAATTGTTGTGGAGGAACCAGCTAATGCTTATCTAGAAGATCAGGACCATATGGAAGATAATGTTGACATCGACACGGATCAAAATAATGTGAGTGATCATGGGCACACATTTAATTCTAATGAATCAGAACCTAGTATTGTTGATGAGGATCCAATTTCTGTTGATATTTATGACCCAAGAAATTGGGATAAACTTGATAATAAGGCAAGGGATACATTATTAGAGAAGGGGCTCATAAGAGAAGAGAATCTTGAATTCACTTTGGATGCCTATAAGAAACATTTTTCATATGCCTACTACTCTAGAAAAATGAGCAAGGGACAGGTACATGATAGAAAGTGGTTAGTTTATTCCAAACACTTGGACAGAGCTTTTTGCTTATGTTGTAAGCTTTTTAATTCTAACAAATGCAAGAGCTCATTGAGAAGCGACTGTTGGACGAGATTGATATTGAAACCATCATCGATGATTTTGCATCAAGGAATGTTAGAATGAATTTGTAAGGTAACTTAATATGTATACAAATTATTTCATATGGATATTGTTTTTGTATTCACTTAACTGCTTATTAGTAATATTTTATATGTGTATGTACATACTACCAATAAGTAGTACTAGTAGTATATCTATGGTTATATAAAAGGGTCCAAAATTTTACATTGATCCTAGGTCCAAAAATACTTAGGACCGGCGCTGGGCGGGAGGTTTTACAGAGCATCTCGTGAAGTTCTTAGAGCATCTTCAAGAGAAAAGTTAAAATGTTTTAAAATAAAATGGCTAGTATTAGGATAAAAACGTCTCCAAGAGACTGTGTAAATGCCTCTACAAATTTAGTAGCTCTAATTTGGAACTCACTAGATACAGACGGAGTCAATGATTAATATTGTTAATAAGGCCGAGTCATTTCAACCTCCTTGGAAAAAAAATGATTAAACATGATCTTTGTTTCAATGTGGACACCATGCTCGCCTCGGTTATCTATTTTACCCACCGCGGTTTCCTATAATAGTGCATCAAGTTCTTGGTGGACATTCGCGGGACTGTACTACGAACATCAATTTTTATTGAGATCGTGGCCTCGACTTTGAGCAAACATACTATGTGGACTTAGTATGCTTGGAGCCACTGGGGGCCTTCGGCTCTTGTCCCTTCACTGGGTGTGCACCTGTCGCTGGATTGTTCAATTCAGTATGTCTTGTATGCCGTTGCATTGTTGCAAGTAGTAGTACTTAATTGTTGCAAGAAGAAGTAGTAGTAGTTAACTGTTGCAAGTACGAAGTTGCTATTGTTCATATTGATCACATTTATGCAGTCATATATTCTATGAAATTTAAGGATTAAATTAAATCTGAAAATGTCTAAATCTCAGGGAACGGATCAAATGACTATTATTGATGATGATTATTAAAATTTACAAAATTAAAAATAAGATCTTTCTGATTAATTCAGGAGTTTTAAATTATTTTTTTCCTGTGCAGTGAGGACTAATGTAAAGACATCTTTGGAGCCTCCGGTTAGGACCAGTAGGTTGACGAGTCCTTTTCTAGTCTAGTGTAAATGGAAGGAACGTAACCATGGGTCCGGAGCGGAGCGTCAAGCACGTCTGGTTGACCCACTGTTTGCCGTCAACAAACATTACTGCATTCGTCTCATATGGGTCCTGATGTATGTCTAGGTGTCACCGTGCCGGCCACGTTTTTGTTGCTTGACCTTGACCCCCGAGTCATCCTGGTACACCATTATTGCATTGGTGACTCAGGAAGTCAAGCAATGGCATCATCACGGCCACTTTTGACTTATATTTGATGAACGAGGAGGCGATCGAGCACCAGCGTGACAGCGTCTATTCAGCACGCAGTGCATTGTTCCAACAACGCCCGGTGTTCTTCGCTGGCTACCTAGGTGAATTGTGCAGTATTCTTCAGGTGCCGCTCCTGGACGATGTCAAGCGCATGTAAGCATCACCACACTTGTTAAAGCTCTCTTGATTGTCTCTCATTCGTGTCGTGTGGCCATCATATTATGTTGAGAAAATGAAACAAATCCAAGCTGCATATGCCGATGATCGGCAACTTGTTACTCCCTCCATTGCGAAATATAGCGTACCTTAGGAATTTTAGGACATATTATGAGGTAATACAAATGACCCATGTAGTTTAAACATAATTTTTGTTAATTTAATTAGGGATCCCTTAACTTGTCATGAGATTTTGTACTAGTCCAAATAGGTTTCGATCCACTCGATCTATAATGACTCAGTGCTGACGTGAATCTAACATGTTGGGTTCAGTAACTAAACTTGTGCGGTGGTGCCATCTAGGTTTCAAGCTTCGAAATTTGCTTATCCAGTGCCTCAAACTTTCTAAATGGAGTTTGGTTAATTGTTTCCTGATATTTCCTTTTTTTTTCTCTGTGTATGCACATAACCATGGTCTATTATTATACCAGGGTAGCAAAAGTGGCCATGAAGCCTACTGCAGTCGGGCAGTGTTTGTTTGTGCTAATAATAGCGAGCTACGCAGATGTTGGCTTCTGCTATTCCAATGGAAACTACACAGATAGGCTCTCACTACTGGAGTTCAAGAAGGCATTAAGTCTTGATCCACATCAAGCTTTGATGTCTTGGAATGGCAGCACCCATCTCTGTAGTTGGGAAGGTGTCCTGTGTTCAGTGAAGCACCCAAGTCGTGTTACTTCTCTTAATCTTACTAATCGAGGTCTAGTAGGACAAATATCCCCTTCACTTGGGAACCTAACATTCCTGAAAGTCCTTGTCCTATCTGCTAATTCATTCAGTGGAGAGATCCCTATCTCCCTTGGTCACCTGAATCGCCTCCAGATCCTCAGCTTGGAAAATAACATGCTGCAAGGAAGCATACCTGCTCTTGCAAACTGCTCAAAACTAACGGAGCTATGGCTGGCAAACAACCAACTAACTGGACAGATTCATGCAGATCTTCCTCAGAGCCTTGAGAATCTTGACCTCACCACAAATAATCTTACTGGAACCATCCCTGTTTCTGTAACCAATCTCACAAGGCTACAATTCTTTAGCTGTGCCATGAATGAAATCAAGGGATTCATTCCAAATGAGTTTTCAAACTTGCTGGGTTTGCAGATCCTCCGTGTCAGTATCAATCAGATGTCTGGTCAGTTTCCACAGGCAGTCCTGAATCTTTCAAATCTAGCTGAACTTTCACTTACTGCAAACAAATTTTCTGGTGCTGTACCATCTGGTATCGGTAACTCTCTGCCTGATCTTGAGGCAATATTCTTGGATGCCAACTTCTTCCATGGGCATATCCCATCTTCGTTGACAAACGCTTCCAAACTGATCATTATTGATATATCAAGGAATAACTTCACAGGCGTGGTGCCTAACTCCTTTGGAAAACTATCTAAACTATCAAGCCTAAATCTTGAGATCAATAATCTCCAAGCGCAAAATAAACAAGACTGGAGGTTTATGGACAGCTTAGCCAATTGCACTGAGCTAAATGAGTTCTCGGTAGCATATAATTATCTGATGGGCAAAGTGCCGAATTCTGTAGGTAACCTTTCCATTCAACTCCAGGGTCTATATTTGGGAGGAAACCAACTGTCAGGGGGTTTTCCTTCTGGTATAGCAAACCTTCGCAACCTATTTACCGTCAGTCTGTTTGATAACAAATTCACCGGTGTGCTTCCAAAGTGGCTTGGGACTCTTGACAGTCTGCAAGTACTACAGTTAACCAACAATTTCTTTACAGGGCCCATTCCATCATCCTTCTCAAACCTTTCTCAATTGGTGTCGCTCGTTCTAGAATCAAACCAGTTAAATGAACAGATACCGCCAAGCCTAGGGAATCTCCAAGTGCTTCAGGCACTGCTCTTTTCTTTCAACAATCTTCATGGCACTATACCTAAAGAAATCTTTGCAATTCCAACAATAGTGAGAATTAGCTTATCCTTTAACAGACTACATGGACCACTTCATGCCGACATTGGGAATGCCAAACAACTCACATATTTGGAAATCTCATCAAGCAATCTGTCTGGAGAGATACCTAGTACTTTGGGTAATTGTGGAAGTTTGGAAGCTATCGAGCTGGGACACAATTTTTTCAGTGGAAGCATCCCGCCTTTACTTGGAAATATAAGTAGCCTAAATCTTCTCAACTTATCTCATAATAACCTGACTGGATCAATACCAGCAGCTCTTAGTGGCCTACAGTTCCTCAATCAATTAGATTTGTCATTCAACTATCTAAAGGGTGAGGTTCCAACAGAAGGAATCTTCAAGAATGTGACAGTTTTATGGATTGATGGAAATCAGGGGCTTTGTGGTGGACCACTGGATTTACACCTACCTGCATGTCCTACCATCCAATCGAATTCAGCTAAGCACAAGCTTTCAATTATCCCAAAAATAGTCATCCCAGCAGCCATAGTGCTGGTATTTGCAGCAGTCGTTGCTATTTTGTTGCTCCGAAGGCGAAAACAGAAGGCAAAAGCTATCTCTTTACCCTCTGTTGGTGGATTCCCCAGAATTTCTTACAATGATCTTGTTAGAGCGACAGAGGGCTTTGCAACATCCAATCTAATTGGTCAGGGAAGATATGGTTCCGTTTATCAAGGAAAATTGTCACAAGATGGAAATCCCGTTGCCATCAAAGTCTTCAGTCTAGAGACGAGAGGGGCACAAAAGAGCTTCATTGCAGAATGCAGCACTTTGAGAAATGTGAGGCATCGCAATCTAGTTCATATCCTAACTGCATGCTCAAGCATTCATCCTAATGGAAATGATTTCAAAGCTTTGGTGTATGAGTTCATGCCACGAGGAGACCTGCATAACTTGCTGTACTCGGTTCAAGACAGTGAAGGCTATCCATGTTTTATTCCACTATCTCAGAGGTTAAGCATCATGGTGGATGTATCGGAAGCATTGGCTTATCTGCACCATAACCACCAAGGAACCATTGTACATTGTGATCTGAAACCTAGTAACATTCTTTTGGATGATAATATGGTAGCTCATGTTGGAGACTTTGGGTTAGCAAGGTTCAAAGTTGACTCCACAGCATCATCATTTGTTGACTCAAGTTGCAGTTCCTCAGTTGCAATCAAGGGAACAATTGGATACATTGCTCCAGGTACCATCCCTTGCACATTGTGTTGTGTAACTAAATAATGATGAATTGTACAATACCTGTATTTTTCTTGAACTGAACTATGTTGTATATATTGTATACAGAATGTGCTGCGGATGGTCAAGCTTCGACGGCGGCCGATGTCTACAGCTTCGGAGTTATTCTTCTCGAGATGTTCATCCGTAGGAGCCCAACAGATGAAATGTTCAAAGATGGGATGAACATCGCAAAGTTAGCAGAGATGAACTTGTCTGATAATGTGTTGCAGATTGTTGATCCACAGTTGCTGGAAGAGATGAGTAACAGTGAGGACATTCCAATGACTATCAGGGACAGTGGACCACAAATTCTGCAGTCTGTGCTGAGCATTGGACTCTCTTGCACCAAGGCCTCCCCCAGCGAGCGCATCAGCATGGATGAGGTAGCTGCCAAACTACATGGGATCCAGGATGCATATATCAGGGGAAATTGGAGGAGTAGTCCATCAGCTAGATAATATTTCGAATGAAGAGCTTGCATGAATTCCCATTCATATTTTTTTAGATAAAGGAATTCCCATTTATATTTGCAATACGTTTCATCTTGTTCTGTTCTGTGTGTTTTCTGTTTACTGAATATCTTAAGATCAGCATATACTTGTATCAAGAAGAATGCAGTACGATGTGTATAATTTTGTATAAGAAAAGAATAGAAGAATAGAAACTATGGTGTGTATACAAAATTCTTATACAAAATTATACACACCGTAGTTTCTATACTCAGAAAATAAGATAATATTAATATTATATTAATATAATATTAATATTATCTCATTTTTTGAGTATAATAATAATATATTTATTCATAAGTAATAAAAATAAAAATTGACTACAGCAATAATATAATAAAAAATAAAAAATAAATTAAAAAGCAAAGTGCAGATGTCGTACCCCTGGGTGCTGCTAAGCCTGCAGATAGGTAACCACCGGTACGCCTCCGCAGCAGATTCAAAGAGAAGTATGTGTTCTTTGGGGTATTTGCTCTACGTGCTTGCCGCGCGTGGTTAGGGTGCTACATTTGTAGCTTATTAGAGCAACTCCAAGGAGCCCCTAAACAAGCCCCTATTTTAATTTTAGGGGTTTGAGCAAAAAAATAAACCATTCTTATAGGGCTTCTATTTGTCTTTCAATTTAGGAGTACTCCCAAATTTTAGTTTATGGCCCCCAGATCCAGCACCACTATCCCGTGGGTCCCACCCACTTCCTCTCCACACAGAACCCCAGCCGCTCGACGTGCGACGCCCGCGCCCCCCCACCCACGACGCCCGTGGAACGAGCCGCGCACGACAGCGTCCGCCCACGCGCGTCTGTCGAGGTAGAGCCCATGGTTGCAGGCCTGGAGGTGCGCATCCACCCGTGCCATGAGCGCGAGCAGCCGCATGCACCGGCGGGAGGAGGCGAGCGCGGAGGAGAGGTTCCCCGCGAGCGGTGTGCGGCGAGGAAGGACTCGAGCAGCGGGGCCGCCGAGGAGAGCAGCGCAGATTGGGACGCCGAGAGGGAGCCGTTGAGCGCGTCGGCGTCGGCCCATGAGACCCCCGGACACGGTGGCGGTGGCCCACGAGTCGCATGGACGCCCATGGCGAGCTCAATGGTGACCGCTCGCTAGCAGAAGCACCCGCCGAATCCGGCCCCAAGAACCGGAGCTGAGGCCCTGGCTCGCTGGCGACCATTGGCGTCGTCGCGTGGCGCAGTAGAGAAGGGATGGGATGGAATGTTTCGATCATGGGAGTTCCCTGCCGCCACCATCCTCATGGACGCACGGCCATGTGCGGCCAGGGCGGGCCCCTGCTTCGCCACGCCGGGGGTCCACTGCCCTGGCCGTGCGGATCGATCTGCTTGGAAGATGAACAAGAGCTGCTATCTGCTCTGCAGATGGAGGAAGAAGAAAGAAGAGAGTATGACGAGTGGGCCCGTTGCGTCATTGTTTGCTAGAATGCATTTGGGTCCTTTTGGGATAGGGTCTTGGGTTAGAGTTAGAGTCAATTTTGGGCCCCTATTGTATGCAGGCTAACATGCAAATGAAAAAATAGGGACTTAATTTGCATGCTGGCTGGAGTTGCTCTTAGCTTGTCATAAGGGTTGGACATTACTATTTTTTCTTTTTTTTTGACAATAGTGTGGTACTACTTAAACCAACCGGCGTATAGTGGCATACTAGCCCATGGACCAACTGCCGTTGGTTTTTTTTTTTTGAACAAACTGCCTGCCATTGGTTGGTGAAGTTTGGAAACTAAGCCGGAGAGAGAAACCGAACAGGCCCAACAGCACGGAGAGGCTGGTCAATGACGATTGTAAATTGGGCCAGAAGAATTGAGTAAATAATAATATTAAAGGCCCAATGGTCAACGTGGAGTGTTAGGCGAGGGCCCGTTGTTAACTAAACTGGGATAGACATCGACGAGTACGAGAGGCACTGCGTTTCGGCCACGTCGCTGCTCAACGTCGCTCGTCGTCGCGGTGTTTCCGTTGCCATGATAGCGGACACCGGGCATGGGTGTGCAAGAGTGGGCGTGCCGCTTGTGGCGTTCCAACCGCAGAGCTGGCCGTGCACGATGCCGCAGGGGGTGCCTGCGAAACCTGCCACCGACGTAGACAGCGACGACGCAGCAGGCCAGACTACGACGACACTGCCACGACCCCCTCCGCCGAGGTTGTGTGCTTCCTGTGCAGGATCTTCTGGCAGTGGAGTTGTACGCGTGCGGAAGGCCTCTAGCGTGGGTTGACCCTATGTTGGAGGAGGCCTCGTTCGTCGTGAGCACCTCCGTCGGGTCGCCTGGTCGCTCGTGTTCGATAGCGGTCTCTCTGGATGTGCTGCCGATGCCACCCTCCCATGACAACGCGACTGCACGTGATGAGGTGGAGGTTGTGTCCGAGGTGACTCCGACGGTGGCCTTGTCTAGCCCAGGCCCTGATGAGGGTGGTTGTGGCCATACCTCACCAGTGCGTCTTGAGATGGAAAAGGTCCCGGCGGAGGGCCGGGCGGCGCCCGACCATCCAAAGCCATCCTCCTCGATCATCGATGCATCGGCGGGTGCTCCCGTAGCGCTCTCGCACGAAGAGATTGAAGCAGAGGTATGTCTCCCAATGTCTACGCCGCTCATCAAGGCTGCTCTATGTTGTAACGAACTTTGTTTGAACTTTCTCCTACTTAATAAAAAACACGCAACAGTATGGTCTCGGAAAAAGAGAGGCACTGCGTTTCTAAATAGGTTGCGACTTGCGAGAGGAGCATATACAGAGTTCCCTTAACATAAAAATGGAAACTATATAGAAACGTCAAAAATTGAAGAGCCAGATTATTTTTCTTTCAGAGTCGGTAACTGAACTCCGTTTCAACTTCTTTCCGACGGCCAACGCCACCGATAGATAAACCTCGACTCACCGATCTGGACCACGGAAAAACACAGATGTCCGGCCACCGGCATTATTATAGCCGTAGGCGATCGCCCGAGAGTTCGTCATCAGGCAGCTGGACAAGCTCCTGTAGCTCCATGAGGGCCTCGAGTACGGAGACAGAAGACGATGTGCACGGCGGCGGCCACCGGCGGCTGAAGCGGTCCTCCACTTCGTTGCCCGTGCGCCGTTCGCAGGCTTCGCGCCCCAGCTGGAGTTGGGTGCTCCTGAACCGAGCCGGTGCCCGGCGGGACGATTTCCGCCGCGACCCGACGACGTCCGCAATGTCCCGCACATCCAGAGGCGCGGAGATCTCCGTCTCGTTCGAGCTCGTGGAACCGCCCGGAACTTCCGTCCTCACCGTCGAGTGACTGTCCGCTGGCATCGACGACGACCCGGCGGAAGAAGACCTTGGGGAAGAACGTCATGGCCGCGCACCGCGATGTCGTGCTACTTGCGATCACGTCCTACGAGGACACGGACCCGTCGATTTATGTCGTTGACCTGTTCGTTTACCAGGCGAGCCGCGACCCCTCTTGGCGCCGGCGGCGGCCGTCCTTGTTGCTGCTGCCGTACGCAGGCGGGCCTGTGATTTACCGTCACCATTTGGGTAACGAAGAAATTGGTATATTGTCCTGCGCAGGCAACGACGTCGACGGCTCGCCGTCGTTCGTTGTCGCTGAGCTTCGGATGTCGGAGGGGGAACGCAACCACGTCCGCCTGTTCCGGCCAGGCTCCGGCCAGTGGGAGTCCTTCGAGAACCTGCACGTCCACGGTGGCCGTGACAGTGACCTGTGCTGGTGGACGACGGACGCGGTGCTGCCATACGTTAGCCGGTACATGATCTGGGTGGATTACTACCGTGGGATGATTGTCATGGATTTGTCATCACAGTTGGAGACGACGACGACGAACCCGCAACTACTGCTGAGGCTCCGGTACGTGCCGCTTCCGGTAGACAGGGTTGGAGACCCCGACCACACTGAATTCGGCAGGCGAGGATATCCCAAAGCTTGCTGTGTCGTGTGCGTCACGCGCTACGGCATCAAATTCGTCAGCGTTGACACCCAACACTGGAGCAACTTTGGAGTTGGGCACCGGGACGTGCTCAAGTGGAGCCACAGGTTCCGAATCACAACTTGGTCGCTGCGTGACGACGAATACACGTGGAGGAAAGATGCGACGATGCACGAGGAAGAGTTCTGGGACGCCTTCAATGGCGGCAACCAATTCCCTTTCCCACACATCCAGCCAAGGTTCCCTGTTGTCGATGTGGACAATCCAGATGTCATCGTCTTCCGACTAGAGGAGCCTAGCTGTCCCGAGGACCCGAAATGGATGATCGAGGTCGACTTGAGGAAGAAGGTTTATCTGGCAGCCACTGCTTACTCCAATGAGGAAAGTGATGACCTATCTAGTGATGAGGAAACCATCAACTCTGCTAGAATGAACTTTGATCCCATCATCCCCAGTGAGTTGACACGGTACCTGGATGATGGGCAACCCTGCAAGAAGAGGAGACAATGAGATCTCATCAGTGACCCATTTTTCTTGTCTTCTTTTAGAGCAAATACTTGTATTACTACTTGTATTCTAGACCAAACATGAGTTTATTCATACAAGTTCCCCTTTTGTGGCCCTGTTTGGAGACCAAATGCATCGCTTCTTCTCCATGTGCTTCCTCTACCTATGGCGTTTACATGTGAATCTGGTTTCAAATCTAACGCTATAGCTAGCAGCTATAGCCTGCATTGGCCTTTTAAAACAGGATGCCCCGATTTGTGTTCATCCATAATCTAGCCGCAATATTTTGATCTCCTCTATTAGCTGTTTTATTTGAAATACAAAACATATTTTTTTTAGATAATGGAACAAGGTTCTAGCCTGTACCATCCGAGAATGGTACATATCTGAGATATAAAAGCACATTAGCCCCGCTATCTTTGTTCAATTGAAATTAGAGAAGAGCGATTTGAGAAAAATCTTGCTGATTCTCCTACGGAGTCCCCATGCCTCCATTCTCTTTCTTTCCCCGCACTCATTCCATGCTGCCGGTGGCCTCCGATATAGCTCCGCTGTTAGCTATTTTAGAGATATAAAAGCACTTTACTCGCTATTTGTGTTGAATTGGAATAAGAGGAGAGCGAGCATTTGAGCAAAATGTTGCTGATTCCCATGCGCGGAGTCCCCATGCCTCCATTATCTTTTTTTCCCCGCACTCATCTTCCATGCTGCTTATGGCTTCCTCTTCCTCACTTTCATCTTGCATGTTGCCGACTTCTCCACATTGCTACTGCCGGGCTTGTCCTCCTCATGTTTGAAATCTGTGCCACTAGCAGGCTCATTGTGCTCAACCTTTGTGCTATTGTTGGTATTTATGAGTGCGAATTAAAATATTCGAATTGGGCAAGCACAGAGTACCATTGCAACATTTCACTGGGAAGTATCATTTTTTATGTTTTTATCATAGGGAGGAATGATTGGCTAAGGAAAGATTGACAATAACTACATGTTATGATGCAACATCAATTAAACACTTCCTCTAAATAGGGGTAAAGCAAAGGTCATGTATACAAAAAAATAATCGTAATTCAAAGATAGAGATAGATGCTCATAAATGTGTCAAGTACTAAACAAAAGAACAATTCCTATGTTATTTCTACTTATGATGTCATAATCCACACAAGTATATACGCTCTACAATCATAACTAACCCTCCATCTATGCATAAGGGAGACATCTCTCAAGAGGTGCATACAAACTATATTTTCTGGCTCATGACCAAGTCCTACTAATCCTACACAAGGGAGAAGGATTACAAAGGACCAACAAAGTTGTCTAGCAATCACCGCCCACTCGGTGTTGGCCCCCGCTGTGCTCACCGCTCTTCAACCCACCACCATTGCCGTGTTGCGCCCCTCCGCCAAAAGCTCCATCTAAGTCAGTCGGGAACAAATCCCTAACTAACCCCGCCACTATCGAAATCCTAACTAGTGGGGGCCGGGGATGGTGTCGGAGTAGGCACGGGCGCTGTCTTCTTCCTGGTCTTCGGTGGCCTAACCTTGTAGAACTTTAAAAAAGTTATCAAACATTCATAAAACAGTGATGGGATGGTGTATATCTATTTATGTTTTATTCTTTCTATAATTTTTTAAAACTTTTATTTATTTATGATAAAGATGATGGCATCTTAGCTTTAAGTTAATGTTGATAATAGTGTGCCAATATCTTATTATGAGTTGTTCCAAATAAAATTACAACTTCGATAGGTTTTACTGCAATGAAATAGTACAAAAATATTTACTTATATAAATATATAATAACTTTAATTTTTCAAATTACAATTTTTTATTATAGTTGGACTATTAGTGAATCTATATATATTTCATAAATTTATTTGTAATAAGTAAGTATTAATTAGTTTATAATAAAAAATAAAATTATTTTTAATCATAATCGCATCAACAGCGCAATGATTGAGATCATTGTTTTAGGTCATAGCATTCCACTTGAGGAAAGATGAGATACGAGCTTAGAATGTATCATGATGACATTTTCAGGTTATTAGCAATGTATATGGAACTAAAGTTTGCAAGTGAACCATGATTTTAATTTTATCCATTTTCATTCCGAAATACAATATATTCCTCATTCTATTTCTAAGCATAGATGTGCTTATGAGTTACCACCCAGCTGTGTACCTTTGGCACGGACCTCTGGGCTGGCCTTGTTCTAGATCGTCGTCTTCCTCCTAGCACTGTGTGTGCAATTTATGCTTGCATGGGCATGGCGCACCAAATAAAGCCGGAGAGTGGTCTATGTGTTGACCCCGCCTGTCTCTCGCTCTCTCACCGCTTTACGCTCTCTTCCCTCCATCCAAACTTGCCACCCGCGAGAGCCCTTAAGAACGAGCATGCACACTCCCTGTCTCCTTCGGGAGAATCCGGAATCGATCATGAAAAAACACGGACCACTGCTGCAGATGTGAATGGATTAGCTTCTCTGCCTTAGGACATTTTTGTAGGGATTGATCCGAATTTTATAGGTAATAATTGATGTATAAATTTTCTTGATTTGGTTTCAGTTCTCGACGAAATTTCATTTCTAGTTTCCTATTACTTCAGAGGGATTTGCATGAGCTGATCGAAAACAACAGAGGAGAGAAACGATGGCCCTGTTCGATCGGAACCAGAGGCAGAGGTCGTCGTTCTACTCCACGGCGACCTTCGTCGTGTTCGTCGCGCTCTGCCTCCTGGGCCTGTGGATCATGTCCTCGCCAGAGACCGTCCCGGCGGCCATTTCTTCCCTGTCGTCCTCGGACAAGCCGGCGGTGGCTGTCAAGGCCGACGTCGTCAAGGAGGAGCTGGACAGCTCCATCGACGCCACCAACACCGTCAAGCAGGGCGGCGCCAACGTCGTCACCGAGGATGTCGACATCCCCGGCAAGAGCAGCGGAGCAGCAGAAGGCGACGGCGGCGGGAAGGCGTCGTCGTCCAAAGACCAGTCGTTCGACGACGAGAACGGCCGGACCGAGGGCGGGGAGCTCGTCAAGCCGGGAGGCGCCGGTGAGACGGACACCGCCAATGCGGGGCAGCAGGACAAGGGCACCGGCGAGGAGGCGGCCCTGGACAACGATGCCAAGGTCGATGGTGCCGCCGGCAAAGAGCAGGCTCTGATCGACACCAAGGATGCCGCCGGTGGTCTGGATCAGAGCAGCGCCGAGCAGACGGTCACGGACACAACGAAGGCAGCGGCGACTGGCGGCGTCAAGGAGAGCACCGCCGAGGCTGGTGGCGGGTCGGCCACGAAACTCACTTTCGATGACGAGAACGGCAAGATGGACGGCGTCGACCTTGTCAAGGACGACGGCAACAAGACCCGCATCTCGGAGGAGAGTGCAAACGTCGAAGGCGCAGCGCTGACGGTGAAGCCGGCTGCCAAAGCGGCGACGGCGACCGACACTGACAAGCAGGATGAAGCGTCGTCGGCGGGCGCCAATGACGGCGACGCCAGCAACACCGCGTCCACGACGACTTCCGAAGACGACAAGAAACAGGCCGACGGTGGCGAGCAGCAGCTGCCTGCAGCGGCGGAGGCGCAGCCGAACGTCCAGGCGGAGCTGCTGACGGAGCGCGCTGCGCAGAACGGGTCGTTCACGACGCAGGCGGCGGAGTCCACCGAGGAGAAAAAGAAGCGCGCCGAGAAGAAGGGGAAGAAAGGAAAGAAGAAGCCGGATGCCGGCGCTGGTGTCGGCGTCGCCACGGTGTCGCCATGGAAGCTGTGCAACTCGAGCGCCGGCGCGGACTACATCCCGTGCCTGGACAACGTGGCGGCGATCAAGAAGCTGAAGACGGACAAGCACTACGAGCACCGGGAGCGGCACTGCCCGGAGGAGCCCCCGACGTGCCTGGTCCCGGCGCCGCCGGAGTACCGGGAGCCAATCCGGTGGCCGCACAGCCGGAACAAGATCTGGTACTACAACGTGCCCCACACGGGGCTGGCGGAGTACAAGGGGCACCAGAACTGGGTGAAGGTCTCCGGCGAGCACCTGACGTTCCCCGGCGGCGGCACGCAGTTCAAGCACGGCGCGCTGCACTACATCGAGCTGATCCAGAACTCGTTCCCGGAGGTGGCGTGGGGCCGGCACAGCCGCGTGGTGCTGGACGTCGGCTGCGGCGTCGCCAGCTTCGGCGGCTACCTGTTCGACCGCGACACGCTGACCATGTCGTTCGCGCCCAAGGACGAGCACGAGGCGCAGGTGCAGTTCGCGCTGGAGCGCGGCATCCCGGCCATCTCCGCCGTGATGGGCACCCAGCGCCTCCCGTTCCCGGCCAACGTCTTCGACGTCGTGCACTGCGCGCGGTGCCGCGTGCCGTGGCACATCGATGGCGGCATGCTGCTACTCGAGCTCAATCGCCTGCTTCGCCCCGGCGGCTTCTTCGTCTGGTCCGCCACGCCCGTGTATCAAAAGCTACCCGAGGACGTGGAGATCTGGGACGGTCAGCTCCTTTTCCCCCCTTGCAATTGCAAAGCATGGACGATCGACGCGCCATTGCCGATCGAGACAAACATGAGTTTTTGGTCTCATGGGTTTCAGAAATGGTGAAGCTGACCAAGGCGATGTGCTGGGAGCTGGTGGCGAAGACCAGGGACACCGTCGACCTGGTCGGCCTCGTCATCTTCCAGAAGCCGGTGGACAACGTCTGCTATGACAAGAGGCCGGAGAAGGAGCCGGCGTTGTGCGAGCCCTCCGACGATCCCAACGCTGCATGGTACGTAACAAGACAAGACCACTGTCGTCTGAACTACGTACTACTTGCCACGTCAGACAGGAAACTGACTGACGACAACGGTGTCCTTGACATGCTTACGCATGCAGGAACATAAAGTTCCGAGCGTGTATGCACCGTGTTCCCGAGGGCAAGAAAGTGCGCGGGGCCCGATGGCCGGCTCTGTGGCCGGAGAGGCTGCGGAAGGCGCCGTACTGGCTGGACCGGAGCCAGGTGGGCGTGTACGGAAAGCCGGCGCCGGACGACTTCGCGGCGGACCTGCAGCACTGGAAGAAGGTGGTCCGGAGCTCGTACCTCGCCGGCATGGGCATCGATTGGAAGACCATCCGGAACGTCATGGACATGAGGGCCGTCTACGGTGGGTTTGCGGCGGCGCTGCGGGACATGAAGGTGTGGGTCATGAACGTGGTCACCATCGACTCGCCGGACACGCTGCCAGTGATCTACGAGCGCGGCCTGTTCGGGATCTACCATGACTGGTGCGAGTCCTTCAGCACCTACCCGAGGTCCTACGACCTCCTCCATGCCGACCACCTCTTCTCCAAGCTCAAGCCCAGGTAGAGAACGGAGAGAATTACATGCATATCGATCGTTCCAAGCTAGCGCACCGACGACGATCGCCATGAACACGAATCCACGCTCTGTTGTTTTGATTGTTGGCAGGTGCAAGGTGTTGCCGGTGATCGTGGAGGTGGACCGGATCCTGAGGCCGAACGGGAAGCTCATCGTGCGGGACGACAAGGAGACGGTGGACGAGATCCAGGGCGTGGTGAGGTCGTTGCAGTGGGAGGTCAGGATGACCGTCTCCAAGAACAAGGAGGCGATGCTGTGCGCGAGGAAGACGACGTGGCGGCCCACGGAAATCGAGAGCAGATGACCTACTAGCCGTAGTTGTTTCGGAGCACGTACGTACAGAATCTCAGGTTGATCGATCTATACACACTTAGCTTGGTGCTGCAGCATTGCAATAACTGAGTGATCGAGCTAGTTTTTGGAGAACTGAAAACCTGAGTGAATTGTAGATGATGGGAAACATTTTGTAGGTATCGTGTGTTATGTTGTTTTCGAGAGGGTTTCGATGGCTATTTTTTGGGGTTCTTGCTTGTGTACCCTGGTACTTCAAATCGAGTACACATACATATATAAGTTGTGCAGTTATCGCGTAAATCATTGGAAGGAAACCAGAATTACTCGTTGGTAGTAAAAAAAAAATAGTTACCAAGATGTGGCAGGGGCCAATCAGTATCAATGTTCATAAGATAGTTAGAATTTTACCAGCAGTCACAATGATAGCATATTCGAGATGAACTCTCACTCGGTCACCGGTAAAACAACAATAATACTAAGTTACTAAGGTCATGTTTAGTTCAGAATTTACACTGAGATATTTTTTTAACAAATATAAGAACTCCTAGAAAAATATTACTGAGGTCATGTTTAGTTCTGGGTTGACAATAATAGCGTATTTGAAATGAACTCTTACTCGGTCACTGTTAAAACAATTATACCAAGTTATATCTGAGCAATAACACAAACTTCTAATCTAGGCCACATGATGTAGATCCAAGAGGCGCAGGGGTATTTAATAATTTTGCGCTTAACCACCCACTCCTAATCACACTTTTTGCAAATTCTCCCTCTCCTCCCCCTTGTACCTCCTTGGGTCAACATCATGTGGCCTACATTATAAGTTTACACGGTTGTATGGAGAGGTTGGTTTGCACTAGATATATTCCTAAGTTACTAAGGTCATGTTTACTCTTGGGTTTACATTGAGAAATTTTTTGATAAACATGAAAACTACAGTATTATATTATTAAGGTCATGTTTAGTGCTATGATTACACCGGAAACACTAAAGAAGAAAATAAAAAATAATAATATTACAAATTTATTGGTGATACAAGAAAACTCTACTTTATATACTGAATTAAAACTCTTCATTCATAGAGAAAATCACGTAAAATATATCTAAACCGTTTGATACAAGAACAATAAAAAATAGTATGGAAATAAAGGATATAACACTTTAGAGCTCAGCACGCCACCAGAAAGGAAGAGTGTGTTTGAGGCTTGGAAAGGAAGAGGAGAGGCTAAAGCAGATAGAGTTTTAGGGTTAGGTGGCCACAAAATTTTGACCAAGTTATCTTAGGATGGTATGCGTTTGTAGGACCAAATTGTGACCAATAGATTATTGTCTATCACAAGAATCGAACCATTAAAATCCTAGAGTGAATCTAGAAAAATATTAGGCGCTACGTTAACTCATAGACTTGAACCCACATAGACGCATTCCACATAAGTAATCTAACTAGCTCACCTACACTCAATTTGTAAAACTTGATAGATAACACTTCGCGCTTACACCGCACACTTTATGAAAACAATAGCTGAAAGGAATGTTTTGTTATTTTAAAATGTTATATAAACAACCAAAATTTACTAAAATATTAAGTGGAAACTTGTCGAGCAATTGCATGGACAAACATCCAAACTCCATGAGATTTTTGAAGCTATAGTTGTACCAAAACCGGGCCTAATAACTTGCAAGTGTTGGCTGGTAATAGGCCATGTTTGGGATATCTTAGTGTTTGGGAACTCCGAGGCAGTATTTAATCTTCTGCCCCATGGGCGATAGGCTCCTCAAGGATGAGTTCAGGGACGACGAGGCCAGGGATGATTGAGCGTCCGGTAGCTCATCGATGGCACAGAGGACAAGCACGTGCAGGATTTGCCCATAGGATGTACGGAGGTCAAGTTAGGGTAGGACGAGTTTGTCAGTGGTGGCTCAGAGGACGAGTGTGAAAAGAGGAGACCACCAGGGACACGCGAAGATGAACGCGAGGAGGAGGCCGTCCACGAAGATGAACGCGAGGAGGAGGCCGTCAGTAGCATGGTTAAGGAGCGTGGGGAGAAGACAGAGAATGGACGAGGGGACTCGGCTGGGGAATCAATGGTATTTTGTTCAACGCTCGCTCTGTCCCTATTACGATTTCACATGAGAACACCATGGGGAGAAGAGGAACCAATGCGTTTGGTGCCACTCTTTAGCTTTTTTGACCAGGAGTGGAACAAAAAAGTTGTTCCAAACAAAGCCATGAAAGGGCAACTTATATGAATAAAGTCATGTTTGGTGTAGAATACAAGTAGTAGTAATACATATATTACATTGATGTGTGATTACAAGGTATAGAGCGGCCTCATAAATCTAGTATTTGCTCCAAAAGGAGACGAGAAAATGGGTAAGTCATGCGATGTCATTGCCTCCTCTTCTTGCAGGCTATACCACTATCCAGATATTGTGGCAACTCACAAGGAATGGGATCAAAACCATATTTCATTCTAACAAAATTGATGTCTTCCGCGTCATTACTTTTCTGTTTGGAGCAATTAGTGGCTGCCAGTAGAACCTTCTTCATCAATTTGACCTCCATCATCCATTTCGGCCGTGTAGCTACGCGCTCATCTAGTCTGAAGACGACGACATTAGGATTGTCCACGTTGATGATGGGGAACCGTGGCTGGACATGTGGGAAAGGGAATCGGCCTCTGCCATCAAAAGTGTCCCAGAAAAAATCCTCGTGCATCGTCACGTCATTCCTCCACGTGTAGTCTTCCTCAGGCAGCGACCAGGTGGTGATTCGGAACCTGTGGCTCCAGGTCAGCATGTGGCGATTCTCGATTCCAAAGTTGCTCAAGTGCTGGCGACCAACACTGACGAACTTGATTCCGTTGCGCGTGACGCACACGCTGTGGGAAGCTTTAGGGCATTCTCTGTGGCCGGATTCGGGGTCCTCACGGTTCTCAACCCTGTCCACCGGAAGCGGCACGTACCACAGCGTCGGCGCTGGCGGCGGGTTCGTCGTCTCCGACAACTGTGACGACAGGTCCATGATAACCATCCCACGGTAGTAATCCACCCAGATCATGTCTCGACGCCCGTACTGCACCACCGCGTCCGTAAACCACCATTCTAGTGGGGACTCATGGCAGTCGTCGTTGGCGCCCTGGACATGCAAGTTCCTAAAGACCTCCCACTGGCCGGACCCAGACCGGAACAGGCGTGCGTCCATGGTCGCCGTACCCGCACTCATCTGAAGCTGAAGGTGTGCGACCATGAAGGGCGGCGAGGAGTCTCCGTCGCTGCTTGTGCAGGACATTATACCCAAGCCATCATTGGTACCAATAAGGTGCGAATAAATCACCGGCCCATCTGCGGAAGGTAGCAGCAACAAGGAAGGCAGCCGGCTCTCCTGGTAAACGAAGTAGTCGACGACACACTGCAGCGGGTACGTGTCCTGGTAGGACGACGTGACCGCAAGTAGCACGACGTCGCGGTGCGCCACGATGATCATCGGTGGCGTCATCAACGCCGCCGGCGGCAAGTCGGCGGTCACGAAGGAAGTGTCCGGCGGTTCCACGATCTCGAACGAGACGGAGATGTCCACCCCTTTGGATGTGCGGGACATCGCGGACGTCGTGCGGTCGCCGGTGGGGAAATCGTCCCGCCGGGCACCGGTTCGGTTCAGGAGCACCCAACCGTGGTGCGAAGTCGGCGAACGTCGCATGTGCAATGAAGCGGACGGTCACTTAAATTGCCGGTGGCCGCCGGGCATATCATCGACCGTCTCCGAAGTCGAGGCCCGCATGGTATGACCAATTCTCGGACGATCCCTTACGCCTATAAAGCCCGTGGGCGCTGGACATATGTGTTTCTGCGTGGTCGAGATCAGTGTGTCGAGGTTTTTCTATCGGCGGCGTCGGCCGTCGGAAGAAGTTGAAACGGAAGATGATATATATATATATTTCGGCTACTTCGGGCCCAAGGAAGTTCAGTTACCGACTCTGGAAGAATTATAATCTGGTTGGTCAATTTTTGCCATATGTATATACTCTCCTATATATATATATATCCTCGCTATCTCTTTGGGAACACTGTACCTGTTCTAGATCTAGTCGCGATTATATGTTGAATCGTGACAAACTAATTAAACAGTCGTAAAAAAACTCCATACACAAATTTTGGTCGCCATGAAATGTGAGCACATTTTGGTTGCCTTGGTTCATCTGAATTGGAAACCGTTAAAATACTTAAATAAATCTGGGAAAATATTAGCACCGGCATTAAATCAAAGACATGAATCTAGATGGACACGTCCTACAAAAGATCTAATTAGCTGAGCTACAATCAATTTACAGTACAGAATAGATGGCATTTCGTACTTTCACTACACACTTGACTTTGTGAAAAAAATAGATAAAAGGATTCTTTTGTTATTTTGAATTTGGCCAGTGCCTTTGGCGTCCTGAAAGTCTACGCTACCCTCATAGACCACATCATCCTCATCTTAACATCCCCACTCAAGCAATGGTGGAATCCAAAGGTCTGTGATTCAAAATTTATATGTGATGTGTTCATTTGACTAGGCTAGATCATGTATTTATGTTGATCTCAATCTAACATTTGGCATCAAGAGCCAAGTTAGTCTAGTCATTGATCCATCACTTTTGGATCTTCCTCTTTGGGATGTTTAGAGGTCGGTTTTGATCTAATTTTGCCCCAATCACTCACAGTTGATGATGATTGCCCTTAATTATGTTTATATCTGTAATATGTGCCTGCCGTGATAGGTAAACCTACTGTATCATGGCAATGATGAGGGGAGGGAGGGGAAGAGGGCGGCAACCGTGGGGTGGTGGCCGGCGGCGGGAGCGTGGGTGCCGGAGCTATGGTAGTTGTGAAAAAAAATCTTCTATGGTATAGCTGTGCAGGTGAGGAGCCCAAATCTTGCACGTGCAGTCCTTAGGAAAGTCTCTTTTTTTAAAATGGTTTAATCTAAAGAAAAATGAGACAGACATTACATTACAGTAGAAATCTGACTCCCATGGGCCAGTCGTTGTTCATCTCCGTCCCCCAATTCAATCAGCCGCCCAAAACTTGATTTCGTACTTACACCATGCTCGCTGCCAGAGCTCATCGAAGACACATCCACTGAGGTTCTCCTCCGAGTCCCCCCACCGGATGAGCCGTGCACCTCGTCCGCGCCTCCCTAGTCTACAAGTTGTGGCGCCGCATCCTCCTCGACCTTGCCTTCCTCCGATGGTACCGCGAGTTCCACCAAGTAGCACTATTGCTTGGCATCCTCCGCAACTCACTCACCGTTGGCCACTTCCTATCATTCCGCGACGTCCCCACAACATCAGCATTCCCCTTCTCTGCACCATTCGATTGCGCTAGATGGCCAAACCTCAGTTCCCGCCATGGGCAGGGCCTCTTTGACACGGGCTTCTACGACATCGATCTTGATGTCTAGGATCCCATCACAGGCGATCTGCAGAGCCTAACCAGGTCCAACATCAACATCTACTTTTACAGCTCCACTGTGGTTTCTTGCTCCTCGACTACTTGCAACCACCTCGATTCCCATGGCGGTCCCTTCCTCATGGTTAGCGTGAGCTCCCATGGCCGTCCCGGTGAGTTGTTTACTAGGGTCGGTGTGTACTCGTAATAAATTGGCATGTGGAACACTCCTGCCCCTCTTTACTTAGCCGGCGTCATATGCGAGGTTGACCACAACAATAGTGGTGCTCTTATAGGAGATAACATCTATTTCTCCCATGAGTTTGGTGAAAAAGTTCTGAAATTTCATTTGGCAGTAATTCCTTAGCTATAATGGATCCGCCGGACTTGTACAATTGTGATGTTGTCCTCGTGCCAACAGAGGAGGGTTCACTTGGGCTTGCTGGCATTACGGGGTTCAAGGCTTTACCTGTGGTCAAGAATGGTGGATCCAAATGGAGATGACGGCAGGGTACAATGAAGGGTCATCAATATTCAGAAATTGTTACCCAATGACAACCCCCGTTACAGACGTAGTGTGATTGGGTTTGTTGATGGTGTTTGTGTCATATTTGTGAAGACAGGTAATCCTATAACAGCTTGACTATGATGCGGATTGGTTGTCCGAGCTAGCAGTCATGGATTGTACTCCTGATATGAATTATGAAAGCGTTGTGAATTGTGATACTCAAAAAGTAAACTGTTTGAATCACACATCTCATCATCCATCAATGTGGTGAATATGTGCATGGTTCCCGGTTGCCACTTCCCTGCTGCCACACCCCCCCTCCCTCTGGCCCTCCCCCTATGAAAAACAGTGCAAGTATTCAGCAAAGGTACAAAAATATTGCTTTTCAGATTGCACCTGGAGGGTGATCCAAGTATGGGTAAAACTATATAAACCTGGGACACTACTTTGAAGTGTTCTGTTTTCTGATGCAGGCCTAACTTATGCGTCATAGCTGACTGAAAACTATGTTAAGGTTTGCAGTTTAACATAAATAAACATCAGATTCTGCATGAAAAGGATATGAAGAAATGTATAATTTATGAGATGTTACCACCTCCTTTTCTTGGAGGCTTGGCTGGCTTGCGCACCATCCAAGTAACGTGGCAGCTCCCTGGGGATGGAATCATAACGAGATACTCTAGCAGAGTTGATGGCATGCGCATCAGCAGATAAACCGTTACTTTCCTTCTTGGAGTAAGAAGTGGCTGCCAGCAGAACCTTCTTCCTCAAGTCGACCTCGATCATCCATTTCGGGTCGTTAGGATACCTATCTTCCTCTAGTCGGAAGACGACGACATCTGGATTGTCCGCGTTGACGATGGGGAAACGTGGCTGGACCTGTGGGAAAGGGAAATGGTCTCCGCCATCAAAGGCGTCCCAGAACCCTTCCTCGCGCATCGTCGCTTCTTTCCTCCATGTCCAACCGTCGTCTTCACGCAGCGACCACGTCGTGATTCGGAACTTCCGGCTCAACTTCAGCAAGTCCCGGTACCCAACTCCATAGTTGCTATAGTGTTTTGTGTCGACGCTGACGAACTTGATGCCGTAGCGGGTGATGCACACGCCACGGCAAGCTTTAGGGCATCCTCGGCTGCCGTATTCGTAGTCCACGGAGTCGCCAACCCTGTCCACTGGAAGCGGCACGTACCGGAGCCTCCTCGGCGGTGGCAGCGGGTTCGTCGTCATATCCGAGCGTGACGACGACATGTCCATGAGAACCATCCCACGGTAGTAATCCACCCAGATCAAGTACCGGCGTCCGTACGGCACCACCGCGTCCGTCGACCACCAGCATAGCTCTTGGCCGCCGTTGGCGCCACAGACGTGCAAGTTCTGGAACGATTCCCACTGGCTGGACCCTGACGGAACAGACAGACGTCGGCCTTCCCTGGCCGGCTGATCTGAAGTTCAGCCACAACGAACGACGGCGAGCCGTCGGCGTCGCTGCTTGTGCACGACATTATACCAATTTCTCCTGGATCCAGCCGGTGAGGGTAAATCACAGGCCCGCCTGTGGAAGCCAGCTGCAGAAGTAACAAGGACGGCCGCCGGCTCGCCTGGTAAACGAACAGGTCTGTGACACGATTCCACGGGTACGGGTCTATGACACGAACACGATTCGGCGCGTCCTTGTAGGATGTGATCGCAAGTAGCACGACGTCGCGGTGCGCGGCGATGACTTTCCCCGAGGACTTCCTCGGTGTCGTCGGTTGCCGCGGCTGCAAGTCGAAGGTAAGGACGGAAGTTCCGGGCGGTTCGGCGAGCTCGAAAGAGACGGATATCTCCTCGCCTTTCGACGTGCGCGAGATCGCTGAAGTCGTGTGGTCGCCGGGGAAATCATCCCGCTGGGCCCCGGCTCGGTTCAACAGCTCCCAGCTGTGACGCGAAGCCGGCGAACGCCGCCGCACGGGCAACGAATCGGACGATCGCTTAAGCCGCTGGTGGCCGCCGCCGTGCACATCGTCGCCGTCTGTCTCCGTAGTGATCGAGGCCCGCATGGGGCTACGGGAGGTGGACCTGCTTCCTGGTGCCGAACTTCCCGGCGATCGTCTACGCCTATAATGCCGGTGGCCAGACATCTGTGTTTCTCCCAAAGGCTAGCAAATTTAACCACATATGGTCTACACCAAGTCACCAACCATCTCCTACTTTTCAAGATGTTTAAATGTTTTTGTCAAGAAATTATTCTGTAGCGATGGTTATATTACTAATACAACACAGAGGACATTTTAGTTAAATGGAATAAATATATCTAAAGTCAAAGGTTATATAAAATGTATGTCGTTGTTTTCAATTCTTAGTGCAATTAGTATATGATGAGTCGTGCACGAATGGACCGGGTCTTCTTCATGCTGTTGTCCTGGTCTTCTTTGAGAGTAGCGCATCACGCAAGCAGGGGAAACAAAGCTGACAGATATTTCACATTTGTAGGCATGTTCCGTTAGGGTCCCTAAAGTTTAGTGTCACTTTTAGTTTAGTCACTGAAAAACCAAGGTTTTTTCTGGGACTGCTTCCATTATAATTTTACAAGTTTGAAGAAACAAAATTACTACTCAAAGTTGCCATGTTTGCTGTCTAGCAAGATAGTAGTTTGCAAATTCATTCAAGCATGGTCTGCTGCTATTGAAATTTTATTGGCATATTAACCTGAAAAAAAATGTTAGTGAGGAAAAAGTAAACTTTGTACCACACTGTCTATGGAAACAAACAAGCTGGCACATCACTGAAACGTTCACTACATGTTGATTTCATTTCCTGAAACATTAATCTTACATCCAATCTTTCACATGTTATCAAGACTCTTGGTCAAGTACAAAGTGTCATGCTTTCCAGGAATACACATAGAAATCAGAAGCTGTATTTTGGCTTGTACAGTACTTTACTCACTATCTTACTATTACTAATTGAAGGCCTCAACAAAGCCTCAACAAAACCTCCACGTTAATTCTCACAAGATGCGCTAAGAAAAAAAATAAATGCTAGAAATTCTCACATTAATCAGAAACATCTAGCCGTCCAATCTAGACTTTAGGAATCACTATCCATTAGATCTATTTTGTTTATTAAGAAAATTACCCACCTTTGCCATTATTATATGGGATAAAAAAGAAAAAAATAAATCTTTTATTATTCTAAAATCTACGTACAACAGCAAGGGAGGAAAAGATAGGGCCAGAATTGAAGGATAGTCCCCCTGAGTAAATTAGGGCACGATGGCTCCACGAAGCACCTGCTCTGGCGCTCGCCGGGCAACTAACTTGTTGTCGTCGGCCGAGCAAGCAAGGTGGAAGCCAAACCAGCGGAAGCCAAGCTGGAAGTCAACATACTCCTGCACCACTGAAGGAGAATTCCGGCCTGGCCTGCTACACTAATCTAAAGGTGGAGCATCGATCTAGAATGGAAGGACGGTAGATCGAGCAGCAGCACGTACGTGAGTTCTACTTCTGCTCCGTTGGTGGACAAGCAGGTGTGCTACAGCACTTGTGCGCGTTGCCTGCACTCCCCGACGACGATGCTGCACGAGGAGGGGGCCGTTTATGGGGCCGCTCGGAGCAATCTATCAAGATGTGCACTTGACGGCTGAAGCGAAGGAGGTGCATGGAAGGCTAGCTGCGGCGTTCGTACTGTGTCATCATCTACAAGGACAAGCGTATAGATGGAGGACTGTGCATTGGCCACTGAAGTTGGATCTACCCGCCCCTGCATTGAAGGGACAGAAGGAGAAGCGTGTGCCAGCATCATTGGGGTGCCGATGAGATCTATATATGTGAATAAAAGCAAGGCGAGAGCACGCAGACCAATATTGGCACCAGCCACACCTCTAGGCTAAAGGTATGGCTATACGCTAGATTCCATGATTATAATTTAATTTGTCTCCTGCGGTGATGTAAGTGATACGGTCTAAATTGGCCATTAAGAAAAAAATTCACTAGCTTTAATTTAAGTATCCTTGGATCAGGTCTATTTAAATTACCTGCTAATGATGCTAAAAGTTAGCCGACCATGATCTATGGAGTTACCAATAAAGCCTTTATGGAATTCAAACCTCCACAATAGATGATAATTAAATAATATGGTGCTAAAAAATTGTACATACTCATAAAACCTATAGAAATAAAAAATATAGATCCTAAAATTCACAATAAAGTCTAAATCATTTTGCCATCAAATCGAAGGACTACATGTAACCACATAAATAATAGTTGTTCTCTCCGAGGAATTATTAAGCTCAGAATTAGGGAAAAGTATCAAAAGTTAGGTTTATGTCGTCAAAATATATACCGCTTGGATATACACAGATGTTAACGTCATAAGGTAATAAGGTAAAACCTATATCTATATGGATGTAAAAAACATATAAACCACCCCTCAAAAAAACATATAAACCAATAATTGATAGATTATCACAAATGAGTATAAACAAGAGTTGATATTATAGCTATTATTTCAGAACAATAGTGAACAGAAGAACATATTTAATATATGTATTTCTAATCCGTGCGAGAGCACGGGTTGATAAACTAGTCTAAACCAATAGGCAGCCTGCATTGTTTCCTCTTTATAAGAACTGTTTGGGTGAGCAACAAAACGATTTTTACTTGTATATGCTATTGGAAGGTGCTGTCGAGTTAAAATATTGCTTGTTAAGCAAACCTTATGAATCTATATCTATATCTATACCCTATTGCAAAATTTCAGTCTACCTTTTTTTTCTTCCGCTCACCCGTTTCGGTGTCACAAAACAAATATGTAGACTTATTACATTGTCTGGAAAATACATGCCGGTGTATAACCCGCGAGGTCCAGATTGTTCCGGGCACATCACGAAACGATTGAGTCGTGCCAGGCTGCACCGTATTGTGGATGTATCCCTTTTCACAAATATACGTGATATAGACTAGCTCTATGGCCGATCTAAATTGCGTACAAAAGTGCACGTATACATGTATATACAAAGCTAATCATGTTAGCTTCCTCCATTTGTACGTGCATAATATAGTATGTTAGTTTATCCATGTGAAAGGGCTTGTTATCTTCTTAACTTGACAGTTAGCTCCTTCACTTGCATGAGGCACATATACGCATATATGCTCTCCTTCTCATCACGTGAAGAAGCCTCCTAGCTTCCATCAAGGAGCATATATGCATATGCATATATGGTCCTGTAGCACGTTGGGATGCTTATATGCAAGCTCCTCTCTTTTACATGGTATGAATAGGCCTAACCTTCGCCCTTGCATAAAGCATATGTAGATGCATATCTTTCACGTTATCATTCTGTATGAGTGTTTAATAGTTTTTTTATCTTGTTGTAATGTACAGACATATTTGCTAGTCCCACTGAAATATCATCAACTAGTAATGGGGTGAATAATATTTTACCCGTATTGTGGCTGATGTCTGGTGTCCCCCAACCCCCACCTCACCCCTGACCCTCTGAAGAAAGGCTGCAAGTATTTAGCGCAGCTATAAAATAATCGATACTTATTCTCCATAATTGTTTTGTTTTGGAAAGATCAGCATGGTTGCCTTTCAGTTTGCACATGGACAGTTATCTTAGTACGGGTAAAACAATCAACTTGCGACGTTGCTTGGAATGTTCTGTTTTCTAATGTAGGCCTAACTTATGGGTCATAGCTGACTGAAAAACTATGTTCAGGTTTACAGTTGAGCATAAAGTTCAGTTTCTGCACGGAAAGGAGACGAAACAATTAAATGTGTAACTGATGAGATGTTGTCATTGCGCCCCTTTCTTGAAGCTAGGCTCGCCCACAATCCATGTAACGCGCCAACTCGCTGGGGATGGGATCATGATATAGTCTAGCGGAGTTGACGGCTTCCACATCACCGGATAAGCCATGACTTTTCTTGTTGGAGTAAGCAGTGGCTGCCAGCAGAACCTTCTTCCTCAAGTCGACCTGGATCATCCATTTTGGCTCGTCGCTCTTACAGTAGTAAGGCTTCTGTAGCCGGAAGACGACGACGTCAGGATTGTCCATGTCGACGACAGGGCAATCTGGCTGGATGTGTGGGAAAGGAAATCGGTCTCCGCCATCGAAGGCATCCCAGAACTCTTCCTCAGTGCATTGTCAAGTCTTTCTTCCATGAGTTTCCGTCTTCGCACAGGACCAGGTGGTGACTCGGAACCTCTGGCTCCACTTGAGCACGTCCCGGTGCCCAACTCCATAGTTGCTAAAGTGCTGGGTGTCGATGCTGACGAACTTGACGCCGTAGCGCGTGATGGACACGCCGCGGCAAGCTTTAGGGAATCCTCGATGGCCAAGTTTGTCCTTGGGGTCCCTCACCCTATCCACCGGAAGCGGCACGTACCATAGCTTTGGTGGCCGCGGCCGGTTCGTCGTCGTCTTGGAGACCAACTGCGAGGAGAGGTCCACGATCACCATGCCACCGTAGTAATCTACCCAGATCATGTACCGGCGTCCGTAGTCGTACGGCACCACGTCGTCCGTCGACCACCAGCGTAGGCCATGGCCTTCATTGGTGCCACGGATGTGCAGGTTCTTGAATGACTCCCACTGGCCGGACCCAGGCCGGAACAGGCGGATGTCGATGCAATTCCCCTCCGACATCCGAAGTTCAGCCACAATTAACGAACGACGGCGAGCCATCGTCGACATCGTTGTTTGTGCAGGACATTATACCAATTTCTTCGGTACACGTAATGCGGTCAGGTAGCAGCAGCAATGAAGGTTGCCGGCGCCGGGAGGGGTCGTCACGGCTCGCCTGATAAACGAACAAGTCACTACAGGAAACGGCATCTTTGCCGACTGCCAAATGCGGGGCCGTCGGCAAAGAACCTCTTTGCCGACCACCAAAATGGGAAGTCGGTAAAGATCCAGCCAGGCAGTCGGCAAAACCGGACAGTCGGCAAAGACTATTTTGCCGACTGCCAAAAACAGCCAGGCAGTCGGCAAAATGGGGCAGTCGGCAAAGTTTCGACGGCGTAGACGGCGTTCGTCGCCGTAAGCTTTGCCGACGGCCATAAAAGGCGGCAGTCTACAAAGGTGACTTCTTTGCCGACTGCCAGGGCCGCGGTCGTCGGCAAAGAGCATCTTTGCCCACCGCTGGCCTTGGCTGTCGGGAAAGAATTATTTTTTTTTGAATTTTGAATCCAAACTTTTTCTGTAGGCCAAGATTTTTTTCGAATTATGAATCCAAACTCACCCAAATGTTTGAACGTTTTTTTCACGAAACATGACCATCCAGTTGCGATAGAAGTGTTTTTTTAATTATATAAAATTCAAACGAAGTTCGAAAATCACAAAACTTGCCGAGGTGTCACGTTATCACATGTGGAGGCTATGATAAAAATTTGAGAATTTTTGGAGCAAGTTGCGACGTCGGATGTCCAAAACCCAGACATCTCCGCATGTGATCATATCCAGCAGCACCAGCAGCGTCAGATGCAGGATCTTACCTCCTACTTTCAGAGCTTTCAAATCCCTGCTATTTCTTTGCCTCCGGTGCCTGCTTCGCTTTACGCTCTACCACCTCTTTTTAGCCTTACAGGGACTCCGGTGAGTATATATGTTTGTCTATTGTTTCGGCTTGTGCGTACATCCCACAGGATCTAATGAGATCGATTCTCTTTTGTGCAGCCACAGTCGTGGGGTTCGAACCCGACTCCTCCAGCTGGCCCTTCTCCAGACCATGAGTGGTCGGTTGGCCCTCCTCCTCCGCCTCCGCAGCACGGGTGGTCTTCGTGGTCAAGTGGCGCAACTCCTCAGCCTCAGCAGGAGTGGGCAGGTGGCACTCCTGAGCCTCAGCAGCACCTCGGGAACTGGAGTTACTTTGGCAAGGTGGGGGCTTTCCACACTCTCATGGCCATCGGGGAGACGGGACGTCGTAGATACCTCTCGTTTAGCTTGGACATGATGAACTTGGATGTTCGACTTGGATGGATGAACTTTATTTATGTTCGACTTGGATGGATGAACTTTATGTATGTTCGACTTTGATGGATGGATTTAGACATAATGGATTTGTTGGATGTGTGATATATATGTGCATTTGTGCTTTATATGTGGATTTGTGCTATATATATACGTGGATTTGTGCTTTATATATATATGATATATATGGAAAAATAGAAAAAAATAAGAATTTTTTTCCAGCTTTGCCGACTGCCACGGCAGCCGGCAAAGCTAGGAACCGACTGCCTACGCACCAGCTTTGCCGACTTCCAAGGCAGTCGGGAAATGCTGGATTTTTAAAAAAATTAAATTAAACTCTTTGCCGACGGCCAGCTCAGTCGGCAGTCGGCAAAGACTTTCCGAAAAAAATAAAAAAATCAGTTAAAAAATCTTTGCCGACTACCAGCTCAGGCAGTCGGCAAAGAAGACGCCAGACGATGACGCCGCTTATTTTGCCGACCGCGGCTTTGGCCGTCGGTAAAGTCTTTGCCGACTGTCTTTTTATGGCAGTCGGCAAAGCTATCCCTTCGCCGACAAAGTCTTTGCCGACTGGCCTTTGCCGACTGCCACGTGGATAGCAGTCGGCAAAGGCTTTGCCGATGGCTTTTAGGCCTTTGCTGACTAATTTAGGCAGTCGGCAAAGCAGGCGTTTCCTGTAGTGAGTCAACAAATCTATGGGACGGGATCGCGAGTAGCACGACGTCGCGGTGCGCGGCGATGATGTTCCCTGAGGACTTCCTCGGGGCGACGGTGAGGACGGAAATTCCGGGTGCTACAACGAGCTCAAACGAGACAGAGATCTCCTCGCCTTTCGACGTGAGGGACGTTGTTGAAGTCATGATGAGGTCGCTGGGGAAATCGTCCAGCCGGGCACCGACTCCGTTCAGTTACGCCCAGCTGGGGCTTGAAGCCGGCGAACGTTCGGGCAAAGAACCGGACGGCTGCATAGGCCACCGGTGGCCGCCGTTGCTGGGCACGTCGTCGTCAGCTGTCTGCGTAGTTGAGGCCAGCATGGAGCTACAGGTGGCGCACCTGGTGTCTGCTGAGAATTCTCCAGTCGTCGACTACGACTATAACGCAGCCGCCGATGGCTGGACATCTTTGTGCACTAGTAGAGAAACGGCTTTTGATTCAGGTCTTTAGTCCCGGTCATTTTTGGGCCCGGGACTAAAAACTTGATTAATCCCGGTTGGTTTCACCAACCGGGACCAAAGCTCCTCCCAACAGCTCCAGCAGCTTTTGCAGCCTCGTGACATGTGAGATTTAGCTCTGATCGGGAGTAAAGATGGACCTTTAGTCTGGGGTGGAACCACAGCTCGGGGCTAAAGGTGCCGGCCGTGTCGGGCTCAAACGCGCATGGGATGCATCGCGGCCAGATGCTTAAAAGGACGTAAAGGACGTACCCAGATGCTTCTTGCAAATAAATAAGTTGTGGCCGATGCTTCCTCCAACCCTAGGAGCATCCCCTCCTTTTCCTCCCGTAGTTTCTTCGTCGTGCTTCTTTCCCCTTCTCCTTCGGTTTCACCGATCTACTGCGGCCCCTCGTCCGAGCTCATGGATCCACCAAATCCGGCCAATCCAAGCCTCGTGCGGCGCCTCTTCTGCTGCTGGCGCACGCCCAAGGCTCCTCCATCCACTTGTTGCGTCCTCTCTCTCTTCTAGCTCCGACACCGGCCATGGCTCCGTGGCCGAGATCTCGGCGGCCACGTTTGCTATTTTTGGCCTGCGTCATTGGGGAGCACGAACCTTTGGCCTGCATTTGCTAATTTTGAGCAAGCGTGCATGCGAGATCTCAAAGGAGGCGACATGATGGAGCCTCGCGGGAGGGCGTCGGCGTATGAGGTGGAGGTGGATGAGCTCTGGATCCGCAGCTCACCTTCCAGATCCGCGGCTCTGGGGCGTTGGGTGGCGCTCCTCTACTCCGCACAGGGGAGCCGGTGGCAGTGCAGGTACGCTTGTTTTTTACTTCATCTTCGTCTCTGGTCGACTGCAATTTTGGTTTGAATCTGCGATATATGCCATCGGAGAAGGATGCTTGCATTTTAGAAAGATATATGCCGCAGAATGTTCTAGCTGTTTTAGATGATTGTCTCTGAATATATGCCTGGCCTGTCTCTGAATATTGTTATTCACTTTTGTTGAATTATATATGTGAACTATTAAATCTATAAGTAGCCCAACTCTGATTCACGTTGTTTTAATAGGTTTTTGTAAAATGCCCAGCTCTAATTCACGTTATTTTTGCAGTAAAATGCCAAACACATGTGAGATCAGCTTTCCAGCATAGATACAGAGTGGAGCAAGCCATTTGTGTCGATGGGATGATCGCCGGCCAGCAGCAGCTAGCATGACATAGATTTTTTTAATTGACCATGTTTGCATGAACTTGAACATCTTGTGTAATGACTTGTTTTAAATTTATGGTGTGTATTTACTTGATGTAGTGGAGCGAATGATCGTTGTAATATATAATAAGCTTCTAATTTGTTACACTCTTAATATGTGCGTATAATAATCGATGCAAAGGAACTGTAAAAGAAAAGAAAAAAAAAGAGATAAAAAAGCTAGGTTGGTAGTGTTGCTGGTCTGGAGTCCCCTTTAATCCCGGTGGTGGTTCAAACTGGGACTAAAGGATCACTTTTAATCCCGGTTGCCAAACCAGGACTAAAGGGGGACCTTTAGTCTCGGATTGGCAATCCCGGTTGGGAGACCGAGAATAAAGGGGGTTTCCCAACCGGGACTAATGCCCAGTGAAAGGATCAAGATGCCCAAGAGGGGGGTGAATTGGGCTAATTCTAAAATTTCTTATGGAATTTAAACCTACAAGCCCACTTCACCCTATGTGCCTACGTGTGTTCCAAGACATACTAACAAGTATTGCACCCTAATTCCAATCTTATTCTAGCATGGTAATTCTAGGAATGTAAATCACAAGAATGTAAATGCTAGAAAGTAAATGCGAAAAGTAAAGGGGCAAGGAACGCGGTGATATTTTCCCGAGGTATCGGAGAGTCACCACTCCCCACTAGTCCTCATTGGAGCACCTGCGCAAGGGTATTGCTCCCCCTCAATCCGCGCAAGGATTGAGTGCTCTCTAGGTTGATTCGTTGTCGCTCCGACGCGGTGAATCACCGGAAACCGCTCACAACTTGAGTTGGGTCATCCACAATCTCCGCCGGATGATCACCAAACTCCCAATCACCACCAAGCCGTCTAGGTGATGGCGATCACCAAGAGTAACAAGAACAAACTCTCACTTGACCTCGCAAAGCCTAATAAAAGGTGGATGCACACTTGCTACACTTGAATCTCACTTTAGGGCTAATCAATGGATTCTCAAATCACTAGCACCTCACTAGGAGCTCTTGCTCTCTCTTGCACTAAGAAATAGCCTCAGCTGAACCAAATAAGCAAGTGAGGTCATATGGAGGAGGTGGGGTTGTATTTGTAGCCAAAGGCTGAAATCGAACTGTTACCCCCGACCTCAGTGTTTTCGTGAGCGCCGGACACCGCCGGACGCGTCTGGCGCATTGAGCGATTTAAGCAGTACATGACCGTTGGTACGGAACAACACACGCCGGACGCGTTCGGCGCTAGCGTCAAACGCGCATCCCGCGCTGCTGCCCGAAACCTAACCTCTCTGAGTAGCGTCCGGCAGCCAACAGGCGCGTGCGACGCATTCAACTTCTCCACTGCGCCAGTGTCCGGTGCTAAACCCTAATCTAATGCGCATAACTTGTGAGCACTGGACGCGTCCGGTGCTACTTGGACCAGCGTTCGGCGCATAGAAAAGAGCTCGTTCACCTCCAAATTTGATGAACTTGTGAACGGCTTTGTACTTAATCATTCTAGGGACTTTTTGGGAACTTCCTAGTGCTAAGTTTGACAAGTGTGCACCACACCTAAATCATTAGACTTAACTAGGTCAAGCTACCCATTTGCACCCCCTTTAATAGTACGGCCAAAGGAAAAACAAAGTCCTAAAGACTAATCTGTCGTCAGTCAACACCATTGATGAATGAAACTAATCCTATCTTCGACTTTGATGACCATCCTTTGAAAACCAAAATGAAGTCCATTGTCAGGGGGCATGAAAACCATATTGCCCTGGATTATCATTACCATGACCCAACCAACTCTTTGTTTCTGCAAAACACACGTTAGTCATGATAATCATTGTCATCAATCATCGAAACCCACATCAAGGGGCCTAGATGCTTTCAATCTCCCCTTTTTGGTGATTGATGACAACCTCTGGAGTATGGAGAATAAGTTTGAGGTTTTCAAATATGCTTGGTTCACATGGGCCTTTGACAATAAGAACAAAGGATTAGAGTGACCCATATGACACCAAGCCAATGTAATGTACTCAAATGATCTGCATGAAGAGTTAATACAACATATATAGCTCATATGGAATCAGAGTAAGACGCGAAAGCATAACACATATGAGCATAGATCATAAAACAAGTGACATGATATATGATATCAAAATGAAAAACCACAATGTCACATAGAGTAACACACATATATACAAACATAAAAATGAAAGGATGTAAACATGATGCATGAAATGTATCATCATAGCAAAAGAACCAAATCCCTCTCACATGCTCCCCCTAAGTCTACATACTCCCAACTCTCCCCCTTTGTCATCAAGGACCAAAACCAAGGGATGAGGAGAAGAAGGGGCAGATGAGCCATCTTTGCGAGGAGCAATGACAAACTGAGAGACATCTGGACTCTGCACTGGACTCTCGAGCTGTGAATCAGGAGCCTGCTGACCCTCTGGATGTGACGCTGGCGGAGAAGCGGTCTGGGTCTGCTCAACTGATGCTATAGCTGTGTCTGGAGCTGCAGCTGTCTGACTCGGTGGCTCTAAAGAGGAAGCAAACTGTGGAGTGGGAGCCACGAGTGGTGCTGTCTCAGTGACGAGTGCAAGTAGTGGCTCTGTTGAACCAATTGAAGAAGGAATGGTGCCTGTAGTGCCTATCCCGATCACTGACGCTGTCACTGGCTGAGGCTGTGGCTGAGTAGTGGACAGCTCAACTGTTTCTACAGTGGAAGAATGGCCAACCCTCATATAATCTGGAGTAGGTGCACCAGTGAGAGCACTGTAAGTCATCTGTATTGCCTCAGACCCTAGAGTGTATAGCTGTGAAGTCTCACCAGGGGTAGAACCTATCCTGAAATGTGAAAACTGATACCCTGGTGACTGAAAGGGGTGAGGTACCTGACTAGGTGGCGAAGAAGCACTAGCACCCTGAGCTGCGAGTCCTAAAGTCTGAGATGGAAGTGTGGGTTGACTCGAGGTACCAGCAGTCGCAAGAATCTCCTGAGGTGGTCTAGCACCTGTCTGCTGGAAGAGTGAAGCTATGAGGGCCATCGACTGCTGGAACTGCTGCTGCTGGAGCTGCTGCTGTGCATCTTGGTGTGCCCTGATCTCGGCAAGTGCAATCTCTGTTCGTTTCTTAGCTCGCTCTTGGTTGCTGGCCAACCTATCGAGCACAGAAGCCATCCTATCCATGGCAGCTCCTAAGGCACTGGGCTCTGGCTCATACTATCGAGGCTCTCTGATAGGTATAGCAAAATCCTCATCATTTGAATCAGAAGTAAACTCTAGCTCGACTCTGACGGCCTCAGCTGCTGCTATCTCTGCCTCCTCCGCCTCTGCAATATGGTGAATGGTAGCATCCTGCTCAGCCTCGGTCTCGATGACTTGTCCTCAAGAACTCTATCGGAGGGGAGTAACTGCCTTCGCTGATCGAAGCAGCTGTGTAGCGTCATAGCATCCAAACTCCTCCTTTAGAGGCTCATCCCATTGCGCTCTGGCAGCCAGAGGAAGATCGTCGTTCCTGAATATCAACCAAGTAAGCCAGTGTGCATAGTGCAGGAGGCGATCATGCTTGAAGCTCCCAAATATCACATCCTCAATATCACACAGAATCAAATCCCAGATATCAAAAGGAATCTTGCGCACAAGATGAGAGACCACCCACTGCTGAAGACGAGTGAAACCCTCTCTATAGCCGGGCCTAGGTAGAATGGTCTATCGTTGAATGGCATCAAGGGCCCTGGCTACCGGTGTCTCATCATGTGGCAACCTGCTAGATCCCTCTGTGAAAGACTCACCAAACACACCCCTCATAAGATCAGCTGGTGGCAGGACTCCTGCATGGGCACGACGGGGTGGCTCGGTATCTGGAAAGCACAACTGATGTAGCTTGATAGGCTACTCTGGAATCCTCAGGAAATCTCTGGCCTCATCACTGGATAGATCTCGCCTCTGACCATGCAGATTGTAAGTGAGGTGAGTGTGATCTGGAGCGATCCACACTGTGGCATAGAATTCTAGCACCCACTCTGGAATATATGTGCCTCTGCACTGATCAGATCCGTCAACCCTGTCTGTGCATTAAGGTACTCAAGAAAGGGCTGACCAAGTGATGTAGCGAAGTTAGAAGCCGATATGATGGTATGCCTGGTGTTCTTCGAATTCTGACGATATGCCTGAACAAAGGCCCTATGTAGGGCGGTTGGATAGAGCTCAACCCCACGCTCTCGGGTCCTCGGAAACCAAGTAGCAAGATCCACCTACCACAAAGACTGGATCCTCTTGGCATTAGCTGCAAGTAAACTGCCAGCACTAACACATGGCACTCTGGAAGCTCTGCTGGCCGACCTCACAGGGGTGGAGGATGGACCGGCCTCTAAGGTGTCTGTCTGTTGTGCCTAGGCTTGCTCCCGAGCTCGGACTCATGAAGAACAACGACGAGCTGGAGTCACCTGCTGCTCAAGTATAAGCTCCTCTACCGCCATAGCCTCTGCCTGGGCCTCCTGAGCTTCTGCTGATCCAGCCTCTCAGATCTCAATCCCACTGCCCCTGTGACCTCGTCACTCTGCTCGCTCAGCTGCTGCTATGACTGCAAGTGACTGCTGTGCCTCTCGGGACCTCTTCTTCCTAGAGATCTTCCTCTGAGGGGCTATCTCTTTGCCCTTTAGATGAGCAGGTATACTAGGGCGCCTGTGGGGATCCTCATCACTGCCTGAACTCCTGGTGGCACTCTTGCATCTAGCCATAGCTGACACTGAAAGATCGACTGCAGAGAATACCACTACCAACTGAACCCTGACAAGCAACTGTAAGAAGGTGAATTAACATCTTAAGAGGCTTGGCCTCAATCCTTACTCGCGGGCTTGGCCCTGAGTGTCACTGTCATGGACAAACTATCTCAACTGACCCAAGAGTCTCACAAGTGACACGGCTCTACTGTAGGATAGAATAGATAGAGTATATAACTATAAGCTATATGCTAGAGATAAGTGCAATCTATTGAGAAGCAAGCACTAGGTAAGAAATAGAATAGAACAGCATGAAGAGATAAGGTTTATACCTAGGAAGCCGGAAATCCTGTGAAAAGGTGAGAAGCGACAGTCGCGGGGCACCCGGGGAGTTAAGGCTAGTCACTTCAAAGGTTGGATTTAGCGATGAGCGACTTGAGAGGTTATGGAGGTCCTGTTGAGGCAATAAAGCAAACCTAGTGGGCATGAGTCGACAAGGCTCACCATGGTGTTTCGACGAAAAATGGATGGCTCAATGGCGAATTTGCGAGAACTCGGGTCAAATCGTCGAAAAACGGCGACGAAGCGTCGAATAACGACAGTCGCGTCGAGTCGTCGAACGACGAAGACACCAAAACCCACCTAGGGTTAGGTACTGTAGTTAGGGTAGCTACAGCTTTGGAGTGCAGGGCACAGCTTGAGCTGTGTGGCGCACGAGGGGAGGCCCGGCGGCACGATGGAACCTCGACGGCGGCGTGGAGGACAGCCTGCGGTGGTGGGCTAGGGCTAGGCGGCGAGGCGCGGAGCGACGGCCAGAGAACAGGTGCGGCGGCCGGAGCAGAGGCCCGCGGGCAGAGCAGGGTGGCCGGGGAGCGAGCTGGGGAGGCGCGGCGCAGGCGAGCGGCGGCAAGTCACGACACGGGACACACGGGATGGGACGGAGCAAATGAGGAAGAAGAAGATAGGGCCCCACTCGTTAGAGGTTAAAAGCGCTGAACCTTCAAGCGCCGGACACATCTGCCTGTAGTGCCGGACACGCAACAGTAGATCTGAGCTGCGTCTGAGCGCAGGACACGTCCGTTGCCCACACGTCGGATGCGGGCTTGCTCCTGTTGAGCATCCGGCGCCTTCAGCCGAAGATGCTCATTTTCATCATGCGCCGGACGCGTCTGTTGGATTTTACGCCGGACACAGGGATTACACTGTTGAGCGTCCGGTGCTTACGGCATCAGCCAAGCTTGAACTTTTCAAGCGCCAAACACGTCCGGCGTTCGGAAAGTGAGCGTCCGGCGCTCAAATAGAGCGTTTTTTATCTTTTTCTTCGCGGCACCTGCTCCCAACTGATTTCCAACTATAGAAGATTCAAATAAACACTAGTTGGAGCCAATATGAGGTCCTCACTCTCAAATCCTTGATTTTCAAATATTTTGGCCATAGGCCTAGTAATTTTTAAGAAAATAGGCAATAAATCTTGAGCGAGAAACCAAATGACAAAACAACAAACATGCGTATGAATGCGATTACTGAAATTTGAATCTATTTGACTTGTCAAGTTTGAACCAAGGGTAAGCTTCTTCACACCTCTCAATGAGGGTTATCTTAACCATGTTAGACAAGCCCTATATGCATTACAAGGATTTAATCATGGCATATAATACAATGGAATGCAATTGACAACACATCATCATCTTTTTATGAAATTGCTTAGGTCAAGCACATTGAGCTCATTTCTCAACCTACAAAATGTTGATTCATCCAATGGCTCAGTGAAGATATCCGCTAATTGATCTTTGGTTCTTACACCAACTAGAGATATATCCTTTTTAGAGACATGATCCCTAAGAAAGTGATGGCGGATATCTATGTGCTTTGTGCGTGAGTGTTGAACCGGATTATTAGCAATTTTAACCACACTTTCATTGTCGCACAATAGTGTTACTTGACCAAGGTTGGCTCCATAGTCAAGGAGGGTTTGTTTCATGTACAAGATTTGTGCACAACAAGCCCCCGCGGCAATGTATTCCACCTCGGCGGTGGACAAAGCAACACAATTTTGCTTCTTAGATGACCAAGAAACAAGTGATCTCCCAAGCAAATGGCACCCTCCAAATGTGCTTTTTCTATCAATTTTGCAACCGGCATAATCCGAATCGGAATAGCCAACAAGTTGGAATCTTGCTCCTTTGGGATACCATAGGCCAATGCTTGGGGTGAGCTTAAGATACCTAAGGATTCTTTTTACGGCACTTAAGTGAACTTCCTTAGGATTAGCTTGAAAGTGAGCACACATACACACACTAAACATGATATCGGGCCTAGATGCGGTGAGGTGCAATAAACTACCGATCATAGAATGGTAAAGAGTTTGATCAACCATGTTACCTCCCTCATCAAGATCGAGATGTCCATTTCATGCCATGGGTGTGTTGATTGGCTTGCAATCCTTCATATCAAACCTCTTGAGAAGATCCTTGGTATACTTCTCTTGAGAGATGAAAGTCCCTTCTCTCATTTGCTTGATTTGAAAGCCAAGGAAGAAGGTGAGCTCACCAATCATAGACATCTCAAACTCTTTTGACATCATGTCACCAAATTTCTTACAATCTTCTTCATTTGTTGAGCCAAATATAATGTCATCAACATATACTTGACAAATGAATATCTCTCCATTAAGCTTCTTGGTGAATAGTGTGGTGTCAATCTTCCCAATTGTGAAGCCCTTCTCAATGAGGAAGTCTCAAAGGTACTCATACCAAGCTCTTGGGGCTTGCTTTAGCCCATATAGTGCCTTGGACAACCTATAAACATGATTAGGATATCTAGGGTCCTCAAACCCAGGAGGTTGACAAACATAGACAAGCTCACTTATGAAACCATTTAAAAATGCACTCTTCACATCCATTTGAAATAATTTCATTTCATGATGTGAATCATATGCAAGGAGGATACGGATGGCTTCAAGTCTTGCAACGGGTGCAAAGGTCTCTCCAAAATCTAAACCTTCAACTTGAGAGAACCCCTTTGCCACAAGCCTTGCTTTGTTTCTCACAACAGTACCTTGGTCATCTTGCTTGTTGCGGAACACCCATTTTGTTCCAATGATTCTTGCATCTTTGGGACGCTCTTCAAGTGTCCATACTTGATTGCGTGTGAAGTTGTTCAATTCTTCATGCATGGTATTCACCCAATCCGAATCCTTGAGAGATTCATCTACACTTTTGGGCTCAACACAAGAAACAAAGGAGTGATGTTCAACAAAGTTAGTCATCTTTTGAGCTCTAGTCAATATACCCCTTGTAGGATCCCCTATGATGAGATTTTGAGGATGAGCTTCAAGTTGAGGATTTCTTCTTTCAACAACTTGAGGGGTTGGTTGGGGAGCATCAACATCTTGTGCTTGTGTCTCTCTTTGCTCATGGGAAACATGAGTATCTTCATGTTCATGTCTCCCATTTTTATTTTCATCTTGAGGCACACTTGATGAGGAAAAAGGCTTGTCAATGACTTGCACATCATCATCATCCTCTTTAGGCTTGATGTCTTCCACCAGAATGTTCTTCATGGCCTCCCTCAATGGTTCATCACCTACATCATCAAGATTCTCAATTGCTCCTTGTGAGCCGTTAGATTCATCAAACTCCACATCATATGTTTCTTCTACCAAGCTGGTGGCATGGTTGAATACACGATATGCTTTGGATTTTGATGAGTAACCAACAAGAAAACCAATATCACAACGCCTTTGAAACTTCCCTAGGTGTTTCCTTTTCTTGTAGATGTAGCATTTGCAACCAAACACCTGGAAGTATAAGACGTCTGGCTTCTTCCCATTTAGCAACTCATAGGGGGTCTTGCCAAGAAACTTGTGAAGATATAGCCGGTTGGATGCATAGCATGCGGTGTTGATGGCTTCGGCCCACAAGTTCTCCGGTGTATTGTACTCATCTAACATTGTTCTTGCAAGTGTAATGAGCGTCTGGTTCTTCCTCTCTACTATGCCATTTTGTTGAGGTGTGTAGGTGGATGAGACTTCATGCTTGATCCCAACTTCATCACAATAAACCTCAATGTGTGTGTTGTCAAACTCTTTCCCATTGTCACTTCTTATTTTCTTAATCTTGACATCAAATTCATTTTGAGCTCTCTTGGAAAACTTCTTGAAGCAAGCAGCCACTTCGGTTTTGTCATGAAGGAAGAAGGTCCAAGTGTATCTTGAATAGTCATCAACAATCACTAGACAATAGAGATTTCCTCCAAGGCTCTTGTACGTGGTTGGTCCAAATAAATCCATATGCAATAACTCTAGCACTCTTGATGTTGACAAGTAAGCTTTAGTTGGATGAGTGTTTACAACTTGTTTGCCAGCTTGACATGCACTACATGGTTTATCCTTCTCAAATTTGACATCTTTCAAGCCTCTCACTAGCTCTTTCTTCAAAAGTTTCTTGAGTGTACTCATACCAACATGTGCTAGCCTCCTATGCCACAACCACCCAAGTGAAGTTTTGGTGAATAAGCATGTATTCAAGCTTGCATCTTCGAAGAAGTCTACCAGATAGAGATTGTTGTATCTAAAGCCTTTGAATATCACTTGAGCATCTTCCTTCTTTGTCACAGCTACTTCCTTTTCATCAAACAAGCATTGAAAGCCAAGATCACACAATTGACCAACGGATAGCAAGTTGAAGCTCAATGGTGCAACATAAAGTACATTTGACAAGGAATGATCATTTGATATTGCAACTTTGCCCAAACCCTTGACTTTGCCTTTTGAATTATCACCAAATGTAATCTTTTCTTGATCTTTGTCTCCTTCATCAAGTGAGGTGAACATACGAGGATCTCCGGTCATATGTTGTGTGCAACCACTATCAATAACCCAATGACTTCCACCGGTCTTGTAGTTCACCTTCTTGTCATGTTTGCCCATGAGAAAATAGTGTGTAGAGGATGAAAGCAATGGTAGTGGTGGTGGAGGCGGTGGAGACCCAATGCCGATGGCCGCAACACCTTCATCATCACTATCTTCATCGGATGATCCACAAGAAGACTCAATATCGATTATCCAGTCACCAACAATGTAAGCCTTGCCATTCTTCTTCTTGTGGTATTCTTTCTTGTCATCCTTCTTCTTATGCGACTTGTCCTTCTTTTCTTTTCTTGTTCATCATCATCACTTGAGTCATCTTTATAGATATTGCCCTTCTTCTTGAATGACTTGTTCTTTGGAGACTCCAGGCATTGATGAGAGAGATGCCCAAGCTTGTGACAATTGTAGCATTCCATCTCGGAGATGGGCTTTCTTTTGCTACTTGTGAAGAACTTCTTTTTCTTGCTATAAAACTTGATGCCATGACGGTTGAGCTTCTTCATCATCTTTGAAGTCTTCTTCACCATGAGAGCAAGACTAGTGTCATCAAGCTCACCATCACTTGAATTGTCATGGGAGACCTTTTCTTTGCCTTTTCTTTGACGGCTTGCATTGAGAGCTAGGTCCTTCTTCTTAGATGATGAGCCATCCTCAGGAGTGAGATGCATATACATCTCATGAGCATTGATCTTGCCCAATATTTGTGTTGGAGTAGCATTGGAAAGATCTCCTTGATGATGAACGGTGACGATGTGGCCATATTTCTCAATGGGAAGGACACAAAGGATCTTTCTTGCAACATCAGATGGAGACATTTGATTGAGTCCAAGTCCATTGAGCTCCTCTACAATAGTGTTCAAACGAGAATACATTTCATTAGCACTCTCATTAGATTTCATCTCAAAGGAATTTAACTTGCGCATGACAAGATGATAGCGTTCCTCACGCTCACTCTTTGTTCCCTCATGTAGAGCACAAAGGTCGGACCATAGAGCATGGGCGTCCTTGTGATTCCTAACACGATTAAACACATCTTTACCAAGACCATGAAATATGGCATTTTTGACCTTAGCATTCCACTTCTCATAGTTAACCTCATCACCGACAAGGTTGGTCGTGTCCTTGGGTTTTGGGAGGCCTTCCGATGCAGCTTTGAGAATGCCAACATCTATGGCTTCTAGGTATGCTTCCATACGAATTTTCTAATAAGGAAAATCATCTCCCTCGAACATGGGAGGAGGGCCTTCCCCATGGGACATCTTTACTCTAGGCGGTTAAGCCTAATTTTGAGCAACTCGGTCCGATACCACTTGAAAGGATCAAGATGCCCAAGAGGGGGGGTGAATTGTGCTAATTCTAAAATTTCTTGCGGAATTTAAACCTACAAGCCCACTTTACCCTATGTGCCTACGTGTGTTCCAAGAGATACTAACAAGTATTGCACCCTAATTCCAATCTTATTCTAGCATGGTAATTCTAGGAATGTAAATCACAAGAATGTAAATGTTAGAAAGTAAATGCGAAAAGTAAAGGGACAAGGAACACGGTGATGTTTTCCCGAGGTATCGGAGAGTCGCCACTCCCCACTAGTCCTCGTTGGAGCACCCGCATAAGGGTATCACTCCCCCTCAATCCGCGCAAGGATTGAGTGCTCTCTAGGGTTGATTCTTCATCGCTCCGACGCGGTGAATCACCGAAAACCGCTCACAACTTGAGTTGGGTCATCCACAATCTCCACCGGATGATCACCAAACTCCCAATCACCACCAAGCCGTCTAGGTGATGGCGATCACCAAGAGTAACAAGAACAAACTCTCACTTGGCCTCGCAAAGCCTAATGAGAAGGTGGATGCACACTTGCTACACTTGAATCTCACTTGAGGGCTAATCAATGGATTCTCAAATCACTAGCACCTCACTAGGAGCTCTTGCTCTCTCTTACACTAAGAAATAGCCTTAGCTGAACCAAATAAGCAAGTGAGGTCATATGGAGGAGGTGGGGTTGTATTTATAGCCAAAGGCTGAAATCCAACCGTTACCCCCGACCTCAGCGTTTTCATGAGCACCGGACGTGTCCAGCGCATCGAGCGATTCAAACAGTACATGACCGTTGGTACAGAACAACACACGCTGGACGCGTCCGGCGCTGCTGCCTGAAACCTAACCTCTCTGAGTAGCGTCCGGCGGCCAATAGGCGCGTCCGACGCATTCAACTTCTCCACTACGCACTTTTATGAGCGCCGGACGCGGGTCCGCGTCCGGCGCTAAACCCTAATCTAATGCGCATAACTTGTGAGCGCCTCGACCAGCGTTCGGCGCATAGAAAAGAGCCCGTTCACCTCCAAATTTGACGAACTTGTGAACGGCTTTGTACTTAATCATTCTAGGGACTTTTTGGGAACTTCCTAGTGCTAAGTTTGACAAGTGTGCACCACACCTAAACCATTAGACTTAACTAGGTCAAGCTACCCATTTGCACCCCCCTTAATAGTACAGTCAAAGGAAAAACAAAGTCCTAAAGACTAATCCATCGTCACTCAACACCATTGACGAACGAAACTAATCCTATCTTTGACTTTGACGACCATCCTTTGAAAACCGAAACGAATTCCATCGTCAGGGGGCATGAAAACCATATTGCCCTGGATTATCATTACCATGACCTAACCAACTCTTTGTTTCGCAAAACACACGTTAGTCATGAAAATCATTGTCATGAATCATCGAAACCCACATCAAGGGGCCTAGATGCTTTCACCCAGTTCTCTACTAGTGGTGTCTTTATCGTCCAGATAGAACTGTGTGCCAAGGTTTTATATATCCTTTGGTGGCGTCGGTCGGGAGAAGTTCAAATGGGAAGGGATTGAGATATATTCGCGGTTTCAAGTTGAAGGAAGTTCGGTTTCGAACATTGGTAGAATAATAATTCAATTTTTTTGTGACCATCATTTGTGAGACGCCTTAGGTGTTGACTTGCTCAATCCTGAAATATGCCGGATCATAGTAAGAGCATCTCCAACAGTTTGGATCATACCGTTCGCGGGAGAAGGTAGCTGTCACGGGAGAAGGGCGCCGTTCGCGGGAGAAGGTCGCGGCGTTGAAGGTAAGTGCGGCCTGTTGTCGGGCACCTAGATGTTGGGGTCGAGGCCGCGGCACGCGTGCGCAAGGCGAAGTGCGAGGGCAGGGAGCGGCATGTGCCGTGGGCGGAGGAGCTGCGGGAGTGATGGCAAGCGCGATGCGCGCGTGTAAAGATACGCGCGCGGATGAGAGGAATAGTAACTTGGTAAAATTGGCAACCTTATTTGGCAAATTGTTGGAGATAAAATTTTCTTGTTTTGTCAAATTTTTAAGGATAGCAACCTCATTTAGCAAACTGTTGGAGATACTCCATTCCAAGGCTCCTTTTCGCCATGCATAAACTAAACCAACAACTAGGATAAGCAAAAAAATGAAAGCTTCGATAAAAATGAGTACACCCAATACGTCGAAACTCATTGCCCAAGGGTAGAGAAAGACCGTTTCCACGTCAAAAACAACAAAAACTAGGGCTAACATGTAATAGCATATTCGGAACTGTAACCAAGCCCCCCATGAGTTCTATACCCGATTCATAACTAGAAAGCTTTTCTGGTCCTTCACTAATCGGGGCTAAAAGTCCTGAAATCCAAAATACCAAAATGGGAATTCACAAAATGGAGAAAATTGTTGTTCTTTGGCAGCAATTTCAGTTAACACTTCTTCAAAAACTGAAAAATGAAAAGAGACAGAAGTCTAATCAAAATAATCACAAGGTTGAATTTCTAAAGACGAGACAATTCAGTGTTAAAAGTGGTGACGTGGGCATTTTGATGTTTTAAATGTCGTAATTTCTATATGCTGAGGCACGTAACCTGAGGAGCGCGTGTCAGGCAATAGAACCGCAAAAGGGGACAGGAAATCCACACGTAGAGTCAGTCCCGTGTATGTCGGCCGATCGAAATTCTGTCAAACAAACCATTCCACGCCACGGACTCGTCATCAGTAAATATCACGATTCGCAAAACAAACCCACATCTGAACCCACGGCGGATGGCGGCGGCGGCGGCGGCGGCGGCGTACCCTCCATGGGTATTGTTGGAGCTTTCATGCACGCGGGAGCTCCAGGGTTGCTCCTCCTCCACTGCCGACACGAACACGCTGGCGAGCTGCCGCACCACCAGCGGCCATCTCATCAACGTCTCGCTCTGCCTCGCGGCGTCCCCTCAGGGATCGCGCGTATGCGTCCAGATTCCCGCCGGCGTCGAGGTGGGCTACGCCCTGGTCCTCGCAGCACACGGCGACTCCGTGGTCGTCCAGATCACGGGGATCAAGAACCGCGGCGCGCTCTCCCTCGACAGGTCAACTGACCACTTCGTCTACAGCGCGGGCGACGTGGCCGCCGAACCCCTGCGGCCACCGTCACTGTTGCTGCTCGCGCCGCACTCCATCGCCTTCGACGAACACAGGCGTCGTCCCGGGTGTAACCTCCTGGATACTGCTAGCACCGGCCTCCTGTGCCGTGGCCAGGGCGATTTCTTGGTGGCGGAGCTCAAGATGGAGTATGAGATGGAGGGGGAGGAGCGCATCAAGATGCCCATGCGCAAGGACGCCGCGCTCCACCTGCTGCGGTCCGGCGGCTCTGGCGAGTGGCACGTAAAGCTCCCTGTGATCAGCCGCTACACTGACGGCAGTGAGTGTTGTGGACCTGGCGTTCTCGTGGAGAAACAGCATCGTTATCCCCGTCGGCGACCAGAAGCTCTGCTGGGTCGACATGGAGCGCGGTCTCCTCTTCTCCGACGACATACTCGACGAGAGCCCCAGCCTGCGGCACGTGCCGCTCCCCGAGGATCCCGTTTTTGGCCAGCTTCTGCGGAGCGTGTGTGCCACAGCTGATGGCAGCATGATTAAGTTCGTCAACGTCGTTCCCCGTTGCTTCTGTGGTGGCGCCGGCAAATCCACGTGCCGTGCTTCTCACCATGCCTACAGCATCCACACCTGGACGCTGAGGATGGATGACATGACCTGGGAAATGGATGGTAGCCTCGACGCCACTCAGTTGTGGGCTCTCGATGGCTACAATGGCCTCCCGCGCGTCGAGCTGGACAATCCCGTCGTGAGCATGGACGAACCCCATGCTATCTGCTTCGTGGTGTGCAAGAAACATCATGAAGAATATGGTGACAGCACGGCGTGGAGGATCATGATCAATATGAAGAGCAAGACGCTACAATCAGTCTTTCGCTGCCCCGACAGACGGTGGTGCGATCGCTGGGACCGCCCCTTGCCCAGCAGGGTCTCCAGATACTTCAACTCGAAACCAGCCAGCAGCCAGCCACTAGGTCCAGCTGCACATCCACAAGCTATGCAAAACTTGACGAACACAAGGATTATGCAGGCAGCATCACCGGAGTCGGCCATCTTGGCGGCCGTCCAAGAGATACCTGGCTTGGATCGTGATGATATGTTGAAGGCCTATCGGATTCTTACCCATGACGATAGTGGCCGCAGGTTCAGATCCCTTAATTATGGGGCTGCCAACGGATTTGAGGAAGGAATGTGTGCTGATGGAGATCAAGGCCAGTGAAGCTTGTGTTCTGTGCTCTGCATGCTCGGCAAACATCCAAGAATGAGCGCTAGATAAACCCACAATTTACTTTTTTACTTCCTTCTACTATGGCCTAAATCTTTTGTGTCACATAGTAGTTGGTAATTCTCTCGGTGCCAGCAAAATTTGAGGTCTATTGTTTAAGAAAAATGAAATTTTATCTGGGCCTCTGCAAGAGTGCAGGTTAAACCATATCTATTATTATAACCTTGTTCACATGTAGAACTGAAATTGGACACATTCACTTGTTGGCATCCAATTTTAGATCTCAATTCTTCAAATAATCAAATCCGTTATAGTAAGTATGAAGTATGAATGTTGAATCAGAGGTAACTGAACACCTGGATGGATTAGATATTTTATATTATTCATCAACATAGATTAAATATTCAAATTTTAAAATGAAGTGAACCAGATTATTACAGTACATGAATTTACCGCGGAGGTCCCCGTGCATCTGCACTGCTCCACCCTCATCGGTCAAGGCCGAGCGAGCCTATATGGGCACCGGTTGAAGGATTTTTTTTGAAACATCCGTTTATCCGGCTTTGATTAATAAAAAGAAAGGAAGCAAAGATCCAGTTACAAGCGCAAGCAAGGCTCCCCATCATAGCCTAAGCTACGTGGGGTTAATAAACCTAAACTGATTAATCTCTAACCATGTTTACAATCGGGTTGGTCTTTAAACCTTTGCAACCCGCGAACGCCCATTGAGCTGCCATATCTTTAATCTCTCTCATCAGTGCCTGGATTGTCTTCCTTTCTTCTCTAAAAATCACTGCATTCCTCCGGTTCCAGATGTTCCAAAGAGTTAGGATGGCCAATGTATGCTCCTTTTCTTTCCTGCTGCTAGGGTCTGGCTGAAGCATTCCTCAAGATCAGTGGAGTGCTCCCAGGTTGCCGAATGCAGATGCTCCTTTTCTTTCCTGCTGCTAGGGTCTGGCTGAAGCATTCCTCAAGATTAGTGGAGTGCTCCCAGGTTGCCGAATGCAGAGTTGGGCAATTGGACTAGGAGGCAACATGTGAGTGCAGCTTCAATTATAGCTGATGGACTTCTTAGCAATTTCTTCAAAGTTCAAGTGCTCTTTAGAAAAACAGCCATAACCAGCCCAAAGGGGCAGCACCCCTTCCTCCTCCCGTAGCTGAACTCATTTGCTTCTTCTTGCTTCCACAAAAGAAAGAGAGGGTGTGAGAGAGAGCTAGGGTTAGGGAGATTGAGAGGGAGAGACTTTGATCCACAAAATCCACCACCAAAAGAGAGAGATTCGTGGGGGATCTGGAGCCTCCCCTCATTTGTTGGCTCCCACCTTATGTATTGCTTCTTCATATAGTGGATTCGTCTCGCTGTCGCCCGTGATTTTTCCCCGTAAGGGTTTTCACGTAAATCCTGGTGTCTCCTCTTGATTTGGTATTCTCTTTGCCGTAGTGTTGATTAAGTCACCATCTTGCTTGCTATTGTTTCGGATATGAAGTGGTTGCTTGTCTGAGCATGCTGGCACAGGATGAATATTTGTGTTCTTTGATATATTGAGTGAAGATGATGGGGATTGGTATTCTAGTGAGCTAATTGATGCAAGTGTATTATTATTAAATATTTGGATAGCCTGTTGTTGGTTAGATTTATATTTAGGGGCTGTTTTAGTTCGTGCACAGAAGGTGTTTGATGATATGCTTGTGAGAAATTAGTTTGCTAAATTTGATTGTTTCGCTGCTCCTCTGTTGTCACAAGTGGTATCAGAGCTGTTAATTATCAAAGGCACAATTTAGTCAGTTGTTCAGTATATAAAAAACTACATTACAAGTAAAAAAGTTTGATGGTAGTGGTGACTTTCGGTTATGACAAGTGAAAATACAATCTGTCCTAGTTGATAAAGAATTGGATGCTGCTTTAGAGGAGATTGATCCAGATTTGGCTAGTACAATAAAAGATGAGATGAAAAATATTGATAAGAAAGCATTGACGGTACTTCACTTGGCTCTTGATGATAATATGCTGAGGCAAGTTTATGAGAAGAAGACTGCTATAGGTCTCTGGAAGAAATTGGAAGCTCTCTATTTGGACAAATCACTCTCTAGCCATTTCTACCTTATGATGCGCTTGTTTAGGATGCGTATACAAGAAGGCACTCCTATCAAGCAATATATTGAAGAGTTCAATAAAGCGGTGCTTGACTATCAGAATGTTGCCAAGTCTATGGATACAGATCATATTGCAATATTGTTTCTATGTTCACTCCCAAATTCTTATGACAGCATCAGAGTCAGATTCTCTATGGTACTGATTCTATTTCCATGGATGATATCACTTCTATCCTTTTGTCTAATGATTTACTCAGGAAGTCACGCATGGAGGGTGGTCAAAGTGAGGGTCTTGTTGTCAACCGTGGGAGGTCTAGAGAACATGGTCATAGTGATGGTGATAGTTTTGGCAGTGGTAGTAGAAAATCTAAGGGTCATTCAAAGTCCCGTTCAGGCAACAAAATTCAGTGCAGGTATTGCAAAGATTATGGCCCTATGAAGTGGGATTGTCCCAAGTTGAAGAAAAAGAGGGACAAGCAAGATGATGGCAAAAATGGTGAAAATTCTTCAGTAGCTAATGTTGCAGTTGCAAATGGTGATTTAGTTGAGTCTGGTGAGTTACTTATTGTTAGTGCCCATTCTTCTTTAGTTGGGCATTGTGCTTCTAGTGCTTCTGTTGATTGTGATATGAGTTTCAGCACTGGTTGGATTCTTGATTCTGCTTGTTCTTACCATATGTGTCCACACAGAGAGTGGTTTGCTACTTGAACCATTGAATGGTGGTTCAGTTTCTATGGGCAATGACACAAAGTACAAAGTTGTTGGTATTGGCACAATTAGATTTAGGATGTTTGATGGTATTGTTTGTACACTCACAGATGTTTGCCATGTGGCTGGGCTAAAGAAGAATTTGATCTCGTTCAAGGCACTTGATCAAAAGGGCTACAAGTTTGTTACTCATAGCTATCAGATCAAGGTGTTCAGGGGTTCCTTATGTGTGATGAAGGCTCTTACTACTCCAGACATAGATGACTTGTATTTCTTGCAAGGCAGTTTGCTTACTAGGTCAGCTTCAGTGGCTTCTAGTTCCCAGGTTGATGATGATGCTATGACTAAATTGTGGCATATGAGATGGGGGCACATGTCAGAGCGTGGTATGGCAGAGTTGAGTTGGCGTGGTCTGTTGGGCAGTCAAAAGACAGGCAGTTTGTAGTTCTGTGAGCATTGTGTGTTTGGGAAGCAAACTCATTTGAGGTTCAGCAGGTCAGTCCACACGACAAAGGCCATTCTTGATTATGTGCACACTGATTTGTGGGGTGAGGCACCGGTGACATGTATTGGAGGTGAAAAATATTTGCTAACCTTTGTTGATGATTTTAGCAGGAAGGTTTGGGTCTACATCTTAAAGTCCAAAGATGAGAAATTTGCTCATTTCTGTCAATGGAAGGCCATGGTGGAAGCTCAAACAGAAAGAAAAGTCAAATATTTGAGATCAGACAATGGCACTGAGTTCCGCTCGAGGGAGTTTGAGAAATATTGTCGGGACGCCGGCATAATTCGACATCACACCACAGTTGGCACTCTATAGCAAAATGGAGTAGCAGAACGTATGAATAGGACACTGTTGGAGAGGACTCGTTGCATGCTCTCTCATGCAGGGTTGCCATAGAGTCTTTGGGCAGAGACAGTTACCACAGCATGCTACTTGGTTAATCACTCGCCATTGACAACTATTGATTGCAAGACACCAGAAGAGGTATGGTCTGGCAAGCCACCTCATTATGATCATTTGAGGGTATTTGGTTGTCCAGCGTATGCTCACATTTGCCAGAACAAGTTAGAACCTCAAGCATTGAAATGTTTCTTTCTTGGTTATGGTGATGGAGTTAAGGGGTATCGTTTGTGGTGTAAAGAACAAAAGCCCCCTAAGGTGATCATCAGTAGAGATGTGACCTTTGATGAGAGGGCGATCGTTACTCTAGCTTGTCATCAGTTGGGAGAGGCTTCCACTTCAAGTGGAGCGTCTTCAGGTGGTGATTCAGAGGCAGAGCAGGTAGCAAAGAGGGTAACATTTGAGGTGGAGACTCCAATGACCGGGTCTACTACAGTTGACAGTCAGCAGCAACAGCAGCCATTGTTGTCAGAATCTGTAGATGTTGTTCAGGATGGCACAGATGAGGCAGATCATAAGTCAGATACAGCTGATAGTCAGTTAGAGGATACAATTTCAGGTGGAGCATCAGAGGCTCTAGTCTCTCCTATAGCACACCGTCCTCATAGAAAAAGGAAACCACCACAACACTATGGAGAGTGGGTCACACCGGTAGAGAGAGGCAGAGGTTCAGCCGCTTTCACTTTGATGGTTGTAGAGGATATTATTCATGATGAGAATAGCACATACAAAGAGGCAATTAGTCATCCTCAGGCAGCTAGTTGGGTCCAGGCTATGGCAAAATGGAATCATTGCATAAGAATGAAACTTGGGACTTGGTGTTACCACCCAAAGGGCGCAAAATTATAGGTTGTAAATGGATGTTCAAACTCAAAGATGCTTCTCTAGATGTTTCTCCAAGGTACAAAGCTAGATTGGTAGCAAAGGGCTTTAGTCAGAAAGAGGGAATTGATTACCATGAGGTATTTTCTCTAGTTGTGAAGCATAGTTCTATTCGGGCATTGCTAGCTTTGGTTGCTCTATTTGATTTGGAGTTAGAGCAAATGGATGTGAAGACAACTTTTCTTCATGGTGAGCTTGATGAGAAGATCTATATGTCACAACCAGTAGGCTATGTGGTTGAAGGCAAAGAAAACCATGTTTGTTTGCTAAAGAAGTCAATATATGGCTTGAAACAGTCTCCAAGGCAATGCAGGAACTTGCAGATGGTTCAAGGGTGTACATGTTGCTTTATGTTGATCACATCCTTATTACAGGGAAGAGTAAGTCTGCTATTGATAAAATAAAGGCCATGCTCAAAAGTGAGTTTGAGATGAATGATTTGGGTGCAGCCAAGAAGTTGTTGGGTTTGGATATTCGCCATGACAGGTCAAAAGGCAAACTTTGGCTCTCTCAAAGTGAGTATATTGAGAAGGTTTTGCATCAGTTTCACATGTCACAAGCGAAGCCATTGGCAGCACACTTCAGGTTGTTAGCTTCATCAGGGCCATTGGATGTAGAGGAGGAAAGGTACATGTCTAGAGTTCCCTATGCTTGTGCTGTTGGCAGTTTGAAGTATGCTATGGTTTGCACACGTCCAGATATTGCATATGCAGCTAGTGTTATGAGCCGTTTTATGTCAAAGCCAAACAAAGAACATTGGAAGGCAGTACAGTGGATCCTCAGGTATCTTCGAGGCACAAGCAAATATGGTTTGATGTTTGATTAGAGGGCTATAAGTCCGGGGCAAGTTATTGGTTATTCTGATTCTGATTTTGCTGGTGATCTTGATGAGAGGCGCTCCCTCACTTGTTATGTGTTTCAGCTTTGTGGATCTTGTGTTAGCTAGAAAGCAACCTTTCAACATACCATTGCTTTGTTAACCACAGAAGCTGAGTTTATGTCTTTGACAGAGGCAGTGAAGGAGGCTATTTGGTTGCATGGTTTTCTTGGTGATTTGGGCATTGAGCAGGTTGATCGTGTTGTCTTTGGTGATAATCAAAGTGCGATTCACCTTGCAAAAGATGAAAAGTTTCATGAGAGAACCAAGCACATTGATGTGCGCAATTTCTTTATCCGGCACCATGTGAAGAAAAAGGATTTGTATGTTGAGAAAATTAGCACAAAAGACAACCCAATAGATATGTTAACCAAGGTGGTCCCGAAGGCCAAGTTTGAGCATTGCTTGAACTTGGTTGGTATTCGTTCTTGCCCGAGCTAGCTCTAGGTGGACCTTTGGTGGCGGTGAGTTTGTTACTTGTTGATTTGTCCACTCATGTTGAAGCATTTGAAGGTTGGACATTTGTCATCAAGAAGTTTGATGTTTTGATATATGGCTTAATTGTCACTGAGGTGGAGAATTGTGAGTGCAGCTCCAATTATAGCTGATGGACTTCTTTGCAATTTCTTCCAAGTCTAAGTGCTCTTTAGAAAAACAGCCACAACCAGCCCAAAGGGGCAGCACCCCTTCCTCCTCCTGTAGCTGAACTCATTTGCTTCTTCTTGCTTCTAGAAAAGAAAGAGAGGGTGAGAGAGAGAGCTAGGGTTAGGGAGATTGAGAGAGAGAGACTTTGATCCATCAAATTCACCACCAAAAGAGAGAGATTCATGGGGGATTTGAAGCCTCCCCTCATTTGTTGGCTCTCACCTCATGTATTGCTTCTTCATATAGTGGATTTATCTCGCCGTCGTCCGTGGTTTTTCCCCATAAGGGGTTTCCACATAAATCTTGATATCTCCTCCTGATTTGGTATTCTCTTTGCCATATGTGTTGATTAAGTCACCATCTTGCTTGCTATTGGTTCGGATATGAAGTGGTTGTTTGTCTGAGCATGCTGGCACATGATGAATATTTGTGTTCTTTGATATATTGAGTGAAGATGATGGGGATTGGTATTCTTGTGAGCTAATTGATGCAAGTGTATTATTGTTGAATATTTGGACAGCCTGTTGTTGGTCAGATTCATATTTAGAGGTTGTTTTAGTTCATGCACAGAAGGTGTTTGATGATATGCTTGTGAGAAATTAGTTTGCTAAATTTGATTATTCCGCTGCCCCTTTTTATCACACAACAGAATCCCATGCCTGCCTCGAGTAGGGGCATCCAAAAAATAAGTGATGGGCTGTCTCCAAATTTCTTTCACACAAAGCGTAGAAATAATTGTTCTTCCATTGACGTAGTTGCATTGGTGCCGCTGTCCAAAGTCTATTCTGTAGCATCAGCCAGAGGAAGAATTTACACTTTGGCGGATCCCAGGCTTTCCAGATCATGAGTTAATGGCAATTGCACCTGTCCAGCAAACTGAACCGTCTATGCGGATGTTTTCGAATATTGGCTAGAGCTTTCAAATGTCTAGGTAATAGAATCTTCTTTTTCACCATCGAGGTCAGTGTGGATCAAGTCTATGGCTGCCCAAAGTGGGATATAGTCATTCAGAAGATCATGGTTGAGCTTGTTTGCAATATCACGGACCGAAGTTTCATTCAGTATTGCCTCTCTTACAGTTCTGTTCTTCCGCTTGCTATATATGGTCATACAGCTTTGGAAACAAACTGGCAGGGGTTCTCCATTCGATCCAACTGTCATGCCAGAAAGACGCTTTCTTCCCATTTCGGACTGTCACAATTGTGACTGTATTGAAGAGGGCTACATCATTGTCGTTCCATTCCACGGTCGTTCTGGGTTTGTCCACTGGAACCACAGCCATCTGAGGCACAGTGCTCTACTGAATTTATCCAGATCAATGATGCCCAATCCACCGAACTCTGCTGGTTTTGCCACACCCGTCCAGGCCACCTTGCAGTTCCCACCAGGGATTTCACTGTCTCCAGCTCCCGTCTCCTCATTTTATCAATCTCCACGATCAAATGTTTGGGGGCCTAGATTAAATTCATCAGATATATAGGCATAGCACTGAGCACTAAACAAACATGCTCACGTCTTCCTGCTAGGTTTAACAGCCGGCCTTGCCAAGCACCTAGCCGAGATCTTGAATTGTCCACAATTTTCTGAACATGAACCATCTTCAATCTTCCTAAAGACAAGGGGAGTGCCAGATAGATAATTGGGAAGCTTGTCCTGGTACCTCTGAAGGCTTCAAGGACATGGTCCAGATCAATTTCAGCAGATCTAATAGGGATATCAAATCTCGGCACCTGCCCACAGTAAGGTGGAGGAACATGGACATGCCATAGTGTTTTTTTTTTGGCTAAAAAAGCTACGTAGGTTGAGTAAGAGAGCAGCGATCCAACAGATAGAGCCGATTCGATAAAGGCATGATTGGTACCCTGTATATGGCTTGACGTCGCCAGTCTGGTGCAAGACGCTACCTTGGGTATGTCTCAGTGGATGCAAAAATTCCGTTCTATCATGGCTACTGGGAAGCGAGACTGAGTTTCGTTTCTCTGCAGCTTGTTGGCAGGTGCTATGCGGGCGCGAGCACATGGGTGAGATATGGAGCTAGAGGCGTCCATGATCACCATATCACGGTAGTAATCTGCCCAGATCATGTATACCGGCATCCGTCGACCACCAGCGTAGTACGTAGGTCACGGCCGCCATTTGCGGCTCCACGGACGTGCAAGTTCTGGAAGGACTCCCACTGGCCGGACCCAGAACGGAACACGCGGAGGTTGCTCGTCCCCTGCGTCCTCATCCGCAGCTCAGACGCAACGAAATACGGCGAGCCGTCGACGCCGTTGCTTGTGCAGGACATTATACCAATTTGTTTGGTGCAGTGCTTAATACGGTCAGGTAGCAGAAGCAAAAGCAACGACGGCGCGGCCGGGGGTGTGTCGTCGCGACTCCCCTGGTAAAGGAATCAGTCAACGAAACTATGGGACGGGATGGTAATCGTGAGTACCACGACGTCGCGGTGCGCGGCGATGACGTTCCACGAGGAATCCTCGGCATCGTCGACGTCGAAGACACGGGCAGTCGACATGCTGCGGACTGAAATTCCGGGCGGTTCCATGAGCTCGAACGAGACAGACATCCCCTCGCCTTTGGATGTGCGGGACATCGGGGACGACGTCGTGATGCGGTCGCTGGGGAATTCGTCCAGCAGGGGGCCATCTCCTTTCAGGAACACCCAGCTGCGTTTCTCGTCGTGATGTGCACTACTGGAAATCGCAACTTTGCCGAGTGTAATATTCTTTGCCGAGTGCTAAATCTCGGGCACTCGGCAAAGAAAGTCTTTGCCGAGTGTCCGACTTCGCACTCGGCAAAGAGCTCTTTGCCGAGTGCCACGTCACCGGCACTCGGCAAAGAGCTCTTTTCAAAATTCAAAATTCAAATTTCGTAAATGACCTCGGATGAAAAAATACCTAAAACAAAGTTTATAAATCTCGAAAAGTTATAAAACTTTATAGTTGATAACTTTTTCATTTGAGTTCATCTTACCATGCTAAAGCCATATGTGAATATCTTAAATTTGAAATTCAAATTTTGTAAAAGACCTCGGATGAAAAAACTTCCTAAACGAAAAGTGTAGATCTCGAAAAGTTATGAAATATTATAGTTGACCACTTTTGGATTTGAATTCATTTAGGCCCTTAAACGAGCCAATTACTCTCGGTTTAGTATAGAATATGAGGAAATGAAACTAGTAATTGATACATATGACAGAGTAGTGCAGTGGTTAAGGCAGGAGACACGCGAGAGAGAGGTCACGAGATCGAATCCCACCGGACGCGAAGCGCGCGATTTTCGCGCGAAAAATGCCACGACTTGCCGACATTTGCCGAGAGTGGTTAAGCCAATTTTTTCTGATTTTTTATTACACTCGGCAAAGCCTTTGCCGAGTGCTTGCCAGGTGGCACTCGGCAAAGGCTCCTTTGCCGACGTTTTCTTTGCCGACAGCCCTTTGCCGACTGCCACGTGGAATTGCAGTCTGCAAAGCCTTTGCCGACTGCAATTCTGCCTTTGCCGAGTGCGCATTGCAGTCGGCAAAGAGAGCGAATCCTGTAGTGGTGAGATGTATGACTTTTAGACATCCGACGTCATAACTTGCTCCAAACATTTTAAAATTTTTATCATAGCGTCCATATGTGATAACATGACACCTCCTCAAGTTTCGTAATTTTCGGACTTCGTTTGGATTTTATATAAATAAAAAACACTTTTCACGCACGTAACTTGTCATGTTACGACACCAACATGGTCATAATTTGATACGAGGCTCTGGATACGGCCTCAACATACTCCAAACATCATGAATATCCTTTTTTGAATCAACAAATTCCATTATTTCATGTACCTGTAGTTCAAACTTGGAGTAGCTAGAAAAATTCAAAGAAATAAAAAAAAGTAACGAAATATAGAAAAAAACTCAAAATTCGTCCAAATTTTAAAATTGGCCAGTATTTGATGTAGGATGGCACCAGAAAAATATTAGGAACAAAAAAACAAAAAAAATTTCTTTGCCGAGGGCCTAGGGATGGCCCTCGACAAAGGGCCTTTGTCGACGGCCAGGCCAGGCGGCCGTTGGCAAAGCCGGTGGCCGTGGCAGGCAGTGCGGCCGCCACATGGCCAGTCTTTGCCGACGGCCGTGACCGTCGGCAAAGGCAATTTTTTTAAAAAAACAAAATCCTAACCTTATCCACCCCCACCCACCGGCCCCCCGCCCCCAACCCCGCGCACCCCCCGCCCTCACGCCGCCCCACGCAGCACCCCCGCCCGGCGGCCCCCGGCGGCCGCCCGCCGCCACCCCGGCCGGCCGCCCGGCCGCCCGGGCCGCC
>CM041636.1:41761002-41825069 GCA_023333625.1 Bothriochloa decipiens | reverse complement strand
GCCCGGGCCGCCCGTCCGCCCGTCCGGCCGGGATGCCCGGCCGCCCGTCCGTCCGTCCATCCGTCCGCCCGGCCGCCCGTCCGCCCGGCTGCCCCTACCTCTTCCGACCCCGGCCGCCCAGCCCCCGCCCCCTGCCCGGCCGCCGGCCCCCGTGTAGGGAAGAGAAGAGAAGAGGGGAACAGGAAGGAGAAGAGTAGAAGGAGAACAGACGAGAAGGAGATGGGAGAAGGGAGGCCCGGGCCGCCCGTCCGCCCGTCCGGCCGGGATGCCCGGCCGCCCGTCCGTCCGTCCATCCGTCCGCCCGGCCGCCCGTCCGCCCGGCTGCCCCTACCTCTTCCGACCCCGGCCGCCCAGCCCCCGCCCCCTGCCCGGCCGCCGGCCCCCTTGTAGGGAAGAGAAGAGAAGAGGGGAACAGGAAGGAGAAGAGTAGAAGGAGAAGGGAGGAGAAGGAGAAGGGAGAAGGGAGAAGGGAGAAGGAGAAGGAGAAGGAGAGGAGAAGGAGAAGGAGGAGAAGGGGGGAGGAGGAGGAATAACCTTGGACCGACGACATTCTGTTCTGTTCGTCGCCGGAGGAGAAGGTAAAGCCCCTGGGTTGTTAGCCTTCGTGTCGATGTGTCGTGGATGGCCTTCGTGCCAGAATTATTGTTGTGTGGGCTTTCGTGCCCAAAATGTGGACGTCGGTCATCATGCCGGCTTTTTCTTGCAGGTTTTGGAAACCTCCCCGTGTAGGGGAGGTTCTGCTAAAATTTTTTATTAATAGTGATGTCTTTGTTGTTTTGCAAAGCAGGACGTGTCGGAGGGGACCCAGAGCACCTCTACACCGCCACCCTAGGTATAAATCACCTCTCTGCCTTATAGTTGTTGTAAGTAGATCGCGTAACCGAGTTAGGCGTCTCCCATCCGAAAGGGATACGCGGTCGTTGGTATGCGGATCAGTGCATATCTGCGACGGTATCTCTTTCGGACTGTCCATATTTTTTGGACAGCCGAAGGATGCGTAGATGGGATAGCTTCGATGTTCCGCCCCCATTCGAGTCGGAGTTTTGGCAGCACCTCCCCGTTATTCTCCGCATACACACTCTCCCTGTCGGGACGTGTATCGGGAGAACAGCGGGGAGGTGCTGCCAAAACTCCGTCTCGAACGGTTGCGGAGCATGGAAGCTAACCTCATCTACGGATCCTCAGGTGGGATTAGGACCTATCCTTCACCTATTAGATGGTAGAAACGCCTTGTAGATGCAGATGGTGCTTTTATTACTCGCTTACATTGGCGCATGACAGAGGATGGCTGACCGTGAGTGGATGTACACGGGCTTCGCAAGTAAGAGCGCAGAATGGGTTAGGGGGATGGATAACTTCCTGAAGGAAGCATTTGGCAGCTGTTGCTAAAGGGTCGGTTCGGATGCCGTGTCCCTGCACCAAGTGCAAGAACCAGAAAAAGAAAGACTACGGTCACATGTACAAAGATATTTTCAACAACGGATACATTCTAAACTATACCCGTTGGATCTACCAAGGCGAACACCATCGTATTAGGGGGGAGGAGGTGAGACCTCTCCTCGAGGGGTTTGATGCAGATGCCGGGATGGCAGAGTTGCTAGCAGACGTACACGAAGAGCGGTTCGTTCAAGGAATGGAGGTGGATGAAGAAGATCCAGAGGAGATCGCAAAGGCGTACTACACCATGATGGAGGCGGCAAAGCAGCCCCTTCACGACAACACTATGGTGTCGCGACGGGATGCCATTTCACACCTAATAGCGTTGAAGTCGCACCTCGGCATTAGTCGAGAAGGTTTTGATCTCGTGTTGGCAACTATTGGGACACTGCTTCCGGATGTTCACTTCCTGCCGAAGAACACGTACGAGTCATAGAAGCTCCTTTGTGCACTCAAGATGCCCTATGACGCGATCCAATCTTGTAAGAATGGGTGCGTCCTATTCAGGGGAGATCACGAGACAGCAACACACTGCCCAAAGTGCAAAGCCTCTAGGTACGTGGAGGTAGAAGGCAGTGATGGAAGTAAGAAGCAATCAAAGATCCCCGAGATGGTCGTACAGCACCTTCCTGTCACACCGAGGCTCCAACGGCTATACAAGACAGAGGAGTCCGCAAAACAAATGACGTGGCACAAGAAGGGAAAATGATACAATGACAAGATGCAGTACCCAGCGGATGGTGATATATGGAAGCACTTCGATGATATGAATCCTGACAAGGCTGCAGAGGCTCGGAATGTACACGTAGCGATGGCAACAAATGGGTTCAACTCATTCGGAATGATGGCGGCCGTGTACACATGTTGGCCCGTGTTCGTAATCCCTCTCAATCTTCCTCCCGATGTCATATTCGAACCCAAGAACGTGTTCTTGATGCTGATAATACCTGGACACCCGGGCAACAATATGGGTGTGTTCATGCAGCCAGTGTGGGATGAATTGCAACGTGCTTGGGAAGAGGGGGTACTGATGTACGATCGAGCTACAAAGACAAACTTCACAATGCATGTGTGGTACCAGTACTCAATGTATGACTTCTTGGCGTATGGCTTATTCAGCGCGTGGTCTGTTCATGGGAAGTTCCCTTGCCCAACATGCAAGTCAGATGTGATGTTCACCTAGTTGGACGAGGGTGGCAAGTATTCTTCTTTCGACAAACATCGTCAATTCCTGCCTGAGGACCATGAACTGGGACGAGATGAAAAACACTTCACAAAAGGTGTTCAAGTCAGCGACCCCATCCCTCGGGTTAAGAGCCCTGCCGACGTCCTTGCCCAGATAGAGGCTCTCAAAATTGATGAAAAGAAGGGTGGTTTTAAAGGATATGGTACCGACCACATGTGGACTCATATATTGGGCCTTGACTAGGCTCCCCTACTACAAGCATCTTCTTCTTCCACACAACATCGATGTAATGCACACAGAAAAGAATGTCGTCAAGGCACTCTGGGCAACACTCATGGACATTGGCAAGAAGTCAAAGGACAACGTTAAGGCTAGACTCGATATTGAAATGATTTGTGATAGACCAAATCTAGTGATGAAGACCCCTGCCGATGGCAAGAAATGGAAAAAGGGGCCGGCCGATTACATCCTGAAAAGGGGAGATAGGAAGGAAGTACTGAAGTGGATCAAGACGTCAAAGTTCCCTGATGGGTATGCGGCGAATCTGAGTAGGGGAGTGAACTTGCTGACTATGAAGATCTTAGGGATGAAGAGTCATGACTTCCACATATGGATTGAGCGGATCCTTCCTGCGATGACAAAGAGATACCTCCCCGAGCCAGTGTGGCGCGTCCTGGCAGAGTTGAGCTTTTTCTTCCATCAGCTTTGTGTCAAGGAGTTATCTCGGGACGTTTGTCTTGAACTGGAGAAGGCTGTACCTCTGTTGCTCTGCAAGTTGGAGATGATATTTCCACCCGGCTTCTTCCTGTCCATGCAGCATCTGATTTTGCACCTACCGAGCGAGCCACGTTTGGGGGGCCGTGCAGCACCGTTGGTGCTATCCAATCGAGAGGTGTCTAAATCTTCTTCGGAAAAAGTGTAGAAATAAAGCCAAAATTGAGGCTTCCGTGGCAGAGGCATTTGTTCTGGAGGAGGTGTCGACATTCACACAGGCGTACTATACTGAGAAACTTCACAAACTGTGCGATCCAACCCCTCGTTACAACATCGACGAGAATACATTGAACCTCAGCCTTTTCAGAGGTGATCTCGGAAGAGGAGGCGCAGGGCCCAACAAGAACATACAGCATGACGAGTGGCACGCTATCATGACTTGCTTGTTGTTCAACCTTGAGGAATGCATTCCTTATCATAAGTAAGTTCTCGATGAGCTTGTTACATATGCCACTATCCTCTACCTATCCATCCGACCCCCTTGTCTTTTGTTTCTCCAGGGAATATATTAATGAACACTAGAGACGTAGTATGGATCCTACCAAGCAAGAAAAAGACCATCTTCTCAGACATGGTGTGCCCAGTTTCGTCAATTAGTTCTGTACAAAGGTATCTTCCAACTAACCTCGTTTCGATTTTGAGATCCACTTTGCTCCTAGGAGCGAGTAATGTAACGATGTACCTACCCTAACCTTGCAGGCCCTTTATGATGCAAAAATAAGTGATGAATTGAGAAACATGGGCAAAGGCTTCAACTAAAGGGTCAGGTCATTCAACGTTTATGATGTGAATGGCTATCGCTTTCGTACGAGAACGTACGAAGAGAAACGAGGCAACCTAAAAACCACGTGCAGCGGAGTTCGTATGCCCGGCTCAGATGGGAAGGACTATTATGGCATAGTCAAAGAGATATTAGAGCTTGACTTTGGACCAGACCTAGGCTGCAAGCCAGTGGTTTTCAAATGCCATTGGTTCGATCCTAATGTCATGAGAAAGGACCTCACGATTGGGCAAGTCGAAATTCGACAGGATTCCAAATATGAAGAAGACGATGTTTATATTGTGGCTAACTGAGACACCACGCAAGTTTATTACCTCCCATGGGTGTGCCAAAAATACAAGAATCTTGCGGGTTGAAGCCTTGTGCAGTTGGTGTCGCGGCACGGTAAAGCGGCTGTCCCAAATGAGGATGATTACAACTTTGACCTAATGACAGATGAGTTCTATCAACCTGAGGGTCTAGAAGGTAGTTTAGAGATAGACATTCTTTCGCTGATGGGTATGGAAGTAAACAACGACATCGATGAGGATGAGGGTGATGAGGTGCATGATGCCAAGGACTTACGAATCCTAATGAGTGGCAGATGAAGCGCAATAGAATCCTTGATGACGATGTAGAGCCTGATGACGATGGAGATGAAGCCCGACACTTAGTAGAACTTGACAATATTGATAGTGATGACGACTGTACTGATGACGAGTACACGCCAGCCATATTGCCGTTTGCGGAGATAATTTCTAATTCATGTAATACTATAATGTTAATATTATTACCTTGCAATTATGTTTCTTTAAAAGTACTTGTCATTTATTTATGCTAACTACTTTAATCTTTGTTATTGCAGGCACTCGACATCATGCTTGGCGGAAGGCGGCCGCAGTGAACAGGGATCCACTCGCGGTACATGGTCACCAACGCAGAGCCCGAGGTCACAGCCGTCTCATCCTCGGCGGTCGTCGGCGAGGAGCTTGACGTGGAGGGGCACAGCTCCCGTCATAGGCGGTCATCGAGAAGGCTGTTCCAGGATGCCCAGCAGGGGACGACGATGACCGGTGATGGTGACAGTGACAGTGATGGCGACGAGCAGACACCAGATGCCTCGACTTCCTCATCTTCGAGCAAGCCCTACGTGCATGGGGCCTCGTCGCTCCCTGACCCACCGCTCCTCAGCCGCCGCCTGGTGATTCGACCCGTGGGCAAGATGTAAATAACCATTGTTGATTTCACTTGTTGTTCATATGACATGTTGAAATTCGAACTGCAGACTAAGAATTGTTGTTAATGACTCATGCAGGGGCTGGCAAAAGGTGACTGACAGGAAAAGTTCACGCCATGTCAATGGCATCCAGGGCCTCTTGATTAGAAAGCACTACCCTGGCTTGGTCACCATCGAGGGTAGACAGATCATGCCTGACAAATGGGAACACTTCTACAAGGTCATGGACATGGAGGGCGAACTCCTTGCTAACTAGATCAAAAGGGAGTTCTGGGTGAGTCTTTGCATCGCACCGCATATCTCAATACTACGCATTCGTTGGACTTTGTTCAAATAATGAATGATGTTTGATGTCTGTGTGCAGTTGTACTTCAAGTTGGAGGAGGGGCAGGACGAGGATCGAGCGATGCGGCAACAGGAGGCGGTTTGCCAGAACCGTCTCAAGGACATGTACCATGAGGCGTGTCTCCAGGCCATCATCAGCTATTATGCCAACGTGGAGCTCAAGGTGGTGAAGAAGGAGCAAGTCAGGGAGATGATACTAGACAAGGAGATCGACCTCACCGAGGAGAAGTACATGCAGGTAATTAAGCAGGTAATTAAGTAGGAAACATCCGTTTCTCGAATATCAAATACTTGAATGTCATGCAGTGCTGTCCAAGTTGGTGCGATAAGTACGAGGACTGTTGGCACGAAATTATGCGTGGGTGGCGTACGGACACGGCGTACAAGAAGCGCAAAGAGCGTCGAAAACTTCGCCTGGAAAATCCTCCGATATCACACCACCAAGGGAACCAGTCCCTCTACGGGTACATGGACACATGGGTATGCTTCTGTTGATCCATTTATTATAGCTCTCAATTGTCACTACTTGTAACCATGTTTGTGTTTTCCCCGCAGAGGGAGATGCATGATGGGCAGGAAATCAACGAGTTCATGGGGTACGCCCTTGCTCACAAGGGCAAAGCGTCTGCGGCGTCCACCGTCTACAGCTCGGAGGACGGGCCCGAGGCCTACACCAATGCGAACATCTACAACAGGCTCGCCAAGTACGCCGCCGCAGGTCTCGAGCGCCATGGGCCGATGTTCGACCCCACCAGAGCTGACCTGGACACTGACCTCATGATGAGGACGGGGAGAGGGAAGCAGCACGGCAGGTACGCTATTGCCGACAGCGCCATCGACCCATCCTCTGTTCAGACACTGAGCCAGATCCGAAGAGGCGACGCATAAAGGGGCGGATCACAAATCCCCATAGCGCCTCGGCAGCCGAGCAACGCGCAGATGATGACGGCACTTCAGGTAAGTGTTGTTTCATTCGTCGTTCACTCGTTTCACACATGATGTACCTTGCCTTCACATACCATCAACCTTGCGGGTGTAATATTGTAGGCCACGGTCGAAAGGCTGCAGGCCAACCAGGCCACCCAGGAGATGTTGCGTCAACAGCAGGAGGAGGCCCATCAGCGGCAGTTGGCGGCACTTTCACAGCACTACCAGCGTGCTCTATTGGACCTGACCAGCTACTTGCGGTCCCAGATCCCGGGAACGCAAGAGCCTCCTCCCTCGATCTTCGCTCCACCACCACTTCCAGTTCCAGTTCCAGTGCCTGCTCCTTTCCATGTTCCGGTGAGTATATTACCTGTTGCTTTAGCTTATGCGGGCATCCTGCAGGTACTAATTATATCACTTGGCCTTTGTGCAGGTACCATCGGCGGGTTCGAACCCGACTCCAGGTAGCAGCCCTCCACTGGGTCCTTCGCCACCGCATGGCTACCCGACCTACTACCCCATGCAGCAGTACCGTGGCCTCCTCCAACGTCAGGGAAGGGGTACTCCTCGTGGCCGCAGGCGCCGATGCAGCAGGGGCACTCCGGACAGGCAAGCGTTTTCAGACCTACGCAGCAGCAGTGGCATTATGGTACGTCCCTGCAGTCGGGTTGGCCTCCGTACGACCAAGCTGAGGGCTCTGGGACTGCTGGGGACAACGCAGAGAGCTAGATGACTTTACTTGTCGCTTTTGGAACTTCATCGATGAGGTTGTCATTCGTTGGACATGTTTAGCGTACGTTGGACATGTTATGTGTATTGTGGAGTTGTATCGATGGATTTGAGGACCTTCATGTGTGGATTCATGTTGAAACTGAATTTGATGGTCAAATGTGGTTTATGTGTGATGAAATGTGGGTTATATGATATACATGTGATGAAATGAGGTATAAATGAAATAAAACAGACAAAAAAATTTCCAGCCGTCGGCAAAGCTAGGAAATTTTCCCAGCCCGGCCCAGCCGTCGGCAAAGAAATTTTATTTTTTTTCAAAAAGCCACGTCATCACCTTTGCCGATGGCCTTGCATGTCAGCCGTCGGCAAAGGCCGCCGGCACCGGGCTGCCGCAGCGGCTGACGTGGCGCCTTTGCCGACGGCCTCCCAGGTGGCCGTCGGCAAAGGCCCCTTTGCCGACCAACTCTTTGCCGACGGCTCTTCGCCAACGGCCGACGTGGCAGGCCGTCGGCGAAGGCTTTGCCGACGGTATACCTGCCTTTGCCGACGGCCGGGGCCGTCGGCAAAGAGGGCGACTCCGGTAGTATACTCTATCTTTAATATTACTTAAGTTGCAGTAGTAAGTATTAAATGTGTCACTTGTTTCAGACTCATGTTACAGCAATTGCTTCATATTGCAAGTGTTTTCATTAGCAAGCGCACTATTTTATGCATGTGTTTACCTATGTCGCATTAACTCCTTTATATTGCAACTGTTTTCATCAGCAGGCGTAGTATGTCATACTTTTCAGATGTATATATGTCCATATATTTATCTGAATGTTACAAGTGTTTTTATCTAAATGTTATAAAATAAAATCTCTATTGCAAAAATAGATCAGGTCTCTACCTGCTGCAAGGGAGTACAAAAGCAAGAGGCGCATGCAGCGCCGGTGGTCCCTACCTATTGCATGTCTGGGTTGCTCCCCACCCAGTGCTCTGCTGCCTGCTGCATGGATGCATGGACACAGCACAAAAAGGAATCAAAATGAAGCAGCAGTTAGAGTGCAGGGGCAACACTATGTGAGGACGAGCACAACATGCGTCCGACACAACAAACAGGTTACGCGGGTGTGTGAACGGAGGCAGTGCTATTCGGTGTGGTTGTCCAATAGAATCTAATTGCATCGGACGTCTGAACGCTAGTAGTGCCCATGAAGTAATTACGAATTCTTACTGAAATTTTAAATTACAAAGTACATGCAGCACTCCTGGCTGGCCAGAGTAGGTGCCTCTGTTACCACTGCTGCCGTGGCCAGGGACGATGCCACACCGCCCTGACCGATCATCCAAACAACAAATTCTAGATTGGGTCAGAAAAATATTAAGAGCTGTAATTTACAAGGGTTCTAGACTGAATACCGGACAGTATTCCAAACCTAGAACTAATCACACCCTAAGGTCTTCTGCTTTGTTGAGTTGATGTCAGAATAAAACACAATATGCAGCAATCTTTTAATGTTGTAGCGTTGAGACATCAGTTTTGGTTGTGGAGGCCAAGGATAAAAAAAACACCATGGAATGATGAACACAGTACTAGTTGACACGAACGAGGACTCAAGAAAGTTATTTTCTTGTTTATTAGTTTGAGTGCATTAAATCCAAGTTTTACATCGCTCTCTGTTCTCTCAGCTTTGGCATGGCTGGCTGAAGTGGTAAGATATAGGTTTGGATTGCATCTTGTTTACAGCACCAACATCTTTGTTGGTGCCATAGCGATTATCGTTTTCTTGGAGGTAGATATTGCACAACTAGTCGCACGTTCCAGCATCATGCGACATCGTCCTCTTTTCTCGTGCCCTACCTATCCTACCTCCGCGTTCCTCCCCTGCCTCATCGCTGGTCGTGCCACCCGCAGCCCGCCTCTACCGCTCCCACATACCCTCCCCCCACCCCAAACTTCAACTGGAGTTCAACCCCTGTCAGCCCGCTCCCTCCCTCAACCTACACCACCGCCTTCGTCCAGTGGCTCCCTTGCCACCGGTCGAGTTACCCACCACCCACCCTAGCAGCTCCACACAGGCCCTCCTCTAACTTTCAACGAAATATTCGCCGCACCAGCACGCTCCCTCCCCAGCCTACTGCTACCCTCGGCCAGCGGCTGCCTCACCACCTGTCACGATGTCCACCGCTCATCCCCCACCTATCCAACCTGACATCCCCTAACCTCGACTGAATGTGAGCATCTCGCCCAACCGCCCGACTCCGTCCATCCGTTTGTCCCGGCAATCCGCTCGGTGACGCCCGGCAATCCACAACCCACACCGCCGCTGTCGATCCAGTCTTCTCCCAAGGCTTGTGGACATAGAATCCGGAATGCAGACGGATTTTGATGCAGCGAGGTCGAGAGGGAGAAGCATGTGACCGTCGCTTGATCAAGTTTCCGTTATTTTTTCTGCAAGAGTTTTAGCAAACGATAAAGTTAAATATGTCATTGAGGGCATGTGCGCTCAGCACTCCATTCATTGGATTCACATCAAGAAGTGTACGTACACATATCTCAATCCTGAGAGCACATGACCTTAAGGGCAAACAAAGTCATGTTCTTTAGCAAATCGGTCCGTAAGGCGTCCGAGGGAGGAGCAAACCACAAAAGCCAGTTTTTTTTCTGAAAGCTAAATTATTGCTTGTGAAGTAAACCTTATGAATAACACTATATCATCAACCATCAATGTGTTGTCCCCACTCCCCAGCCCCACCCCACCGCACACCTCCGAAAAGAAAACTGCAAGTATTCAGCGGAGCTATGAAATAATAGATACGTTTTCTGTATAGTTGCTTTTATTTAGAGTTATAATAAATGCATTGTAAATCCATGAATTTGTAGTATTGGGTCAAATAGGTCCATCAACTAAGAAACCAGATATTTAGCCCCTCAAACTCGTAAAACCGTTCACCTAGCTCTAAATGGCCAAAAGCACCCTAGTTTTGCCACGACATTTATCAAGAACTCCTCTCCTCCGTGACATTTATTTTTTGGAAAGATCTGCATGGTTGAGATGCTTGAGATGTTCTGTTTCTGTTGTAGGCCTAACTTATGAGTCATGGGCTCATGGCTGGCTGACTGGAAAATATGCAGATTTGCAATTGAGCATAAATTTCAGGTTCTATACGAAAAGGAGACGAATTGAGGAGATGTTGCATTGCGTCCCTTTAAGCTAGGCTTGCTCAGCATCCATGTAACCTGGCAACTCAATGAGGATGGGATCATGATATAATCAAGCAGAGTTGATGGCTTCCGCATCACCAGATAAGCCATCACTTTCCTTGGAGTAGGAAGTGGCGGCCAGCAGAACCTTCTTCTTCAAGTCGACCTGGATCATCCATTTCGGCTCCTCGTTGTCACAGTAGTCATGGTTCTGTAGCCCGACGATGACGATGTCAGGATTGTCCACATCGACGACGGGGAACTCCGGCTGGACGTGCGGGAAAGGGAATCGGTCTCCGCCATCAAAGGCCTCCCAGAACTCTGCATCGTCAAGTCTTTCTCCCACGAGTAGTCGTCTTCGCACAGCGACCAGGTGGTGACTCGCAACCTACGGTTCCACTTGCGCACATTCCGGTACCCAATTCCAAAGTTGCTGCAGTGCTGGGTGTCGACGCTGACGAATTTGATGCCGTAGCGCGTGACGCACACGCCACGGTAACCTTTAGGGCATCCTCGGCAGCCGTGTTTGTCCTTAGGGTCCCCAACCCTGTCCACCACCGGAAGCGGCACGTACCAGAGCCTCTGCGGTCGCCGTGGGTTCTTGGACGACGATGGCTGCAACTGCGAGTACATGTCCATGAAAATCATCCCACGGTAGCAATCCACTCAGATCATGTACCGGCGTCCGTAATCGTATGGCACCACGTCGTCCGTGAACCACCAGGGTGGGGCACGGCCCTCGTTTCCGCCACGGATTTGCAAGTTCTCAAACGCCTCCCACTGGCCGCACCTGGACCAGAACACGCGGACGTTGTTCGTCCCCTCCGTCGTCATCCGAAGTTCGGCCACAAGGAACGACGGCGAGTCGTCGTCGATGTTGTTGCTGGTGCAGGACATTATACCAATTTCTCTAGTACACGTGATACGTTCAGGTAGCAGCAGCAACGACGGTCGGGATGGTTCGCGGCTCGCCTGGTAAACGAACAAGTCGAAACTTTGGAAGGCGATCGTGATCGCCACAAGCACAACGTCGCGGTGCGCAGCAATGACTTTCCCAGAGGACATCCTCGGGGCGACGGTGAGGACGGAAAGTCCGGGCGGTTCGACGAGCTCGAATGCGACGGAGATCTTCTGGCCTATCGATGTGCGGGACATCGCTGAAGTCGTGACGAGGTCGATGGGGAAATCGTCCAGCCGGGCACCAACTTGGTTCAGGAGCACCCAACTCCAACTGGGGTTTGAAACCGGCGAACCCTCGGGCAAAGAACCTGACGACTGCTTAGGTCGCCGGTGGCCGCCGGCGCAGGGCACATCGTTGTCAGCTGTCTGCGTAGTTGAGGCACGCATGGAGCTACAGGAGGTGGACTTGCTGGTGTCTGATGACGAATCCTCCGGCGATCGGCTACTACTATAACGCCGCCGCCGGTGGCTGGACATCTTTGTGTCTCCGTCGTCCAGATAGATCCGTGTGCAAATGTTTTATTTGCTCTTGGTGGCGTCGGTCCGGATAAGTTGAAACGGAAAGGGATCGCGGGGAGTTCGGTTTGGGACTTCGGTAGAATTCAAGTTAAGCCCCTCGCTACTTATTTGGACACAATAATAATTTGTCAAAATTTCAGTCCGCCTTACCTCAAATTATTTTTGTCCGCTACCCAGTCCGTATAGACACGTGAATTTTTTTTTTCCGTGTTCCGTATAGGACCATGAAATTTTTTTCTATCGGTCTTCCCTAAAGTAATTCTGCCCAGTCCGTATAGGCTACCATATTCTATTTTGTAATGGACTTCTAACCACACTCCGTATAGGCCCATGTTCTTACAATACCAAATATTGATTCCGTATATGTTCTTGTGCATAAAATAAGTAGGGTAAAACTACTCAAATTCCTCGCCACACTTGATTAGTTTTTTTATATATTTAGAATAACATTTTTTCTAATTATATAGTAAAAATCGTTCCATGATCATATATATTTTACACCTGTACAAGTTAAAGCAGTATAACCGAAATATAATCTTAAGACCAATTGAGAAACCTGATACAATCATTAATCTTTGAGCCTCTCATGTTTCATGTGTTAGAAAAACATGAGTAGGACATCGTATAAAGTCTGGTTACAAGATCTTGAAACACATAGCAGGTTGATGAATTTTCAAATTACAAATCATCGAATTATGTATCCTATAAAAATCCGTTGTAACGTACAGTCATTTTTACTGGTTTAGACACAAAGTAGGTAAAGTCTAAAGTCGATGTGTGTCCTGTTGAATGAACTAATTATAAAGCAGCTCCACTAGTGCCTGGAAGTCCGGGCGCTATCCCGTCTGCCCCCGCATTGGTAATTAAAAGGGTAATTAAAATATGTTCCCACATGCGTCAATTGTGCCCTACCCGTCCCCTGTTGCGCGTTGTGGCACGCCTATGCCTTGTGCTACATGCTTTGCCTAGTTTTGTGTGTCGTGCCTGTACATGCACGCGGCGGCCACCACAAACCCTTGCATGCTGGTGGGGGGCCACCCACTCCCGCTTCACAGTGTTGACCATCTGCGCTCGCAGGGAATAAATGCGCATACAGTTATTTTTCATCTGCCAATAAAAAACACTTACAAGGTAAAAGTACCTGCTACAAGATATGTCTGAAACAAGCGAAACATTTTGGACATAAGCTTGCAATGTATGTGGATATCTACTGCAACATCATGATAAAAGAAACATATAGGTATGAAACAACCGAAACATTTGAAAACGTACAATTGCCAGATATGTGCAAAGTTACTGCAACACATGCAACATTCGGATAAAATACTTGCAATATATTGAAACACTAACAATATTCAAAATATACACTTACAACAAACATATATAGACATGGCAACACATACAACATACATGTGAAACACATGCAACAATTACGTGAAAGAAATGAAACATACGAAGAAGCTTGGTCGAGAGATATTGATGCCATGAAGTGGAGCAGAGGTCACAGGTGTGGAGCTCGGGCACATACCAATTAGTTTCTGCTTTAATATGCATGCATACGCACTATAGTTGGCCAAATGGCCTGTCCGACATGGCACTATCACGGGCACGACTAGGCACGGCACGGCCAGGCACGACACTATGTGGCATGGTGGCCCTACCGTGTCATGCCTATAGTGCCGTTGTGCCGATATCTTGGCCCAGGCATGGCACTAAAGGCTATCAACCATGACGTGTCGTGCTGCGAGGCACGCTCGCCTATGCGTGCCCGTGCCGGCCCGTAGCCACGTCTCGTGCCCGAGGCCTTGGCGCCACGGCTGTGCTGCCGTCCCGCCCCACCTCGTCGAGGCCGTCTTGTCGTTGTGTCACTGCATCGCCACTTTCTAGCTCCGACGGCATAAAGAGGTCGTCGAGCCACAACGTACGAACTACGAGTACGCGGCTGCAGCCGCGGCGCCGTCGTGTGGGGCTAGAGGGTTGTTACCAAGAGAGGGAGGCATGGGAAGGTGCGAGGTGTCTTCATTGGGAGGGAGAGCGAGGAAGGCATAGGCCTCGAGCAAATACGCAAGGTGCTGAGCAGACAGGCGAGGTGGGCGTCGGGAGTGACAGAAATTGCGGAGAGAAGTTAGGGTTTCATGTTTATTAGGGGGAGGGTCTCCATGATTAATGAGTTGTTGCAAGTAACATATTGCACACTTTTCTTTGTATGAGTTTTTCCTATTGGGTTTCTAATATAAAAGTTTTTAATCAGGCAATATCAACACAAGGTTATGTCATATCATCTATTTCCTCATAGGGGTTCATGAGGATAATGTTGGAACATAAGATGCATTGTACTCTTTTCTTCATGAGTTTTTCCTTTTATGATTTCTCACATAAAGTTTTTGATAAGGCAATGTCTATATATAGTTATATGCTTATCATCTATTTTTTCCAACTGGGGTTTATTGGAAGATGGTATTTGAGGCATACTGACCCTACAGCAAGGTGTTTTAGACTATGATTTTGTTTTAGCTCAAAGGGTGTAAAAGATTGATGATTGTATATCATGGTATTTCTCCTTATTTTTATCCTACTGGGTTTGAAAAAGTTTTGCCTAGTATACTGGTATTACTTTAATTTTTCCATAGGGTTTTCTAAAGCTTCAAGATAATGATTGTTGAACAAACAACAACTGTGTCTATAAGTGATCAATTGATCAAGGGGGTGTGTTGAGATTAATTAGGATTAATTAATTATTAATGATCAATTATTCTTAATCACATCATTAGCAACTGCTAATGACTGTTCCTGTAGATAGACACTACCTCTTCACACAGAGGCAGCCTTTAGCGAACAGGTATGCGTCCTTTGTCTCTTGTAATATAGATCTATACATTTAGAATGGGGGAGTACATTGATATGACTAATAAATAATTGCTAATATTAAATTGTATGTTTTTCTTTGTCTACTTTTTAACATTGTAGACATAATAAAAACTTTGTAGTGTATATCTAATTATCATAAACTTACTAATCATTATTTCTTAAAGAATTGATTTATATATTCATATTTTTTATTTTCATGGCACATCTATATATTATAAATATGCAAATACTTCGCAACCTTTCTATTAATCAGGGTGCCTCTTGTTGCATCATGACTTCTATTGGTTTTTTCTCTCCTCAAGTGAAGTTGAAAATCTTCTGCTTATTGTATATTTCATTAAATTTCCTTTTTTGCACTTTTTCAAAATAAAGATTCTAGGTTGTAGAGTATGTTCTTAAGCACTGCAATAGCCTTACGATAACTCATAGAATTTGAAGTGAGATCTTGGATAGGAGTACCGGTGCTAACTGCAAGAGATTTTTTTAATATTCAAACTAAAGTACTCATAAAGTTCTAGAAAGATATGGAGGTTTGTCTATGACTTTGGAGTAAATTTTAAACAAAAGACACCTCTAAGCATCGAAATCACCGGCGAAGTCGGTATGGAGGTTTGTCTATGACTTTACTGGACTTCGTTTCCTACTTTTATTGTTTTAGGATGTTACGCGAAGTCAACTTCGCAGGGGATGCGAAGTCCAGCGAAGTGGACATGATGACTTCGGATGACAACGAAGACCACTTCGCTGGAAACATGAAGTTTAGCGAAGTTGACTTAACAACTTCGTCCGCCGACTTTCAGAAGAACTTTTCCAGAATATAAAATTAAGACCAAGATCAATATTGTTCGGAGAGATGATTTGGGAGTGACGAAGTGTATTTTACCACTTCGCTGCTCATAGTTTTGTTGATTTGTGTAAGAAAGTCAGTTGGTGAAATTGTAATTCTGAACTCTGGAGAAGCCAGGGGGGTCTATAAATAGGACCCGAAGGGTATCTCAAAAGGGGGAGGATGGAATCTAGTTGCGATCAGCAACTTGTTTCATTTCGTGTGTTGATGTGATTTCATCACCCAACATCTGGCGCCGTCCGTTTGTGTGATCAACGTAACCCACGACCACCACATTAAGTAAAAATGGCAAGAACAAAGAAAACAAGCTCGAACGAAGAACTAAGAACACAAGAAAATCAAACTTTAAGAGAAGATGAAATTGAAACAGAAAATTTTCAAGACCAAGAAAATGATGTTACTCTTGAAGAAGAACAAAGGTTGAACGAACTCAAAGAACAACTTGTCACCAAGAAGAAACAGTTACGAGAAGCAAGGGCACGAACAAGAGAAAGATCATTGAGGCAAAGAATAGAAGAAGCAGAAGCTCAAATAAGAAAACTTGATGAAGAACTCCAAAGTGAAAGTGGAGTCTTAACTTCAGACCCAAGTTCAGCAAACAAAAATTGTCAACCCAACGAAGTTCAAAATCAGTTGTCAACTATCGACACAGAATCTCCACTTTCAATCGAGATACAATTAGCGAAGTGGCCAGCAGGGTTTAAATTCAATATCATTCCAACATACAATGGTACGTCAGATCCAAGGCAATTTCTGATGAGTTTTGAAGCAGCAGTTGCATCAAAGTGGCGGAGATGCAAATACTTTAGTGAAGTCATTAATCATGGTAGTAAGAGGCCCAGCTCAACAATGGTACTCTTCGTTGAAACCAAGATCAATCAAATCTTGGGAGCAACTTCGCCCAACCCTACTTCTTGACTTTCAAGGCTTGCAAAGAGTTGAACTCACATGTGATGATTTATTCAACATCAAACAACAACCAAAAGAGCCATTGAGTCAGTATTACAAAAGATTCGTACAAGCGAAGGCACAAATTCCAAACATACCAGACGAAGTCGTAATTATCACAGCAATCAAAGGGTTACGAGCAGGACAACTTTCTTCACATTTCAAAAGAGAAAGACCAACAACAGTGGAAAAACTTTATGAAGAGATGAGAAAATAATGTGAATCGGATGAAGATTACAGAAAAATAATAGAAGAAGAAAGCGGAGTCAGAAATGCAGTGAGGTCAAATAATAACTTTCAACACCTAAGAAAAACAAATGCCGAGCGAAGACCATTTCAAAGAGTAAATCATATCAACAACTCCAGCGAAGTCAGTATTCACGGCCAAACTTCGACCAATCAAAGAAATTTTCAAGGCAATCGAAATCTGAAAGACAACTTTCAGCAAAGGTCAAATTACAACAATCAGGGAAGAAATTTTGACAGGAAATTTTTGCGGCCCGAAGAGATGTATTGCATCATTCATGGCAAAGGGGCTAGCCACACATCCAAAATATGCCCAAAAGTGAAGAAAAGTATTGAAGAAGTACAAGAAGAAAGGAGGATGACTTCGCAAATGAAAGTTGTGAATCACCTAACTCCGCAAAGATCAACATATACAAATTACCCTCAGCAGATGTTGCCACCGCCTCCACCCATATACAATTGTCAACCACTAGCAATCTGCCCACAGAATCAATGGAGCCAAAACCATCATCAAAACTATCATCCAAAAAGTTCAATGGTAAGCAGTAATTTTTAGAATCAACACAATAATTCACCACCAGTTTCAGTAAACAATGGAAATGCAGTCATCCTAAGCAAAGGAAGAATTATGACAATTTCTGGAGGAAATAGCATGGAATTGGACACAAGAAACGAACGAAGAAATTACTTCAGAAGGGTAAACTCAATCGCAATAGAGGGCCCATTCAAGAAAACAAGATGGTCTCATCTTTCAATCACATTCTCAGAACAACATCTTAAACAGAAAGATTACCCTCACATGGACGCAATGGTCATAGAAGCAAATATTGAAGGATGGACAGTGACAAAAATTCTAGTAGATGGAGGCAGTTCCGCAAATATCTTGTTTGCATCAACTTTGGACGCAATGAAAATTGACAGAAAAAGTTTGGGGAGGGCAGAACATCCACTAGTCGGCTTTGGCGGAAAGAAAATCAACTCGATTGGCAGAATAATTTTGCCAGTATCATTTGGAATAGTGAACAATGCAAGGACAGAGCAGATTGCATTCGATGTAGTTGAAATGCACAGCAAATACAATGCAACTTTTGGAAGAGGAAGTTTAAACGCTTTCGAAGCAATAATAAGTTACTCATACTTATGCATGAAGATGCCAGCTATCAATGGAGTCATAACTGTTTTCGGTGATCAAACTGAAGCAAGAAATATAGAAAGAGATTCAAGTCCAGCATTGAATAATGTGCATGTAATAGAAGAAGAAGATGATGAAGAAAAAACTAAAAATGCCAAACCACAACAAAAGGCGAAGTCATGTGAAGACACAAAAAGAGTACCACTCGATCCAATGGTACCAGAAAGACAAGTCATAATTGGCACCAAACTCTCTCAAGATGAAGAAAATAAACTAATCCAAGTCCTTTGAAGTAACAAAGACATATTCGCCTGGTCAGCACAAGATCTAGGAGGAGTAAGCAGAGACATCATAGAGCACAAGTTAAACATCGATCCAAATTTTAGACCAAAAAAGCAAAAACTTAGAAAATTATCCGAAGACAGAACTCAGGCTGCTAAAGCCGAAGTACAAAGATTGTTAGATGTAAAAGTCATAAGAGAGGTGTAATTCACAACTTGGCTTGCAAACATAATCATGGTTCAAAAGAAAAACAAGAAATGGAGAATGTGCATAGATTTCATGGATTTTAACAAAGCATGCCCAAAGGACAACTTTCTATTATCAAGAATAGACACATTGGTAGATCAAGCAGCAGGAAGCCAAATGCTAAGTTTCCTTGACTGCTATTCAGGTTACCACCAAATTTGGATGAAAAAAGAAGACGAAGAATTCATAAGTTTCATAACACCATTTGGAACATATTGTTTTCAAAGAATGGCTGAGGGACTTCGCAATGCAGGAACAACTTTTATCAGCATGACATCAACCGTCCTGAAAGATCAAATACCAAGAAATTTGCTTGCATACGTTGATGACTTAGTGGTAAAAAGCAAGATAAGAGCTGACCATGTTGAAGACCTACAAGAAACTTTCTCAAATCTCAGAAAGGCAAATCTAAAGCTGAATCCAGAAAAATAGACATTTGGAGTTCAAACAGGTAAAATCTTGGGTTGCATCGTTTCTGCAAACAGAATTCAGCCAAATCCAGAAAAAGTCAAAGCAATTTTAAACATGGAAGTTCCAAAAAATATTAAAGATATTCAAAAGCTAACAGGAAGATTAGCCTCGCTCAACAGATTCATTTCAAAATCAGCCGAGCGAAGTCTCCCAATATTTCAAGCATTAAAAGGCAAAAAGGAGAAATTTCAATGGGGTAAAGCACAACAAGAAGCTTTTGAAGAAATAAAAAGATATTTGGCAAGTCCAACAACTTTAACAACTCCAGACCCATCAGCAGACCTATTGTTGTACGTATCAGCAAACAATAACACAGTCAGCGCAGTCCTAGTCCAAGAAACGGAAAATGAACATTCAAAAAGACAAACTCCAGTATATTTCACATCTGAGGCTCTATCAGGATCAAAACTCTTTTATTCAGAAATTGAGAAGATTGCATATGCAGTACTTACGGCATCAAGAAAGTTGAAGCACTACTTTTAGGCTCATAAAATCAGAGTACCAACCAATCAGCCACTTAAGGAAGTATTACAAGGATGCAAGTCATCAGGAAGATTGGGAAAATGGGCAGCAGAGCTATCTCAATATTTTATTAGTTTCGAGAAAAGAACAGCAATCAAATCTCAAGTGCTTGCAGACTTCATGGCAGATTGGACTCCCTCAAGACACAATCAAGAAGAAATTGAGCAACCAGAATGGATAGTTTATTGTGATCGTACTTGGGGCTTCGCAGGTGCTGGAGCAGCAGCAATCATAACTTCGCCATCAGGAATAATACTCAAATATGCAGCAAGGCTAGAATTCTAGTGCACAAACCATATTGCAGAATATGAGGCAGTATTGTTGGGACTCCGCAAAGCAAAAGCAATGGGCATCCAAAAGCTGGTAATCAAAACGGATTCTCAAGTTGTAGCCGGACATATTGAGAAAAATTTCAAAGCAAGAGATCCAAAACTCGTGAAATATTTAAAACTTTTAAGAGATTAAGAAAGACACTTCGTTGGATTTACAGTGAAGGGCATTTCACGAAATGATAACACCAATGCAGACAAAATTGCAAAGGCTGCTGCACAAAAGCTGGAACTACCACCAGAAGTGTTCTTTCAAATTATCACAGAAGCTTCAACGAAGTCAAAAATGGAGGAACCCAAGGAAATCCATATTATCAAAAGCAAAGATTGGAGATCACCGATCATGGCATTTCTAAGGGGATACTATGAGCCAGAAAACGAGGTCGATGAAATAAGAATGAAACAAAAAATGAGAAGTTACAAAATCATCAATGACGAACTATACAAAGAAGGAATTTGTCAGCCTTTGCTAAAATGTATTTCCGAAGAAAATGGCAAAAGATTACTCAAAGAAATACATGAAGGAATCTGTGGTTGCCACGCAGGGGCTAGATCCATAGCCGGTAAAGCTTTCAGACAAGGCTTCTATTGGCCAACAGCTCAGAGCGATAGTAAAGAAATAATCATGACTTGCCACAATTGCCAAATGGCGGGTAGCAAAGTCAATACACCAGGAACAATTCTTCAACCAATAGAACCAACTTGGCCATTCGTAAGATGGGGTATTGACATAGTTGGAAAGTTACCACCAGCACAAGGAAATTATCAATATGCAGTAGTTGCAGTTGAATATTTCACAAAATGGATCGAAGCGAAGCCAATCACAAATATGTCTTCTCATACAATGACAAAATTTCTATGGCAGAACTTAATATGCAGATTTGGAGTCCCAAGACATATCACAGTTGACAATGGAACACAATTTGATAGTGAAGATTTTAAGCAATATTGCCAATCAATGGGAATCAAACTTTGTTTTGCATCAGTAAGGCATCCACAGTCAAATGGGGCAGTGGAAAGAGCCAATGGCATAATTTGTGCAGGAATTTCAAAGTGTTTAACAAACTTGAGGAAAGGAAAATGGGTTGATGAATTACCAAAAGTAGTTTGGTCTCACAAAACTTCAAAGCCAAGATCAACAGAGTTTTCTCCATTCAAGCTATTGTACGGAGATGAAGCAATGACTCCAGAAGAACTAAAATTTGAGGGTCCAAGAACAAATGTGCAAGTTATCACGGAAGATGATCAAGCAACAAGCAAAGATTTACTTGAAGAAGAAAGAAATGAAGCACTAGAAAACATCAAGAAGTATCAACTAGAAACAAAGAGGTGGTACAACAAGAAAGTCAAGCCAAGGGAATTAGCACCAGGAGATTTCGTACTCAAAAGGAAAAGAAACGAAGACACGGTGGGAAAGTTTGAACAAAAGTGGGCAGGACCTTTTCTCATCACAAGAACAAACAAGGAAGGAGCATATCATCTAGCGAATATGAAAGGTGAGGAACTTGACCACACTTGGAATATAGAAGCACTTTGCAAGTATTACATATAGCTTTACTTTCCTAAGCAAAGTAGAAATTAGAAGTCAAGATTTCCTTTTCTACACAATGAAAATGAGCTGCACTCTTTTTCCACTCAGGGGAAACCCTTCGCAGGGTGAGTGGTTTTTTAACGAGGCAGTATCATTGTATCCTCATGAAATATAAATGAGAAGTAGTTTCCCTAAAACACAGTTTCTTTTTCTTCATAAGCAAAAACAAGCACGCCGAAGAGTATATCCAAAATATACTCATATATCGGCAAAAATAACATGTAAGTTAGCATTAATATTTTAGCAAAATCTAAAAATGCTAACTTTCTGCAAAAACAAAACTCCGTACAAAAAGAAGGCACAATAATTTAAAATTTGCTAAGGCAAATTTTTTCAGCAAACTTCTCAAGAAGAAAATTTATTATCATTCCTCAGTGAAACGTTTACTTCAATACTTTTAGTTTCATTAAAGCAATCGTGTACTCAGATTTGCTAAGGCAAATTCTCTATGAAAGTTCCGCTAAAGCGAGAACAATGTTTCAGATTTGCTAAGGCAAATTCTCTATGAAAGTTCCGCTAAGGTGAGAACAATATTTCAGATTTGCTAAGGCAAATTCATTATGAAAGTTCCGCTAAGGCGAGAACAATGTCTCAGATTTGCTAAGGCAAATTCTCTATGAAAGTTCCGCTAAGGCGAGAACAATGTCTCAGATTTGCTAAGGCAAATTCTTCATTTAAAGTTTCACAAGTGATAACTATGTTTTCAGATTTGCTAAGGTAAATCCTTTATTTAAAGTTCCACAGGTGATAATTATGTTTTTAAGTTTGCTAAGGCAAATTTGTCAGCAAACCTTTACCAAGGTAAACTCTTCATTTGCAGCAAGTTTTACCAAGGTAAACTTATTATTTTCAGTAAGTTTCATCAAGTTCAAAACTTTTAACACTTCTAAACGAAGTGTTCGCGTCCACTTCATCCGAAAGAAAGGGGACCGCATTTTCAAAATTTGACAAGTCAAAATTTTCAATTAACTTCATTAAGTTCAAAACTTTTAACACTTCTAAATGAAGTGTTCGCGTCCACTTCGTCCGAAAGAGAGGGGACGGCGTTTTCAAAATTTGACAAGTCAAAATTTTTAACTAACTTCATTAAGTTCAAAACTTTTAACACTTCTAAACGAAGTCTTCGCGTCCACTTCGTCCAAAAGAGAGGGGACGGCGTTTTCAAAATTTGTTAAGTCAAATTTTTCAGTAAAACTTGTTATTTACTTCTAAACGAAGTGTTCACGTTCACTTCATGTGAAAAAAGAAAAGGACGGCGTGTCAAAGAAAAAAAAGTATAAGAACAAAATTTTCAATTATTTTCACTAAGGTGAAATTCTTGTTAAGGCAACTTGTAATAGCACAACAAATTTCAACAAGCTATAAACGAAGTATACACAGTCACTTCGTTACAATAGAATCTTCAATCAATATCAAATGAAGTATGTTCACTTTTTCTTGACCATAGAACAATAAATTAGAATTCAAAATTTATTCAATCAATACTTTTCATTCAACCGATACTTTTCAAATACAATACAAACAATACAACCTTACAACATCAACAAAAATAATGTATCTTCTGAACTAACTACTTCAGCAGCTTTACCAAGTATATCACTAACGACTTCTTCAATAATCTCATCCACTTCGCGTCGTAAAAAATCATCTCCAACGTATGTAGGAGAAGTACTTGAATCCGAAGACTAAAAGAAAATAAAAATATCAGCATAAAAACTTACATTCCTGAATGGAAGCTTAAACTTACAAATAATACCTGTGCAAAGTTTGTAAAATCAAATATTCGAGGATGGACAATACGATATTGTCTTTTCACATCTACAAAATTATGAAAGGATAAGTTTCAAAACATAGTAAAATAAGATAGAGTTGAATCAAGAAGAAAAACTTACGAACTAGGAAATCATCTACGGAACAACCAACATTCTTAGAACGAAATTCACAAAACTTATTTGGCTCAAAGATCAAACCATCTTTTAACATCAATAGTGGTTCAACTTCAACATCCTGCACAGGTTCAACAGGAGGAACCTGCGCAGGATAAGCAAATAGTTAAAAATATACTTAAAACATTTATATTACAAGGATCATAACTTTGATCTACAAAAGTTCAAATCTCTTCTCACAAAATAAAAACCTAAGTCTAAACCTGACTATCACTAACATTGCTAGATCCAGCACCACTTCGGCTCTTCTCTCTAGCATCCACCTCCTTCATAGTGGCTTCTTCTTTAGCAATTTTCTGCAAGTCAAAAAGAACAACATAAGTAATGCACGAAATTTTTTCAAGTCAAGAATAAAATTTCAATCAAAACAAGTTTACCTTCTGTAATTTTTCACGAGCCCTGTCAAAGCAATGTTCACGGCCTCCAGATCTCCAATATTCTTCCAAAAATTTTCCACAGAGAGCCTGAGTTGCTTTGGTAACATTTGTTAGGGAACTAACTTCAGGAAACTTGAAACCATCTTCACACATTTGGCTGAAGAGAGGATCTTGACTTTGTTTCATTAAATGAAAGAGGGCACGAGTTGAATAGAAAACTTTGAGGTCAACCATAGTTTCCATAACTTGGGAAAGATCTTCATACTGACGGCAAAGCCAGCTGAAGAAACTTTCACGATCACCGAAGTCCCAGCATTTATCACCCGGCCGAGCACCAAACTTGTCGTAACATTGGAAACGAAGTTCCCAAATTCTGTTATATCTATCAAAGAAAAGTTGGTCTTGCTCTTTCATCTTTTTCTCCATACGCCTCATATCATCTTTAATTTTTTCACTATCCTTCAACAGTTTTTGATCTCTTCATCCTTCTCTTCAATGCGAGCCAAGGCACTGATAAGTTTAGATTCCAGAACATTGTGAGCATCAACAGTGTCAGCCCTTTCTTTTTCCTTTGCAGCCAACTTCTTTTTTAATCCTTCAATCTCAAGTTGTTGGTTCTTTTCACGAATCGCAAAGTTCTTCTCTTGCCTTTCTAAGCTGGTTCTCAGACTTTGCATCAAAATAGAACCTTTATACATCATACTGAGCCCAGCATCGGCAAGTTCAAGCCCAGTCTTCTTTGAAAGTTCAAGCTCTGCATCAGGGACAAAAAAAGCCTCATCGATGCACTTAGAAAGTTGGACTTCAGATTTTCGCGGCATGACTCGCAATTTGTCACCGCTGATTCCAACAAACTTAAAGGCATCTAAGCTAATGTCGCGCTCTTTACAAAAATCTAAAGAGCGCTTCAGAGAATCAGTCGTATCAACATTTTCATTACCAGGAATGTTGGGGGTGGAAGGATCATTCAAAACTTGTGGCATCTTCCCAACATCCACAGCCTTGCGCAGTTAAGTCGAAGCTTGAGGAAAGAAAGATTCTGAAACAAAAACAAGGACAAAGATTAAAACAAACTTTAAATTCCAAATTTTAACAAAAGAAACTGCATTTACTTACCAGTAGAAACACGATCTCCAAGTTTTCAAGCAACTTTCTCCCTAGTTTCTACATTCACAGTAGATTTAGATAGCCGAGCCAAGCGTTCATCATTGGCTTCATCATCGAAAACCTCTTCGTCTCTATTATCAAGATCTATAGCATAAACTTTAGATCCACCAACCACCTTTGGAGCAACATCTTCGCTCTTCTTCTTAGTGGTAGTACTCTTGGACGAAGTTGTTTTCTCAGAGGCCACTTTAGCAGTTTCTGGCTGACTCGGCTCTGGAATTCCAGATGTAGATTTCACCTTCGAAGAAGTTGGTTTTGGCGAAGTCGTTTTTTCAAAATGTTGTGACTCTTCAACATTCATTTCAATGTTGTCACCGCCACCAACTTCGGTAGGATCTTTAGGCTCAGCCTCACCAGTCTGCAAAAAACATAAAATACAAGTTAAAAAAGTTTTATCAACAGAATAAGTAGTCCAAAAAGAAAGTAATTGTTCAACTCAAAATTACCTTAACATTTTGAGGATCACCTTTGATGCCCTCACCAATTTCATCGAGATTAGAGGGCAAATTGCCCTCCAAGTCCAACATAGCATCAATATCCGCTGCATCAAGCAATACAGATGGACTCTTGTCTTTCTTAATTTTCTTAGAGACAACTTTCATCACTTTCTTCGTTGTACTAAGTTTACACTTCTTGCCTTCATCACTTTTCTTGCTCATACCTTTCTTTTCATGAGCATAGGCGGGGGCAGGCCTTTCACCATACTCAACATTTGTGAGCTCAAAAATCCTATTCAGCCGCCTATATTCTGAGCCAAGAATACTCTCAATACTTTTCTTTCACTAAGCAAATATTTTCCAAGAAGATCATTAGCTCTATTCTCCACGGACTGAACATATTCCTCATCAGTGATAAAAACAGTGGGGCGCCGATAATCGCTGTCGAGAAATTTGTAATCCACCCCGCGAACCTTTTTTGCATGAAAACGCAAAAAGGACTAACCCTTTTGCAAAGGCCAAATTCTGGCGGCAGCATACTCCTCAACCAAATCCCTAGCACATTGAAGCGAAGCTGTAGTTTTGTAGGCTTTAACAGCGAGCCTAGAAATCATACTGGGAGATGGAGAGGGATTGATCTCGAACTTCTCACAAACCATCTTCGAAGCCAAGGGGTACTTTCTAGATATCTTCTTAGTTAAAGCATCCCTCTCCTCCACCATAGGAACTTTGTGGTAAAACTAGAACCTTGACCAAGTTTCAGGCCATCTATTCTTTATGGATGGAGAAATTTGAACTGCGCCTCATGTAGTCTTAAAAGTACAACAACCAAAATACTTAGTCACCACTTTTCCATCAAGCATAAAGTCTTTATATTGTGTGTGTAGCTCAAAGAGTTCACAGAAAGCTGAAATAACAGGACTAGCATCCAAGGCTTTAACTGCCCAAATAAACTGAGCCAATCTGACTATTGCATTTGGAGTCAATTGATACATCTGAATCTTGAAAGTTTTTAACACATCTTCAATAAAATCTTGACATGGAAAGCGAAGCCCGGCAGTAAAAAGATCCTTAAAAACAACACATTCATCTGGCTTTGGATTTGGGTTGCTCTCTTCAGGATCAGGAATCCTAACTTGGTCACGCTCAACAATGCAAAGTCTCACTAATTCATCAAGTTCACTTTTGCTAAACAAAGTTTTCCCGAAGGTCAACGTAAAGCCCTCATCATCCATTACTAAATCATCAACTGACGCGTCGACATCATTAAGATCTTCCTCATCAGAGTCAAGTTGAGATTTGTCTTCTGCTTGCTTTGAGCTTTCCTGAGAGTGAAGCTGCTCTTGAACATCTTGCGAAGACATCTATATAACAACAAATCAAGTCAAAAATTAAGTCACAAGAAGCAAAACAAAAAATCAAATATTTCTAAACAAAGATGCACAAACACTTACTATGTCGAAGTTGAATGATGAATGCCGAGGTCAATAGAACAACTTCGGTTGATCCAAAAAGAGCGACCAGACGTGAACAAAGCAACTCAAAATTTTCTAACTCCAACTTTGAGGGCAAGAAAAATTCTGACAGCACCTTTTTTCTTCTGAAAACGATGGCTTTCAGGAGGGTGGGTACGCCGCTATTTATATACATCTTCGGTCAAATTTAACGGCTCAGTCAATATAGCCGTTATTTTTCAAATTTTTAACGGAACCGTTAAGCGGCCAACTCCAAAGTTCGAACGGCGTTTGTCAAGCAAAGTTTATGATAACTTCGCGGGATTCAGACCTTTGGAGTAGGCCTTCTCCCGCGAGGGGCTGCTGTTGGGGAACAACTTTGGCGTGAAAACTTTATGTCCAAACTTTGCAGTAAATTTTAAACAAAAGACACCTCTAAGCATCGAAAACACCGGCGAAGTCGGTATGGAGGTTTGTCTATGACTTTTCTGGACTTCGTTTCCTACTTTTATTGTTTCAGGATGTTATGCGAAGTCGACTTCACAGGGGATGCGAAGTCCAGCGAAGTCGACATGATGACTTCGGATGACAACGAAGACCACTTCGCTGGAAACATGAAGTTTAGCGAAGTTGACTTAACAACTTCATCCGCCGACTTTCAGAAGAACTTTTCCAAAATGTAAAATTAAGACCAAGATCAATATTGTTCGGAGAGATGATTTGGGAGTGATGAAGTGTATTTTACCACTTCGCTGCTCATAGTTTTGTTGATTTATGTAAGAAAGTTAGTTGGTGAAATTGTAATTCTGAACTCTGGCGAAGCCAGGGGGGTCTATAAATAGGACCCGAAGGGTATCTCAAAAGGGGGAGGACGGAATCTAGTTGCGATCAGGAACTTGTTTCATTTCGTGTGTTGATGTGATTTCATCACCCAACAAGGATATACTATCAATATGTCTAATATTTTAATTTAAATACATAAATATATCTATATAAGTTATATTTTACTTTTACTAATATGGTTTTATAATTTGTTAGCATCATTATTAGTATATGACTTATTGAGAAAATATTTCTTACGTGGTGAAATATAATATGTGTATTTTATTGCTCATGCATGTTGGCACTACTCATATAAAGATAGATGGATTATTAAGTTACCTTCCGTAATTGATGGGTAATTTAGACATAATGTTAGGGGGGCTATTTTTAATCATGTAATTTAGACATAATGTTAGGGGGGCTATTTTTAATCATGTTTTATAATGGCTAATGTGTGTAATTTAGATATAAATTTAGGGGGTTATTTGAATTATTTTTCCTAGTACCAGACATGGGTAATTTTACATATAAATATCGGCGGTTATTTTGGCCACATCTTATCCAGACTTGTCCAGGTACAAGTTTCATACTTTCCAGGAATACACATGGAAATTAGAAGCTAACGTTTCATGGTATTTTGGATAGTGCATTATTTTAATCTGCTTGGTACTACACAATTGGCAGCCTGCATTGTTTCACCTTTAAGAACTGTTTGGGTGAGCAACAAAACAATTTTAAGTTCTGTAAAATTATTGCTTGTTAAGTAAACCTTATGAATCAGACTGAAATATCATCAAGTAATGAATATTGCATGACAGGCACTTCCCTGCTGACTGCTGTTGCGCAACACCCCACCCCTCTGAAAAAAAATAATCGATACTTTTTCTGCATGGTTCCTTTTTTGGGAAAGATCCGCATGTGGATGCTTTTCAAATTGCACCTGGAGAGTAAAGCAACCAACTTGGGACATTGCATTGAAATGTTCCATTTTATTTCCATCTCAGATGCTCAAAAGAGTTTCGTATTTTTTGCATTAAGATATAGAAGAGTTTAAACTTGAAATGTTCTGTTTTGTGATGTAGACATAACTTATGGGTTATAGCTGACTGAAAACAAGTCACAAAAAAAAAGACTGGAAAGTGGAAACTATATTCTGGTTTACAGTTGTGAGCATAAATTTCAGGTTCTGTGCGAAAAGGAGACGAAAAAAATGTGCAACTGATGAGATGTTGTCATTGCTGCTGTAAAGCGAAGTACAAAAATAAAAGGTGGTGGCCAATTAAATATAGAAAGAAACCAAATATAGAAAGAACTCCCATTCCCCTCTCACTCTGTGTTATTGTGCTTGTGTGGAGCTTGTGTGCTTAATCGATAGAACGATTTCTGGACAATTGTGTCCCTTTGTGATAGGCTATCACCCACCATCCATCTAACGTGGCAACTCACTTTGGATGGGATCATAATGAAAAACTCTAGCAGAGTTGATGGCTTCCGCATCACCAGATAAGCCATCACTTTCCTTTCTGGAGTAAGAGGTGGCTGCCAGCAGAACCTTCTTCCTCAAGTCAACCTCGATCATCCATTTGCGCAGCGACCAGGTACCATCTAGCTGGAAGACGACGACGTCAGGATTGTCTGGGTCCACAGTGGGATACTTCGGCTGGACGTGTGGGAAAGGGAATCGGTCTCCGCCATCAAAGGCCTCTCGGAACTCTTCCTCGTGCATCGTCAAGTCATTCTTCCATGATTGTCTTCACGCAGCGACCAGGTAGTTACTCGGAACTTGTAGCTCCAATTACTTAGCTAGGTGTCGATGTTGACGAGCTTGATGCCGTAGCGCGTGACACACACGCTGCAGCAAGCTTTAGGGCATCCTCGCCGGCCGTCGTTGTCCTCAGGGTACAGATGGTCCCAAATCCTATCCACCAGTAACGGCACATACCGAAGCCTCGGTGGAGACTTCGTTGTCTCCGAGTTTGACTTCGAGGAGAGTTCCATGATCACCATACCACGGTAGTAATCTGCCCAGATAATGTGCCGGCGTCCGTACGGCACCACCACGTCCGCCGACCACCAGCGTAGGCCATGGCCGCCCTTGGCGCCGCGGACATGCAAGTTCTTGAAGGACTCCCACTGGCCGGTCCCAGACCGGAACACGCGGACGTTCCCCGTCCTCTGCGTCGTCATCCGAAGTTGAGCCACCACGAACGACGGCGAGTTGTCGTTGCTTGTGCAGGACATTTTACCAATTTTGGTACCCCTTTTACTGTCAGGTAGCAGCAGCAAGGACGGCGGCCGGGACGGGTCGCGGCTTGCCTGGTAAACGAACAAGTCAACAAAACTATGGAACGGGAACGGGATCTTGATCGCGAGTAGCACGACGTCGCGGTGCGCGGCGAGGACGTTCCCCGAGAACTTCCTCAGGGTCGTCGACGTCGACTGCCCGCGCGGACCGGCGACGGTGAGGACGGAAATTCCGGGCGGTTCCACGAGCTCCAACGAGACCGAGATCTCCTCGCCTGTGCGGGACATCGCTGACGCTGTTACGCGGTCGCTGGCGACGTCCAGCTGGGCACAAACTCCGTTCAGGAGCACCCAGCTGGGGTTTGAAGCCGGCGAACGCACGGGAAGCACATCGTCGGCAGCTGTCTGCATAGTTGAGGCCCGCATGGAGCTACAGCAGGTGCCCGTAACGCCGCCCGGTGAGGTCCGTCCAGATTAGATCCGTGTGCCAAGGTTTTATTTACCTTATATATGGTGGCGTCTGCCGGGAGAAATAGCTATGTAGTATATATTTTGATCGCTAGGATACGTACCCAAATTTTAGAACTATGCACACAAATAGAGCATCTATATACGTGTATTGTCACAAAATTTGCATTGAGATTCAAACTTGTTTTATAGAAATTCATGTGAAACACTACGCCACAAATGATTTACCATAGCGTCACACTTTTAGTCTCTGTGACGGACACTTTTATTGCCCGCTGCAGTAAAACCTCATGATTTACTGTGGCGGATATTTTTTATTTACCGTAACGGGCACCTTTGTGCGATGCGGTAAATCAATTTTAACGCACTGGGCATCTTAAACGATAAATATTTTATTTACCGTGGTGGACGTCTTAAGATGTCCGCTGCGGTATAAGGCCGACCACGGTTAAGGGCAAAGTGTGACCGTACCAAGAAAGGCCCAACTGGACAAGCTGAGGCCCGATTTCCCTCTTTAAGTATAAATACCCACACTTAGGTTTTTCACTCTCCGCCTCCCACTGACGCTTCCGCCTGCTTAACTCCGCCTCCGTCCAACGATTCGGCTCCTCCACCTGACTCGCGAGGTACTCTTCCGTCGTTCTTCACTCCTTCACTGCTACTCGCACAAGCCGCAGCGTCGCCCCTGCTCCCTCTCTCCTCTACCACCGAGGAACACCGTTGAGTCCTAGAAGCAGTGGTTGGCGGCTCCCCCGTCCTCCACTCCTCTGGATCCGACCTCAGCAACCATGGTGACTCCCTCCCTCTCCCTTGACAAGCTCCTCCCTGTGGCAGTGGTGGACCGCGTCGGTGGCCTACCACGTGTCTTGCGTGCTGGTTGCGGCACTGGCTGGGTGAGCTCGCGTTCCTCCATCTTCCTCCGGTAGCAGGGCAGGGCGGTGGGCCTAGGTCGGTGGATCTGGCGCTCCTCTACCCTCTCCATCTTCCTCTAGGTGGTGCCTACAGCAAGGCCGGGCATCGACGGCGGCTATGGCAAGCCTCGCGGGCAAGGCTAGGGTTTAGGTGAGTTCATCTCGTTCTCCATCAGCATCTCCTTCATCTCTCCATCTCCCTGACTCGTCCCTCTTCCTCTCTTGAGATCCGGCGTGGATTGAGCATCTTCGATGTTGATCCGACCACCACCAAAGAAGATCCAGCGCGCAAGAGGCTGGCTGCGCACAGAACCGGCGGCGGAGACGACAACAGCCCTAGATGGGCTTAGCGGGCCTGTCTAGGGTTATTTGCTTTTTTTTGTTTTTTCGAATGGATTTACTGCAGCGGGCGTTTTAATGGGCCCGCTGCGGTTATGCCAAGATTTACTGTAGTGTGTCAGCCATAGCAGACACTTTTGCCCGCTGCAGTGAAGCAATAATATCTGTTTCTGTAAACATTTGTGGCGTAGTGCATATAACAAATTTCATTTGCATACGCACTACATGATAGAATTTTGGGAATTTTGTCCTCTAGTGCATATGCAGATGACATTTGTTATTTTCATATGATCTTCTACAAAATGAGTTCGAATGTCAAATTTTATGACAATGCACGTCAATAGATACGCTATTAGCATTTTATACCTTGCATTCGGCATAAAAAAAAGATGTTGCATTGCACAAGCAAGATCGACACATCAGCAACTACCCTTATTACCCTCCCATCCAATATGTGATCCGTCGTTGTTTCCGGCTGCATCGCACCCATCGGCTATCATCGATCACCACCACCGTACCGTCCTCCTCCCACCCCGCTTTACCTAGCAATCCATCCGACTCCGACCTCCAACCTATCCATTGGATGATCGATTTCGATTCCACCACCACCATCAATATATATATATATACTCCGACCTGTCGCCACCGTCGTGTACCTCCCGTCCAGCTCCACCATCCGAATCTCCGATCCGACCATATATACCCGCCGATTCATATAATTACTATAAGAAATAGATATGGAGCAGCTACCTGATGACATCCTCGCCGTTGTCCTGGGCCGCCTCCCGCCCAGCAGCCTAGCGGCGTCACGTTGCGTCCGCAAGAACTGGTGCGCCATCATCGACGCCCACCGCGTGCTGCGCGCCGACCTCCTCCCTCTCCGCCTCGAAGCCTTCTACTGCATCAGCCTCGACTTCATCGACCGGCTGACCTATTTGTTGGCACGCCCTGCTCCGGCAGCGCGTCGAATCCCCGGCGGCTGCCTTGACTTCCTGGAAGATTACCGCGATCTGGAAGTGGAGGATCAGTGCAATGGTCTCCTCTTGTTGTGTAGCATGATGGTGGTCAACCCTGCCACACGGCAATGGGCCAACTTGCCTACCTCCCCGGAACCATCCATTAACGACATGCTTGGTGGGGTCAGGGTCTGGGCCGGGACCACGGATTAGGATCAGGAGAACGACGACCACCACTTGTTGGATTCAAGCTTTTACCTTGTGTACGACCCCATGGCGGAGTCGCCTCAGCATTTCAAGGTATTTCTTTTCCCCTTGCTTGCCTATGGTATGAGGAATCGGAAAAACATCACCATCGACCTTGAGGAGCAAGAATGGCCGCCGCTGAGATTCAGAACCCATGTCTTCTTGTCGAGGACATGGTGGTGGGAGGAGAGGTTCTGGATCCGCCAATGGGAGCCCGCCGGGACCATGGCCGATATGCTGCAATGTGATTGCTGGGACGGCAAACCCGTATATTTCCGAGGAACACTGTATGTACATTGTCAAAACCATTCTGTCATGAGGTACTAATAACTAACTAGTTCACATTGTTTTATCTCCTTATTATTATTATATTATTATTATTATATAATATAATTAACTATGTATGTACTATTTATATTCATTTTTTTGTAATTAATTAATTGCAGGATAGCCTTATCCAATGACAAGTACCAAATGATAAGATCTCCAGCAACACTGAGCAAACTTGGTGCTAAGAATGCTAGCTTTTATTTGGGAAAATCAGAAAAAGGAGTGTACTGTGCGTTACTTTATTTGGTCGACTGGGTTAACTATCCCCAGTTTCAGTCTGGTTTCTTAAAGAGGAGGAAGAGATCAAAGATGGGAATCACGTTATTCACATGGAATGGGTGTTGAAGACTAACATCAGCCTTCTGCCACTCCTTGCAAATAAACTACCTCTTCTTCACAGCAATCATGCAGATGATGATGAATGGAGGATCATCTATAACTATAATAATAAGGGGCAAATACCACCTGCTACTGCTTATGTGGATGATGAGTTTGTTGCATATGATGAATGGGACTTTGACAATGCTGACATTGTCCTTGATGAAGCCAAAGATAATAAGGTTGTCGAAGCAGACGGGCACTACCCTGTTGAATTCCTTGGATTTCATCCTTACAAAGAGATTGTCTTCTTTTCCTTAAGATTGGAAACAATATCTTATAATTTCAATACCTCAAAGGTTCAACAGTTGGGCGGCTGCATATCTATACCAGTGGGCAAGAGAACCTGTTTTCCATACACACCATGTTGATTTATGTTGGGGGAATTATTTGAAAACAGTTAATATAAGTGGCTGTCTTGTATCAAATATATTTGTTGGTCTGCATGAAAACCACTCGACTAGCCACCCCCGGTTGCTGAACCGCAACCGGGCATAAACCACTCGACTAGCCACCCCCGGTTGCTGAACCGCAACCGGGCATAGCTTGCAGTGCGAACAACAAGAACAAGGCTCGCACGAGACTTCCAGGGAAAATCCACCTCTCTCCCTTATTATTACCCCTTGGGGTGCTATTTATACATCATTCGTATACTATTACATAACCAATTTGCCCTTGCTACCTATTACAAATACCTAGAATATGCCGGTGGCCAGGGTCACGCCCGTCATCCGTCTCCATGATGCCCTCTGCTCCCCAACAACCGTCCAGCCGGGCCCCGCCAACATCATCCTGTCGCCTGGGCCGAACTCCTTCGATGCCCATTCGGCTGGTCCAACACCTGCACTTGATCGCGGGGGTAAGTTTCAAACAAAACCAAATGGACGCCGAAACCAGACTGAGTGTGAGCCGATAGCCCGTCGCGAGACACACTCGTTGCCCTGTGGGGTTTTCCTCCATCGTTGACTGTTGGAAAACTGAAATGATCTCCAGCCTAGGGGCCTAACCGAAAGGAAGTGAAGCCCGTGTCGGGGCAGTCTCCAAGTCTTGTCAACCGATAGTAGGGGGTGCCCACACTACGGGCGACCCCCAACAATATTTACACTTCATTTGTTGGTTTATTCAGAGCTGCTACTAGCATAAGTTGATGTTGATCCCCCGCCACTTGCTTATAAGTATATATGTAATAATTAGAGTGGCCATACATCTTCGACTTTATATGTCAAAATTATCTTTCGGCATGCATATTTTGAATCATTTTTGTGGTGATAAATAAATAAATATATATCTCACTGAAGTTCAAGGCACACTGAAGTGGGCACGAGCTGGACAATGAAAAAAAATGGTGGTCACTATCTTTGTTGCTATTCAACTGCATGGACGTTTTGTTTCTATTCAATCGAAAATATGACACATAGTTGCTATTCCTTGGGATGGATTGATGCACTGAAATGGTGTGCCAATCAAGTCCATCCATACTTCAACAAACTGTAACACTTGATTTGTTTTGTTCATCACTGATACCAAGATGAAGCTGGAAGAGCGGCTTCTGCACACCCCGACAGCCCTGATCTTGATGCTGATCGCAGAACAGATTTGCAGATGCCGCCAAAAGAATCAACACGCTGCCTAAGACCTTTATGCGGCTATAGGGTTTACACACCCTCTCTTTGTGTGGAGTTTACACACTATCTTTGAGTCGAGTTTGGCACACCCTCCTGAAACATTACCAAGGTCCAAAGGGCATGTTTGGGACCACATCTGGGAGTCGTCGTCTCGTGACTATGGGTCGATGGATCCGGACGGCCAGGCCGCTGAAGCCTTGCCATGGATGAATGGGAGAAAACTGGGAATACAAAGGCGCGTCCACGCCACCACTTTGTCGCCACGGCTGGAGGGAGCCCCACCGCAGCCTTCCCGGAAGCCTGCACGACACGGATATATGATAAAATTCATAATGGTATTAACCAGTTCTATAGTTCTCAACAATTTGCAGCAAGTTTACATTGACATGCTCAATCAGGTTAGCCAGTCCTTTTGGTTAGAAATTTTTTTCTGAATAAATAGATTAATAAATCTAATAATGAGCCTTCTTCTATATATTCGCCTCTTTGAAATTGAAACTTCTACTTCGCCAATGACTCGCCTTCCTTCCTCCATGGTAAGCCGCTCTTCCAACTTCATCTTGGTATCCTTCTCCACCTGCACCACAGCATTTTAGTGATGACCAAAAAACAAATAGCTAATTACAATGGCACAACAGTATGGCATCATGCTTACCTCCCCATAGGAGGCAGGCTCTCAACTTATGCTGATGGTCATGCTCCGTTGTTCAGCATTTAGTGATGGATCAGACTCTGAACTCATCATCCTCCTGCCACCCATCCTTGTTTGAGACAAATTCTGACCAAAACAACATATTTAGATGACCAAAGCATGCTGTAGAAAACCAAAACTTTTAAAATAGAACATACGACTATATTTGTAGGTTAACAAATTTAAACTTATTAATAAAGTATAATATGCGTGAACGGTGACTTGTTGATTGACGGTGATGTTGGGAAGAGTGGTGTTTCCTGCGTTCACCGGTTTGTCTTCCTCAATCTCCATGGTTGTGGTTGTCCCATTCTCGCGCTTGTTCTCCATCTTCTCAAGATGGATGTTGACGGAGGCGAGCTCTCTATGGAGAGCATCCATCTTGCGGAGGATTTCGGTGGTGAAGTTGTAGAGGAGCTGCTCAATCTCGGAAAGCTTGGCCATGGCAGTGGCGTGAGATCATACTGGTCGTCTGAAACCAGTATAAGAGACCAAAGCCCGGGGGAATGTCGCAGCGGCGGAGGGCGCCGCGCGCATGGCTGCGGCGGCACAGGCAGGGGGCGGCAGCCCAGGGAGAGGAATAGAAAGATAGGGTTGACCCCTTTTTTTAATTGATTGATCCAAATCGATTACACCCTATATTTATAGTTGGAATAGCTTCTTTCCTAAGCTAACTAGGAAGTCCTCATATCACGGACTTTCCTATTACAATTCGATCCTTTCTTTTGTTCAACCAAATATTTCCAATCCAAAGGAACTCAATTTAGGAAACCTAACGAAAGGATAACCTAACGAGAGGATAAAGTGGCGGCGGCTTGGGGGTTGCACCCATTTCCCACATGCTCAGCACGCGCCTAGGGCGCTGTCGACCTGCATGCTGCGGCGGTGGCGCCCCTCTCGTTGGTCCAAGTTAGCCCAAATTCTTTTTGAATTCATTGGGCCGTCGTTATACTCGTTACAACATAGTTTCCCATATTACAAGGATCCACCTAGACCGAATACAGGGGCAGAGCCAGGATTTAGATATTGTGGGGCGGGACGCTCACTAATTATTGACAAAAGTTATATAGTGCCTTAACTGAACCCCGATGTTGGCTTAAAAAATTGTGGAATTTGATATTGGTTTTAATAAAACAAAATAAATCATCATTAATCTATTCATCATAGAAAAAAATTACTCCCTCCATCCTGGAATACAATGCATTGAACATGGTGTTAATGCTTAGGTTTGACAAATTTCATTAACAAAGTATACCATAAATTGAGAAGAAACATCTTAATTGGGGATCTTTGTTGAGTTGAATCTATGAGTTTGCACCACTTAAGGAATCCCTTAAGCTGCCTTAATTTTTTTCAGAGCACTATAAGTAAATGTCTAAATCAAAGATAAGGATAGAGGGACATTCTTTGTAGATCAACAATGCCCATCACATATTTACTTTATTTATCCAATAAACATTAGGTAATAAAGATATTTTTTTAGAAAATAATCCAAAATTAAATAGTATGGCTTGTTTATTTATAGTCTCTAGTGACTAGTGAGAAATTCTAAAAATAGTAGTTAAAATTGTGCAACATTAGGGGGGCCACGCCCCTGCCCGCCCCCCTTGTCTCCACCCCTGACCAAATATGAGTAGAGACGTTAAGTCAAAGACTTGAACCTAGATAGACACATTGCACGAGGAATCGAACTACCTGAGCTACTCAATTTATATATAGTAGCTGACACTACGTACTTACATTGCACACCTGACTGTGAAAGTAACGTGAAATTATGTTTTGTTATTACTAGTATAATGCCCGTGCTAACGCTACGGTTTTTTCTAGGAAATACTATATAAATCACCCAATTTATTTTTGCAGAGTTTTACTTTTGGATAATTTTTTTGAATCTATATACAATTTGGGAATCATCACTGCGTAAACATCTTTATATTTTCCCTAACTTTTTAATCAAATATTGGATATCTTCAGTGATGTTATCATAACACTCGTTTGCATAACTCGCCAAAATGTCAGCCAAGAACTCCCTCATCAGTGATGTTGACAGCCGTGCATGGCAGATAATATTCTGTCATTATTTATTCATGTATTGATGCAAATATAGTTGGAGACTGCATGTTCTTACATTGTTGATCGGCGTCAATCTTACACCGTCCCACCGCTTCATGAAATTGTATACAAGAAATCCTCCCAAGTTCCTGTACAAGATCAGTTGTTTATTTAGCGTATAAATCTGAAATATTTGTTTTTGTTACATCAAAGTTGTACCAAATGACAAGTGGTTACCATTCTTTAGTGTTTGATCTAACCTTTGTTACACATGTGGGGTATTCTCGCTTCCATAAAGATATACAATGGTTCCTATTTGAGTTTGATAGTGCTATGGCGAGCATGAACATTCTAGAAATAGCTTCGAATCTAGTTGTATATACCATATCTTGGCTAAAACGCGGCTAAGCACTTTGATTTTGTATTGGATCCATAATATGCACAATTTTGTTTTGCATGTCTATTACGAATAAAATGTACAGGCCGTCCTGGTAATACGGTAGTAGAATCTAAAACTCATAAAGAGAATATATATGTGGTAAATTAAATAAATTAATTATACAAAATATAGTACATAGAACATAACTTACATTGCTACATTCAAGTATTTTTTCTTAATTTTTTGTGATATACTTTGGTAATCGGCCCACAACATCATGGATCTCGTCCAAACCTAGTTATTTTCAATTGATTTTGAAGAAATTAGCAATCTCTAATGAAGTATACTATATATTAGAACGATTTATATATAATAGCATACAACAAATTTAAGATCCATGAAATGGTATATTTGTTTCCTCAACCTCATGCCTTGGTTGTTCTCGAGCATCCGGATACCCATATTAAATGTTTTATGATCCAACTGTTTGTCCTCCTGTAAAATATTCATAATTTTCCTATGATTCAAAAAAATAGGACGTGGTTGTGTACTTCATACCCACTCGTTGCGGAAAACACGAAAAAGGAACAAAATTACTTATTGTAGCAATGACAGAGGTGTAAACCATTTTGAAAGACTTACTCTATGTTTTATCATTGACGTCCAACCAAATGATCGGGACTCCAATAGTTCTTTGCTTGCCCACCTAAGTGTACATATCATCTTGGCATCTCCCGAGTATAAAATTGATGCTTCATCGAGCTCTTCGACATCATCATATTGTTGTTTTGGGGTTTCGTTCTGTAGCTCATTATCTGGTAACTCCCTTATCTCATTTATCAGGGAGTTGTATATATTGCAGGTAACTTGAACCTAAAGTTATCTATGTCATCCTGAAAACATGAGTAAGTCATTATATATTTATTATTAATCAATTAATCTACTTATTAAATATAGGAATTAATTCATGCGGATTACCTGTGTGACATGATCAGATAATGTAGTTCCAGTTCAATATTACATAAAATTAAGCATCCATAATCCGCAACTACATTTGTGCATGGTCCATTAAAATGTGAGGTTATATAAACAATGACATATTTCTGTTGTTGAGACAATGACATATAGGCAAGATGGGAAGTTATTACAAATCCTTTTGCACTTTTCTGGCGATCATATGTTTATGTTCCCAGGACGACACTTCAATACCATGCACCCATTTGCTTGTGTCGAGTTGTATGTTCTTTGCTACATGTTTGATTATTCTTTCCATTCCTATTAACTGTTAAAACCAAGACACCAAGGTTAATTCTGAATTTTTTAGTTCAATAATTTAAAGAAGTATGTGTATATCATATATATATTATGTTGTACCGTGTTTCAAAGATGTTCACAGTCTATCATCTGCGTTCCAAAAGAGTCCAATACTTGTATCTCCTGTTTTGAAGCATTCACGACTGCGAGGTACCAGTGGCAGAGTGTAATATTGATGGGTAGGAAGACCTGCAAACATTATATATTCTTATTCGGATGGGATAAAATTTATCATATGGAAAATGTTATTTTCAAGCTTACCATATCAGCTTTTAAATAATCCATTACCCTTGATTAAGCCACGACTTGTCTTTTATACCCCAATTCTTCAGGATCTTGCTCTACATTAGCTTTTATAATTTGAGACCACCATGAGTTGTCCGAATATACATTTCCACCTTCTCTATACGATTGCCATGTTCTTCATGCCGCATTAACTAGATGTACAGACCTATGACCTGCAAGGTATTAGTTTGTCATTAAACTATTGACAAATATTGTAACAACCCAAAAAATTCGAGCTATAATTTTTTTGTAGAAAACCTATGAGTGGTGAAGTGTCAAGTCATCATCTACCCCTACATATCATGCATTAACATCCCATGTTATGAATTAACTTGTTGAATTATCATAACTTGATCAATGTTTCACATGTTGTATATCAATGTTGCAATAGTACACATTTCAATGTGGCATTTGTTATCATGACATGTTGCATTACAACATTTGATTTGATTCTTTTTGCATCTATGTGATGGTAAATAAAATAGACCAACAATATTTATTTTACAAATAAATATTAGGGAAATACTACCCCAACAATACAAGAGTCTTGTATGCCTACTATTTGATTATTTGAATTTAACACATCATATATATATATGTATGTATAATATTTTGAAAACAGAAAAAGCAAAGGAGAATAGAAAAGAAGAAAAGAAATGGAAAAGTCTTTCAGCCCGCAAGCAAAGCCAGCCCAGGCCGCCGGCCTGCTTCCCTCTTCCTTCTCACCCACACCCACACCAGCTCTGCCGGCCCAGCAAGGGCGCCCCACGCACCACACCCTGAAGTTGCCAGCACCGATGACAGGCAGACCCCGCAAGCGGACCCACCTGTCATAAGCTCACCTCAACGGTTCCCCACCTTTTCCCTTGCTAGCCGCGCGAAGCAGAGCATCACACACGCCAAGGAATCCCAGGGCGGCCTGTGCATCCTCGATGTCCGTGCCAATAGACGGATGGATGACACCTGGCCGACCGACACCCGACAGGGCCATGCGAAACGTATGACCCTCTCACGCGCGTGTCTTCCCCACCATGCCGCATACATGCCTTGCCGACTTCCTGTCCCCTCCTTCCCTTGGCCGCCAAGGCGCCTTCCACATCCACTGGCAAGCAAGCCCCACCGGAGCTCGAGCGGGCGATGTGGAAGCCCCCTGGCGCCACAACCGCCTCGGACTGAACTGCCCCTGTAACCACCCAAGGCCGCCGGACCTTCTTGCCCAAGCCATGATCGCCTTATAAAGCCAGCGCTCAAGCACCCTAGGGTTCCTTGACCACGCCGCCACCCTGGTGGCCTGCCAATTCGAGCACCAAATCGGCCAATTTGAAGAATTTGGAGGGAGAAGGGAGAAGAAGAAGGCAGGGAAGGAAGCTGCCACCATCGGAGAAGAAGGTGATCGCCGCCGTGCCGGAGCTGTGCTGCTGTGGAGCCATCGGGGACAAGGAACCGAAGCCGAACCGCGAGCCGGAGCTTGGGCGTGGTACTACGACTCCCCATCCACTGCAACGCCGGTGAGCACGCCGTGTCCCCCTTTCCAACCCCCGCCTCATGCTTCGGCCATGGTGCTCCACACCATGAGCGTGTTGGCTAGGACCATCGCCGGTCGTCCTGGACACCTGCACACGCACCCGCACGACTAGCCCAGCAACAGAGGACCACAGCGTCAGGAGGACGCTGGACAGGACGGCTGCCATGCCAGCCGCGCGCGCCAAGCACTGCCGTGGCGAAGCCCTTTGGTTGCCTCCTTGGATGAGCCCTATGCCCTTCGACCTTGGATATCAATCCGCCTCGGCATAGCGCACAAGGTGCGCACGCTAACCTCGTGGAAGCCACACCGGAAGCCCTTAAGCGCGCGGTCATGCCGACGCGGTGCCGCACCAGAGCGCCAGCGTGCTATGCCATTCCCCATTGCCACCGGCCTTGTTTCGCAGCTTGAGCACCCCGATGGGCTCCTCTTGGATCCCCTGAACCCAGCCATGGTGAGGATGGAGCCCGAGGACCCCTGTGCTGCCCCAGCCGTGTCACTACCATGCTGGCATGGTGCCACTCTAGAGCGCCGTCGTGCCGTGCCAATGGCCGTCATCGCTGGTCATGCCTTGGGACTTGAACACCTCAATGAGCTCCGCCGTGGTGCGTTGCATTGAGCCGTGGGGAAAATGATGGTTGCCAGGCGGATTTGGTGGCCATGCCATGCACGGTGCCCACACCGGAGCTCCACCATGGAGTTTGGTAACAGCACGGGCTCCGCTGTGGTGTAAGGTCACCGACAGCTAGCCGAACGACCTTCTAGAAACCCCAATTGCAAGTCGATGCCCCGAATTGAGCTCGCCATCGTACCCCGACCGATGCCATCACACTCCGTCGCCGTTGTTCTGCTGTATGCCATGGCTAGGGTTCACCGGAGCACCGCTGCCACCCAAAGACCCACCAGGGAGCCTGCCGTGATGTTGCGGAGCCGATGCACCAGTTAATGAATGCCCGGGACCGCCCCATCGTCAGGTTACGCGACCTCGTCGTCGCCGGCCGAGCGCTGCCGCGGACTTGAAATGGAATGTAGGGAAAAGAAAGGCAGACCGGAGTCTTGAGCCAGTCCACCATGGACCGAGCACGTGAACTGACCCAAATCTAGCCCGACCCGGATCCACTTGGTGACATGGCGCAACCAGAGCCTGCCATGTGGCGGGCCAGGCCTGGCCCATATCTGGCCCACCTGGCCCATTAAGGGCCCAGTGGGGCCCACCTGACCGTCACTGCTGACGTCAGCAGTGACGTCACCCTGACCCCACCTGCCGGATGACCGTTGACCGAGTCAACGCTGACGTCAGTATTACATCATCCGCCATGTCAGCAGCTAACCTATCACTATCGACCCACACGTGACACGTGGCCTAATCCTGTGCTGCCACATGTCAGCCCCTGATTAATCCAGTCTTTTTCTTTTTTAGAAAATGAGTAAATCTTTGAAAATTCATAACTAATTCATACGAGCTCAAAAAATTGTGATCCACATATCCAAATTTTCTATAAATCAAGCTCTATCTATTTTCACTATGTTTGAGTGCATTTGGATCTTTATTTTGGCATTCATTCTTTATGCTAATCTATAGGGGTCGCTTTCGCCACCCATAATTCTTGGTTTCAGGGTCGAGCGAGGACAGGTCTGACGATAGTGACTACCAGGAGAAGTCCGACAGCTAAGCTAGTGAAGGTGCCACATCCCACCCAACCTTGTAGAGATCCCATTACACATGGCAAATCTAGATCTGCGAGTGCTTCATATTTTTGTATTATAATCTGCTTGCCTGTGTTAGGATTGCATGATTAGTACATTACTTGTTGAGCCCTACCTTGTCGCAACCTAACACCTGCTTACCCGCTGTTATGTTAGCTACATGTATATATACTTCACTCGCTTACATTTTGATGCGATTTCGATGTGATGAACCTCGGGAGGGTCTGGTAGGGAATGTCGGGCTTGGTGAGTGTGATGGATCAGATGGGCATGTGAGCTAAGGCTGATGTATCTGGGTTTGGGGGTGGACTTTACGATAGGGTGTAGGGTGAGGGTTGAGTTGATTGAGCCGGGATCTACGACGAGCTTATGGAGCGAGTCATGCCGAAGATGCAACTTGGGCATCTCTATCGTCTTGTCTGTGGCGGACAAACCTCGTGTGAGTTGGAGAATCCTGGGTGGTAGCTTCTAAGGGGTGGAACCCAGGATGAGCGTGTCGTGGTAGCACGTTAAAGGATTAACCCTGATGGCGATATCCCAGCTTGGTCACACTTAGGAACTGTTACGCTGGTATCTAGAACTTAGGAATCTCTTGCTTTCCACTTGCTTCCCATGGGGGGAGACGGCCGAACCACTGGATAGATCGATGCCATTACTATCAAGTGAGCATGTGTTAGGAAGGTACCGGTATGAGAGTCCCACACCCTTTCGAGATGGTCATGACGCTCTGCGGGAATGAGATCATGGGCCCTCATAGTATCAGCCACTCTAAGGGTGTACCGGGGCTGAGAGGTAGAATGGCATCGTTATATGGTAGTAGGCACCCGGCATCTGCCTAGGTGGTGATCAACACCTATGATGGTTATCTAGTGGAATAGTAAAACCTCTACAGAGTGTATGGTTGATCAATCGATACATATGCCAATTCTTTGGCTATGGACCTTTCCTGAGTCTCGTATGTACCGGACTAGAGAGTGAGTGTTCTACCTTCCCCTGAGTGTGAAATCTGGCCATGAGCCAGGTCGAGGGCTATGTGCTGCTGAGGCAGGTCAAGCGGGAGTTGACCTGTCGACTTGAGTCAGAGTGCTGTTGAAGGATGTGGGATGAGGGATCAGAGGTGAATGGATCATTGTGGATGGTGTTGGGAATGGGTGCATATAAAACCTGACTATATTATTTACTTCTACTTGTTAAATGCATAGGAAAACCCAAGCCTTATAGGTCCTCTTGATTATATTCATTTGCATCCAATTACCACAAAGCATTACATAGGGTGGGAGTGGTCAGTACATATCGTACTGATACTTTGGCATACAGGTTCTAGGAGTGAGTACTTGTTGTTATTTCTTAACATCATCACTAAAGATTAGCAACGTTGCCAGAAATACTTTGGGTAAATTCTAAGTCTATTGGAGAGATTCCGCAAGCGCATAGAATGTACCGCTGTAGCACTTCACCCGGGAGTATTCCAAGGTATCGTAATTTGTATTTTCTCAGGGGAAGCTGTAGCTAGGAACTATCAATAAAAGGGGAAGAGAGAAGTGGGATCCTTGTGTCTACTACCACTAGTGTGTAGGGGGGTAAGTGGATAAATGGAAGGATAGGTAGATGATCACACACACTAATCCTACTCTCATGATAACTAGTAGATAGCTAGCTAGGTGGGAGGACAACGAGTGAGTAAAGGACTTTGATGCAAGATATGACGATGATACCCATACCAGAATGTTTATAGGAAACTAATCTAACTAAGGCAACTATATTACTAAGATAAGCACACAACAAGACTATAAGACAATAGACTTGCACTAAGTAAATACTCAGTAAAGTAAAACAAGAATAAATATATTGATAAAGGTAAAGTCTTACAAAAGAGGAAAGGTACAAGAGCTATACCAAACTCTCCAGAAGACGACTCTGGAGACCCGAGCTTCGCCCGACTCGACTCTAACTCCCACACTAGACTAACTACTACTACCCTACTTGAGCTTGTAGAGAGGAATGAGACTTGTAGTGTGAATGTGATGATCTCCAAGGGTGGTGGCAGCCTGTATTTATAGTGGAGGTGGAGTAGGGGCTACTCCAGTGCCACATCATTAATCCGTGTGCTCCTCACTCCTTGGCTCTTGGATGAACCAACCTTGTAACCGCCTTTAGATCAATGGCTCGAACAATTTGACATGGGGAAGTTGTGCTTGAGGTCGGTTGGAGTCAACCAACCAAGTGGGGCCCACTTGAGGGCATCGGCCGATCCCCTCCCTAGGAGGTAGGCCCTATCCTGGTCTTCCCTCAGATTCCTTATGTCAGTGTGATGAATCTCCACCTCGGGGCCCATAATATGGGGATCGGCCGATCCCCTCCTTGGGAGGTGGGTCTGGCTAGATCTTCCCTGAGGTGTCCCCACTTGTCCTGTGAAGTGACTCGGTGATATTCCAAGTATTTATTATATTTCTCACTTCCTTGTGGATCCATCAATCCATGTGCATTGATACTTTTCCGTTCGATGTGACCACAAGTTGATTTGATGGTGGATTTGGACTCCAGGGGGTATGGCATGAATCATACTCGAGTGACTTGTCCATATGGGCGTCGGTATACCCCCACTTTGGGTCCCACCAAGGTGAATTTTGCTCTTCCCTGCATAAAGAAGCTCAAGGTACAAGTGGAACTAGTTATTCATAAAATATGCTCATGTGACGCTATTCTTCCTTGAAACTGAGGCATGTTGACGGTGTTTTGGGTGGGTAAGATGATGGTATAACCACCGTCAACAGTACTCCTCAGAGGAAAATGATGAATGACGGTTTTGTTCCTACGCTCGAATTGGATCGATGATGATAGCTTTCGCATCTTTAGGCTTTTATTTTATTGCTGCATGAACTCTGATTTCGCCAAGTGGTGATGTAATAAATTTATCTAAACCTCTTTATGGCACTCTTTTGTTATGATGTATGGATTGTGATATTCAACTGTTATCAGAAAAAATGATTTAAATAGTCATATTTCACTTCGACTCTGTGGATTTCCCTTTGTGGAAATCGAGGCGTTTCAGTTGGTATCAGAGCCATACTTGACCCGAGGATGAAACCCTAGAAATGGACATTGGTACAGGACAAGCGAACCTTTTCTTTCGGTTATACACCGACCCTGCTTTACTTCTTATGCAAGGCTTTAATATTACTATTGACTTACTGACCAAGTTTTCCTTAAAAACGTGTAGATGAAGACCTTGGGACCCCCGCTTGGACCGTTACCCCAGCCGAACACCCTCATGTACACCTTCGAGGGACAGGAGTTCGGAGGTTTTGCCTTCACCCTTCATCGCGTCCTGAAAGAACTTGGAGTCCCCGTGGAGCAAATCAAGTACACCTGCGACGCACAACCCAACCTTGAAGGAGGAATCAAAGGGTACGTTGTCGCCCACATCGACATTCCAGCTAGGCTGACCTTGCCTTTAGCACCCGCCCTCAACATAGTAGCGGTGGAAGACTCCCTCATGGAAGAAATTCAGGCAGTGTCTCTTCATGCGCTGCGAATGGTGATGAAGACTGCTTACGAGCACCTACGGATAACAGAGTTTCATCTTCTTCCCCAGGCCTTGAACCTCACTTTGACTACTGAATAGCAGGACAAGGTGGCCAATTAGGTCATCGGTGTCGAGCAAAACCCCTGCCTTCGTATCTCTGCTGCTCACCTCTTTGAGCAGGACAGGTACATGGAGCACTTGGAAAAGAAGCACCAGCTTGACCGCAACACAATGATGGAGTACCAGGAGTACTGCACCAAGGGAGCCCAAAAGCAAGCTGACTTGCTAGGAGAAATTGCCAAGTTGCAGGATCAGTTGGCTCATCAAGAGAAGGCACACAAGGCCGAGGTTGTCGACTTGCGTGACATGATCGCGGACCTAGGTCTTCGAAACTACTCACTCGATGCGAGAGTCCTATAGCTTGAGAGGGTAATGGATGACAAGGACTGATACATTGAAGAGCTTTGGAAGAGGGGTCGTGAAGATGGAAAGAGCAAACTCACCCTGCACGGTGAAAAGTCTACACTAGTCAAACCTCTCAAGAAAGCAGAAGGGAAAGCGCTATGCAACCATGGCCACTTGATTGCACAAATGATTCACAATGAGGCTCTAAAGGACAAGTGTACAAGAATCAAGACTTCTTGGAAGAACACGGATGAGAGGTGATGCAAGGAGTACTTTAAACTACAAGAGCACCTTCCTCTGTCAACCAAGCAAAAGAACCCTTTTAAGGAAACTTTTCACATTGGTCAATCATTCCTGAAGTACGACCACCGCCCAGTTCCTACTCAACTCCCTCACACCAGAGAGTTTGGAGAAGCCCAAGCCTACGTGCAGTGCCTGCACATGTCTCAAGAGGAGCTCAAGATCTTAGACCTTCACATTCCCCCAGCAGTGTACAATGCTCCAGGTTACATGTCTGAGTAGTGTGGACCCTGCGTGGCCACGTCATGAGTTAGATGATGTACCCTCCAGAATGTATCCTCCATGATGTACCTTCATGAGTTATCTTTTATGTAGTGCGATCTAGCACGTCATCTAGCATAGCTGCTAGAGATGATGCCATGTAATGCAAACCATGTGATGAATGTTCAAATCTTATCGCATTCTTATGGCTCTTAATGTTTCTTTGTATGAGTGTTGGATAGATTAAATGTCTTTCCTTAAATCATTGAAATAATTTAATTATACTTAACCAATGAGTACTAAACTCTTGTCAACCCATGTCACAGATGTCTACACGACATTCAGCTCGCCTGAGCAACCTTCTGCCTCCACCCGTAGGGGTGGTCGTGTCCAGCCCGTCAACATCAACCTGGGTGGGAACGATCACCGCGAGCAGACCCCGCCAATGGTGATCACGCCTGGAGGTGGTGCCCCTCTTAGAGGTGGTGACCCAGTTGGAGGTGGTGCTCCTGATGGAGGTGGTGCCCCTATTGTTGGTGATGCGCCACTTGAAGGAAATGGTGCCAATGTCAACGGCAACACCAATGGAAATGGACCTCCGCCACCACCAAACCTGGCGGAAGTAATGGCACAGCAGACTCAGCTACTCGCCGCACTAGTTGATGGTGCCAATCGTCAGAATGGAGGAAGCTAGAACGACTTCCAGATGAAGCTTAAGGGTTTTCTGAAGCTAAGGCCACCTACCTATGATGGCATCTACACTGAACTGCTGGAAGCTGATGACTGGCTTCAGGAGATTGAGAAGAAGCTAGAGCTAACCACCTTTATTCCTCAGGAGTATGTCAGGATCACCGCTCACCATCTCACGGGAGCAGCACGCTCTTGGTGGGATAGCTACTGCAAGGCACACGAGGACCCCGACAACATCTCTTGGGATGAGTTCGCTGATGAGTTCATCAAGTACCACATGACTGAGGGAGTTATGGAGCAGAAAGAGGAGTTTCGTAACCTCACTCAGAAGGGGATGAACATCTGTGAGTACACCAACTCTTTCACCAGCTTGCTACGCTATGCACCTCAGCATGTCGCAGTTTCTGAGAAAGAAAAGATCACTCAGTATAGGAAGGGACTCAACCCCAAGATCAAGGTGGCCCTGGGAGGTACCAAGAGCCACACTCTTCATGACATAATCGATCATTGCATTCAGATTGAGAAGGATCAGAAGGAAGCTAGCGAAGTGTCCAGAAGGGAGAAGCGCAAGCCTGAGAACTCATATAATGAGAATGAGCGTAAGAAGTTTTGCCGTGACAAGTCATCCAGCCGTCCCCGCTACAATAAGGACTCAACTTATGGCTCGGGCAAGAGTGGTGGTAACAACTCTGCTGACCGCCCCCACTCTTACCGTGACCATCACTCACATGACCGTCACTCCCGAGACCACCGCTCTCGTGACCGCTATGGGAAGGATCACAACTCTCATGAGCACTCTTCGCATCCACGTCACAGGTCTGACCACTCTACACCTACTCGCGCTGCGCCAAACTCTAGCAACTAGAGGGCCGCCGCGCCAACCTCTACAGGCAGTGTGCCGTTCACTTGCAATAGTTGTGGCAAACCTGGGCACAAGATCGCTGATTGTCCTGAGAAGACTCCTGCATCTGCTGCACCCAAGTCCTAGTACCGTGGATCTGCAAGCCGCGGTCGCCTCACTCATATGAATGCTGAAGAAGCTCAAGCCGCCCCAGATGTGGTGTATGGTATGTTCTTAGTAAATGGCATTAAGGCTTCCATTCTCTTTGATTCTGGAGCAACATGTTCGTACATCTCATCCAAGTTTGCACACGAGCATAGCATACCTACCACTCCATGTTTGGAGCCCATAGTAACTAGCTCGCCCATGGGAGAGATGAGAAGCACCCATATTTATAAGGGAGTGAAACTTTCAATTGAGGGTCTAACCATCAAAGCCAACCTTACCCTTCTCCCCTCAAATGGTCTTGATGTTATCCTTGGAATGGATTGCTTACCAAGCATTCAGGATTGATCTCATGCTCACCCAGATATGTTCAAGTCATTCACCCATCCGGCAGACAGTTCGTTGTGCACCTCAGAAAGACAAGTCTATTTCTGTTCTCTGTGCCCTGATGCACTCAAGACTCAGGCAGAATCTAAGCCCAAAGAGAAGACTCTAGCTGATATTCCCATTGTTAGAGAATATGGAGACGTGTTTCCAGAAGAGTTACCTAGAATGCCCCCAGATCGTGATGTGGAGTTCATAATTAACCTTCTGCCTGGTACTTGTCCTATCTCCAGGTGACCATATCGCATGTCAGTTGATGAACTGAAAGAGCTCAAGAAATAGCTTAAGGAGCTTTCCGACAAGGGCTTTATTAGGCCAAGTGCCTCGCCCTGGGGATCTCCCATTCTATTTGTGAAGAAGAAAGATGGTTCAATGAGGATGTGCGTTGACTATCGCAACCTCAATGCTGTTACCATCAAGAACAAGTAACCTCTACCAAGGATTGATGATCTGCTTGACCAGTGATCTGCTTGATCAGCTTCATGGTGCAAAGTACTTTTCAAAGATTGATCTTTGATCAGGTTACCATCAGATGAAGATCCATGAAGAAGACATTCATAAGACCACTTTTGTCACTCGTTATGGGCAGTATGAGTTTACCATTGTATCCTTTGGTCTCACAAATGCCCCTGCTTACTTTATGAACATGATGAACAAGGTGTTTATGGATGATCTTGATCGGTTCGTGGTAGTCTTCATTGATGATATCCTTATCTACTCAGCTTCCACTGAAGAATACGAGCATCACCTCATAACAGTGGTCGAGAAGCTAGCCAAACAGCATCTTTACGCCAAGTTTAGCAAGTGTGAGTTTTGGCTGGAGAAAGTCGCATTTCTTGGCCATGTCCTCTCAGCTGAGGGTGTTGCTGTTGAAGCTATGAAAGAATGGGAGCAACCACCAATGTGATAGTTATACCAATCACAAGAGCTCGAAGTACTTCTTCACTCAGGAAGATCTGAACATGAGGTAGCGCAGATGGCTTGAGCTAATCAAGGACTATGACATGGAGATTCACTATCATCCAGGAAAGGCAAACGTAGTCACTGATGCTCTTAGTCGCAAGACCTATTGCCATGCCTTGTTTACAAAATCCCTGCCACCAGAGTTGAGACAAGAAATTGAAGACCTCCAGCTTGAAATAGTACCTTATGGTCTATTGCACGAACTTCACATCGAGTATAATCTTACCAATACAATTCATGAAGCTTAGAAAAACTATGCAGAAATGGAATATGTTCATGGATTGATGAAGCTAGGCTATAGTCCAGAATTCAGGGAAGACGAGCATGGAACCATCTGGTTCAAGGACAGAATTTGTGTACCCAATGATCCTGCTCTATGTAGGGAGATTCTATCAGAAGGACATGACTCCAAGTATTGCATCCATCCTGGTGGTGCCAAAATGTATCAAGATGTGAAGAAGCACTTCTGGTGGAAGAGCTTAAAGACAGATATTGCTAGACATGTGGCCGAATGTGACATCTGCAATAGAGTCAAGGCCAAGCACAAAAGACTCGTAGGATTACTCAAACCACTAGATGTTCTGGAATGGAAGTTAGAGAGCACATCCATGGACTTTATTGTGGGATTACCTCGATCACCAGCTAGTAATGAATCCATTTGGGTGTAGTGGATCGTTTGACTAAGGTAGCACACTTTGTACCAGTTAAAACCTCAATTTGGGCAGAACAGCTACCCGACCTCTACATCAAGGAAATACTCAGGCTTCATGGAGCTCCCAAGAGTATCATATCAGATCGTGGACCCCAATACACACTACAAGGAATTTGTTAATATATGACGGAAAAATTCCATCATGAAATGGCCAAAATCCATCATAGATGGCCATCTGTGACAGATTTTTTAGTCACGGATCGAGCGTCAAAGATTGGAACCAAGTCATCCGTGATGGATTTCAGGGGAAAAAATCTGTCATGGATGGTTTGGACACCCACTTAGCCCGGTTTGGACATGGGCTCGCCTAGTCATCTATAATGAAATTTTCCGTCATGAATAGGAGAGTTGTTTCCATCATAGATTGCGCTGACATGTCGACGGTGTCATGTAGGATTCAGCCCAGCCGGATTGTGGCCCAGTTCAGATTGTGGACCAGTTTGGGCTTCAAGGAGCATTCGGCCCAATTACATTTTGGGCCAGCATTGTTTTCCGGCTAGTTTTGGCCTATTTATTTTTTTTCTGAATTTTTGTAGTTTTCTATTGTGGCCTAGTTCGGATTGTGGCCTAGTTCAGGCTTCGAGGAGCTTTTGACCCAATTACGTTTTGGGCCAGCATTGTTTTTCGGCCAGTTTAGATTGGGCTTCTTCTAGATATCGGCCCAATTTAAAGCAGGCTGCTTGTAGATGTAGGCCCAATTTAAAGAAAGCTGCTTGTAGATGTAGGCCCAATACAAATTAGGCTGCTTCTAGATGCCAGCCTAATTAATATTCAAGCATTTCATCAATAATATCACAATAATTAATTAATAATTATCACTAATATACACCAGTTGTCATGATCACTAATAAACACCAGTTCACATCACAGAATAGGTTGCCAAATTACAATAGTCATCACATCTCATACAACATACTTAATACTTGTCCAGAAGTTCATGACAATAATTAGCAGCCAATCCAGCACATGTCCAAGCCATTGGCCACTTACCAGAAAACAAAAGGAGCTTCCATCAGCTGAACAGCAGTAGTAGTTCACAAATGTCACTGAGACCAGCAGCACCAACAACAGCAGCCCAAATAAGCAACAAAAAAGCAACAAAGTTGCCAATAGACCTAGACAATCTTACCGAGTTGGCTCATTGTCGCCAATCTTACTCAACAGAAGGTCAAGTTTTGCATTGATCTCAGCTTGCTGCCTTGCCATCTCTTGTTGTTGCCTTGCCATCTCTTGTTGTTTGGTGACCCTTGCTTGCTCAGATTCTTGTAGCTTCTTTTCCATCTCTTCCATTTGGGCTTTGAGGTTGTCCTTTGCCAACTTCTCTGCAGCTAGTTGTTCTGTAAGTGTGCCTTTTTTCTTGCTCTAAATTCCCACATTTTGCAGAAATGTGGGCTTCTTGGTCTTCTTAGCAAGCACATCAGCCACTATCTCGATCACAGAAGGGGGCTCTTCATCTTTCGCACGTGCAGCCACATTGATTCCAATTCATCCTAGCAGTGCAAGTAAAACACATGGATTAAGAGATATAACAACAAATATGAAGACGGAGCTTTTTTGGGTAAAATTAACTTACAACAAGAAGCTGAACTTCTAGTGTGTAGCCCTTCTTTTTACTATAGTGGCACTCCTTGAACATATCCACTGCATCAACTTGCTTTTATTTGAACTTGTCATCGTCTCCTTGCATAATTGTCACCATAAACTTACATTTATGCAAGACTTGATTCAGTGTGAAAAAACATGCAACTTGATTTACTATGTCATCATCATTAACTGGTATTACAGTAAGGGCATATAGAAGCAATGTGTCATCACATTTCATCATCAACATGTAATACAACTGCTATCATATAGAAGCAAAAGTGGCATCCCATTTCCGTTAGCCAGAGTTAACTCTGTTTTTGCATGGCATGGATGCTACCCATAATCTGAAACAGAATTGGCCTCATCAACTCATGGATGCACAGAATAAGAGGGAATGTTTGATAGGGTGGCTCACAACTCATGGCTGCCATGGAAACCGTGGTGACATCCATCCCTTGCCTTCACCCAAAATAAATTTTGTTGTTATGGCATAGGATGGATGTCTCCCACAGCTTTGATGGCATCCATGGAACATTCAAAAGGACAATCATTGGCAACATGAGTTAATCAGTGCATCATTGGCCACCTCACTTTACTAGGAAGCAGAGAAGCAAACCAAAAGATCAACCAAACTAAAACATAATGCAATAGTAGGGGTCTGCCTTAGTCAATCAACTAGTACTGGAACTACCCATGGCCAAGGAACTTGAAGATCTATAATATGGTTGGGAACCAATTGTAGATCCCAGGAACCTTGGTGATGAGCAGCACCAATAGGTAAAGCTTCATCATTGGCCTCAAAATAGATTTAAGAAACTCAACCATGAGGGAGAAAAAGAGCAACATCAGAGCCTCAGAGTATGTATGCATCTGACTTATGCTGGTAACCTTCATTGGTGGCATAAAACATCTCCAAGCAATAGGATCACAGTTGGCATGGAAGCATGGGAGGCATCCAACCCAAGTCTAAAAATAGGAGATGACATCATATAGTGCTGCTTGGGTATGGATGTCTCCCATGTTTTGATGACAACCATGAAAACATGAACAGAAAGCCACCTTAGGCTACCATGTGGGTTTCATCATGGGCTCATAGCAACATCAACATCAAAATGGCCTCAGAAGACTATTGTATTGAAAGGCAACAACATAGAAGCAACTTGCATTACTATGTCATCATCATTAACTGGTATTACAGTAAGGGCATATAGAAGCAATGTGTCATCACATTTCATCATCAACATGTAATACAACTGCTATCATATAGAAGCAAAGTGGCATCCCATTACCTATGCACAACTACACATCCCATTAGTCCTATTTTGAATGCTACATAGTTTCCTTTCTGTTGCAACTTTCATGTTCTTATGGAATCTTTAATACAGACCATGTACCATAATATTCACAACTTAAATGCAAGATACATTAACTTACCAAAGTTTCCACATGCACCATGTAGCTGCGTGAGCTAGTTGTTTGATGGTACTTAACCTTGCTTCAGTTGATTTTGTTCACTTCATAGTTTTTCTACATGAAAAGCAGCACTGTTAAATAGAACGTACCATTTTTTGCCTATTCAAAACTTTTAGCAAGTAGGAAGCAAACTTTAAGCACAAAAAGTACCAATTTTTTTCAGATGACCAAGATTTTATAAGGTTGTCCCACTATTTATCATTCATAGAAGGCACTTGAGAAGCTTTCTCGACCAAATGAAGTATGAAAGGATTAAAGTACTTCTCCTTTAGATGATAGTGATATTGGCGAACTGCTTTCTTCATCATTTGGAAACAAGCAAATTGAACATTCTTATCTTCTATGTTGATATCAAAATTTGCCTATATAAAACACAGAACAAAAGATGATTTGCAAGGGAGCAACTCAAGCCAAGGAAGTTTTGGAGTTGGCTAATTGAATTAACTATAGAAATAAAAAAATAGAATTAACTAAACTAGCCTACCAAACCTAAATTGAAAACTTCATAGAAAAGTATTCAAAACAAATATCAGAATTAAATGAACTTGCCTAGCAAACCTAATTCTAAATATTAATAGATAAGTACTCAAATCAAAGAATAGATTGGTAATTGGAGCATAAGAGTTCTGGTAAGGGACTTACAGCTAAGTGCATCCTAAACATTCTGTGGTAGGACTTGGCAGATGGTTCCTTGTAGTCCTTCCATCTCAGTAAGATAGGAATATAGGTCCTCACTATAATGTTGCATTGAGTTGCAAACTTTGCAGCAATAACTTTGTCTAGCGGCCTTATGTCCCCTTCGTTGATGACCGCCGGCAGTTTTGTATGCCGAGATCGGGTCATCCTGTGTAGTTGGGCTCCCTTGTTTGCCCCCCTGACCCTTGGTACCTCATCTAGGTGGACATGAACAAAAAACCACACCTAAGTGAGTGCAAGAAAACTTGAACACAAACAACAGGGCAAAGAGGATTAGGGTGCCATAACATACCTTCAAAATCTAAGTTCATTGTAGCTTCATCTTCTTCTTGGACATTAGCTTAACCTTTGCTGTTTACCTGACTGCCCACATGACGCTGGGCTGAACCATCACCATCACCTCTGAGTTCCACCTGATCACCTCCACTGGCCACTTGATTGAGCCCATTACCCTGAGCTATACCATCCAGATTAGCTCCAGCTCCAGCTACAGCTCCACCGCCCACCCGACTTGCCTCATGACCCTGGAGTGTACCATCCTCAGCCACCTGATTGTCATCATGAACCTGGGAGTGGGCTATACCATTCCAATCACCCTCACCTTCAAAAGTGATATAGTTAGAATGGGCTATTATTTAACATTAACAAACATATAGATGGTAATAAAGTAAGAAACAATTTAGTTGTTAGGAAGACTTGCCTATAGGAACTGGAGTGTGGTTGTTATAGTGGGCAGGACTTTTAGGAGCTGGGCCATCACGAGCAACTTTTGTTGCTTGCAATTTTTTCTTCCCCTTGTAGTGACTCCAACAGGCGTAACTACAAGCGCTCTCTTTTTAGTACGCCACTTGACGCCACCTGGAGCCATGTAAGCATGTATTTCCTTGCTACTACATGCTTTCTGAAACACATGCAAACATATATCAATCAATAGAAGTCATGGATTATATTGGATTACAGCAAACAATCTAGTCGCATGAGAAGCATAAAATCAATTATAGAATTAGCACCTTAAAGCTGTTAGTGTCACTCAAATCTTCATCAATGGTTTCATCAAGGTCAGGATTGTACTCAGGGTCACAATCTTTGTCCTTTCTATGGTCAGCTTTAGCATCTTTGTCTGCCATCACTCTTTTATTTCCAACTACTTTTACTAATGAAGACATTCCTAGCTCTTTGAACTTTGTAGCGTTTTTCATACATTGTCTTAGCTTTAGAAGCTCATATGGATTGATGTAGTTTTCTATACAAAGAAGGTAGTGTAGTCATTAGCTGGGCCAAAAACAGAGAGGGAATAAAGCATCACAGAACAAGGATAACAAGGAATTCACAGCAGCTAACAATGAATGAAAACACAAGGAACAATACATACATCTTAACAGTACAAAGTGAACTATAGACCTTAGCCATACAATCTGTTTAGTAAATTAACAACTTTTAGTTTTGGCCCTCCAGCCTGCATAGTTGATGATCCATGCGAGGTTAATACATCTAGGGAACATACTGAACATGCATAAAACCATTCTACCTCTCCCTTTAGTGTTTCAAGTGGATTTATGTTTTATTTCAGAATAGATGCATTGAAGAACAAATAATACCAAACTGGTACCTGATCAATCACATAGGAATATTTCTATATATAAAAGATGTGTTGAAGAATAGGTAATACAAAATTGGATAGCTAATCAATCATATAGGAACGGAGTCATCTTACTCATTACTCAAATGAAAATGCGGGGAATTCAACTAGTTATATCAATCTTTGTACACATCACTTGGAAGGAAAGTGCGGGGAAGAAGAAGAACTAGCTACCTGGTGCCCTGCGCTTGTTGCCTCCCTTCAGTCCACCGCCCGGTGGCATCACGACACGTCTTTGCCGCCTGGACGTTCACATGCTTTGCCATCGCCTTTGCCGCCTGCACGTGCTCGGCTGCTCCTGGGATGGATTGGGGGGGAGTGGATGGCGCTGGCGAGGATGGAGGCGGCAAGGAGGTGGAGGACGGTGGTGGAAGAGATAGAACGGTGGTGGATCTGGTTGAAGCAGCAGCTAGGTGAGCGACTGCGGCGGAGGAAAGGCTAGGGTTTCGGTGGATGAGGGAGGAAGCGCATAGCGAAAGCGGGGATGGTGGCGCAGGCGAGGATGGAGGCGGTAGGGAGGACGGTGGTGGTAGAGCTTGACCGCGGTGAGGATGGAGATGGTGGAGGAGGAGAGGCTAGGGTTTGGACGGCGGCGGCAAGGAATCGACTAGACGACGACGGCAGGGAAGAGGCTATGGAATGGGGGGGATTGGGCATCATTTTTGATAGAGATGGGGTTTGTATAGGAAATTACATTCTAGCCCACAGGTGGTACACTATCTAGGTTCTGCAAGTGAAGGGTATAAGAGTCATTTGGCGCACCTAGAGCTGCCCAAACTTGGCGAAAGTTTTCACACCAACAGTAAAAATTTGGGGGGAGGGGATTGGGGACTAGAGGCTAACAGGCAAGGTCCACCTGGTCAGCCCTTGAGATGGGTGGACATGGTTCATCATGGTCATTAGGCTGACAGGTGGGTCCTTGCATGCCAACTATCTTTCAGTGTTAATTTTAGAACCCTAAATGAATTCAAATGAAAAAGTAATAATATAATATTTGTAGAACTATTCAAAATCTACTTAATTTATTTTGACCATTACACCATTTGACAAAGTTTAAACAAATTAAATTTTGAATTTCAAGAAATGACAAATGGAAGCATGAATTTGAAGGACTAAATTATTTCAAATGAAAATGTCATGAATACCAACTTGTTATAACTCATTGAGATCTACAATTCTTGTATAGGTTATTTTGTCATTTGAGAAAATGATGATAACATGTGGTGCAAATTTTACTAGTCTCACTTATAGTTTCTTAAACTATGAGTGTGATTGTAGGACTACTGAGCAATGTATACCACCACTTTTTCAAATGACAAAATGATCTATATAAAGTATTTAGATCTTGATGAGTTATGCAAACTTGGTATTCATGACTTTTGCATTTGAAATCATTTAGTGTCTCAAATTCATGTTTCCATTTGTCATTTCTTGGAATTCAAAATTTTATTTGTTAAAACTTTGTAATATGAGAAGATCTTCCAAAGTTATAGCAATAATAGTATAAGTAATTGATGTATCATGATTTTAGAGATTTTTAGAAAAAAATCATCTAATTTGAAGTTTGTATGAGGGAGAAAAACTAGTTACAAGTTGTACGAAGAAATTAAAAAGAAAAAATGTGCTTGTTCATGTGGATTGAGAGGAATTCTATATATACCAACTTCAAATAGAATTTTGGGGGAGTAAATGATTCCAAATAAATAAACTGTAAAATACAATATGGTAGATCTCATTGAGACAGATTTTTTTGTGTTGATAATTTTCTTTATTCCAATTTCGTTTGGTATATTTATATCTTAAATTTCAAAATTTGACAAATTAAATCAAAATTGACATATGATAGAATTTTTGGCTGATCATTTCTTCACCATAATTCGTTTAGTAGATTTAAAATTTCAATTTCAAAGACACATCACAAAAATATAGACTTCACCATAATTCGTTTGGTTGATTTAAAATTTGCCATAACACAGCTTCATAAAAACCAGAATGCAATATAGACTCAAACCAGCAATAATATTAGCCACACTAACTTAAAGGGTACTGACTTTAGTATTACATCCCCACATCAATACTAACTTAAGTATCATTCATATATAATACATCATCAATGCCCACTTGGGCTTCCAGAAGTCATACTGCCATAGTTAGATCACCAAAAGAGAGATGCTGCCATAGCTATACATTTCATCATCAAATGTCCTTCTTGTAAATGCCAGCCTTCTCCAACGCCTTCTCACAGTCCAACAGCTTGCCTTTGATGGTCTGCAATTCATCAAGGAACGTGTCCCTTGTCTTGTTGTCCTTGCCTTCCTTGACAATGGCACTGTTGTTGTCCTTGCCTTCCTTGACAATGGCAGTGAGGTTGTCAATCATCCAGGCCAGAGAAGTGATGTTCTGCTGCAGGGGTCTAGTGACTGCTTCAATGGCACTTATGAGCGCAGTTCGAGTGGTCATCATTGGTTCAACATGGTACTGCATATATTGATAAACATGAATTGTTAGTACTTTGTTAACAAAAACAACACCATATGAAGGCAAGCACCAAAAGGCTATTTCAAATGATCTTTCGGCTTACCACCAGTTGCAGCATGTTTGAAAACACAATAGTTTAAGCCTCAGTTTGGCCTTTGTTAGTACTTTGTTAAGCTGAATTAGACAGTACCTCACATGGCCAAGAAAACAACAAAGGCTTTTGTTCAAAGTCAAAATTGGAAGAAAGAGATAACAAGCAAATCATCATTAGCTAGAAAACCAAACCTTTGTAAATGAAACAAAACCCAACAGTGCCACCTCCATACAATTGTATGCAAATGAAACTGATAGGCTCAGTTTCATATCCAAAGGTCAAACAAGTAATGCAATCGGCCTCGGATATAAGAAAATCATGTAAAACAAATTGAAATAACATTGTTTTGCCTCATATATATATGGCTTTTCTTCATCTGTTGTTTGGCTTGGAGCATAAGGACAATCAAATCCTGAACTCACATTACAATATAAACATCATGGAGGCCATGAAGTCATCAAGAGATTTACAGCCTCAAGCATATATTCCCAGCTTGTTGTAAATTTCTTGATGACTAAATAAAATACATGAGGCATGTAAATTTCTTGATGACTCAATGAACAACATGAAAATAAAAAGAAACTACAAAAACTGTTGTTAGAGCTTTAGTTCCTCACAAGCCAAACATGTTCAACAAGTGCATTCCTGCCATTGAATTCCTCATAGGCTTAAAACAAATATCAAAAAAGGAACATGTATATAAAACTCAAGTTGGCCTTAGCTAAGTGACATAAATCTTCATTGGCCAGAAAACTCATAGTAGCCATATAACCATGACTGCATCCATTCCCATGTCATTTAGTGGCATGTATTATATGCATTGCAGAATGATTGGCATGTATATATGCATTGCAGAATGATAGGCATGTATATATGCGTTTTGAATCTTATACCTCGCAGCTATTGTCGGTGGACGGGGAAGTGGACCTCAAGGCGGAGCTTGACGGCGAGCTGGACCTCAAGAAGGAGCTTGACGGTGAGCTGGACAGTGAATTGATGTTGGAGCTTGCCAGCGAAGTGGGACCCGCACAACCACATTCCCCCCCCTAGTGCGTGAGCCTCCTACATAGATCATGGTCTCCGTTGAAGCACTCGCGGTAGAGATACAGGACTGTGTGCCCTCCGCCGATGAAGAGGGCGCGACCTTCCTCTTGGACACCGCCATCGCGGCCTTCTTCCCGGCCGCCAGCGTGGGCTTCTTCTCGGCTGCTGGCACGGCCTTCTTCCCGGCCGCTGGTGCCGCAGCCTGCTTCTTGGCCGGCACCGCCACGGCCTTCTTCTTGGCCAGCGCCGACGCGGCCTTCTTCTTCGACACCCCCACTGCAGCCTTCTTATTGGCCGTCGCCGCCATTGCCTCCTTCTTGAACACCGATGACACCTTCGCCCTCATAGCCCTGGCCATGGCCTCGGCTTTCTTCGTCGCCGCAGCCGGCATCTTCTTCCGTGCCAACGTGCCGACCTTGGTCACCACAGGCATAGCCGAGTTGAAAGGGGCCCATCTGCCGGTTACTGGGTCCTTGACGTTGTGCCTCCTCGACGGCCTCATCACGGACGGCGGCGGTGGAGGGGGTGGTGGTGGGGGCGTGGGCGTTGACGATGAGGAATGGAGTCAAAGGGGTGGGGCGGCGGTGAATGTGAATCTTGATCTGGTGAAAGGGGTAGGTTAAAGTGGCAGAGGGGAGGGTAGTCGAAGGGGTGAATGTGAAAGTGGCCCACTGCCAAGTGGGTCCCACTGCCAAGCAAAGGGATGAATAGTGAAGTAGAATTTGAACTTCATCTCTAACAACATTACTACTATGGCGCGCTGGTTGTGTCACTCGGTTGATACTCTGGAGGTCCCATGTTTGATCCCCGCGGGAAATGTTTTTGCCCTATATAAAATTATTTATTTATATACAATTTTAGTTAAATAAAATTGTAGTGTGTCTATATCGATCACACGAGTCCATAGCGCACTAGTATTTGAGCACAACAGCCCGCCTCCACCCTCCAACCTCCACTCTTCACTCCCCACTCTCCTTCTTGGCTAGCCCTAGCCAGCGGCGGTGATTCGGCAGCGCAACCACTACGGCCGCACCCTGATCCCTCTCAGCCATGCACTCATCCCTATCTGCCGCGCCCTCATCCCTCTCGTTTGGTCGCGCTCTCCTCCCTCTTGGCACCGACCTCGAGTTCAGTCAAGGTAAGATGAAAGGCGCTGCGACAGTGATGATCTCGATGGCGAGCGCCAGCAGATTGGAGGAGCAGCAAGACCTCGATTGCCTGGATTGCCATGTCTGTTTGGTTCGGATCAAGACCAAGCAGCCCAAAAACCAAGGACAAATTCTTCGTCAAGTGCCCCTACAGTGTGAAGGTGACATTTTTTGCTTTGATTCAATGCAGGATGATCTTTTTTGACATTGCCCACAATTCTATGCAGGATGATCCTTCTACCTGTCAATTCATATGGTCAGAGGAGGAGTATCAACTATGGGTAGTGAAGCGACACAAATAATTGGCGGTGACAACCAATTCTGGTGAGCAAGATGACAATTTGTGGCATGAATCTGGTGAGGAAGATGTCAATTTGTGGCATGAAGTGAATACTCTGAAGGAAAAGGTTCACAGTCTTGTACATGATGTTGGGGACATGAAGAAAAAAAGTTTCCCAATTCTGGATGTGGAGAACAAGAAGGAAGTAGAGATTAGGAAGTGGCAGGCTGTAGTGGATTTTTCTGTTCTAGGGACATTGCTTGTAAGTCTTCTAATTGGTATCTTTTGTGCCACCATGTGGAAGTGATCATAGTGTGTAAGTTATGTGGTTCAAGTTTGTGTCATCATGTGTAAAACTCTGTGCACTATTGGTAATATATGTGGTGCTTCAAGTTTGTGACATTATGTGCAAATATATGCGGTCTATGGGAATGATATATAGCACTTCCGGAAATAGTTCACAAACACATATATTCCAGAAATAGTTGACAAGAACCATGTAGTACATATAACACTTCAAGTCAGGGAATGATGGCACTTCCACAAATAGTTCACAACACATTGTTTGAATGTAACAAGGGAAACACATATAAAAAATATAAAAAATGGCTACCACTCATCATCGCTGTCTACTTCAAGTAGGCATTCTCCATCTTCCTCACAGCAGTACTCTTCCAATGTTTCATCAAAGACTTGATCTTCATCTTCACTGTCCATTTCATGTATAGGGGTTGGCCTTTCCATCCTCATACGAGCTATTTTAGAAGTTTTAAACCTTTTCCCTGGTTCAGCATCTCTTTGTACAGGCATGTCAGTTGTTGGTTCAACAATTACTGATGGGGTAATACCCTGCTCTGCCTCATCAACGCAACTTTCCTCTTGGTATGAAGGACCATCAAATGGTACACAAATTTCACTGACATTGTACAGATGTCTATGGTCAAATGTTTGGACAACCTACCAATTCTTACCAAGTCTTGTATCTGGCAAAAAAACACCTTTGTAGCCTGAGTAGCTAGAATGTAAGAATCTTTCTTGTACCATAGACTTCTAACATTGATGCTTTTATAGAACCCATCATCTTTCATAGCGTTCCTCCCATCTAGATTATACCAATCACATTTGAACAAGACAACTGACCTGTCATCACCACTATATTCTAATTGGATGATCTCTTTTATGTTTCCATAAAACTGAATGAGGTTAGAGTCATGTGTGCCTAGTGACATTACTCCACTGTTCTGAGTCTTCTTAGTTGTATCACGATCAATAGTGCTGAACTGCACCCCATTAACTATACATGACTTGTATTTGCTGATTTGTACCATAGGACCACATGCCAAGGAAAAGATGTCATCATCTACCATTTCCTCATCTGTATTCTGTCTCAGCATCTGCATACCACATAGGAAAATGAACATTAATTATATAGATATTGAATGAACATTAATAATAATTTGTAAAACATACTGAAAGAAACCTAACCAGGTTCCTAAACCATGTCTGGAATCCATGTCGAAGTGTTTTTTCAATGTTAGACACCCCTTCACTTGCCAATTCAGACCTGAAATTTCTATAAAAACCAAAAAACTGTCAAAAAATGGACCATATGAACAAGAGGAAGGGAACATGTAGCACATTACAAAAGTGATAACATACTTGATATAGTCCTCAACTTGACTACAATTGTTCAACACATACCACCCCATTTCATCTAGTCCACCATCATCATATACTAATTCTGGTGCTGAGGTAAATCTCACTCCATGCCCAACACATCTGCACCATAGGCTTCCTCATTGGAAAACCCAACATTTCTCGGCTCTCTATTAAATCTTGTTTCAACATCATCCAAGTACTTGGAGCAAAATGTTAGGGCTTCATCTGCAATATATGCCTCTGCAATTGAACCCTCTGGTCTTGCCCTATTTTTGACATAGCACTTCAAAGTGTACAGCCGCCTTTCAACAGGATACATCCACCCATACTGCACAGGACCTCGAAGCAGCGCCTCATCAGGCAAATGCATAGAAAGGTGCCACATCACATCAAAAAGAGCTGGGGGGAAAATTTTCTCAAGATTGCAGAGTATTTCCATAATTTCTTCTTTCATTTCAACTAACACATCCTTCTTTAGAGTTTTGCTACACAATTTCTTAAAAAAGTTTCCCAGCTGAGCTACTGCTTCATATATATCCTTGTGTTTCGCATGAAGCATTCCATGGAGATGGGCTCCGCAGGGGCTAAC
>CM041636.1:41659212-41721901 GCA_023333625.1 Bothriochloa decipiens | reverse complement strand
ACAAGAGGAGCGAGTTTATGAAGGGCCACCTACCCACTTTTGACCACACTCCAAATCCACTTGAAGCTGACGACTGGCTGCGCACTATAGAGCGACAACTTGACCTAGCGCAATGCAATGATCGTGAGAAGGTTCTGTATGCTGCGGGACAACTTCAAGGAGCAGCTCTTGATTGGTGGGAATCATTCGAGAATGCTCATCCTAATGCCAACCAAATTACTTGGCAAGAGTTCAGAGAAGGCATTCGCTCTCACCATGTGCCAGCAGGGGTTAAGAGGCTGAAGAGAAAGGAATTTCTTGCACTAAAGCAAAGAGGAATGCTTGTCACTGAATACCGAGACAAGTTCACCCAGCTCTCTCGCTATGCACCAAATGATGTTGAAGAAGATTTAGACAAGCAGGAACTCTTTATGGAGGGTCTGAATGATGACCTGCAGTATCAATTGCTTGGACATACCTTTAATAATTTTCAACAGCTTGTTGACAAGGCTATTGTGATCGAGAGCAAGAAGCATGATATTGGGCAAAGAAGCGGAAGTTCCAGAACCCACAGCATGGTAGCAGCAGTAGACCACGTTTTTCTCAGGGTCACAATAACCACCAGAGGTACCAGCAAGGACATTGTAATATGGCTAATCGCAATCAGTTTCAGCAAAGAACGCAACAACAACAATCGGGTCAGTACCGTGCTCAAGCACCCCATCAGAATCAAGTTAGTAATGCTCCAGTAAAGAATAATGCCCCTAACACCTCCACTGCAGTAGGCAACAACAAGTGCTTCACATGTGGAGAGGCGGGACATTATTCATACCATTGTCCTAAGAAGATGGGTCAGAATAATAACCAGAAGCAGAATCAGCACCGCAATGGTAACCAAAATCAGATGAGAAGGGCTCAACAGAACGTTGCGCAAGGAAGGCTGAACCATGTGTCTGTAGACACCGCCCAGGATGCTCCTGATGTTGTGCTCGGTACGTTCCTAGTGAACTCAAATCCTGCATCAGTTTTATTTGATTCAGGTGCCACACATTCCTTTATCACTACTCGGTTTGTGAAACAATATTCCATGTTAATGTGTCCCATGGGAAATCCAATTATGGTAAGCTCTCCTGGTGGCGATATGAAGGCCACTCTGATGTGTCCAAAAGTTACACTAAACATAACGGGGGTAGAATTTGGGGCAGATCTCATAGTTTTGAACTCATTTGGGATCGATGTAATCTTGGGTATGGATTGGTTATCAACTCATTAGGGAGTCATACAATGTGCAAGACGTACAGTTGAGTTAGTATCACCGTCTGGGGAAAAAGTGGAGTTCAATGCTACCAAATCTGTGCAAGAAGTCTGTAAGGTTAATCAGATAAAGGGTGCAGCTATTACTGATATTCCAATTGTGAAAGAATTCCCAGATGTTTTTTCTGATGATTTACCAGGTATGCCACCTGAATGTGAAGTTGAATTTATAATAGAACTTTTACCTAGCGCTGCACCAATTGCAAAAAGACCTTATAGAATGGGGGTAAAAGAGTCAGAAGAACTTAAGAAACAATTAAGAGAATTGCAAGACAAGGGTTATATACGTCCTAGTTCCTCACCTTGGGGTGCTCCTGTTTTGTTTGTTGAGAAAAAAGATGGTTCCCAGAGAATGTACATAGACTACAGATCACTAAATGAGGTGATAATTAAAAATAATAGCCGTTGCCAAGAATTGATGATTTATTTGATCAGCTAAGGGTTCATGTGTATTTTCCAAGATTGATCTCCGATCCGGTTATCACCAGTTGAGAATCCGTAACTCTGATATTCCAAAGACAGCTTTCACAACCCGCTATGGACTATATGAGTTTACTGTTATGTCTTTTGGGCTCACAAATGCACCGACATACTTTATGTACTTGATGAACAATGTCTTCATGGAATACCTTGACAAGTTCGTAGTGGTGTTTATAGATAATATTCTTGTATATTCCAGAAATGAAGAAGAACGTGAGGAACACTTGAGGCTAGTGCTACAGAAACTCAGAGAACAGCAACTCTATGCTAAGCTAAGCAAATGTGACTTTTGGCTGAAAGAAGTGTCTTTCCTTGGGCATGTTATTTCAAATGGTGGAGTGGATATGGATCCAAAGAAAGTCCAGGATGTGTTGAGTTGGAATCCACCTAAAGATGTGAGCGAGATTCGAAGTTTCCTTGGTATGGCATGATACTACCGCAGATTTATAGAAGGGTTCTCTAAGATTGCAAAACCAATGACAGCCTTGCTTGAGAAAAATGCTAAATTTGTATGGTCAGATGAGTGTCAAACTAGTTTTGAGGAGTTGAGAAGGAGATTAACTACAGCACCAGGTCTAGTGTTGCCAGACATCACCAAAAGTTTTTCCATATACTGTGATGCATCAAGACAAGGTTTGGGTGGTGTGCTTATGCAAGAAGGTAGGGTTGTATCATATGCATCTAGGCAGTTAAAGAAGCATGAGCTGAACTATCTGACACATGATTTGGAATTAGCAGCCGTGGTGCACGCTTTGAAAATATGGAGGCATTATCTGATAGGACATAAGTGTGAGATTTACACTGACTATAAAAGTCTAAAATATATATTCACTTAGTCTGACTTGAATTTGAGGCAACGCCGATGGCTAGAATTAATCAAAGATTATGATTTTGAGTTGCATTATCACCCGGGAAAAGCAAACATGGTGGCTGATGCTCTTAGTCGAAAAAGACATGTTCACATGGCTTACGTATCCCAATTGTCAAAAGAGCTACGTGAAGAATTTGCATTACTGAATTTGACTATTGTGGCTAATACCATGGGGTTGGAGGTGGAGCCTACTCTTGAGTGTGAAATCCGTGAAGGACAGTTAGAAGATGAGAAGATAAAAGAAATTGCTGAGAACATTGTAATTGGAAAAGCTCCTAGATTTCATCTAGATGACCATAGAACAGTCTGGTGTGGAAAAAGGATCTGTGTACCTGATTCCAAGTCCATCAAGGAGATGATATTGAGGGAGGCTCACAACTCAGCCTACTCTATACATCCAGGAAGCACTAAGATGTATCTTGATCTTAGAGAGAGATATTGGTGGTATGGAATGATACGAGACATTGCAGAATACGTGACTATATGTGATACATGTCAGAGAGTCAAAGCTGAACACCAAAGACCTGCAGGGTTACTTCAGCCTATGAAAATTCTAGAATGGAAACGGGAAGAAGTGGGAATGGATTTCATTGTGGGTTTACCTCGCACTCAGAAAGGGTATGACTCAATATGGGTAATTGTGGATCGATTAACCAAAGTAGCTCATTTTCTACCTGTGAAAACCACCTACTCAGGGGCACAACTAGCTGAATTATATATGGAAAGAATTGTATGTTTGCATGGAGTTCCAAAAAAAGATTGTTTCTGACAGAGGAACTCAGTTTACCTCGAATTTTTGGCACAAAGTTCATGAGTCCTTGGGCACAAAATTGAATTTTAGTTCAGCATATCATCCTCAAACGGACGGACAAACTGAAAGAACAAATCAGATTCTAGAAGACATGTTGAGAGTGTGTGCACTACAACATGGTACCAGTTGGGATAAAAGCTTGCCATATGCAGAATTTTCTTATAACAACAGCCATCAAAAGAGTTTGAAAATGTCACCCTTTGAGGCATTGTATGGCAGAGGATGCAGGACACCACTATTCTAGAACCAGGCAGGTGAAAGGCAAGTGTTTGGCCTAGATATCTTGAGAGAGGCAGAAAAACAAGTGCGAACAATTAGAGAGAACCTAAGGATAGCTCAGTCAAGGCAGAAAAGTTATGCAAATACTAGAAGAAGAAACTTAGAGTTTAAAGTTGGTGATTACGTATATCTCAAAGTGTCACCAATGAGGGGAATTAAGAGGTTCAATGTCAAAGGAAAGTTGTCACCAAGGTATGTGGGTCCGTTTAAGATTCTTGAAAGAAGAGGAGAGGTAGCCTATCAGCTTGAGTTGCTAGAGAATATGTCTGGAGTACACAATGTGTTTCATGTGTCACAGCTTAAGAAATGTCTACGGGTGCCTGATGTAGAACAATTGCCTTTAGAAGAGCTTGATATTAAGGAAGACCTCACATATACCGAGTATCCTATCAAGATCTTGGAAGTGGCAGAAAGAATCACTTGGAGTAAGATCATCAAAATGTGTAAGGTTCAGTGGAGTAGGCATTCTAAGGATGAGGCAACATGGGAAAGAGAGGAAGACCTAAAATCTGAATATCCTCATCTCTTTAAATCTTCTGAATCTCGAGGACGAGATTCATCTTAAGGGGGGTAGGTTTGTAACACCCTAAAAATCATTTTCAGAAAATAGTAATTAATTTGGTTTATACTTATTTAAGATGTCATATTTCAGTAGGGCCAAATATTAATTTTCTTGAATATTAAAATTTAGCATAGGGCCTAGGAACACTTGTTGCATTCATGCTGATGCATAATATTTTTGTATGTGTGCAGGAATAGAGTTGGGGGGGTTGAATTCAAACTTTGTTTGAATTTGGAACAAGTTTGAAAAATCAGAAAATAGATAAGGCTTTTCTTTTCTCTTGTTCCCTCTCTCTCTCTTTTGGCCCGCAGCCAGTGCCGGCCCAGGTCCCTTCCCTTTCCCCTTTTCTTCTTTCGCGTGCGCTGCAGCCCACCTTGTGGCCCGCAACTGTGGCCTACTTGGCCTCCCTGGCCAGCCCGACCCCACCGCCTGCCTAGGCCCCACCTGGCAGCGACCCCGGCGGCTTATCCCCTACGTCCAGTTCAAGCGCCGGCACCGCCGTTTCGCTTCGGCGAAAACTGTCGCGCGAGTGGCCTTGATGGCCACTCAGTTCGCCGCCTGGGCCCTAGTGGCGCATTCGCGCCCCTTCACTGCCTCCCCGCCGGCTTATAAAGCCAAAACCGAAGCCAGAGTTCGCCTCTTTCCCGTTCGTGTTCCACCTATCGGTCGCCATTACCGGCGACCCATCATCAACACTGCTACGTCGAGGAGCCCAGAAGGTGGAGCCGCATCCGCCTGTAGCTCCTCCATGCCCTTCCCCTTTGTTTCGCGCGAGCAGAACCTCACCGAACCTCTTTCTCTCTCTGTAGGAACCCGCCGGCGTCGTCCTCACCGTGGTGAGCTTCTCCGCCGGTGCTGAGACCCTAGCCAAGCTCGCCGTCGCCCCGTGCGTTGCCCCAGTGCCGTCCGCACCGCATCCCGTGGCCGGGAGCATCGAATCAGCCGCTCGCCGGCGAGCCCGAGCCGCATCCATGGCGCGGCGCCACACGCCCCGCCATCGGTCCATGGTGGACCGGTGGACCGAGGCCGCGCACACGGTCCACAGGGCGGTCCACGGCCATGTCCGCAGCCCCGCGCCGCATCGCGTGACGCCGTGTCGGCAACACCGCCGACAGTAGCCGTAGTTTTGCAATTAGGCCCCCACAGTTTTAGTTAATCCCAAATCAGTACATGCTAGTGCAAAATCTTTAGTTTTGAGGCCTTGTTTTTATTGGTTTGGACCCCGTCTTCTTCGGTTTTTATGCCCAGCGACCAGAGCCCGAGTATTAGTGTTGCAAGCTCTCTATTTTTAGTTTCCCAACGTTTGTAGGCCTCGAAAATAGATTAGTAACCTTAGAAAAATATATTTATTTACAGAAATATTGTGTAAATGATTTTATTCATAACTTTGCTATCTTAGGTCTGATTAGATTGATCTTTGCGTTCATGTGCTCATAGAAACTTATAGAATATTAGTGTAAGTGTTTCTCTATCTGTTTTTATTTCATGGTGTAATGTTCTAATAGAAGTATATTTTCTTGCATGTGATGATTTTCTGGATATCTTGTTTGGTGATGGTAATGCGTATAGAGGGTGACGTGTACGAGCAACAAGAATTCCAGGAGCAGTATCAGGACTAAGTTGGGGAGCAAGGCAAGTATAGCCTATGGTTTCCTTGATACCCAGCAATTTTTTATCATTTTATACATACTGCATGTGTCTTAATTTGATAACCATAGGAATATGCCTAGCAATACTTTATCTATATATCCTTGTATCCTATGGGAGGGCTTATGCATTTAAAAAGTTATGTTTTGCTATGCTTAACCATGCTTAATGTTAATTGACTAAGGATATATATGGAACAATGATTAAAGATGCTCCAGTTACTTTCCATAAGGTCTTATACCGAAAGTGGCAACCCGGGAGTTTAGTACAGCCTTGAGAATCAAAGTGGGAACGGTCTTAGCCAAGTAACTTGACTTGTTCTAGTTTGTACGCAGCTAACCAAAAGGGCAAGAGGGGGGTGCCATGATGTGCATGGTCCTTGTCCTGCCGAAGTGAGTATAGAGTTGCAGACTTGTGTGCCACTTCGGAGGAGAGTCTTCCATGGCACATGGTCGACTGAAACCTTAGCGGTTGCTACTTATTAGAACGGCTAATGAAAAGCTTCGTAGTGAACAGTGCCGACTTACCTTGGGAGTGAGTTAGAGGTTGGCTGCCTCGGGCAAAAGGGAATCACGACTCAAGGTGAACGTGTACACATTTGTGTAGAGTTTGATCAAACTGATATATCAGCTGGGCTCACAGACACAAGCGACCTGGATCCTTTTTGTATAGCCTGATACGTGGATGGTTGGGAGCTATCTTTAATTTTGATACTAATAATTTGTTTCTCACAAGGTTATGGGTTTTAACATTAAGTTAGTATTTTAAGTGCTAATTGAAATATGATGAACTAAAAATGCTAACCGCTTAAACCAATGTCAAGCCTTTCAGCCTTTCATCCCATAAGTTATACTTGCTGAGCATGGTGAGCTGACACTTGTTGTATCACCAATAAAAATCCCGGATGGGTACCAGATGGAGATGATTATGTGGTGATCTCTGAGGATGACCAGGACTTTTGAGGAGTGCTTACCACCAGTCAGTGTCCCAGTGGGTTGGAGTTTTATAGCTTTCCTACATATCCGCTGTAATAATGCCGTTGGCAATGATGTGATGAACATGTCTTGAACATGTCTTAGTGATGTAATAAAGTTATAAACATTGTTCGTGCTAAGATATCCTTTTGTATTATGTTTGTATATGTTGTTTGGGACTTCATGGGTCCACATATACTTGCTCCTCTGTTTATTTTAAATAGGGTGTTACAGTTTATCTTTAGTTGGTCCGTCATCATCATCATCATCACTATCGGGGTGTACCTTAGTGGCCTTAGCCATGAAGTAAGCCGATGGAGCATCAAATAGAGAAATCTTCTCTTGAATAGCAATGCTTGCATGCCCCTTCTTCTTCTTGCTCTTGGAATCATCCTCATCTTCATAACTTGAGGAGGAAGAGTCACTATCCCATGTAGCCACATGTGATTCACCCTTCTTCTTCTTGTTGGAGGAGTCGTTCTTCTCCCCCTTCTTCTTTTACTTCTTCTCCTTCTTCACGACATCCTCATCATCACTATCATATGGGCATTTGGCGATGAGATGCTCCTTGCTATGACACCGAAAGCACTTCATTGAATGTTCACTTGTCTAGGAAGAGCTTCTCTTTCTTCTTGACTGATACCCCTTCTTCTTCATGAGCTTGCCCATCTTCTTGACAAGAAGAGTCATCTTGTCATTCAATTGTTCTTCTTCACTAGAACTTGGGCATGATTCATCTTCACTTGATGACTCTTGCTTCTTCTTGCCTTTGCCCTTGGATGATGTGGCTTTGAATGCCACACTCTTCTTCTTCTCTTCATCTTTGTCATCCTTCTTCTTCATCTTGTTTACAAGCTCTTCCTTCTCATCATCTTCTCTAAATTCATCATCGGCCATGATCTCTTGAAGAACTTGATTTGGAGTTGGTTTATCCTTTATTGTAGTCGTGTTCATGACAGTGATCAATGTGTCAAATCTCTTGGGTAAGCATCTCATGAACTTTGTTGAGAATTGACTATCCTTGATTTCTTCACCAAGTGCCTAGAGTTCATTGACAATCACTTGTAGCCTATAAAACATCTCTGGCACACTCTCATCATCCTTCATCTTGAAGCTTGTAAACTTCTCTTGCAAGACATATGTAACAGAACCACCCAATTTATATAAACTTAAGTCCAAATTAACATGCCGAGACAGATTAAGTTAAACCTAAGCTCATATAAACCCGGTAGTCCATGAAATCATGAAGGATTTCAAACCAACTTGCAAACCAAGATCGTAAAGTTCAGTAACCACAATCCACATGTTACATAAAGTTCACAAATAGCTTAATTACATCAGAGTTTAGATAGAAGTATTACAACACCTTTTGTTGTTGATACCTTGTGCTCACCTTTAGTGTCATTCGACCATTATTTCCATCCTTATGCGAGACTCCAATGTGTTTTTCTTGGAAGGCACTAGCTCTCCTATACTGATGGGATGTCATCTGGACTAGCAGGTTTGCACCTAGAGCTGTACCGAATCGTCCTATATACCAGCGATGGATGTGCATTGTGGACGCGCGTAGGAGTATTCTGGTATAAACTTGGATTAATCAAGGTGCATTTTACTTCGTGTATCAGTTGGGCATTGTCTGAACCAAGAAAATTGGACTCGTAACTAGTACAATCTGAGTAAAGTTTTGGCACGATCACTTTTGGAAGAGTGTTTTCGGCAACTTTTGGAGTTAGGACCCAAACAAGTTGGAACATATGTCTTATGACAAGGTTTGGAATCATAGGTCTTGGCTGAGGGATCTAGCTAAGTCTATCGGTTCTGCATGGTAGGAGAAGGAGTTTGGTGGTTTTCAGTCTAGTTAGAAGATCGTTGACTTAAGAACTTTGACTTCTACGTGTAAAGGTTTGAACTTCCTTGATCGAGCTGAGTCATATTGGCATCTCATTGTCCATTTTTCCTATGAAGGGCTTTGCCAGTATGGAACTCGTTCTGATGGATCCTACCTTTTCTACCATAAGTTTGGTGAAGTAGTTTCCCACTCTATGGGAGTTATGCTTCACTTCTTTTGATAGTGAATAAGCTAGGATGAAGCACCTTTTGATGTTTTTGAAGATGTGAATAGTAGATTCCTGTAATTCAATTCTTCGACACCACCTTAGGGTAGTTGTTGGATGCTCATTCTGATAACCTACTCTAGTGGAATGTAGAATTTGACTTAATGTGGGAATCTTTAGTACTATCCTGTATCATCTTCATACTTTCAGTTTACATAGTAATGGATGAGTAATTTACCAGGATGTATTGCATATGTGGTATTCTGTACACCATTCTATTCCCTTAGTACCACGGTCACAATTCGTTTGAGGGGCCTACAAGTTGATGTTCGTAATTCAGAATGAAGAAAAGGCTCGCACCTTAGTGAAATCAGTTTATGTAAAATCTCACGAGTCAGTAAAGGTGATTTACAACTTGGAGCTACTTCTAGATCGAGATAAGACCCTCTCACATCTTTATGGCAGTAACTTAGAGGAGCGGTAAATCTCTAGGGGAAAGGATTGAGACCTGTGAACCCGATATCAGAGCAGCTGTAGGATACTAATAGAAACCATTTTGGATCTTGGAGATCAAGACAGAGTGACCTAGAATTTCATTAGAAAAGTGGGACAAAGTGTTGAGAACCATCATGAATGAAGAGATGCCACTTGTGAGATGGAAAAACTTGCATATGTGAGGTATCACTTTTCAAAAACAAAAGCTAATAACCAAATCTTGGGACAAGATTTCTATAGGGAGGGAAGGGCTGTAACACCCCTGGTGTTAAGCATGCATTAGCATTGCATTTCATTAGCATAAGCATCATTATGCATGGCATTAATGAAAGGGTAATTGTCATTTCATGTGTGATGCCTGGATTGTTGATTTATGTTTGAAAAAGCATGTGATTATGATGAAGTGACTCAAGTGATGGATGTTTGTTCACTAAAACAACTTAGACATGCTTAGGGGATAAAATGAACTCATGTTTATGTTAATGATTTTGGCTAATTATGCTTGCGTGGCTTGTTTGACTAGAATTGACTTGTAGATTGAATTGGTTTGACCTACCTTGAATGTCTACTTAGATTGTTTGCATGTGTGTCAACCCTTAATAAAGTTTGTAGAGAATTTTATAAGAAACAAAAGTTGTAATTACCACTTTTCATGAAAATGCTTGAAAAATGCTCAAAAAGGTTGAAAAAGTCAGTTTTGGGGTTGTTTTTCATTTAAAATGAATTTATGAAGCATTTTACTTTGGAATTTTGTATTTCAAAATCTATGTAGAATCTAGCCATACTTGTTAAAGATGAAATGTTCTACTCTTCAAAAGCTACATTTCACTCAATATGAGTTTTGGCCGCCCACCGGCGTGTCTGGGCGGTGCCGCGTCCGCGTGCACGTCTTCCCTCTCCGCCTGAGCCGCTCCTCTCCCTAATTTCCCCCCTCTCTTTCCCCTCCCCCACTTCCCTCTCCGCGCAGCAGCCGGCCGGTGTGCGCGCGCCATTGCCACGCCTCGCCGCTGCGTTCCCGCTTCCGCGCTTCTCGCCCTCCATCAAGCTCGTCTTGCTCCATGCCACCTCCTTCTCCCTCTTTCGCGCCCCTTTACCGGCCGTTGGAGTGCCTCCCCGCCGCTCGCCGCGACGTGCTAGATTTATTTAACCCTATTAATTGCTTTTATCTTAGAAAATGCATAAGTAATTCTCTATAGCTAAAAAAATGTGATTTTTATTTTGTTAGTCTTCTTATGTCATGATCTAGCTATGAAAAATGTTGCATGTGCATGTTCTGTGTAAAAATATAAAGTTGTAGTTCAAGTGTGAATTTAGGGCTTTTCCTAGAATAATTCAAAAATGCAATTTGTGGACCTAGTTTAGAGTTGATAATTTTTGTGGGCTACTTATATGTCATAATGTAGCTCTGGATGTGATCCATCATGGAGTTTGACATACTTCATAGTATAAAGTATTTTTAGGTCCCTTATTTTATGCTGCCTTGTGATTTTTGTGTAGAATTATAGGTTTATCGAAATGAGGTGAAATTTGGATGGAAGCCTAGAATTGGTATGTTTTAGCTTCTGTAATTTTTGTAGAATTTTCTGAGTAGTATAAATAAGTGGTGCAGTTCTGTCCTAAATTCGATGTGTTAAAATATATTTTGGGTTATCATTTCATGCTAGATAATATGTTTTTCTATACCCTTGATAAGTTTGTAATCTGCTGGTGTGATTATTATGGTTTAGTTATGAATGTGTCTATGCAGCACCTCATCGTTAGAGTATATATATTCATGTTGCTCTTATGTGTGATTATATGCTTTGCGTGATGATAGTTAGTTTTAGGGATTGGAGATATGCACCTACTCAGTAAACTAAAGTAATGTGTTTAATCCATCATGTGTAGCATGTTCATTCATGGAAAGCATACATGCATCATAATATATGTCCATCTCCGCATGCATTCGTTATATTTATACACGCATATGCATCATACAGGATCCTATGAAGCGCCAGTTGTGAAACTCGAGGAGTACGAAGAGGAACTCCAGTGGAAGCTATTCACACAGGAGATGCCAAGAGGAGAGGTATCGGAAGGAGATCTACCTAAGTGTACTAACCACCGCCCTAGTGCTTGGACCAAGGCAAGCCCCGGAGCATTATAAGCCCCCCTTAAAATATACTTTGAGTTTAATCTTGTATTGTGCATTAAGTTGCTAGGAGTTGGATGCAACCGTTGCTGCATACTTCCTACCTTGTCCACTATAGAATTACTCGGATCCTTTCTAGTATTGGTATACGATTTATGCTTAGCCATGCTTAGTCTGGTAGAAGTCAGGTGATTTCTATCATCTGCAAGATATACGTGGATATCTTGATCACAGTTGGCTATAATGGCTATTGTGGAAAATAATCATGTGGTAATGGATAAATGGAGACCTGATGGGTATGTGTTGGAGATGCAACAAGGCATGGAGGTCTTGTGTGCTTATCTACCCCCATGGTGTTGCTTAAGGAAGATATCATTGTCGACCCCCAAGTCATGTTGAACGCATGCCCCACATTTAGCTGGAAGGATAAGTCGTTCCGACCGCGAAGCCTAGTAGCTCTGTTTGGGCCGGTGACCGAAATGTAATCATAACACCGAATGGAGGCGGGGATGGTTAGAGGCCGGTGTGGACCGTGGGCAAGCATGCTGTTCTGATGTGTTACTGTGGGCAGACATGTCTTAAGCGACCTGACATCGGACAACCTCTGGGTGTATAATGGTCCATAGCGGTCCCGCGACTTTACCAGAATAGTACGAACGGTGACCTAAGGTGCTTTCGCGCAGGCATGTCAGGATTTATGTGGGGAATACCCCCTCAGCTGAGTAGGAATCGATTTGAATCACCATCACTCCTGGATAGTGAGTACTTGACTTGAGCTTCGAGCGCGGGACAATAATTGAGTAACACAAGGTTGGTCTCGGTAATGTATTATGGTTATTAAGAATAATAATGAAAATGCCAAATCAGATATGGTTACTATTGATTGTTTAATCTTAATCTTGTGATGGCTATAGAATAGATGCTAATCTAGCAATAATAAGCTTTATTAACTGGATGCTAAAATATTGACTAAAAGACTGAAAGTAGGGTTTTACAATAATAATGCTTTTTCGCAAAAGTTTGCTATCCACTTAACTCCACCAAAAAGCCTTGCATATCCTTGAGAGTCTTTTTATTTTACTCCTGACGGGTAAGTCTAGCTGAGCACATCCTCGTACTCAGGGTTTTATTCCCATTGTTGCAAGTATAAATTTAAGTTGTTGTGGCTACAAGATGGATGTCTACCCACTACAGGAAAAGAGTAGACTGTGGGCACGGTCAATTCCTAATATCTTATCTCAGATGCTTTTATTGGATTTGACTCTGAGCTGGCACCGTATTTAATACTTTGAAGTGTGAGTGTTTTTAAGTATTTTGCTTCCGCTGTATTTATTAAAATGGTGTTGTAATACTTCTATCTAAAATCCAATGTAATTAAGCTATTTGTGAACTTTATGTAACATGTGGTTTGTGGTTACTGAACTTTACGATCTTGGTTTGCAAGTTGGTTTGAAATCCTTCGTGATTTCATGGACTACCAGGTTTATATGAGCTTAGGTTTAACTTAATCTGTCTTGGTAGGTTAATTTGGACTTATGTTTATATAAATTGGTCGGTTATGTTGCAACATATGCTCTTGCGGTCTTGATACTTGCGGTGCCTTCAAAGGACTCCTTGAGCTTCTCCCATGCCTCATGTGCCATCTCGAGATTCTTGACAATCTCAAAGGTCTTGTCATCAATAGCTTCATAGAGAGCGGTAATTGCAAGATCATTGCATTGAAGCTTCCTCTCTTCCGCTGGTGTGGGGTTGTCGACATTAGCAATCTCTATCTTCACTTCGGTGGCCTTCCACACCTCTCGATTGATTGACTTGAGATGGCCAATCATCTTAACCTTCCAATAGGCATAGTTGGTGCCATCAAAAGGTGGTGCCCTCTTGGTGTTATTGATATGCAATTGTGCCATTTTTCACTGTAGGAGGTTAATCTAATTGGTTGTAATGGCTAGAGGGGGGTGAATAGCCTAATAAAATTTCTTACAAAACACTTAAACAACTTGTTAGACTATAAGTATGGTGTATGTGCAAAGCTAAAGCTTCGATTACTCTATGCAAGCCTTTCTAACAAGTCTAGTGTATAGGCTATATTACTAGCACCCAATCAACACCAAGCCTAGCAAATCTAAGCAAGATAAGAACACAAGAAGCTACACAAGCTATCAACTCTAAACAATATCTGGCAAGACAAGCAAACAAACAAAGAACAAGAAGCTAGATACAAGAGAGAGGATTGGAGGGTTATACCGCCATGTAGAGATGAAGATCGCCAATCACCCAATCAAGATAACCACAAGAGAAACCTCGGCAATCAAATTGACACAATGATTTTTTGCCGAGGTTCACTTGCTTCCCGGCAAGCTAGTCCTTGTTGTGGTGATGCCCTTGCTTGGAGAGGTCCTAGCTCAATTGGCTCTTAACGCCAAATACCACTGCCAGGAGCAGCACACTCAACACAAGACAAGGATCCTCCAAGCCACGCACAATCCGCTAGAGTATCCTTTTGCGAATCTCCCGTGGGGAAGGATCAAGAACCCCTCACAAGATCACCGGTGTGGCCTCGAACAATCTCCACTCGATCCCAACACCACCCACTGCCTCCAAACCATCTAGGGTGACGGGAATCACCCAAGAGTAACAAGAATTCCACAACGAACTCGAAGAACAAGTGGCTCTAGATGCAACTCTCAATGCTTAGCACTTGATTCTCACTCAATCTCACTCAAGATGAAGAATCAAGTCAAGAGATGAGTGGGGAGAGGTCTCTCTAGCTCAAAGCATGCTCAAAGAAGTTAGAATGGGCAAGAGATCCCTCCCCATCCGGCCACTTCTATTTATAGCCCCCACCACGAATCCAACCATTATTCACTTCGAAGGCGATATTTCCATACGCCGGACGCGTCCAGTCGACCGTTGGACTCCGAGTTCAAAACTGCAGCAGCCGCGTCAGCATCCGACGCCACGTCCGGCGCGCCGCCCGGTAGCTGACCCTCTCTACGTATCTTCCGGCGGTCGCCGGACGTAGGTCTCATGTCCAACCTTCACAAATTTCATGAGCCAGCTGCTGACAACATTTGCATGCGTCGGTAGCTGAACAGTGCCCTGACGCGTGTCCGATGCACGCGTCCGACGTGCCCAGTCACAACAGCTTCTCAACACATGCCGGACGCATCCGGCCCTCCTGGCCAGCGTCCGGCGCTGCGTCCAACGATCGGCCTCCTGTGCAGCCTTCTATCGTGTCTGGCGTCCGTCGGACGCCCAACCCACGTCCGGCGCCAACGTCCGGCGCCTTCAACAAGGCTGACTTCGTCGTTTCTTCGTGCCATCATCGATCCAAGTCAAACCTCTTGCCTTAGTATGCCAACCACACCATGTAGATCACTCTTGAGCACATGTGTTAGCGTTCTCTCATGACGAACAAGGACAAGTGTTAGCTCTCTAGTTAGTCTCTCATATGCATCATGCAAAGTCGAACCTAGAGGCAGTTGGACCGCAAATTCAACCGTGAATTCCCCTCTTGATAGTCAGTTATCAATCCTAAATGTGATTACACTCTCTATAGTGTCTTGATCACCGAAAGGGAAAACACCTATCTCTTTATACCTTAGCCTTGAGCCTTGATGCTTGATCATCACCATGTCCAAGTCTATCACCGAGCCCTAGGCATCACCACCATGTTGCTATGTGTCTAATCACACTTAGAGCAAAACATTAGCAACATTGGGTGTCATCAATTATTAAAACCAAACCAGAGATTTCACCAGTCGAGCCTCTGGTTCCACCATTTCCATTCTGTTTGCTCTACCAAAAGACCAATTTAGAGTTAAGTACTAACGAGAGGCCTACAATCTGCTGACCCGCCCAGAAACAACACGACTAACTGAACCAGGGATTCAGATCTAGAGCACATCCGAGCCCACACATCAGACTCAGGAGGAAAACTACCATATACGTCGACAAGTTTATGGGGAAGTGAAGGCATGTACAGGTAAAACATTGCAAGACAGCATTTTCTCCAAAATCGCACTGCAGACATGCAACAACATCATTCTTCCTGCTGACAATTAGTGTTTCCTTCAAGCAGTGACGTATCTTCCTTGCTCGGATTCTTCTTCAGCAGCTTCAAAACGATCTGCATCATCATGTTAACCCTAGCCACCATGGCTTCCTTGTCTTCCTCTGAGTAGAAATGTGCTCAGTAACTCATAAGGCACAAGCATGGCAAACAATAGCTACAGAATTTCGAACAATCTTGCCCTCAAAGCATAGATTGTTCCTAGTTTTTGACATGGCCCAATAATTGGCCGAAATCCCCATACTGTGATATCTTTGTTTATCAGGAAACCATTTTCAGACGATGCCCAGCTTTTTTCAAAAGAACCAGGATATCAGAAGCACCACATGTGGCAAAAGTTGCCCACATAGCTTTAGCAGTGTTCCAATAAGAACAAGTGTTGTATGTTTTCATCATAATGACAAAAGTAACATGCCGAACCCCCTTGACATTTCCTCCTCATCATGTTATCCTTATTGTAAGGATTGCATTATTCATTATTAACCATAGGAAGATTTTGATTTTAGCAGGAATTGTACTTCTCCATATTTTCATCTGAAATGTATCATTGTCACTAAATCTAAGATCATCATATTTTGATTTGATAGTGAACAGTTTTTTAACACCCAATCTCCATATAATAGTATCATCACTGTCTCTAAACTGAATAATACTCAGTTTATAGACAATATCCTTCCACTGGGATTCCCATATATGATTCTTTAAGTATTTCTATTTAATAATTTCTTGCCAAAGAATACTTTCTTTATCAAGTTTCCAGTATCATCTGCATAGGAGGCTCAGATTCATTGTTCTAATTGCAATGGATACGGTACCCCCCCCCTACCATACATCCAGATTTTTATAACTTTTTTCTTTATAAAAATACTTAATTACAATATCATTTCAATATTGTTGGACTCATCGGATGTGAAATAAATTTTCGTAGTAGTGTACATATCTATTGTCCTAAGTGTTGATATTCTAGTATATGTATATTTGGTTATTAAAGCTGAATTGATTTGACATTGAACAAAAGCTAAAACAACAATTTTGTTGGAAGAATAACATGCCACCGAAACTCAAAATTTTCCTTTGGCTACACAATCCATATAATCATTGGGTTAATTGATAGTTGTCTATTCATTCTATTTTGGACAGTGAGATGTTAGAGCCTAGGGATCGATGGGAAAACGGGTGAGAGCCGAGGTCGAGAACAGGAAAGAGACCGTAAACAACTAGCCAAGAGCGAGAATAAATGGATAACAACCGAATAAACTCAAACCTAAATACTTGAACTAACAGAATGCTACGGAAGTTGATGAAGGCCGTGCGGTGACCGCGCTCTGGCATCCCTCGTGGCGATTCAGCCACTCTTTTTGGCCCTTCTCTCGTATATGTTGCCCAACATAACATGGAATTTGTTGGTTAAAGTTAATTTGTTTTGATTTTGACCAACCCTAAATCAATATATGTTCAAACAGATATTCACAAAAGAAAAAGGGGAAAAAGGAAAACATAAACTGGCTGCACCAGTGATGCTGTTTGGGCGCTCGATGCTGTTTAGACGAGTTGGACGACTTCCTTAATGTGTTGACATTCTCATATATGTATATTTGGTTATTAAATTTGAATTAGTTTGACATTGAACAAAGCTAAAAACAAGAGTTAGTGTTGGAAGAATAAGATGCCACTTAAACTCAAAATTTTCCTTTTGGATTGCATTTGATAACTAAATTCAAATAGGTGTTGTCATATCAAATAAAAGTGGGAGGTCAGTCTATGAACTGTATCCGGTGTACCATGACAGTCTGACAGAAACCGTGGATCGTGTCTTCTTTAAATGTATATTATCTCGTTTTCTTTGTAAGATCTTTAGAAAGATTGGTGCATCATCGTTCCTACTACTTTTCACAATCTTTATAATTGGTTGGGTCAATCCAATGATGTGAAGTTGTTTATTCTTTCTATTTGTTTGTTAATGTTAAATTTGTTTGACTTTGAATGAAGCCTTTTAATAGTTTTTTTTGGAACAGATGGAGTAATTCGCAAAAGAAAAAGGAAAAGAAAAATAAAACATAAACTGGCTTCACCAGCGACGCTCTTTGGGCTAAGATGTTTAGAAGTGCTGGACGATTTCCTTCATAAATTTTACTGGGCCGGCCAAAATGACACAGTTTTGTTCCAGCCCAACTAATCGCTCCCTAACAAGTCGTAACTACCTAAGGCAGGGACTTTCTCGTTGGAAGGCAGCCGCCAATCCGCCATTCGTGATCGAGCACCATTACCTCCAGCTTCGTCACCGCCGGCGTCCACCCAAAGTCCCAAACCTTGCCTAGCCGGTATGAATCTTGTGACACGACTTGCTCTGGGTAGCCTCAACGGATCCAGGCACCTCTTCACACTCTGTGGTTCCCTCGGTCTACAGCGGTCGATCCATCATCTAGTCCCATGTTTGGGTCAGCCGACGGAGCCATCAGATGATTCTCCTGCGGCCACCGCCGCCAAAGACCCAAGCTGGGTTCTGCTCAACTGCAGAAACTGCTGCAGGGTCTTGGGAAAGGACGGCTCCATGGTTGCCGGCGACAACAAAACCATGGCGGAGTCCCGCACCTCCTCGGGGCAGCACAACTTGCGCGTCTCGTTCCGCCTCGCTGCGCAGCCAGCGATCTCCTTCGTCATCTATGATTTTGCGGGCACCGTGCACAATAAAAAGAACATCCTTGACCTTGCTGTCGTCGCAGCCCACGGCGACTCTATCCTCTTGACTCTATCCTCTTGCGAATGACACGGGGGCGGCGTGACGGCCGCTGTATGCCGCCAACATTCGACTATTTCGTGTACAGGGCACGCACGGGCACAACACCGCCGTCGCTGACTCTACTCCCGGCCCTGAGCTTTCCTAGGAAGTACGGTTGCCCCCGCTTCCTTCACGACGAGCACACTGGCATTCTGCGACGAGGAGAGGACGCACTCCTGGTGGCTCAGCTTGACACCGGGCAACATGAAGACCGACCGGACCTTGCCGACCTCTGTGTTTATCGTCTCGGCAGGACCGAGTGGGAGCACAAGTGTGCAGCGCCCATCGTTCATGAAGAAGGCACTGAGCTAATGGGATTGACTGGCCCCGACATGACAATCCCTGTGGGTGAGAGGTTCCTGTGCTGGGTCCGCTTTGATATAGGCCTCGTCGTGTGCGATATGGCGGACGAGGCAACCCCCAAGCTGCGGCAAGTACATCTGCCTGTGTACTACGATCGAAGCTTCTACACCAATGACCTGCCACCCCTGACTGATTGCAAGACCATCGGCGCTGTGGGTGCAGCCGCTGTTAGATTCGTCATCATCGAACCGCGCTGCTGCTGTGGTCGCCTTGGGAGGAGCTCTTGTGCGCGCTCCTGCTTTGCCTTCACCGTGACCACGTGGACACTGGCCTTGAAAATGGACGAGCCAATGGCGTGGGTCAAGGACAGCGTGCTTGACTGCGAGGAGCTCTGGGCGATGCCAGGATATGATGGTCTCCCGTGGGTATACCTGGAGTCCCCCCGTCATGAGCTTGGACAACCCTGACGTCATCTGCTTCAAGGTTTGCGGGAACCACCACGGGAACCAAATGCATGGATGATCCAGGTCGATATGAGGAGGAAGGAGTTGCTGGCAGCAGTGCAGTGGACCTGGACCGACCCATGGCGAACATACCTTCATATACCAGCAAAAATTTAGTGACTTACTGCCAAAAATATCAAAAGGAATCGGTAATAGACTTTTTCGGTGTAGTAGGCACTGGTGCACTGCCTTGCATTTTCTTTGTTGAATTGAATTCTATTTCATGTTTAGATCTTATTTGGATGACACGTATCCACCTAGATCCACGTGTGTTGAAGTGTATTAGGGTGAAATGTAGTTTTAATTCCACATCAATCAATTCCAAAACAAATGAATTGAAGCAGATACATGGGTATTAGATGATTACAGTCTAAGTGAGCAGAATGATATCTTTAGTTGGGTGCTTGAGACATCTCAATCGTATACTACAAAATCTATGTAGAGGCACTTTTCATTTTAGTTGTTATTCTGTGGGTGCTTGGAATATCCGCCAGAAAATTGCCAATGAGCATAATTTTCTTCGGAATTCTAATATGGTGTTTCGATCAATCCTTTCATATGCGCAGAGGTGGAGAATAATTTTGAAGCCAGAGGATGCACAGTACATGGATGAGAAGCTTCGGGCTATGAAGACATGGCTGGAGTCATTCTGGAACATGACAAAAGACATGGATGTAGAAGGTGTCCTATAATAGGTGTTCTTAGTATTGTTATGTATGATCCATATATTTGGGTGGTTTCTAGACATCATTTGTGGATTTTGCTTGTAACTGGTAACCCAAGTCCTTTTATTTTTTTTCTGTTTGAACGTTGCAGGGTTTATCACTGTCAAAAAAAGAGAATACATGGGTATCCATACCAACCCATAACTGAAGAATGTCGTATCTCCAATGAAAAGATTTTCATTCCTTAGGAGCCATTTGGAATGGTTCCTAGACTCTACGGTCGAGTCATTAGCATCTCCAAGGTTGGATGATCTGCATTTTATTAGCTAGCATGAGGTGTGCTATGCAGTAGGAACTATAGTACTATTTAATTGCTTGTGCAAAGCAACTGAATTGCTTATGCAAAGCAACTAAATTGTTTGTGTAAAAGAACGGAATTGTTTGTATTTTTGAATCAAACGTGCATATCACGTAAATCAAAAGATCTGAAATGTTTATAGTATCAAAATCTGGATGGATCTATTTTTTTTGTGACCGTTTGTGCATTTCTGGTTTGCTTTTTGGACGTTTGTGTTGTTTGCTGGCCATATCTTTCCAGAATGGGAAGTGTACTTTTATAATTTCCTTTTTTAGAGTGTGTGTGCAAAAAGACTAACGCATGCATGTGCATGCGTTAGCCACCTGCTTTTTTTTTTTTTCCAATTTTCTCACTAACTCGTCTTATTTTTCCACTGCAAAGAGCTTCTCCGCCGTGGACTGCAGAGTCACAGACGTCATCTTCTCCACACTGCAATTTCCTCCATCCCTCACGGCACTGTACTCCCTCCCCGTGCTGACCTCCACACCCTGTCCGCCGCCGTCCTCCCCCGGCAGCCTCGCATCCCACGTGCAATGATGACCGTGCCCCAGTGGCCACGTGTTCCAGATCTAGCGACGCATGGGCCACCCCACCTCTGTCATCTTCTCCACCCTACGCTTGGGCACAGTCAATTCTTTGTTCAGATGCGCCTTGGTAAGGTTGTCGGCAGCGCTCCTCCTTGCGCGGGCATAGTTAGTGGCACCACTGCTCCCCGCGCACCCAGACATAGGGCGCTGTCGGAGCTACTCCTCCATGTGGTTCGATAGCTGTACCCCAAACTGACCATGCGAGCACGGTGGTTGTTGGCAGGACAACCAACCAGAGGTATGGAGATTCAATTTTGTCCTTTTTCTATCTTTGATTTGATGATTTGATCCACCTTTTTTCTAGATTTGTTGAATTGAAGTAGGAGGCAAACGGTGAGGAACAGAGTCTAGCCACCATCGCTTGTTCCCGTGAATCCGCCACAACCGCTCGTCGTTACCTCTTCTATGGTCTGCAGCCAGAGGCTGCCGCCGCTGCCGCTTTTCCTTGATTTTTTTTTTTCTGAAATAAAGTGTTTTGATTTGTCCGTGGTGGTTTTGATTCAACCTCAGTAGTGTTTGATCAAAGCTCTTGTTTTAACCTCAAATTTAATGCACGCTGCATCAATTTGTTTTCGTTTTGTATTTGGGAAACTCCTTTTTCTTGTGTCCATCTCCAACTCTGCCGACATGCAACGGTCTCCAACCCAGTAGTGGTAAAAAGTGAACACTTTATAGGCTGGCCAAAAACAAGAGGCAACGGGGGAACAATGAGATAAATCTCACTTTTAGAAGATCTTTTGCTACAAGAGAAATGGGAGAATGGCAGCTGTTGCTGAATCAGATTCAAAGTGTACAATTGCAAGAATGTTTTACTTGGGCCTTGGAGAAAAAAAAGGAGATTTCACTACTGCATCTTTATATAGAGAATTAACCTTTCCGGACATGATCAATGAAGGGCTTATGAGCATATGGAGAGCTAAAATTCAAATGAAAGTTAAAATTTTCCTTTAGTCTACATACTCCGACTGTCTGCCATCGGCTGGACAACTAGTGATAAGAAAAGAGATATGTTCTGCAAAATGTGTGGTCTGATAGAACTTCACAGCATATCTTTTTTGAATGTCCCTTAGGGTGCGTTTGGATGTCTGTATTGAGGCCAAGGAATCGGCTTTGGCATTTGGCGCTCTCAAATTCCGTTGTTTGGATGATCCTGGAATTGGGCCGAGGCATTGGCGCCCAATATCACGGACCCTTCCTGTACGAAGGAAAGAGCCTGCCCCCAATTCAGTGGTCTCCAGCTCTGTATTCGCCCGGAATAGCGTTTCCTTCCCTCCCCGACCCCGCGTACCCCTTCGACCGCGCATACCCCTTCGTCAATCGTGGGCGACCGACCCCTTTGACTCGTGACTGAGAGGGCGACGGAGATGGCGACGGCGGAGGCGACCCCAGGTTGAACCCCCGCACGCGTCCTCTCCCCCGGCGTCCTCTCCAAAACCTCCGGCGTCCCCTCACCTTCCTCTGTCGTTCTCCTCCCCATCCTCCGTCGTTCTCCCTCGCTGCAGGTCAGTCTCATCTACATCCCTTTCCTGCTCAAATCCTCTATCTCTGTGCCTATTCTCATCGATTTATCCTTCTTTTTTCCCAAAACCCTTTCGGTACCTAGATCTACTAAGGTCTTCTTTTCTTCTCCCTCAATCGATTCACTCCTTCCAAACCCTAACTCCTTTTCTCTGTATTTTGCAGGTTACTTCGTTGTTCTTCAGTTCGATTGAAGGTATATAGTGTTTGATTTGATGTCATGTTGGTGTTTTTGAATGATTTCTTTCCACATATGCTCGTTAAAAATTATGTGTGTGCCTGTGTGCATTGTAGCTGCAGTATGTCAGATCTTGCGTTGGTTTCCTTCATTAATGAAGAAAACAAAAGGAGAAAGAGGAGGAGGATTATTTTTGCAGAACGATACTTTGTGGCAGTTGTTCTTGGGCTTGCCTATCTTAGTTCGCAGCGCGTGCCAAGAAATCTAGGGTGCTTTAATGATGATGAGTGCAGGCATACTATTAGGAAGTATTTGCTGAAGGAAATGTATGATGGCTCTGAAGTTGCATGCTATGATGCGCTACGTTTAACTAAAAGAAACTTTCATAACTTTTTCATCATGTTGCATGAAAGGTGTGGTCTTCGTGACAGTGTTTATGTTGCTGTGGAAGAAAAGGTTGCTATGTTCTTACTGATAGTTGGGCATGGTCTAAAAATGAGGTTGTTGCGTGGCACTTATAAGCGCTCTTTAGAGACTATCAGTAGGCACTTTTCTGATGTGTTATCAGCAATTCTATCTTTAAGTGGGGAGTTCATTAAACTTCCTGATCCTTCTATTCACCCTCCGGATGATTACAAGTGGAATTGGTTCCTCAATGCTCTTGGTGCATTAGATGGGTGCCATGTTGATGTGTATGTTGATCTGGCTGACCAAGGGAGTTATAGAAACAGAAAGCAACACATCACCACTAACATGCTTGGTGTGGTTGACTAGAACATGAAGTTTTTGTATGTTTTGCCTGGTTGGCAGGGTTTAGCTTGTGATTCAAGAGTTCTGCGTGATGCTATGAGTCGCCAAGATGAATTTGTTGTACCTCAGGGTATGACCTTTTCACTTGGCATTTTATTTCTTTGTTTTGGTAAGTATCTAACTTAGTTTTCTCGTAATAGGAAAATATTATTTAGGTGATGCTGGTTATACCAATGGTCCTGGATTTCTAGCTCCATTCAGATCCACTAGGTACCATTTAAAAGAGTGGGTTTCAAGTCAACAACAGCCTAAAACTGCGAAAGAGTTATATAACCTGCGTCATTCTCGTGCTAGAAATGTTGTCGAAAGAACTTTTGGTTTGTGGAAGAAAAAATGGGCAATCATGTGTACTCAGAGTTTCTTTGATATAAAGGACCAGGTAACAAATGGGTACATATAGTTGCAAAAAAATAAATAAATCTCAACTAAACGTGCTAACTACAAATTAATATTGTTGCAGATCTGAATTATTAATGCTTGCTGTGTGTTACACAACTTTGTGAGATCGACAGCATCAAATGGATGATTTGTTGCTACCCAAAGTGGATGCTGAACTAGCAGATATGGAGACTGAGGATATAGATGATGCTCCTTTAATAACAAGTGTTCAAGTTACTCCTGAATAGAACAACTTTAGGGAGTAACTAGCTAATGACATATTTGCTAAATACCTTGTTAGACATGGTCAAATAGAGATGGAGTAGGTTGTGTGGGTTAGCATAAGAGTGTGTGTGTGTGTGTCTATATATATATATATATTGTGATAGCTAGCTGATGCCCGCTTTTGTGATGGCTAGCTGATGCCCCCTTCTATGATGGCTAGCTGATGCCGCCATTTGTGATAGCCAGCTGATGCCCCCTTTTGTGATGCTAGCTGATGCCGCCTTTTGTGATGGCTGGCTGATGGTGCCTTTTGTGATATTTTGTAAATGCATCATCCTAACTCAAGGCTTTTGTTATCTTTTACTTATAGCACATGGCTGCAGCAAAGGCCAAGAGAGTCTACCTCTCATGGACAGATAGATGGACACTGCATTGTTGGCAGTACTTGTTGAGCATCACAACAATGGTGACCATTCTCAAAATGGATGGAAGCCACATGTCCACAATGCTGCTACCAAGAATGTATGTGAGAAATGCAATGTGGACATCACAAAAGAGAACATCTCATCTAGGTGCAAAACTTTTGACAAGCATTACGAGGTCATTAGTAAGATATTGTCACAGAGGGTTTTGGTTGGGATTGGGACAATAATAAGCTTTCAATGGATAGTGATGATGTGTGGACTAGATATATTGCAGTAAGTACATTTACCTTTGAATCCTGAGTGTTTTACTATTATGCTAAGGCAAGTCACTACAATTGTATATTTTATTTGTCTTTTGTGCAGAGTAATAAGACAACAGCTTGTTACAAGAACAAGGTGGTGAAGAATTGGGATGCAATTAGCACGATTTATTCAACAGATCATGCAACTAGTGAAGGTGCCCAGACTGGAGCTAAGTGTTCACAAGAGTCACCTGAACAAGCTGCTGAAGAATCCCTAGATGTACCACCAAAAAGGCGGTGAACTGGTGAAGCAATTCTTTGCATGCTTGGAGATATGAAGACTTTATTTTAGGATGCTCTAAAATCCACTGAGCCATTACCAATGCCTCAGATTACTCCACCTGCTGAAATCCTTGCTGCACTTGAGCAAATACCAGATTTGGCTACACGTGACCTTTTGCGGTCTTATGGGAAGCTGATTGTTAATGAGCGTTTATTCCGAGTGCTTGTAGAATTGCCTATGGAATTCAGAAAGGAATGGCTCCTTACGTTGAATTAGAGGAGGAATGGTGAGCATGTTCTATATGCTTGCTGTTATGTAATATAGCACTTCCAAACCTTCTAATATTAATTAAGTGTTGTGCTATGTGTTGGTACTTGTAAGAGACTTCGAATATTGATCATCAAGTATTGACTATATAATGGATGCTTGTGATCAACATTTATGTGATGGTTTCATCAACTATTTCTTCATTTTTATATTATTTTACTGCATTTTGTACTGTTTTCATAAATATTATATTTTTTTATTTGCTGAAATGATATATAATCATTTCAAGATATGTGCAATTCGTCAAAAATATATTGAAGAGGGATTTTACATCACTGTAGAGTCCAGACTCTTTGAAACATACAATTCAACAGATAGTACATCCAAACAGGAATTGGAATTGGTTGTTTCCCTTCAATTCCAGCTATCACCTAAATGCACATCCAAACACTGACATTGGTATTGCAGTCCATTTCCAATGCCCCTCAGCTTTGGTATTCCAGGCCAATTTCAATTCCTCAGCCTGAATATCTACATCCAAACGCAGCCTTAGTAAATTTTTGTTTGGTGGACATTTCGAGAGGCTATGAATTGGTCTGAAACCACAGTCAATTTGAATTAGTTCTTAACACTTAGATGTGGTAGGAATAGTGTACCAAAGTCCAAAACCAGTGATGATTTCCATTTTGGCATGTGTCTGTTGGAGTCTTTAGCTCATTCACAATGAATATATTTTCCATAATAGAGTGGTGTCAGGCCCTAATACTATGATCCACCATTCTTTGGTGTTTATGCAGAAAAGGAGTATCCTACTCAGGGAGAAAGAAAAAAGTTGGGTCTTGAAGATGATGGACAAACTTCCTCAACATTAGGAGCTAGGCGGCCAAGGCTAATGGCATAGGAGGATGTAATGCTTGGGTCAGGAGGAACTGTTTTAGATATAAGATTAGTAAACCTTCAGAGGGTGCTGATGTCAACTTTTAATCTCTGTAAGCTGATATCCCCAACATAACTTTGCTTTCAATATAAAATGGGACCAATGATCTTTGCTCTAAAAAAGAAGAGGCAACAGAAAAAAGGAGCTGAAATTTAGATAGAGATATAGATATAGGAATAGAGGGATTAGTTGTGGAAGAGGAGGGAGAATATACTGTACAATGCGGCTAATGAAATGAAAACATGAAAAAATTGAGAAATCCCTTGAGAATATGTATATTATAACCAAAATAAGCAGCCACAGTAGAGCGGACGGCTCACCAGATGCTGTCGTGTGCGTTTCCATCTCAAATTGACTTGTAGTCAAAACTCAAAAGGATCCTGGTCTATCACGATTCTAAAAGGATGCGTTGACAAGCTAGCAAACCGCAGCGACATGGAAACCCTAACTAACAAGAGACAACAAGGCTGCCACAAGCAAACCCTTAATAACAAGAGACAACGACGCTCTGATTCACCGGTGGCGGTAGGGTCCAGCTGGCTGATACTGAACAGCTGCATCGCTGATGAGGGCGGCGACTCCTCTGTTGCCGATGCCAAGACCACAGCGGCTTCCTGCACATCCTCTGGCAAACCCTTCAGCATCTCCTTCGGCATAGCGGTGCCACCCGCGCGCTGTAGCTTCCACTTTGCCTGGCTGGGCGGTGGCATGGTCGTTAAAAGTGATGACAAGCACTCCACGTCAAAGCTCAAGCATGTCCGCATCATCGCCGGCCATGATGACGCCCTCCTCATCTAGATTAGGACCATAGTGCTCAATCCCAAAGTGCGTCGTGGTCTGCCTCCAACTACTATGATGTTCGACGACCACTTCCTTTATGAGTCAGGGGGCGGTACCCATCCACCATCGCTTTTGCTGCTCCCTGGCTGCTGTTAGCTTAAATTGTTGCATATGCATTCATGCAAAACATCTAGCTATCACTTTTTAATAAGTCAAATAAAAGTACTTTAATAGTCCACCATGGTCAACCATGACAATAAAGCTTAATTAACCAAAGTCATTAACATAAACCTAGGTTCATTTGGTATCCTAAGCATGTCTAGGTGGTTTTAGTGATCAACAAACATCAAGCACTTGTATTACTTACCTATTGACATGCATTTGAATTCAAATTTGAATCAATCCAAACATCACACATGAAATGATGATTAAGCTTTTCATTAATGCAATGCATCAACGAGGCCTCGTAAACCAGCACCTAAGATTCTTTGCAAAAGAATATGACAATCATGAGTTTTCAGGCCTTGGACCTTGTTTCCCTCAGCACTAATACATCTTGATATGTTTGAAGCATAGCCATCTGGAAACTTTAGCTCTGCTAAAAATTTACAAAAGATAGCCTTCTGATCTTTAGAGAAACTGTACCTAGTTGTAGGCATCTCAGTAGTACCATCTTCATGTTGGAACTTCAAATCTTCTTTAATTCCTAAGTCACCACAGTCAAGCTTAGCATTCGTTGTGTCCTTTGTCTTCCCAGGAATTTCAAGAATTGTCCCAACCAAACTCTCACATATGTTCTTCTCAATGTGCATAACATCCAGATTATGTCTAACCTTTAATTTTATCCAGTACTCCAAATCCCACAGACTGACTCTCCCGCTCCAAATTTTCACTATCATCAGAACGCTTCCTTTTCCTGCTCTGCTCCTTTTGCTTGATCCCAGGTTTGACATGCCTTACCTTGTCTAACTCTGTTAATAGCTCTTCCTCGGTAAATTTACTTGGGGGATCATGGGTTCCATGAAAGCCAGTGTATTCATTGTTCTTCCTTAAACTATGTCCCTTTGGCAGAAAATGGTAGTGTCCAATATATGCAAGTTTATTCCATTGGTCATAAGAGAGAGGATTCTTGTCACAATGAATGCAAGCAAAGTAGCCTTTTGTTTTATGCCCAGACAAAGTAGCAAGAGATGGGTAATTATGAATGCACCATGACACTGCCGCACAAAGATCGAACTCTTTGTCAGTAATGGCATCATAAGTGGGCACACCCTTCCAAAGGTTAATCAATTCTTCAACAAGAGGCTGTAGAAATAAATCAAAGTCTTTCCCAGGTGAACACGGACCTATAATCAGCAGAGCCATCATTAAATTGGACTGATCCATGCATACCCAAGGTGGAAGGTTGTAGGGCACAACAAAGACAGGCCACATGCTATACTTCGTGTTAAAATTGCCAAAGGGATTGAATCCATCTGTAGCTAGCCCAAGTCTGATGTTTCTAGCATCTTTAGCAAAATTTGGATATTCTTTGTCAAAATCATCCAAGCCTCACCATCGACAGGATGACTCATTTCATTGGCACTAGGTTGTCTCTTTAACCTGTGCCATTGTGCTGATTCTGAACCCTCCTTGGTTAGAAATAGCCTCTGTAGCCTAGGCAGCAATGGAAAATGCCGCAACACTTTCTATGGAATCATCTTCCTCTTTGGGTCTTTGCATCTTGACAAACCACATACTAGGCAATTGTCATAATCCTTATACTCTTTTCAAAATAGTATGCAATTGTTGGAGCACACATGGATAGAATCATATCCAAGGCCTAATTCCTTTATCATTTTCTTTGCTTCTTCGTATGATCTTGGTAGTGTATTATTCCACTCTAGGAATGCACCAGCTAGATACTTCAAGAATGCAGAAAATGCACTATTGGTAACCCTATAAAATGACTTCATATGAAGCATCTTAATCACAAAGGATAACCTTGATATTTTAGACCTGGGATAAAGCTGACACTTAGCTTCCTTCAATAGATCTTCAAGGAAAGACTTCTCCCTGTTTCTCTTCTTGTTTCCACCATTGTTTCCATCATTATCTCCATCATTGTTTCCATTGCCAGATTCATTGCCTCCACTACCATTACCTTGAGCATTTTGTAGCTCCCTAATTAGACTACCTAACCGATCACCTGCATCGTTGTGATTCTCTGCCACCGCAATGGAGCAATGGATTCCTCATCAGTGTCCAAAATAGGAACATGAATAGGGCACACCTCAATAGGAACAGGACAAGGAACCTCATTAACATCTACACTAATGTCCTCTCCATGATGTACCCATCGAGTATAAGTACAATCCATGCCATTCATCAAAATGTGGTTCCTCACATTGGGCTGATGAAAATACTTCTGATTAAGGCATTTGGTGCATGGGCAGAAAATTGTATGATCCTGAGCATATTTTTCTTTAACAAAATTCATGAATTCTCTGACACCATTGACATATTCAGGGGAAAATCATGTGCTGTGCACCAACTTCTATCCATTTGATCCTGAGCATGCACAGTACAAGAAGGAAAGTCACCTTGGAGCTGGCGCGGGTGCAGCTGCCTTCCTCTGTGAGTGGCTCGCCACGCAACCTGCTGTCATCATCGGTGTGGGGTCTACTGTTGGAGTGGCATGGCGAGGTCAACTGGGTGTCGGAGAGGGGGATTGGAGTAGGATGGTCAGGTGCATTGGGCTGGATGGACGGTGAGGTTAATTAGAGCGGCACGATGAGGTGGAGTCTGGTGGTGGCAAGGTGGAATTAGGGGGCACAACGAGGTGGAGTCTGGTGGTGACAAGATGGACTGGCACAGCACGGCGAGGATGATTAGGGCGGCGGCGAGGTGGACTGCAGCGGCGCGGCAAGGTGGATTGGGGCGGTGGCGAGGTGGACAGGACGGCGGCGCGGCGAGGGATTAGGACTGGGGCTGAGGTGGATTCAATTGTCGGTTGGAAGGGATTAAGGAGTTTGATGTACCAATCTTAGTTGTATATAGATAAAAAGTCTTGTGCTAGAACAAATCAGAGCGGCGTAGCATAGTGGTAAGTTTTGTGGCTTAGTACTGGAAGGTCTCAGGTTCGATTCCTGGTTGACGCATGTTTTTTGTTGAACTTGTGCATTTAACCTGGGCCCAATTATGACGGTATCTTGCATTCGTTCACAAATTCTAGGCCCAAGTTGGGGTTCTAGATTGGCCGTGTCTGGCTCTGCCAATCCGTGACAAAAAAATTTTGTCACAAAAATTTCTTCATGGATTAACAAATTCCTTGTAGTGACATTTGGCAAGCTCTACATGAAACCATTAGGACTGATCTTGACTACAGTATCGCTTACCATTCTCAGACAGATGGCCAAACAGAAAGGGTGAACCAAATCCTGGAAGATATGGTTTGTGCTAGTGTTCTCAAATATGGCATAGATTGGGAAAAATGTCTAACTTTGGCCGAGTTCTCTTACAACAACAGTTACCAGGCAAGTATCAAGATGTCACCTTTCCAAGCTCTTTATGGCAAGCCATGCAGGACCCTGTTGATGTGGGATCAACCTGGAGAGAGAGCCATCTTTGGCCCCGCCAAGATTAAAGATGCCAAACAAGGAGTTGCTCAAGTAAGAGGGAATTTGAATATCACTCAAAGCCGACAGAAGAGCTATGCTGATAAAAGACGTAGGGACCTGGAGTTTCAAGTCAGAGACTTTGTCTATCTCAAGGTATCCCCACTTCATGGTACCGTCAGATTACATGTGAAAGGGAAACTCGCTCCAAGATATGTAGGTCCTTATCGCATATGTCAGAGAGTTGGGAAGCTAGCATACAAGCTCGAACTACCCCCACAATTGGCAGGAGTACATCTCGTATTCCATGTATCATAGTTATGCAAGTGCTTGAGAGTACCCGAAGAAGAAGCAATCACCACCGATGTGCTTGATATCCAAGATACCCTAGAGTACAAAGAACACCCTATCAAGATTCTGGGTTATGACACCAAAGAGACCTGAAGCAAGTCTATTTCAATGTGCAAGGTGCAATGGAGCAATCATACTGAACAAGAAGAAATGTGGGAAGATGAGAACCAGCTACTGCTACAGTATCCTTATCTCTTCAAAGAGTACGTACCATCCTAAATCTCAAGGTCGAGATTCCAATGAGGGGGAGGACTGTAACAACCCGAAAAATTTAAGCTATAATTTTTTTCTAGAAAACCTATGAGTGGTGAAGTGTCATGTCATCATCTACCCCTACATGTCATGCATTAACATCCCATGTTATGAATTAAATTGTTGAATTATCATAACTTGATCAATATTTCACATGTTGTTTTTCAATGTTGCAATAGTACACCTTTCAATGTGGCATTTGTTATCATGACATGTTGCATTACAACATTTGATTTGATTCTTTTTGCATCTATGTGATGGTAAATAAAATAGACTAACAATATTTATTTTACAAATAAATATTAGGGAAATACTACCCCAACAATACAAGGGTCTTGTAAGCCTACTATTTGATTATTTGAATTTAACACATCACATATATATATAAATGTATATACATACATAATATTTTGAAAATAGAAAAAGGAAAGGAGAATAGAAAAGAAGAAAGGAAATGGAAAAGTCTTTCGGCTCGCAAGCAAAGCCAGCACCAGCTCTGCCGGCCCAGCAAGCTAGCGTGGCCCAGCAAGCGCGTCGCACGCACCTCGCCCTGAAGCTGCCAGCACCGATGACAGGCGGACCCCACAAGTGGACCCACCTATCATAAGCTCACCTCATCGGTTCCCCACCTTTTCCCTTGCCAGCTGCGTGCAGCAGAGCATCGCCCACGCCAAGGAATCCCAGGGCGGCCCGTGCATCCTTGACGTTCGTGCCAACAAACAGATGGATGACACCAGGCCGACCAATGCCTGACAGGGTCACGCAAAATGTATGACCCTCTCGCACGTGCGTCTGCCCTGCCATGCTGCATCCGTGCCTTGCCGGCTGCCTGTCCCCTCCTTCCCTTGGCTGCCAAGGCGCCTTACCGCATCCACTGGCAAGCAAGCCCCACTAGAGCTCTAGCAGGCGACGTGGAAGCCCCCTGGCGCCCAACCGCCTCAGACCGAACTGCCCCTGTAACCACCCAAGGCCGCCGAACCTTCTTGCCCACGCCGTGACCGCCCTATAAAGCCAGCGCTCAAGCATCCTAGGGTTCCTCGACTGTGCCGCCACCCGGTGGCCTGCCAATTCGAGCACCAAGCCAGCCAATTCAGTGAATTTGGAGGGAGAAGGGAGAAGAAGAAGGAGGGAAGGAAGCTCTTGCCACCGGAGAAGAAGGTGATTGCCGCCGTGCCAGAGCTGTGCTGCTGTGGAGCCATCGGGGACAAGGAACCGAAGCCGAACCGTGAGCCGGAGCTTAGACGTGGTACCGCGACTCCCCATCCACTGCAACGCCGGTGAGCACGCCGTGTCCCCCTTTCCAACCACCGCCTCATGCTTCAGCCATGGCGCTCCACACCAAGAGCACGTAGGCCAGGACCATCGCTGGTCATCTTGGACACCTGCACACACACCCGCATGACTAGCCCGGCCATAGAGGACCACAGCATCAGGAGGACACTAGACAAGACGGTCGCCATGCCAGCCGCCGTGCGCCGAGCACCGCCATGACGAAGCCCTTTGTTTGCCCCCTTGGATGAGCCCTATGCCCTTCGACCTCGGATCTCGATCCGCCTTAGCATAGCGCACAAGGTGTGCACGCTAGCCTCGTGGAAGCCACACCGGAAGCCCCTAATGCACGGCCATGCCGATGCGGTGCCACACTAGAGTGCCACTGTGGTGCGCCGTTACCCGTCGCCACCGGCCTTGTTTGTCATATCTCATTTTAAAGGACTGAAATAAGATATATAAAAGCCTTATATGCGCCCCAGGATGTCGCACACATAAGTTGACAAACTATAAATAGTATCAAATCAGAGTTTATTACATAGCGCACGAATAGCATATAAAATTTTCTTTAACAAGAATAAGACATAACTATAATAACTCCAGATGATGGCTCCACCACAGGGACAAGTCAACTGGTTGACACACCTAGTAGTCGTGGCGATAACTTTCACTCCAATCCAGATCTGTTACCCATCTGTGATTTTCCAAATAATGAAATAAAACAAGCGTAAGTACATACGTACTCAACAAGCATAGCATGGGTTTATGAGGCTCAATGAAAGCTGACATGGTTTAACTGCAAGTAGCTTTTAGTGTATGTCACATTTTAGCAATTAGCATCAAGGTAGTAGTAAACCCATAACCACATGATCAGATAGACATGATTAAGAATATGATAAGAACAATATTACATGTAGCACGTTTTGAGTTAATGATCCAATTATTCCATAAGAATCCCTTGGCCAACCCAACCGTGGGGCTCAGGCGATATATCGGTTTAACTCTGCGCAGAGGTGTACACTTTCACTACGGGTCAAGATTATCAAATGAGTGGCTTAATTACTCCCAAGCACTCAAAAACCATATAAAGCCACTCATAGGTTCATCTAACAAGATAGGGCCGCAGGGTCATTAAATATAGCAAACCCCTCTACCAGTATGGCACATCCCAGTTATAATACATAGTGAAGAGGCAGCCCTGTACTCCATTCGCTGTTCCTCTAACTCGCTAGAAAAGGTCCTATGAACAACTAGAGCCAGAGCCATATAGCCCCCATAGCTGCACGTTATGCCCCGAATGATCACTTACAGTTTGGATCTTATTGAAAACCAACTTTAATCATTAGTGGCATAGTCATTAATCAAGTTACAAGATCATGGTTATAAAGCACTAGCATAAACTACCCATATGCATCATTCTTAGTTATCAAGGTAAACAGGTACTCAAAGCTAGGTAATCCTGATAGGGTATCAAGTGGACACATGCATATGATCTTTAGTGAATAGTGAATAGGTAACAAGGATGGTCCAAACTATACTTACCTTGCTCAAAGTGCTCTTGATGAACCTGCTGATCCTGAGGGTCGAAGAACTCTTGATCCTCAATGAACGGTTCACTCTCTAGATCGATCAACAATTAGCAAGACGCAAACATCGGGCAATCATACACGAGCAAACAAATAGATCTAATTAGAACAGTACACCATATCATCAAAATATTATGAAAATAATTGATAAAACTATTCTACTCGTCGCTACGATCACACAGACGTAAAGATCACTAAAATCAGAGTTAAAACGTGAAAGTTATGGATTTTACAAGATTTCCTGTTACAAAATAATTAGCCTTAAATAAAATTATTTTTCAAAAGTGGAAAATAAATCTAAAAGTTGTACTAACAGATAGATTATGAAATTACGAACCCAATGCAACTTGAACGGACCAAATCGGAGCTAAAACGTAGAAGTTATAAGCATTTGTTTGCTCGTAAATAGATTGAAAACTTGTAAATAGATTGAAAACTATTTTCGGAATTAAAATTAGAATTTAAAATCTAAAAAAGGAAAATACATTTTCTCGTAACGAAAACGTAAACTAGTTCTGTTATAAAGGAAATACGTTTTCAAAAGGGCAAAGCGTAATCTGCCTAAGGCGCGAAGGACTCTTTATAAAATAGTCAGAACCCTGGGGTGTTTTCTGCAAATGTGACACACGAAGGGGTACGGGTGATCTCGGGCCGTTGGATCTAAAGCCGACGACTCAGATTAGGCTCGAGGCAAGAGAGGGAAACAGTTCGCCGGGGAAGACGGCTCCCGCGGCGGAGACATCGAACCTTGGTCGGACCTTGGACTTGGACCGATCGACGCAGGAGCTCAGGGCGATCAATCCTAGCTAGAAGATGGGGATCGGGGTAGAGCTCAGACAACGGACGATCAACGACAGCGGAAGAAAGCTTGCCAGCGTACCTAGACCCCGCACTATGGACCTCTAGGGAACCTGAAACCGGCATAAAAAGGAAGAGGGAGTTGAGGCGGGCTCACCAGTGGCGAAGATGAAGCTCGGGGAAATTGGAGTCGAGCTGGCGTCGGTCGGCGGTGGACGGCTTCAATCTGCGAATGAAATTGACACCGAGGTAAGCTCAATTAGCCCAAATTGGAAGCAGAAACTTGTTCACGAGATTGAAGCGAAGTTGTAGATGTGGCTTTCGATATAAAGTAACTGACAATGATGGCCAATTCGAGCTCCAATGGCGGCGGCGGGTTTAGGGTTCGGCGGATCGCGAGGGGCAAGATGGGGCTCGGGCTCAGGATGATGGCCAAGGAGGGACTCGGCCTCACTATTTAAGGGGCCGGATTGACTTGGGAGTCACGGCAAGGGTGGGGAGTGGGGGCGAGCTCGGAGTCCGGTTCGGCGTTGTCCGGGTTGGGGACGAGCGGGAGGTAGAAGGAGACTTAGCGGGCCCCACTTGTCAGTGTCCGAGCGAGAGAGAGGGACACGACGATGGAACGGGCCATGGCCTTGTGACCCAGGAAGGAGAGCGCGGCGTGACAGCGGCTTGCTAGGCCAGCGGGGCAGGCCATCCGGGCCGAGAGAGAGGGAGGAGGGGAGAAGGGGAATAGGCCAGCGGCTGGGCCGGGCTGAAAGAAGAGAAAGGGAGAGGGAGGGAAAAGAAAGCTTTTCTTTTTATTCAAACTAGTTTTCAAACTCCTTTTCAAATGGTTTTTGAAATCCAATTCAATTTCAACCAAATTCAAACCATCACAAAATAAAAATGCACCAGCATGAATGCTCAAGCATTCTTCTTGACCTAGGTTTGTTTTAATTTCATAAAAAGAATTATTTTGCCTAGGTTTCAATGCATTCCAATTTGAAATTTAAATCATTTTGGATCTTTTCAAAAGTATGCAAAATTTAGGGTGTTACGTTGTTCCACAGGTTGAGCACCCCGGTGAGCTCCACCTGGATCCCCTAAACCCAGCCATGGTGAGGATGGAGCCCGAGGACCCCTGTGTTGCCCCAGCCGCGTGACTACCATGCCAGCATGGTGCTGCACTGGAGCGCCGCCGTGCCGCGCCTATGGCCGTCATCGCTGGTCATGCGTTGGGACTTGAACACCTCAATGAGCTCCGCCGTGGTGCGTTGCGTTGAGCCACGGGGAAAATGATGGTTGCCAGGCGGATTTGGTGGCCATGCCGTGCACGGTGCCCACACCAGAGCTCCGCCGTGACCGCGCTATTGCAAGGTCACTGATAGCTAGCCGAATGGCCTTCTAGAAACCCCTATTGCTAGCCGATGCCCCGAATTGAGCTTGTCGTGGTACCCCGACTGGTGCCATCGCACTCCATCACTGCTGTTCCGTCGTATGCCATAGCTAGGGTTCACTGTAGTGCCACTGCCACCCAAAGATCCACCAGGGAACCCGCCGTGATGTTGCAGAGCCGATGCGTCGGTTAATGAAGGCCTGGGACCGCCCCATCGCCAGGTTACACGACCTTGCCGTCGCTGGCTGAGTGCCGCCGCGGACTTGAAACGGAATGTGGGGAAAAGAAAGGTAGACCGAAGTCCATGGACTCGGTCCACAAGGACCCTAGACCCAGCCAGTGCACCCACGTGAGCCAGTCCACCATGAATCGAGCACCGTGAACCTGACCTGAATCGAGCGCGACCTAGATCCACTTGGTGACGTGGCACAACTAGAGCCTACCACGTGGCTGGCCAGGCCCTGCCCATATCTAGCCCACTAGGCCCATTAACGGTCCATTAAGGGCCCAGTGGGGCCCACCTGAGCATTGACCGTTGACTGCTGATGTCAGCAGTGATGTCAGCAGTGTCGTCACCCTGACCCCCATCTGCCAGATGACAGTTGATCGAGTCAATGCTGACATCAGCATGACATCATCCGCCACGTCAGTAGCTGACTTATCATTGTGGACCCGCGTGTGACACATGGCCCAATCCCATGTTGCCACATATTAGCCCCTGATTGATCCAGTCTTTTTCTTTTTTAGAAAATGAGTAAATCTTTGAAAATTCATAACTAATTCATATGAGCTCAGAAAATTATGATCCACATATCCAAACTTTCTAAAAATTGAGATCTATCTATTTTCTATCTATTTTCACTATGTTTGACTACATTTGGATCTTTATTTTGGCATTCGTTCTATGTGCTAATCTATAGGGTTCGCTTCCGTGACCCATAATTCTCGGTTCAGGGTCGAGCGAGGACAGGTCTGATAACAGCGACTACCAAGAGAAGTCCGACAGCTACGCTAGTGAAGGTGCCACATACCACCCAACCTTGTAGATCCCATTACACATGGTAAATCTAGATCTGCTAGTGCTTTATATTTCTGTATTATAATCTGCTTGCCTGTGTTAGGATTGCATGATTAGTACATTACTTGTTGAGCCATACCTTGTCGTAACCTAACACCTGCTTACATGCTGTTATGTTAGCTTCATACTTATCTACTATATATATAAATACTTCACTCGCTTACATTTTGATGTGATGTGATGAACCCTGGGAGGGTCTGGTAGGGATTGCCGGGCTTGGTGTGTGTGATGGATCAGATGGGCATGTGAGCTGAAGATGATGTATCTGGGTTTGAGGGTGGACTTTACGGCAGGGTGTAGGGTGAGGGTTGAGTCAATTGAGCTAGGATCTACCATGAGCTTATGAAGGGCATGCCAAAGATGCAACCTAGGCATCTCTATCATCTTGTCTGTGGCGGACAAACCTCGTGTGAGTTGGAGAATCATGGGTGGTAGCTTCTAAGGGGTGGAACCCAGGATGAGCATGCCGTGGTAGCACGTTAAAGGATTAACCCTAATGGTGATATCCTGGCTTGGTCACCCTTAGGAACTGTTGCGCTGGTATCTGGACCTTAGTAATCTCTTGCTTTCCGCTCGCTTCCCATGGGGGGGGGAATGGCCGAACTACTGGATGGATCGATGCCATTACTATTAGGCGAGCGTGTGATAGGAAGGTACCGGTATGAGAGTCCCACACCCTTTTGAGACGGTCATGATGCTCTTTGGGAATGAGATCATGGGCCCTCATAGTATCAGCCACTCTAAGGGTGTACCAGGGCTGAGAGGTAGAATGGCATCGTTCTATGGCAGTAGGTGCCCGGCATCTGCCTAGATGGTGATCAACATCTATGATGCTTGTCTAGTGGAATAGTGAAACCTCTGTAGAGTGTATGGTTGATCGATCGATACATATGCCAATTCTTTGGCTATGGACCTTTCTTGAGTCTCGTTTGCACCGAACTGGAGAGTGAGTGTTCTACCTTCCCCCTAAGTTTAAAATCCGGCTGTGAGCTAGGTCGAGGGCTGCGGGCCGCTAAGGTAGGTCAAGCAGGAGTTGACCTGTTGACTTGAGTCAGAGTGGTGTTGAAGTGTGTGGGATGAGGGATCAGATATGGATGGATGGTTGTGGATGGTGTTGGGAATGGGTGTATATAAAACTTGACTACATTAATTACTTCTACTTGTTAAATGCATAGGAAAACCCTAGCCTTATAGGTCCTCTTGATTATATCCATTTGCATCCAATTACCACAAAGCATTACATAGAGTGGGAGTGGCCAGTACATATCATACTGATACTTTGGCATACATGTTCCTAGAGTGAGTACTCCTCTGAGGAGAATGACGAAAGAGGGTTTTGTTCCTACGCTCGAGTTGGATCGATGATGATAGCTTCCGCATCTTCAGGCTTTTATTTTATTGCTTCATGAACTCTGATTCCGCCAAGTGGTGATGTAACAAATTTATGTAAACCTCTCTATGGCACTCTTTTGTTACGATGTATGGATTGTGATATTCAACTGTTATCGGGGAAAATAATTTAAATGATCATATTTCACTTCGACTCTGTTGATTTCCCTTCATGGAAATCGAGGTCGTTTCAAATATTTCATACAGATAATAGTTAATGTGGAAAACGTGTTAATCATACTTACACAACCATTGACGTGCTCTCCCCCAACAAAAAGGCAATCCATGTCTTGTCGCTCCCCATAACATTCATCATTTGGATGAGTACATGTTTTTCAATTTTTGTTTTCATGTATTTTATTAGCTCTTTGTCTTCTTTTGTACATAGATAATCTATAGAGGTTTTATTTACATATTACATATATACATTTGTATAATAAGAAATTAATTGCCAAAATATGTGCTATTAAGTCCCAAAATTGTCGATGACTCACCATGCGCCATGATCTGAACATTGTTTGTTTTCTTTGGTTTATTATATTGAGGCAACATCATCACCTCAGCATCGGCACACATCAGATGCAAGTCATTTACTTGCCGTGGAGTCTGTACATCATCATCTTTGACGTGTTTCTTTGTTGCATATTCTACCATAATGACGTGCATATGCAATATGCAATATTATTAGTCTGAGATGTGATATCCGGACAATTTGTATGCAATGGTTCATACGGGCAAACTAAGAAAGGATTTTGAGTTGATTAAAAGATAGTGGTGTACTTCATCCTCCTGGTTAGCACGCTTCCGCTTCTTGTCTACGTCTGTTTCTTGATGCTTTACTATTTTGGCAACATCATTGTTTTGAACATCTAGGTCAATATTGCCCCATTCCGGTAGGTGTGCATGTCGGGATCAAGGCAGTAAAGAAGAAAGGAAAGAAGAAAGGAAAGAGCAAGGGTACTATTGGGCATCTAGCAACGGAGACAAAGGAGTTGAGTGTGCGTGGCAGAAAGTGTATACGTGCACGCGCGTTGAGTGAATAATGGTTGACTGAAAGAAACTTGCTCTCTGATGTCATTCAGCATCATTTGCACAGAGCTCAACAGAGAATGAAGACTCATGCTGACAAGGGCCAATCTGAACGGGAGTGTTAGGTGGGAGACAAGGTTTATCTTAAGCTTCAACCCTATATACAGTCTTCGGTTGCTCCCATGTCCAATCAAAAGCTGAGTTACAGGTTCTATGGACCATTTGAGATTGTTCAGAAAGTGGGCTCGGTGGCTTATCGTTTGCAGTTACCGGAGCGCTGCCGCATTCATCCGGTTGTGCATGTGTCTCAGTTGAAAAAGCATGTTCCTCCTTCGGCGCGTGTGGAGGATGACATTTCTCAGGTACCTATGGATCCTACTGCGTCCCTGCAACCTGTGCAGTTTTTCGAATCCAGAATGTGTGTGCAAGGTGCTTCTTCAGTTGCTCAGATCTTAGTGCAGTGGGACAAGATTCCTTCATATCTGACAACATGGGAAGAAGCTGAAGATCTCCATCGTCGGTTTCTAGAGCACCCAGCTTGGGGGCAAGCTGGTTTTCGAGGCGGAGGGAATGTCATGATCAAGGCAGTAAAGAAGAAAGGAAAGAAGAAAGGAAAGAGCAAGGGTACTGTTGGGCGTCCGGCAACGGAGACAAACGAGTTGAGTGCGCGTGGCTGAAAGTGTATACATGCGCGCGCATTGAGTGTGAGTTTGAGCGAGTGGGCTTGGCCTGTTAGGGAGTAGGGGCTCAGCCTAGTAACTCACGGGTGGCTTAAAAGCCTGATGTTGTAAGGGAAATCGATATCGAATTAATGAAGAATCATTTCTTATCCCCTCTTTGCTTCTGTCTTCTTCCTCTGTTCTTTGCTCCCGCTCTTACTTCTCTTCCAAGTTTCCCCTTCTGATCCTCAAATTCTCTGATTACCCAGTGTTCTCGTTGTGATTCCTCCCGGAACATAACAATTGGTATCAAGCTCTTGCCGATTCGACGGGGAATTTTTTTCTGACGGATTGATTCGTGCTGGTGCCGAGAAAGCCAATGAAGTTTCAAGCGGACATGGCTACGTTGTTGGAGGACATCGTGAAGCGCTTCGATGACATGTCAAAGCAGTTTGACTCTTTCCGCGACATGGTCAAGGAGACGTTGGACTGCGTCAACAAGGTCGAGCTTCAGCAGGCGGACTCCGACAAGCTGCTCGCCGATTTGTTCAAATGCACGGAGGATGCGTCGAAGACCGTCCGCAACACGGCTTCGCGCATTGACAACTGTCGATGAAACCTAATCAGCAGTCTACCACGGGGTACCCCGAGGTAGTAGATTACGGCGAGGGCACGGTCTGACCTAGGATCTGGATGTGAGACACAAGATGAATGCCGGGGTTTATCCAGGTTCAGGCCACTCAGAGGCGTAATACCCTATGTCCTGTGTCTCTGTTGTTGTATTGATTAGTACCGGGGTACAATGCGATGAGATTCAATATCTTCTAGGGGGGTCCTTGCCCGCCTTATATAGTCCAGAGGGCAAGGTTATAGATCTAAGATCTCCTTATCCAGTCGGTTACATTCAGACGTATCCTTGGAACATACGACTAGATCTAACCGACTAGGACTCCTTGTCTTGTCTGCCAAGTAGTCCTCAGCACCCACGCGGCCCACCGACCTGGTCGGTAGTGGACCACGGGCTCTGTCTTGTCGTCCGGCCCACCGATCACAATGATGATGGACTAGCCTTCGTCTTGTGGTCTGGGTCATCTTGTACCGAGCAGCCCAAGTCTAGCCGTAAGGGTATATGGGGTCTATACCCCCACAGCCAGTCCCCGAGCACCATGTATCTTGAGGGATTCGCCATCTTGACCTATGCCGAGCAGTGAAGGCTCCAAACACGTAGTGCCGAGCAGTGAAGATGCCGACCACGTAGCACTGAGCAGTGAAGATGCCGACCACGTGACATCAACCAGCACTGATGCTGACCAGTCAGCACCGTCCGGGCTCCTCCCGAGCAGTTCGTAAGTCTGCTCTCAACCACAGCTCCCGTCAAGGAAGGTGATCTGTTCGAAAGATGCATGGTGTTCCAAGAAAAAGAAAAATATTTCCACGCCCTGAGACATGGGCCCACGTTAACACATGACACGGAGTATTGTTGGAATGTTAACATGAACAAACCGTAGAGGTAGGGGTACCAAACCAGGAATAAAAAGATAAGCCCTAAATCAGCGCGAGGTGACGTGGGCCCACGTAGTCCCTAGCTCGATAGAAGATAGAATATGTTATATTGAGATTTTTAAGAAAAAACTCAACATAGCACTAACAAGGTGTTGTCAGTGCCGAATGACAAGTTGACGTAAAACCATAAGGATGAACCTACAACCTTCTGCTTAGGAAACAGACGCTCTGGCTCGATTGGGTCAAGGGACACCAAGAACCAATGTTCCGTAGACACCTCTGGGTGGGAATGACGAACTCCCGAGTAGGATGGCGTCGAAAAAGATGAAACAGTATAGTGCATAACACCTGGCTGAGAGGTGTAAAGGTATGGGGTGCATGGCACCGCACCGAGCAATGAACAATTAGGCCTGACCACCTAAGCCATAATCCTTAAGGAAGGACAAAACGGTCTAGCAGTCCCAAGTGTAAAAAACAGAAATCTAGCCCTGACAAAATTAGTCCCCAGATTTTTAGGAAAAAATCTGGAGCGAATCTGGCCCAAAAATCCGCAGCTTAAAACAAATCTGGCATAAGATCCAAAATTGTCGGACACGTGCATAACTGACGGGATTTAACCGCCACAGCGCACAGGGCAGATTAGAAATCCAGGCCTGCGCATAATATTTGGGACCACGACGGCCCACCAAGCCGGCCCACAGCCGCGTCTGCACAGGTCAAACAGGCCCAAACCCTAGAAGTCAAAATGGCATCACCCGAAGGGTATAAATAACACCATCACCAGAGGGGAACAGTTCCACATCGCATTTAATCGCTAACAATTCACACACCCCCTCGAGCGTTTCGTCTCCCCGCATTCCAGCAACCTCCATCGCTCAATCCGCCGCCACCTGACTCGTCGGTGCGATTTGAGCCCGTGGATCCTCTCAGCAGCACCACCACCACCCTCCATTCCTTCAAACCTCCAATCCTCCAAAAATGGTGAAGAAGGGGAGCAAGAAAGCAGGGAAAACCACTGGATCTCAGGCATCGGGGATGTCGTGGCGCCAGTCGACAACCACCGCAAAAGCGATGGACGCATTGGCCGTCGAGGGACTGCCGCCGCCACGAGAGAGGGGGCCTGGCGCGAGCCACGAGGTGAGGACGTTCCCTATCCTGATGAGGGGGAAATTGTTGTGTTCGAGGATATGGTGCCTCGGGGGCTCGAAGCACCCGTCAATGGGTTCGTCCGAGACCTCTATTTGTATTGGGGGATGTCGATTTGCAATCTCGACCCCAACTCTATTCTGGCCATCTCAATCTTCATCACGTACTGCGAGTTGTTCCTAGGGATAGAGCCCCATTTTAATTTGTTTCGTTACTTCTTTCTGCACCGTAAGAAGGGGCAGAAACTGGAGGGTCCCAAATAGCTGGGGGATGCTATATAAGGCTTAGGGACGGGATGAGCAAGAACTAGTTGGGGTCCAAACTCCAATCAGCTGCTAAGGGATGGAACTCCCGCTGGTTCTATATGAGCCAGAATGTGGAGGAAAGACCAGTGCCCTGTGACATCACGCAGGTGCCCGAGTACAATGCGCGGTGGTTGGAAGTGCTGTCCCCGGGAGAGATGGAGCAGGTGAATGAGTTGCTGTCCTTGATCGACAATGTGTGGGTCAACGGTGCACTCATGGTCGGGACCTGGTTGGCCCGGCGCATCCAACCTTACAAGGAGCGGGTGAACCACATGTATGAATACATAGGGCAGAGGGACCCCTCCCAGGAAATGCCAGAGAAGCTATCGACGAAAATCTTCCACTGATGCATGTCCTCATTATTTGAGAGGTTTGATCTGGTCAACAGCTTCCCAGAGCCACGAGCACAGCTGTACGCCCTCAGCCAACCACCACCAGAGGTAAACTCTTCAAATCTTAATGTAAAATAATCACATATTGGAATGTAATGTTATCTTTGTAATGTGTGTTTGTCTGACTGATAGACCCTGCTCGGTCAGGACCGTAAGGTCTTCTTCTCAGCCGTACCGATGGAACCATGGCCCCGTGGTGACGCAGTACACCACCAGTGCCAAACCCGAGTAGAAAGAGAGGCAGAGCTGAAGGAAGAGATGGAGGGGATTAACACCTCCAACTCTAGCAGCGATGAAGCCCCTGCTGCCTAGGCGCAAAGCAAGGCCGTGAGCAAACGGCCCATGAAGGAGGCCTCCAAGAAGAAGAAACCCTCAGCTTTGCTGTCCGGGGGCAAGTTAAACCTAGACAGCGGAGGAGGCGCAAGCAAGAAGAGGGGGTCCCGACCATCCCAAAGTCATCGGACGATGACTTCATGATGCTGAACCGGCATCAAAAGAAGCATCAAGCCACGTCGGCTCCTGGTGGGAGAACGCCAGGACCTGCCCTAGCACCGACATCAAGGTCGGCCGAGCAGACTGCTCCGCCGCCACCACCTTCTCGTTCGCACGTGGCTGTTTCACCAACCGTGTAGCCAGAGCAGACCAGAGGCGCAACCATGCCGCCCTCTCCATCGCCAAAGCCACACGGTGCGGCCCCATCATCAGCCAGAGCGGCCTCATCTGTGGAGACAGTCCCCGGACATAGCAGCGGGGGGACAGGCAGGGCCCCTGGTGCTCCGGGCCGGGGATCAAGCAGCCGGCCTCGAGGAGGCGTATGGAGGGCAGCCAGGTAGGCATTGGTACCCGTTATCTATCCTTTGTACTTGTGTTTTTTGTTTTCAAAGTTAAATGACACAGTCCATGTTATCGACAGCAGCCGTGCACCGTCATCGGCGACACCGATTCCTCCTCCCAGTCAGACCTCCGTGCCTCCAGAGGATGGGGGCGCAGCCAGCGGATCTGCTACCACTGGCCAGCCGACTCCGATCCCGGCGCTTCGGCCAGAGAAGTGGGTGGTGCCTTTCGAGCTCGCCGTTGTCGGGGCCGAGCTGCCACCAAGGCCCACCCCGCATCGGGCGGAACCGAGCACACCGTCGCCTGCCGAGGAGGTGCCAAGGGAGCCAAAAATGCACCGTACCGACTTGCCTAAGCAATGCGTCATCGTAACGCGGGAAGTTGGGGGGCAGGCACCGTCACATACGAGGAATTATCCAACGATGATGTGGACGCGGGCATCTAGGATGCAATGGAAGTGCTGGTGGAACGGGTTAAGGTAACATCCGACCATAATTAATTGCACATAGATTCGTTGTGAAGGCCTGTTAAACAACCATATGTTGTGTAGTCACTGCAATGGACCAACACCTAGTGTGGACGAACCATCAACTGGTTTGCGGCGGTCTGGGATGAGGTGGAAACTCTCCGAACAGCCAAAACCGAGCTGGAGGAGCAAGCTGGCGTGTATCACGAGCGCGAGGTTCGCCATGAAAGAGAAATGGTAGCTCTTCGCCGTGAGATGGAAGCCCTGAAGCAGGCCCAGGAGCAGGAGGTGCTGCGTCACCAGGAACAGGCGCTGGAGCCGGCCCGCCAGGAAAAAGAAGCTCTATGCCAAGAGGTGGAAACCTCAAACAAATTATCACAAGTAAGTGATCCTCTCCTGGTTCCTTTCTACTAATTGTGACTGCATGGTTGTTAACTGTCTTTTCTATGGTGCTGAAAATCCCAAAACAAAGCCTTGACTGAGGAGAAGGCTAGTCTATTGGAGCAGGCCAATGCAGACCAGGCGCAAATTGCTCAGCTAACCGGTAAGTTGTGTTTGCTAGTATTGTCGTTATAAAGTATGCTGCATACTGGGCAGACCAAGGTATGCTGACCACCATTGCTGTTATTGTTGTAGATGTAAAGAAGCACCATATGGCCCAATTTGAAGTTCTGGAGGAAGCTAGTGCAGTCCTTCGGGAGAAGATGTGGACGATCACCGACCACATCAAACCCGCGTTGCGAGCCATCTTTCCCGAGAAGCAGCACCCGGCAGACCCAATAGGCAAAGAGGCTATCATCATTGACCAGTGCTGAAGGCTATGGCCAGCACTTCAAGAGTGCGTTGCAGCAGCTAGGTGCGACGTGGCTTCGTCTCTGCTTACTGTGGTCCGGGCCAACTATCGGGACGTCGATTTGGCAACCATTGAGCAGGGGGCTCCTCCAAAAATCCCTGATGAAGAAATTGAAGAGCTCTAGGCCACAGTCAACCCTATTGCCGCTACCATTGTCCAGAAGCTAAACATAATATATGATCCTGCAGAGGGCGATATTAGCGGTCAGTAGACTGAAAACAATGTTAGGTTGTAAGAAACACTGTTTTATAAGCTGTGCCGAGCATGAGGTGCTTGGTTAACTTGTTTTTAAGCCTAATGACACAAACATGTAGGCATGTTTAAAGCGATTGATAAACATTTTGCCATTTTTATTATTTTAGATGCATACTTATGCATAGGTCAGCTTAAACGGAAACAACATGTCACCAGTTAAGTTTTGCCCCCACCCTCGATGCAAGCTAACTCTGTTGGGTAACTAGGGATGTGCAAGTGAACCGTGTAGGACCGCTGGGTTCACCAGGTACCTAGCACCGTTAGAGAGCGACTGCTGAAGCTCCTAGTGCCATGTAGCACAGAGCTGTAGCACATCATAAGTGGCTTCGAGACAGTGCCTTGTCGAGCCGTTCTTGGTGGGTAGAAAGCAAAGTTTAACTGAGACAGATGCAGGGCGCATGTATGACGGATGTGTGCACAAAAACAAAATCGAGACGGGAAACAAGAGATAACAAAAAGCAAATATATTGGATATAAAGGGATAAGAATCTGAATACATATCTTTTATGGATAGAAACGTATAAGATGCTCTATGTGCCAGGAGTTGGCTTGTTCGACACCTTCCAATGTTTCCAACCGATAAGATGTCAGGCGTGTGATAGCCTTTATCCTAAACGGCCCTTCCCATCTGGATGACAGCTTGTGCAGACCATCTGTCTTCTGGATTCATCATAACACCAAGTCACCGACCATGAACAGCCTACTTTTGATGTTGCGGTTATAGTAACGACGTATTGTTGCTAGGTACTTAGCGGTCCGAGCACAGGATTCGAGCGCAATTTCTTCTTTGGCAATGACATCGACTTCCCTAGCTTCATTTGAGGCTTCTTTGTCGTAAAGCTAGACGTGCGGAGATTGAAGTGCGACCTCGGCTGGTAGCCTTGGAACCAAACACCATGAAGTATGGAGATACTCTAGTGTTACGACTGGGCTAGGTCCGGAGTCCCCAGACCACAGCAGGCAATTCCTTAAGCCACCGACTGGGTTTAAGCTCTTTATCGTCATGGTACACCCGTTTGCGTAGAGCATCAAGGATCATACCATTAGCTCGCTCCACCTGTCCGTTTGCTCGAGGGTGAGCAATGGACACATATTTGACTTGGACACCGTTATCATCACAAAAATCAAAAAATTCGTCACTAGTGAACTGGGAGCCTAAATTGGTAATGATGGTATTTGGTATACCAAACCAGTGGATGACTTTGTCAAGGAACTGTATTGCTTTTCTGGCAGAGGCTTTCTTGACGGCCTTGTACTCGATCCACTTAGAAAATTTGTCGATGAGCATAAAGATACATGTGTGTCCGCCAGGAGCCTTCTTAAAGGGGCCAATCATGTCAAGTCCCCAGCATGAGAACGGCCAAGCAACTACGATGGTCTGAAACTCATGTGTAGGGACATGAATCTGCTTGGCGAACATTTGGCAATTTTTGCACCTGCGCACATAATTTTCTGCTTCGGAGATGGCTGTTGGCCAGTAGAAACCTGCCCGGTAGGCTTTGCCAACCAGTGTCCAGGATGCTGCATGGTTGCCACAAGTACCCTCATGAATATGTTTCAGCAGCATCAAACCCTCTTCTTGGGTGATGCACTTCTGGTAAATCATGGACCTCGGGCCCTTGCGCATCAGCTCGCCATTAACCATGATGTAGGCACAGGCTCTACAGAACAGCTGTTGGGCTTCAATCTTATCCTTCAGGACAAGGTGATCATTCAGGTATTTGATGAAGGGCTCTCTCCAATCGCTCTGGGGAGGTGCTGCCTGCTCATCGGGCCTGTTGGCCGGCGGCTTCTCGGTACTGTCATCAAATGCATGCTGGCCGGGGTAGCAGTTTGCCACCTCTTTTACTTTGCCGTTCAACGTCGCTACAGACTGGTCGGTAGTGGTACTGGGCACTGGCGCTTGACAAGCCTGATTGGGGATCGAAGGCTTTAGGAAGTCTTGGACGAAAACACCAGGCGAAATCTTAGCCCGGGATGAACCAAGCTTAGAGAACTCATCAGCACCTGTGTTCTCGGAATGTTGAACGTGAGTGAATTCCAATCCATAGAATTTGTTCTCCAGCTTGTGGATTTCAGCAACATAAGCGTCCATCTTTTCATTAACTACATCGTAGTCTTTGTTGACTTGGTGGATGACCAGAGCCGAATCCCCATATACCAGGAGCCGTTTTATGCCTAGCTCGACTGCAATACGGAGGCGGTGCAGGGCTGCTTCATACTCGGCCACGTTGTTGGAAGCCTTGAAGTTTATACGCAAGACATAATGGAGCCTGTCCTTGTATGGAGAGATAAAATATACTCTCGCTCCGGCACCTCTGATGTTTAGAGAACCATCGAAGTACATCTTCCAGTGGTTGGGAGACATGTCTGTTAAGGGCAGGCTGAGATCTGACCACTCCACAATGAAATCTGCCAGGGCCTGAGATTTCACAGTGTTACGACTACGGAAGCTCAATGTGAACTCAGAGAGTTCTAACGCGTATTTGAGAATATGGCCGCTAGCGTCTCTATTGCGGAGGATGTCACCCAAAGCTGCTTCCGTAACCACCGTAATCTTATATGTATGGAAGTAATGTAACAGCTTACGTTTGGTGATCAAGAGTGCGTAGAGCAACTTTTGTACGTGGTTGTACCTTTGCTTAGTGTCATTGAGAACCTCGCTGATGTAGTAAACTGGGCGTTGCACCCCGTAGATCTGCTCGGGTTCCTGGCGCTCGACCACCATCATGGTGCTGACCATGTTGGTTGTGGCAGCGATGTAGAGGAGAAGCTCCTCACCTTCGCGTGGCATTGTGAACACCCGGGGAGTTGCCAGGTACTCCTTGAGCTTGGTGAAAGCCTTGTCAGCCTCCTCCGTCCACTCAAACTTCTCCTTGGCTTTGAGTAGTTTGAAGAAGGGGAACCCTTTTTCGCCCATACGTGAGATATAGCGGCTCAGGGCCGCCATACAGCCAGTTAACTTCTGGATATCCTTGACGTTCCGTGGTGGTTTTAGATCCAACATGACATGTACCTTCTCGGGGTTTGGGCGTATGCCGTCTTGACAGAACACGTTGCCGAGGAGGATTCTGGAAGGCACGCCAAAGACGCCCTTGCTGGCATTGAGTTTCTAGTGAAAGTTATTGAGGGCCGCAAAAATTTGCTCAAGGTTGGCTATCAACATGTGAGCCTCCTTGGTCTTCACCACCACGTCGTCCACATCGGCGTCGGCAAGGTTGTCGGTGATCTCTTGCTCGAGACAAGCCTAGATGGCTCACTGGTAGGTGGCTCTAGCATTCTTGAGGCTGTAGCAAAAAACGCCGAAGGGGGTGATGAAGGCGGTTTTCTCCTGGTCCTCGATCTTGAGGGCTATTTGATGGTAGCCCGATGTTGACGGTATTTATGTCCTGTTTTTTCACTATCATAACCGTCAACATTTCACTCAATTAGGGGAAGAATCCACTAACAAGTAGTGATGTAGGTACAAATAACTTGGTTCCAGATGTACTTGTCATTATTTTATTGCAGCAGTCAAAACAGGTACTTTTTGGTGTCCTGAAGCTCCATATGAAGGATGGGCACACAACCAAGTATTTCCAATTGAAAAACCAACTTCACATTCATCAATGACAAAGCTTCTCGAGACAATGTGCAAAATGATGGCGTCGGTCGACACCATCTTGGTGGGCCCAGCACCACCATTGTGCTTAGCATTGCATGTAGAATTCACCTACAGAAGATGAGCCTTTAGTTCCATAAAAGGGGGGTCGGCCGATCCCCCCTATGGGATCTTCTAGACTCTACCGAACCACCGGGATCCTCCCAACACAGTCCCAAGCAAGTTCCACCCTTGGATCACAAGTGTGTTTCTTCTCAATGGTACAAAATGAAGTCACATGGATCCATGGGCCCACAACAAATGAACCAACGTGACAACAACATAACCAAGACTTGTGATAGACTCTATGATATGTGAGGACACTCACAAATGGTCCCACCTCACACAGAGGGGATCGGCCGACCCCCATTTGGTGGGCCTCGAAGTGTCTTAGCTTCCCACCAACCTCAGCATCCTTCTGAAAGCACTTAGCTGGGCGCACATGTAATTGAGGGGGTCGGCCGATGCCCTCCCGTGGGCCCCCACGGTCATTTTGGTTCCACCGACCTCCAGCATGCCAAACATGTGATGGAATTGCAAACCATTGATGTTAAGGCGGTTAGAAGGTCGGTTTGATCCAACGGCGCATGGCGGAGGTCTCTTGGATCACTGACATGGAAATGGAGTAGCCCCTACTCCATCTCCCCCCTATAAATACGCCTAGGCCTTCACTTTAGAATCATGTATCTTAGGAGATAAACTACTTTAGTAGCTTAGTGCTAGCATAGTGAGTAGAGAGTGAGGAGTTCCTAGGAGGAGTCCTGGCCTATTGGGAGTCTTCTTCGCGGGGTGCCTCAGCGGAAGCGGGTCTTCTTGTAAGTCTTACTTCTGAGTCTTTTTAGTATTTAATATTCTGGCTCGGTACTTTCAATATTACACCTTTTTGCTGGTGCACTGTTTTACTTAAGTAAATTACTCGAATCCCTTGCAAGGATTAGAGTAGTAAGATTAGTCTAGACGACATCTTACCAGTGTAAGCTGCTTGTCGTAGTTCAAGACACCTAGCACGAGAGTGACAGTCCTCGCTAGGCGGAAAGTTCCTTGTATGTGTTGTTAGGCAAGTGAACATTGTGAGAGCGGGGCTGAGTAGGGTAGGCGCCTTGGTAGGAGTTCTGTCTCCTACCTTTTCATCTATCGCCCCTAGCAAGGGAAGAGGTGATAAACCTCGTTCTATGTGAAGTACCGTAGCCTGAATGTTACTACTAGATAGACCTCTCTAGCTCAATCATTTACCCTTTGATCATCACCTGACGATCTTGACCCTAGTTAGTTCACTTCACGTTCCCCGTGGAAATCACGATACCTGAAATACTACCGGTGAAGGCTACATTGACTAGCGTATGCTTACGGTATATCCGTTTGCCACTTCTGGTATCAACACCCGAGTAGCAGTCTAAGAAGGACAGTAGCTCGCAACCTGCAGTAGAGTCTACAACCTTGTCGATTCGAGGGAGATTAAAAGCCTGCTTAGGGCAGTGTTTGTTGAGATCAGTGTAATCAACGCACATTCTCCATTGCTTATTCTTTTTTAGTACAAGGACCAGATTGGCTAACCACTCCGGATGATACACCTCTTTGATAAAACCAGCTGCTAGGAGCTTGGTGACTTCTACCCTAATGACTTCTTTGCAGTCACAAGCAAAACAACGCATCTTCTGCTTTACAGGTCTAGCATTTTTAGAAACGTCTAGGTAGTGCTTGGCCTTTTCCCTCAGGACAATAAGCATGTCGGCGGGCTTCCACGTGAACATGCTGATGTGCTCTTGAAGGAATCGAATGAGCGCGTCTTCCTATTTGGGGGGAAGGGTAGCCCTGATCTTGGTAATCTTCGACGGATCGCGTGGGTTGAGCTGAATCAACTTGTGCTGCTCGGCCTTGTTGGATGGTCATCGAGCCGACCCGACTGGGACCTCAAGCTCCGTCGGAGGTACCTCTTTGACACCTAGGTCCATGTGGCGCATGGCGTTCCTCAACTGTTTGACTTCCGCTACTGCGTAGGTGTCTGTTTCACATGCACGAGCTGTGAAGACATTGCCTCGCAAGGACAGGACTCCTTGCTTGGTCGGGAGTTTCATCACGAGGTAGCCGTAGTGAGGAACTGCCATGAACCTCGCGATTCCTGGTCTGCCGAGGATGGCATGGTGAGTATTCTCAAAATCCGCCACGATGAAGGTAAGGTTCTCGGTGCAGAAGAGCTGCTTCATCCCAAACTGCACAGGGAGCAAACCTGCCCGAACGGGTAGGAGGGTTTTCCCGGCAGGACACCCCAGAATGGAATGTTGTAAGGCTTGAGGTCATCGTAGCCAACCCTAATTCATTGAAAGATGAAAGGAAAAGGACGTTCAGGGAGCTTCCTCCATCGATGAGGACCTTCTCAAATTGGGCATTGTCGATCACCGGATCATGGATCAACGGGAACTGACCAGCATTAGGAATCTTGGCCCACAACCTGCTCAAGCGTGTTGACAAGTTGGATCCAGCTGGTGCGGGTCTCAGTCCGAGGCCCGGCATTCTTGGTGGCCTTCTAGTCACTGGTGGCGGTGGTGCGCCGCCCGTCGCATTCATCATGGTCGAACAGCTTCCACCTCTGGGGCTCGACCTCAACGCTGCGTCGACGTCATCGTCTCCATCACCGATGATGTTCGTGGCACAGCCTAATGAGAGTGGCAAACACTGTGACAGATTTCATGAAATCCGACCACACACCTTTGATCCAGGTACGTCCAACAAAGTGTTCTCTGATCCTACTTTGTGTCCACTGTCGTTCCCTAAGCTTGAGTTTCCTAAATTTGATGGATCGAACCCTCGCTTATAGCGTGATGACTGCCTGAAAAATTTTGAGGTGCACGCGGTTCATCCCACTCTGAAGACGCAATTTTCTTCTCTGAATTTCATTGGCTCCACGAAGACTTGGATTCATACTGTGGAGAGGCATGGTCGTGTGGTGGATTGGGACGGTTTATGTGCTTTGGTGATGGAACGCTTTGATAAGCACCAATACCCTGTTGTGTTGAAGCAATTTGAGTCAATTGTTCAGAATGCTTCTGTTGATGAATATGTCTTAGCATTTGAGCAGGGTGCCCACAATCTGCTCCTGTACAATCCAAGCTACGATGAAACTTATTTTGTCACAAGGTTTTTGGCTGGACTTTGTGAAGACATCCGTACTGTGATTGTACTTCATCAACCTCCCAATGTAAACATAGTCAGTGCATTAGCTCTTCTCTAGGAGGCTGAACTGAGTCGTGGCAAGGGAAAATGGGTGGCCAAGGAGGGGTTTAGTTCTGCTTTCAAATCATTCATTGACAAGTCCAAGGGTGCTAAGTTTGACAAGATCAAATCTAGTGTTGCTGGGGCTTCAGAGCCGATGGACAAGCTGGCTTCCTTGAAACAGTTGCGCAGACAACATGGTCTTTGTTACAAGTGTAGGGGCAAATGGTCCCATGAGGACAAGTGTCCTCAGCAGGTACCTCTACATGTCATTGAAGAGGTATTGGAAGCCATGGAAGATGATGGTGCTAACGGTTGCGAAACTGATCCTGATGCCTTAGAGGATACTATTGTGGTTGTTTGTCAGTCAGTTGATCAGCAGCAACAGAAAAGGAAAACCATGAGGTTCTGTGGTCAAATTGGCAAACATGATGTGTTGATCCTAGTTGATTCAGGCAGTGTGTCCTCTTTTGTCAGTCAACAACTGGCGGACAGGCTACAACTTGCTACTACTTCTTGCCCTGAGACTCAATTTTTGGCTGCTAATGGCTCCTCCATGATCTATGATAAGAAAATTATGAATCCGCAGTGGACAGTTCAGGGTCACTCTTTCATTACCTCAGTAGGAGTTTTACCCTTATCCTGTTTTGACATGATACTAGGGGAAGATTGGCTTGAGTCATGCAGTCCTATGTGGGTTCATTGGGGGCACAAAACTCTAAGACTCACAAAGAAGGGCAAAAGGGTGGAGTTGCAGGGGATTTGTCCTATGACTAGTCAATGTCAGCCTATTTCTACAGTTGGTCTTCAGTCTTTATATAATAAACACAATATCCAGTTCTATGTGCAATTGCAATTTGACAGGATGTAGGATAATCCTCTGTCAGTTGAGTAGGAAGTGTGGGTAGTTTCTGAATTGAAGACTGTTACTGCTCCCACTCAGATCAAGACTTTATAGCTGAGTTATGATGACCTATTTTAGGAACCTCATGAGCTACCTCCACAAAGATCTTTTGATCACCATATCCAGTTGCTTCCTGGTGCTACTCCTGTTAATATCAGGCCATATAAATACTCTCCAGCTCAAAAGGATGAAATTGAGAAGCAGTTGTCTGACATGTTGGCTAATGGGTTGATTAAGCACAGTCAAAGTTCATTTGCTTCTCCTATTCTTTTAGTGAAGAAGAAGGATGGGTCCTAGAGATTTTGTGTGGACTATAGGCACTTGAATGCAATCACTGTTAAGAAGACGCATCCAATGCCAATAGTAGATGAACTGATTGATGAGCTAGCTGGTGCTAAGTGGTTTTCCAAGTTGGATTTTAGAGCAGGATATCATCAGATCTGTGTGCATCCTGATGATACTAATAAAATAGTCTTTAAGACTCATAATGGCCTCTATGAATTTCTGGTCATGGGTTTTGGGTTGACTAATTTACCTGCTACATTTCAAAGTGTAATGAACTTAATTTTTGCAAAATTATTGAGGAAGGGTGTAGTAGTCTTTATGGATGACATCCCGGTGTATTCTGCTACTCTGGAGGAGCACCTTAAGTTGCTAGAACAAGTGTTTTAGATTCTTAGGGAACACAAGTTCTATATCAAGATGTCAAAGTGCTCATTTGCCTTGAATGAAATTGAATATCTGGGGCATACCATCTCTGACCAAGGGGTCTCTACTGACAATTCTAAAATTCAAGCTGTTGCTCAGTGGCCAATTCCTAAGAATGTGAAGGAGTTGAGGGGATTTTTGTGCCTTACTGGATACTACAGGAAGTTGATTAAGCATTATGGGCTTATTAGCGGATGCTTGACTGAGTTATTGAAGAAATGGGTGCCATTTGTGTGGACATCTTAGACTCAAGCAGCATTCTCTCAGTTAAAACATGCCTTGACTACTGCTCCAGTGCTAGCCATTACTGATTTCTCAAAGCAGTTCACTCTGGAGACTGATGCTAGTGATGTGGGCTTTGGTGCTGTTTTGTTACAAGAAGGTCATCCCATTGCATACTTGAGCAAAGCTGTTAGTGTCAAGAATCAAGCCTTGTCTACCTATGAAAAAGAGTGTTTGGCCATTATTCTTGTAGTGGATAAATGGAGAGCCTACTTGCAGCATGCCTAGTTTATCATCAAAACTGATCACAAAAGCCTGTTGCATTTAACTGATCAAAGAATCACTTCAAGAATCCAGCAGAAGGCATTACTGAAACTGATGGACTTATAGTTTAAAATCATCTATAAGCAAGGGCCTCTAAATCAAGCTACTGATGCTTTATCTAGGTGTAAGTTTCCTGACTCACTAATGACTATTTCCTTTGGGGCAGCTGATTGGCTTGACAAGGTGAAATTGGGGTATGAGGATGATGATCAGGCTCAGGAAATATTGCTCACACCTTCTGGAGAATTCTCTATGCACGAAGGCTTGATCAGATACAAAGGAAGGATTTGGTTGGGATCTAATAAACTTGCTCAGCAGCATGTGCTTCAAGCTGTCCATAGCTCAGCTATAGGTGGTCACTCTGGTTCTCAGGCCACATATCACAGGATTAGGCAGTTATTCTTCTGGCCCAATATTAAACAGGATGTGATTCAGTTTGTCAAAGAATGCCAAATCTGTCAATAGGCTAAGGCTGAGCATGTCAAGTACCCAGGATTATTGCAACCTCTGGACATTCCAACTCAGGCCTGGCAAGTGGTGTGCATGGATTTTATTGAAGGGCTTCCTAAATCTCCAAAGTTTGACACCATCTTGGTAGTCATCGATAAATTCACCAAGTATGCCCACATCGTTCCCTTAGCACACCCATTTTCTGCATTGACTGTGGCTCAAGCTTACATTGAGAATGTGTATAAGTTACATGGGATTCCAAAGGTCATTGTGTCAGATCGAGACAGGATCTTTACAAGTGCTTTATGATAGGAGTTGTTCGCTCGCTCTGACAAAGAGCTGCATATGAGCTCTTCTTACCACCCACAATCTGATGGGCAGTCTGAATGCCTGAATCAGTGTCTGGAGAATTACCTCAGATGTGTTGTCAACTCTTGCCCAAAAGACTGGTCTAAATGGCTGTCAGTAGCTGAACTTTGGTATAACACATGTTACCACTCTGCATTTGGTTACTCACCTTTTGAGGTTCTGTATGGTCATCTACCCAGACTGTTTGGTTTGTCTACTGAGATACAGCTTCATTCTCCTGATTTAGAACAATGGTTGACTGAAAGAAACTTGCTCTCTGATGTCATTCAGCATCATTTGCACAGAGCTCAACAGAGAATGAAGACTCATGCTGACAAGGGCAGATCTGAACGGGAGTTTCAGGTGGAAGACAAGGTTTATCTTAAGCTTCAACCCTATATACAGTCTTTGGTTACTCCCAGGTCCAATCAAAAGCTGAGTTACAGGTTCTATGGACCATTTGAGATTGTTCAGAAGGTGGGCTCGGTGGCTTATCGTTTGCAGTTACCGGAGCGCTGCCGCATTCATCCGGTTGTGCATGTGTCTCAGTAGAAAAAGCATGTGCCTCCTTCGGCGCGTGTGGAGGATGACATTTCTCAGGTACCTATGGATCCTACTGCGTCCCTGCAACCTGTGCAGTTTTTCGAATCCAGAATGTGTGTGCAAGGTGCTTCTTCAGTTGCTTAGATCTTATTGCAGTGGGACAAGATTCCTACGTATCTGACAACATGGGAAGAAGCTGAAGATCTCCGTCGTCGGTTTCCAGAGCACCCAGCTTGGGGGCAAGCTGGTTTTCGAGGCGGAGGGAATGTCATGATCAAGGCAGTATAGAAGAAAAAAAAGAAGAAAGGAAAGAGCAAGGGTACTGTTGGGTGTGCGGCAACGGAGACAAAGGAGTTGAGTGTGCGTGGCTGAAAGTGTATACGTGCGCGCGCGTTGAGTGAGTTTGAGCGAGTGGGCTTGGCCTGTTAGGGAATAGGGGCTCGGCCCAGTAACTCGCGGGTAACTTAAAAGCCTGATGCTGTAAGGGAAATCGATATCGAATTAATGAAGAATCATTTCTGATCCCCTCTCTGCTTCCGTCTTCTTCCTCTGTTCTTCGCTCCCGCTCTTACTTCTCTTCCAAGTTTCCCCTTCTGATCCTCAAATTCTCCGATTACCCAGTGTTCTCGTTGTGATTCCTCCCGGAACATAACAGTGCATCTGCAAATATTTCTGAGTTAAGTACAGAACCATAAATCTAAATGCTTGTTTGTCTATAAAAAATTGCATAAGGTTATTGTGCTAACCGGAGTCAATGGGAACTGGCAGTGGACTAGTAAGGACCGGACGTGGGCTTCTACGCTCTAGAACATAACTATCATTTCTACGTAGCCAGTCCATTCCCTCATCAGTTTCCACTTTAAATAAATCATCTTCCAAGTTAGCATCTTGACATATATGTTTTCAGGTTCATGATATATTAGGCGATTGATGGTATAAAAGATTATAGGATGGGATATTGCTCACCTGAGGGCGAGGATGCCGGTAATATAATTTCGGCATTGTCTTTATTATGTATTTCTTGGCCAAAGGATTCCAGTCTTGCCTCACTCTCTATATTCTTCTTGCTTTCTTCTGTATCCAGTAATAAATAAATAGACATAGTTTAAATTTAGTAAACATAGTTTTAATTTATTTACTAAAAGTAGGAAGAAAACTTGTCATACATTTGGTACAGGTCAAAAGATTTAGATGACTTCACCTGAGTCGCCTAGCAGGCTAGTATTTTCTTCTCGTATTAGTTTGTCAACTACGCCACGACCATGTGTCGTCATGTTATCATCTAAACGAATGGTTCATAAATAAATGAAATAGAATATATAAAACCATTAGTTCCAGTTTATGATCTGTGGACACTTTTTTACGAAGTAGAGTACAGGACCGTACCGTTATTCGGAGTGGATCCACCTGATCCATTAGAAAATAGGGACCATATTTTTTTATTAGCAGATGGTGGGCTGGCATTATTAGTAGATGTCATGGCTGCAGATGGTGGAGTGACTGGAGCATCACTGTATGGCATAAACTTGTTTCATCCTGTTTCTCCTCCTCGTGGACTATACATAGGATAACCTAATGGGTCATAACAAACCTGCCTTGCTTTGATATACTGCCGACGCTGATCAGTCTTTCCAAATACAATCACACTCCTATCAAAACACACTACTACATAAATCTTTACTGCAACGGGCGTTTTCCATTTCTCGCAGCGGGCATTGGCGTCCGCCACGAATCAAAGGTCACGGAAAATCATTGCCTCACCGCAGCGGACGCCTTCGTCCGCTGCGATAAATGAATGTACTGCAGCGGGCATATTAGAATGCCCGCTGTGGTAAATCATTTCGAAAAAACAAAAAAATAAAAGAAACCCTAGACATGCCGGTCGAGCCCATCCACGGGCCCGACCAGCCCATCCAGGGCCGCAGCGCCGCCACCGCCACTGCCGCCGCCCTTCACCGCCACCGCCGCTGCCCTCGCCGGGGCCAGAGTTGTTGTTGCCGGATCTGTCCTCACCGAGGACGGATCTAGCCTCCGCATCGCCACCGTGAGCCCGCCACCGTTGGAGGGAGCCCGCCGCTGCCGCTGACCACTTTGAGCTGGGAAGCAAGGCAGGGAGGATGAGGAACAACGGGATCTGAACAGAGGAGATAGGAGGAAGGGGATGGAGGGGCACACCTTGCTTCTCTGCGCCGGATCTCGCCGCCCTTGCTCCTCCACGGTTCCCGTCGGCCCCGCGCACCGCCGCAGGCCGGATCCGGCCACCACGCGCCTCCAGGGGCCGGATCCGGGCAGGACCTCCGCGGCCATGCCTTCACTGGCCGGATCGGCAGGTCTGACGCCGCCGCGCTACGCCCAATCCCGTGCGCGCCTCAACGACGCCGGTGGTGAAGGAGAGGGAGGAGCCTCGACGATGCTGGTTGGAGGAGTCGGCCATCCCTGCTCCGTGGGTGCGCGCCGCTGGATCCGTGGTGCGCCGCCGCACCACCCCGGTTGGAGGAGTCGGGTGCCACTCCTCCTCCGCTGGTCCACCTCACACTGCGCACCATCTCGTGGATCCGTGGGTTCTACTAGTGTAGAGAGTGGGGAGGTGCAGAGAGTGGTGTCGGGTGAGAGAACGAGAGAGGAGGAGTCGGGTGGAGTGCGGCACAGAGGAGGAGTCGGGTAGAGTGAGGCTGAGAGAATGAGAGAGGAAACCCTAAGTGTCTATTTTTATATGGGAGGTGGTCTACTGGGCCTATTGCACCAAGCCATTTTTCACAGCGGGCCTTATAACCTGCCTGCCACGGTTAATTGATTTACCGTGGCGGGCCTTTTAAGACGCCCACTGCGGAAAATAGTTATTTTCTACAGCGGGCGTCTGAAAAGGCCCGCCATGGTACATCAATTAACCATGATGGGCAAAAATACCAAGCTGCAACAAAAAAAATGCACGCTGTGGTAAATCACGGGATTTCCCACAGCAGGCAAAAAAAGAGCCCGCCACACACGAAGTTTGGGCAACGTCATGGATGTTCAATTCTGTAGTAGTGACATCTTCATGGATCATTCCCGTCCATCGAGATAGCAGCCACCTGGGACATTTTTGGGGCATTGTACATTCTCTGATCAGGTGTGACATTTGTATTGAGTCCTACCCGATAGTCATCCAAATTTGAAATCACCATTTGTCCTAAAAGTTTGAACATACGGTTTTCCTATAAAACTAAAATAATATTTCTGATGATGTTGATATCAAGATCAGGGGACCTTTTGACTCTCTTTGACAAGTCCGTATCTTTTGTATCATAAAATCTCGTTGGTACCCACGTTGTCTTCTATTTCTCTGCTCCTTTTGCTCATTAGACATCTCAGCTGTATGTTTCCGTTGTTGAATAGTCATTGTGGTACTAACATTGCCTGCATGTAACATTTGACTTATATAGCACGGATGAAGGAAAATATTATATATAGTAGAGAATATCATACTATTCTTTGGAGGTAATAATTTTTTTAATTAAATATTTGTTACCTAGGTGAGCACTTCCAGGGGTAGTGGATGACCCAATGCAGTCATGAGATGATTCCCGTGTGTATATGGTGGCATATCTTCATTGCTCAGTATAATTGGTGTGCTTTGGTCCATATTGCATGGGTGATTGATGCCTCTGGCCATAGATACAACAGTTCCTGGTGTTGTGGACGATCCAATGCAATCATGGATATGACACCCCTCCTGCATGCGGTGGGATATTTTCCTTGTCCATTATAATTGGTGTTTCTAGGTCCGTATTGGAATTATTATTACCTGCATTTATTGTTGGTGTTCAAAAATGATCGAGCACGAGATGGATTAATTATGGAATACATGTATGAAATGAAAGAGGATTAAGTACCCATTGTTGATGAGGTTGGCTTTGTTTGAGTCAGAACGTTGGAAGTGCTATATATTAATTTGTGATGCAACCTTCTACCATGCTCGATATTCACACTGGTATTCACGTTGTTTCGTCTTGCTCTCTTCCCTTTCCTCTTCGGTCATCCTCGCTCGACGATCACGCTGTACTCACGTTGTCTCCTATTTATCTCCTCCCTTGGTTCGTCGGTCAACACAGCACGACGACTGCGACCTCGCAATGTTTCAGCCCGTCTCCTTGAGGCCTCATCTAAAGATGAAATTTTGACAAGGCGGCCTCTCAAAATTTGGATTTGGAGATTGGAGATTAGTGGGCCGTGGAGATTAGTGGGCTCTGTTGGGGACAGAGGGGTTAGTTTATCCCTGCTAACACTCTGAGAATTTCGCATTATAAAGGAGATTTCCAAATGCCAGTTACATAAACATCAAGAAACTGCTAAAAATAATATGTTATGCGCCTATATCAGAAGCCCAAACGACACGCTAAATGGGCTAGGAGGAGCCCATGACCAAACCTTAGCCGACACCCAGCCTCTCCAGCATGCGGCAGCATGTGTGCTCAGCCAAGGGGAAGGCCACCACCACTCATCAAACACAGCGACATCCGAGGAGACCCATAACAAAAAGATTGAGAAAAGATGGAAAAAGCAAGTAAATGAATAAAATTTGCCTAAAACCAATTTCTTTTTTAACAACATAATTCTGATTTTCTGGGTCTAGTGAATAAATGGATAGAGCCTAGCTCTGTTTCTGGTAAAATAAAAAAAGTAACGAGCTTTAACTTCTTAATTGGTTAATAGGGTGGATATAGAATAGATCAAGATTTGTTAGAAAATAAATAGCTTGCTTGTAAAGAAAGCAATCCAAATCTATAAGAACCCTTCCATTAATTTCTCAAAGGATAAGTTTAGACTCGTTACGACTCGTGTCTTTAGATTATTATTGTATTGCCCGTGCTAACGCTACGGCATAATTTCAAAGATATACATAAAACAATCAAACGATCATATTTTTTCCATTTATGATGAAAACAAATGTATAAATATAAAAAACAAATGTAGAACGCGACTTGATGTTGTACGGCGGGGACATTTGAAATGAACAACTATCTGATAAAGCTAATAAAGATAAGCATGGAAGGAGGAGACCGCTAAGAGCATGGAAGATGAGCATGGGGAAAAGGAAGAGAAGGGACGAGTGGGGAATCCACTGAGGAGTCGGTGAGATTTTGCTCAACACTCGCTCTCTACGGATTCTGCTTTCACATATGTAAACAGTGTGACAGAAGAAGTGAAGGAGAAGCGATGCGTTTGATGCCATTCGTCGGCTTTTTTTCACTAGAAGCGGAACAAAAGCTGCTAAGAAAGGGCCATAACAAGGGCAACTTATATGAATAGTTATATTCATGTTTGGTCTAGGATAAAATTAGTAGTACGTATCACATTTTTTTAGGTGAGTAGTACGTATCACATTTTTTTGACGTGAGTAGTACGTATCAAATTGATGTGTAATTACAAGGTATAGAACCGTCTCATAAAACATTGCCTTCTCTTCTTGAAGGCTTACCCACCATCCATGTACCGTGACAACTCACTGGACATGGGGTCAGAATGAGATACTCTAGCAGAGTTGATGGTTTCCGTGTCACCTGATAATCCATCACTTCACTTCTTGGAGTAAGCAGTGGCCGCCAACAGAACCTTCTTCCTCAAGTCGACCTCGATCATCCATGCCGCCTCGTCGCAGTCACTGCCGGGGGCAGCAGGGTGAGCAGGCGTCTCTAGCCGGAAGATGCAATGTCAGGATTGTCCATGTCGATGACGGGGAACCTTGGCTGGACGTGCGGGAAACCAGCCAAACAGTCTCTAGCTCCGACGGTGTCCCAGAACTCTATCTCATGTATTTGAAGGGAATCGGCAGGGGACGCCCCTACCTATATTTTTTATTAAAAAAGAGAAGTTTACAATAATTACAGAACTCTATCTCGTGCATCGTCATATCTCTCCTCCATGTGTAGTCATGTTCCCGCAGCCACCTTTTTTTCTTTTTGGCTCTTTTTTTAAAAGATTCTCACAAATAGACTCCTGACAGATTCATTTGGAAAAATGGACCCTCCTCTTGGCACCAAGGATACATAGCTTGGCACTAGGATCACTGGCGCCAAGCCCTAATGCGCAGGCAAACAGCGTCAAGGCCTTGGCGCCAATGATGGTGGTGCCAAGACGTGTTACCTTGGCGCCAACATCATTGGTTCCAAGCTTGGCGCCGTAGATCTTGGCGCTAAACGTGGTCACTTAGATTTTCACAAGTCCTAAAATTTACTATGCTTTAGTCACTTAGGCTAATTTTTACCATGCTTTAGTCACTTAGATTTTGACTGTTACCATGCTTTAGTCACTTAG
>CM041636.1:41628825-41643550 GCA_023333625.1 Bothriochloa decipiens | reverse complement strand
ACATACCGATGTAGAATAAAGAGGTGGAGGTGGAGGTTGAGGTGGAGCAACCAGCTGCTAGAAATCATCTAACCTTGTTGCTGCCTAAATTGCTGCATGAACTTGATTATCTCTGCCATCTGAAGCCGATCATGCTCCCGCTGGGCCTCCAGAGCTGCTAACCTCTCTGCTCAGCCTCCCACTCTGCCCGCTCGGCCTCCTTCTCGGCTTGTCGCTGTGCCCGCTTGGCCTCCCACTCGGCTCATAGTTCCTGCACCTCAGCCTGCAACATTTGATCCCAAAGTTTCAATAATGCATAGATATGGTATGTAAAAGCAAATGAACAACAAATGAAACAAGAATACTTACCTGGAGTACTAACACCGCGGTCAGCCGTTGGCTAATGGTCAGGCTTGAGCACATGCTCTGTGCTTGGATTTGGTAGAGAGGAGGAGTACAGGCCATGTCGAGGAGACTGTTTCCAATCCAGAACTACCCATGCTTCTCGCCTTGGCTCACCCTCATCATGCACTTTGGATCTAGGCGCTCCTCGGTGCCTGGATCGTAGGTCAGCTCGTGTACGAAGTGACACAGGTGTAGGCGCTAGAGTTGGTGTACGTCTCAGGCGGGGCATCCAAGGTGTACTCGGTGTCGGCGATCGCCTTGCCCATGTGGGCCAAGGCAAATGCCTTGAGGTGACCGACAGGCTGCCCACCGTGTGCTGCCGACTGCGAGAAAGACAACAAAATGTGGTTAGATATCATGCAGAATTGAGCGCAACTAGATTCTGGCCTACATAAGCCTTCCCAAATCCGCTGAGGCTGCGGCTGCCTTGATGGCGTGGTGCACCTAGCATCTCCAAATGCCTTTTGCGGACCACGTCGTGCTTCTTGCGCCAGCCGTCACTCAACCACTTGTCCACAAAAAATTTCTAGAATTCCATAAGCTATTTTGGCTTTTCTATCTACATAGCCAATTTAACATCATCTCACTCGTACTTGTCAGCCATTTGATAGTATGTATCTAAGAGACAAAGTCAAATTTAGTAGTCCATCGTGCACACCACAAGTGAGAACTCAAAATGATTTAGTTTTTATCCCAAACACATAAAGGATCTGAGGGAATAAAACTTAGAAATATCAAAGCCATTTCTTACAACACAAGGTTACAAATCAGAGTATTACAGCATCATCTTATTAGTTGCACCTTACAAGATTGCTACGAATGCTCGAAGAGTTGAACCCTTTATTAATTTAATTCTAACAAAAGTGTAACAAAGGGACAAAGAAACCAAATAACTATATCACTTCAAACAAAGATAGATGGCGGGCTCCAACTTCAGATTGGCTCACATGCAACTCATGGGTATGCATTGCCATATCCAGATCCTGCACCTGAGCCGCCGCCACTGTCACCATTATAGCTATTTCCAGTGCCACCACAATTGCCATTAGCACTTGCACCAGCTTCAGTTGATCCAGGCCAATACCTGTTAGCATAGCTGGAGCCAGCCGGTGCCACTACCCGATCCTTGACCATCAGAATTCCAAGCACCTCCGGCTTGTCCTCCACCCCCACCCCGACCAGCACCACCAGATTTAGAAGACTCTTCATAACCAGAATATCCTCCTTGACTATATGTGTAACAACCCTAAAAATCCACACCAAAAATCACAACCAACAAAATTTTTCTAAAATAACTCTTGGTTGGTGAGTGTCACGTAAGAAACCCACTAGTTGATGCACAAGTAGCACCTACTTGTAGTTGAGCATTTGCATTTTAATCCACAGTTTGATTCGCTTCTTATTTGATTTTTTGTAATGTCTAACAAAATCAAATTTTACATAATTATAACACATGTATATATATGTATATGTATCTTACATGGAAATGGATCCAACACCACCAAGAGACCCTAGTGGACCTACCATGGTGTGTGCACCATGGTCATTAACCTCTAACTTTTGGATCATAGTTTAGTTTGGTTTAGTGGCTTTAATAGAAATAGAAAAGGAGATAAGAAAAAGGAAGGAAAAAGGAAGGGGCAACCAGCCCAGCCGGCCTGTTGCTCCGTGGCCTAAGCCCGCCATCGTGCCGCCCTGGCTTGCCCTCCCCGCTCGTGGCCCACCAAGCGCTGCCGCCGCACGCGCCTGCCCTCACACCCGCGTGGCCGGCCGATGAAGCCAAGTCGGCCCAGCAAGGCGGCCTGGCCGCGCCGCACGCCCGCGCCTCTGCCCGCTGCCACTGCCAGGTAGGCCCTACCTGTCATAGCCTTTGTTTTCCTTTTCTGTACACCGGCACGTCCCATCCAAGTTCCAGTTTTGGCGATGGCATCCGTGGACCATTTGACCACGTACGGCAACGCGCTGCACCATCCGTCCTCCACGCCACACCTGAGGAACCCTAACCCAAACTTGCGGCCTCGCCCAGCTGCTGGATCGGCATCAAGCATCCCGGTCGCCCGTCCGCCATGTCCTCTGGCTGCCATGGCTATAAGGGAGGAGCATCCAGCCGTTAGGTTTTTGGTGCTCGCACAGTCACCATGGCCGCGCTTGCACCTATTTGCTGCCGAGGAGAAGAGGAGAAGTAAGGAGAGGAAGAAGGCGGGGAGCAGAGGAGACTAGAGCTAGATCAGGAACCGTGAGCCGCCACCGCTGTCGTGTCCACTCGGACCATCGGAGGAGAACGTGGAGCTGCTGCATGACCTCGCCAAGTGGACCACACACTCGTCTTCCTCTTCCTCGAGCTGACCACGAGCCATGCCACTGCCATTGGGACAGCTTGGTGAGCTCAACTTCCATGGCCGCTGCCAGTACACCGCCATCATTCCCGCTCTTCTCTCCCTCATTCTCTTCATTAACTCGACCGCTAGCCTAGCCTCGATCTAGAACACGTTTGTGGCAACAACATGGGAGCTGGTACAGACTACAGTGGGAACTCCGCGCTTTAGAGTTCCCGGTCTTCCTGGACTCTAGCGCCGGAGCGCCGCCGCAGCGTTCTTCGTAGCGCGCGCTCACTGTACCATAGCTTCTTCGAGCTTCGAGCTGCTTGAGACGGTAGGAGATGGAGAAGAAGAACCCCACGGTGAGCCAATTTGGAGCTCTGCCATCCGCTGCCCATGTCTCCCGCCGCCGCCGTCAGTCGTCTAGAGCATTCCGGTTCAATTAACGTACCCTACTGCGCTCGCAATAGCCCCATGGGTCCGATTCGCTAGCCAAAGCCGCCTCTCAAGCGCTCTATCACCTAGCAGCTGCGGCCTCACTGCCGGCCGCCGCCGGAGCATGTGTGCCGATGAGACGAGGGCCCGTGAGCTCGCCGCACCACCGCTGCTGCCTTTGCCATGCCCCTGCGTCGCCCTTGCCGCTGCCTTGCCTAGCTTAGGTCGGCCAGCGCCGCCGCCCGCCTGCTTGCAGCCGGCAAGCCGCCGCGTCCGGCCGCGCGCACATGAAGAAGATCAGGGAATTTTTCCCCTGCCTCATGTGGACTGGGTCCACAGCGTGACCACGCTGGACCAACCGTGTGAAGCCATATAGACCGCCTGCCTCCGGTTCACAGCGGACTGAGTCCATGAAGTAAAGACCGTGGACCAAGCCTAGTACCAGCCCATAGCACCACGTTGCACGGCCGTGGTGCTGACATGTGTCCAAGCCGGGCCAGCCCAACTCGGCCCAAGACCGGCCCTAACCGAGCCGGTCTAGGCCCGGTCATCGTTGACCATTGACCGTTGACCGTGGGTCCCACCTGTCACTGGCTGTTTCTATCTCGGTCAATCAGAAGCCGCCATGTGTCACGCTGATAATTAACCTGCTATTTTTCTTTTTTAGAATATAGTTTAAACTTCTAAAATTCATATATCTCTCATACGAACTCCAAAAATTATGAGCCAAGTGTCTAAATTTTCATAAAAATGAGCTCTACGTCATAGGCTTATGTATGATTGCATTTGGAATTATTGGATTTCATTTGGTTCTTTGTGATACTCTATAGGAGTCAGTAACGCGACTATTTACGTCTCATTTCAGAGGAGGAGCAGTTTGAGGAGGAGCTTGGTGACGACTTCGTAGGTGCCGCACCCCACCCAACCTCATAGATCCTATTACGCATGGCATAATATCTAGTTTGCTAGTGCTCTATTTATGAATATCACCTAATGATAGGTTGCATGGTAGAATTGCTTGATGAGCCTTTAACTTGTCACAACCTTACTCCTGCACACCCGCTGATAGGCTAGAAGTATGCTTTTACTTATGATGCTTAAATTCTACTACGCTTATGTCTGTGTGATGTGATGCGTGGTGGAGAGTATGGTTATTGGTTAAGGCACATGGTGCCACTTTACTCGGGGAGAGTGCTGCGTGTCTCTTGGGTGTGTGGTGAGGGTTGAGTTGATCGGACAGGATTCTAGGACGAGCCTTGAGGGCGAGTCTTGCCATGGAATGTGTTCTGGGCATTCCCGTATGAGTTGCTTGTGGCGGGAATATTGTGAGGATATGGAGATCCCGGGGGTGAGAGCCTTCATGGAGTGAAGTCCCGGGTAGGATTTGCTATTTTAGCACGGACTGTTTTAGTCCCTATGAGAAGATAATCCTGTCTGATCCCCTAGGACCTGATATCTATTGAGGAATGGAACCTTAGGACCTACGTGCTCACCGCTCATCCCTGAATGGGTGGGGGATGGAAGTCTGACTAGCTAGGATGATGCCACTACTATCAGGTTGTTAGCAGATAGTGTCGGGAGGTACGGGCGTTTGGGACCCACACCCTCCTTAGACAACAAAGTGACCTCGGGGGCCCGGTACTATGTCTCACAGTCTCAGTGTGCTAGTGGACTATGGGATATCCCAGTACTGAGTGGTAGGGTGGCATCGCACGGTTAGAAAGCATCTGAAAACAGCTTAGGCGGGGCACCAACGGTGATGGTGATCTTGTGGTTACGGGAGTACATGCTTTGCAAAGTTTTTGAATCTATATATAGTCCTGGCCATGGCCTTTCCCTCGACCTATGCTTCTCGGGAGTAGTGAGATGAGTCCTTCTATTCTTCCCCTTGGTGTTACCCTTCCGGTTGTGAGCCGCTGAGACAAGCTTCGAGAGGGAGTTGGACCTGTCGATTGAGTATGAGAGGGTGAGATGTGTGTGATGATGGGATGGGAAAGATGTGCGGATGAGAGGGGTTAAAACTTGATGAACTATGATATATATAATATTGGTCACTACTTCCATAGGAAACCACAACCATATATTAGGTCGATTTGATTATATTCTTTGCATCCCACCAAATACTACATAGCAAAAGCAAGCACAGGGTGGGAGATGTGGCTAGTATAAACCGTACTAAAAATTTGGTTTTAGGTGAGACTGACTACGACTACATCGACGAGGAGTAGGAGTCTCTTGCCTATGCTCAGGCTTCTTTTGGAGAGATGTTTTAGATGATGCTACTCTGAAGTTTCCCGCCAGTGTGGCGATGGACTATTTATGTAATTCCCCTAATTGTACTCTTTTTATTCGATGTATGGATCCTGTATCGACTATTGCTGGATAATATGATAGTTTGAGCTCCAAACTATTATATTATTTGTCGTTCTGTGTATTTTCCCTTCGTGGAAAATTGAGGATGTTTTAGGTGGTACCAGAGCCTTGCTTGACCTTAGGACGAGACCCCTAGAATTGGATAATAGAATTAGGAGAACCTAGATCTCTTTTGGTTATATATCGACCTTGCATAGCACTTTTATGCATGGCTTAACTCTCTCTACAATAGAATTCTAATTCCACTTTCGTGTCAACATGCAGATGGATCCCAACCAGCCGCTTGGTCCGTTGCCACCGCTGCACACCTTGGAGTTTAGGATCGATGGGTTCAACTATGGAGGGTGCTTCGCGAGGTTCTCACCGAGCTTGGTGTTCCTGTGAAGAACGTCAAGTATGTTTGCCACGGCACGCCCGCACTTGGAGGAGTCATCGACGGCTACAAGGCAGTCCACATCAATGTGCTTGCAAGCATGAACCTGTCTGAAGTTACTACCATCTCCAACTTCGCCTTTGACAACAAAACTAACATTTGTGTCTAAACTGTTTCGTGCCAGGTGCTTCACATGGTTCTGCACAAGGGTGCTAACTACTTGAAGCAGAGTCACTTCCGTCTGCTTCCTCGTGCCCTTGATGTTTAGCAGGGTACTTGGGGGGAGATCGCCTACACCGAGCAGAGTACCAGAGTTGAGCGCAACCCTTGCTTTCGCACTTGTGTGATGTACCTGCAGTGCCAGGACAAGTACATCACTGAGCTAGAGCGGAAGGGACACCATGACCGCAACTACCTGATGGAGGTTGACGAGAGGATCCACAAATCAGATAGCAGGGAGGCTACCTAGAAACAGAGGTCTGCAGACCTAGAGTATGAGATGTCTCTCAAGGAGCGCACTCACCTGCATAAGGTCGCCAGCTTGAGGAGCGAGATGGAGAAGCTGCAGATTCATGATAGCCGTCTCATCAGGAAGATCATTGAGCTTGAGACCACTATATCCAAGACAAACAAAAACTTTGCGAAGATATTCCAGAAGCAGAGTGAGGATGCCCTCTACAGGGAGAGACTTCGCAAGTAGTTAAGTGTAGCCCGTGAGAGGTTGATGGAGGAACACGCTTTTGCCAGCTACAACCAGGGACACCTAATCAGCTATATCCACACAGGAGCATACCTCATGGACAAGTTTGATCTCACCATGGAGGCTTGGAAGAAGTCAGATTGCAAGAGAGTCAGGGAGTATGAGGCCTTGTAGGACGAGCTTCCCTTGGTAGCCCGCAAGGGGGCTAGAGTTGAGACGTTCAAGCTGGGGCGATCTTGCCTCAACTTGGTAGGTTGCCCCACCTCTGGAGTTAGTGGCTAGATTGTAGCCACTCCTCAGCTTCGGGAGGCTACTCATTACGTCACTCGCCTTCGCATGACAGACGAGCAGATTCGATTGGCATTGGTATCCCCACCTCAGCTTAGAACATGGGTCAGCCTAGAGAGATTGTAGTAGAGTTGCGTGATCTAGAGTGATGATGGGCCCTGTGTGGCAGTGTATCTTGTCTCACCATGTTTTAGTAGTTGACCACCCCTATTAGAACTACCTACGCGTAGTACGTTTCCCGCGAGTCTCCTAGCGTAGCTGCTAGTGATATCGCCATGTACCCACTTGATGTAACAGATGTTCTGATTTTATTGCATCTTTATGGATCTTCATGCTTTTTTGTATGAGTGTTGGATAAATTTAAATGTTTTTAAATCATTCAAGCTACCTTAATTTATTACATCAAGTATAATTATATATCAATAGATACCACATGCACCCGTGCTCCAATTCATGAGACGATAAGCAGGATGTCGACTCGTCGTTCCAACCGCCTGAACAACCGCTCCCCTTCGCCTGTGCCCGCCATGGATCGTGGACGCGGTCATCGTGGTCGTGGTCGTGGACGCATGGGTCACATGCCCATCGACTTTGAGGAGCAGCCCCATGCTGCCACGCCCTGCACTACCACCCCACAGCCTGCGGCTGGAGGACCACGGCCTGTTGGAGGCGTAGCTGGAGGACCACCCCTGTTTTGGAGCTAGAGGGTGCTGCTGCTGGAGGAGCTCCACCACCACCACCTATGCCACTTTTGGTAGATGTGATGGCTCAGTAGACTGAGCTTCTTTGCCTCTTGGCTGAGAACGTACTGAACCCTCGTCACAGGGAGCCGTGAGATGACTACTACAAGAAGCTGGAGTTCTTTCTCAAGCTTAGGCCCTCTATGTTTGATGGTGCCAGTTCCGACCCCATCGCTGCTGATGACTGGCTGGGGGAGATTGAGAAGAAGCTAGACTTGATCACGTGCACCAACGAGGATTGTGTTGGCATGGCCGCTCACCAGCTTGTTGATGCTAGACGTTCTTGGTGGGACACTCTCTATGAGACTCACCATGACCCTACCAACATGTCCTGGGAAGAGTTCATGGAAGAGTTCCATGCATCCTTTGTTCATGAGGGTGCCATGGAGAAGAAGGAGATGGAGTTCCGCAACATCACCATGGGAACTGACAAGGTGCATGAGCACACCACTCGCTTCATCAACCTGCTAGGCTATGCACCTACCTTAGTGGAAAATTTTGAGAAGGAGAAGTTGTACATCTACCACAGGGGCTTGTCTAGCCACATCAGGCTCTCCCTCTCAGGCGTGAAGAGCCACAACCTGCGTGACTTGATCAACATATGCATGGATATTGAGAAGGACCGCGATGAGTTTTTCACAGCGAAGGAGTCTCTTGGCAAGACCAAGAAGTGCCGTGCTGAGGGCACCTCTCTTGTTCCGCAACTACACCAACAACTACCCCCGCCCTGCTCAGGGCCGCGCCGCACCAGGAGGTAGCACGTGGAAGGCTTCCATGCTAACCCCCACCGGCAGCGCAACCTACACTTGCTTCGTCTGTGGCCAGCCGGGTCACAAGGCTGCCGAGTGCCCGAACAAGGCTGCACCGGCTACACCAGCACCCGCCAAGCAGAACCAGGGTACCCTGTACAAGCAGGTGTCGACTGGAGCACCTTGTGGCTGCCTCACTAACCTGATAGTAGAGGCCACCCAGGCTGCCCCCGACATGGTGTACGGTATGTTTTTAGTGCATGGAGTCAAGGCTTCTATGATGTTTGATTCAGGTGCTACATGTTCTTACCTATCCACCAAGTTTGCTCGAGAGCACCATATACCTGTTACTCCACCAAAAGAAGCCTTGTATACCAGTTCACCTTTGGGCAACATCGTTTGCACCAAAAGATGTAAGAGAGTGAGTATCACGATCGAGGGTCTTACCTTTTTAGCAGATCTTACCTTGCTACCCTTTGAAGACCTAGACGTCATTCTAGGGATGGATTGGTTAACACAGAACAAGGGAGTGATTTCTTGCTCGCCTAGATTTGTGGATATAACCCGTCCAAGTGCCCACCAGATCAGATGTGAGCCGAACAAAGGGACAGATGTTTCCATGTTGTGTGCTCTTGAAGGGAAGTCACTTGAAGAAGTGCCCGTAGTTCATGAGTACCCCGATGTCTTTCCTAAAGAGCTACCAAGGATGCCACCAGACAGAGATGTTGAGTTCATAATCAACTTGTTACCCTGTACGAGTCCGATTTCCAAGTGGCCCTACCGCATGAAAGTTGTCAAGCTCAAGGAGTTGAAGCATCAACTTGAGGAGTTGTCCATGAAAGGGTTCATTAGGCCCAGTGCCTCGCCCTGGGGATCTCCTATTCTGTTTGTTAAGAAGAAGGATGGTTCACAGAGGATGTGCATCAATTACAGGAATCTGAATGCCATGACAGTCAAGAACAAGTACCCCCTGCCAAGGATAGATGACCTGCTAGATCAGCTGCACAATGCCAAGTACTTTTCCAATATTGACCTTAGATCAGGATATCATCAGATGAAGATCAGAAAAGAGGACATACCCAAGACAGCTTTCATCACAAGATATGGGCAGTTTGAGTACACTATTGTGTCCTTCGGTCTTACGAATGCACCAGCTTACTTTATGAACATGATGAATACAGTGTTCATGCATGAGCTGGATAAGTTCATGGTGGTCTTCATTGATGACATTCTTGTCTATTCTACCACCACTGAAGTGCATGAACAACATCTGAGGACAGTGTTGGAGAAGTTACGGAAGCATCAGCTCTATGTCAAGTTCAGCAAATGTGAGTTCTGGCTTGAAGAGGTCACCTTCCTAGGCCATGTGCTCAATGCTGATGGAGTCATTGTTGATCCAGCTAAGATAGAGATAGTGAAGGAATGGTAGCAGGCGAAGAACATGACCGATGTGAGGAGTTTCTTGGGATTGGCTGGTTATTATTGCCAATTCATTGAGAACTTCTCCAAGGTAGCTCGCCTCATGATTATCCTCCTGAAGAAGACAGAAGAGTTTGAATGGATGCCCCAGTGCGAATAGAGTTTCCAGACCCTGAAGGAGAAGCTCACCATGACTCCTGTTCTTGCCTTGCCCAATATCCACCAATATTTTGTGGTTTGTTGTGATGATTCTAGCCACGAGCTTGGTTGTGTCCTAATGCAGAATGGGAAAGTCATTGCCTATGCTTCCCATCAACTAAAGGAACACGAATAGCATTACCCCACACATGATCTTGAGCTTGCAGTAGTGATCCATGCTTTGAAGATTTGGAGGCATTACCTAATTGGCAACAAGTGTGAAATCTATACCGACCCCAAGAGCTTGAAGTAGTTCTTCACCCAGGATGATCTCAATATGAGGCAACACCACTGGCTTGATTTGATCATGGACTACGATGTGGAGATCATTTACCACCCAGGCAAGGCCAACATTGTCACTGATGCGCTTAGCCGCAAGAGTCATTGCCATGCCTTATTCGTCTCTGCCTTGCCAAAGGAGTTGCAAGAAGACATTAATGAGTTACATCTGGAGGTGATACCTCATGGCCTGTTGAATGAGCTTCATATGCATTACACCCTCATGGACAGGATCCATGAAGCCCAATACCATTGCCATGAGATTTGGGAGATTCATGAGCTCCTAACACAAGGCAAGTGCCCAGAGATTAGTGAAGATAAGCAAGGTACCTATTGGTACAAGGACAGAATCTCTGTGCCATATGATCCAGCTATTTGCAACGAGATCCTATTAGAAGGACATGAATCCAACTATTGCATCCATCCAGGTAGTACCAAGATGTATGCTGATTTGAAGAAGTTCTGGTGAAAGAACATGAAGACAGATATCGCAGAACATGTTGCAAGATGTGACATCTGCAGATGTGTCAAAGCCGAGCACAAGAGACCTGTAGGATTGTTGAATCCACTTGAGATACCTGAATGGAAGTGGGATAGCATCTCTATGGACTTCATCATAGGTCTGCCTTGGACCTCGAAGGGTAGTGATGCTATTTGGGTGATAGTGGACCATTTGACCAAGGTAGCTCACTTCCTACCTGTCAAGAGCGACACCCGAGTTGGACAGTTGGAAGATCTATATGTCAAGGAGATTGTCAAGCTGCATGGAGCCCTGAAGAGTATCGTATCTAACTGTGGGCCACAGTATACGTCCAAGTTCTGGAAGGCCTTGAACAAGTCAATAGGAAGCAAGCTATATTACAGCACCGCTTACCACCCTCAGATAGATGGTCAAACAAAGAGAGTGAATTTGATCCTTGAAGATATTCTTAGAGCTTGCATTCTGAAATATGGGTCCAATTGGGAGAAGAGTTTGCACATTGCTGAGTTCTCCTACAACAACAGTTTCCAAGCCAGTCTCAAGATGTCACCATTTGAGGCTATGTATGGAAGACCATGCGGAACACCCATGATGTGGTCAGAAGCAGAAGAAAGATCATTCTTTGGCCCTGCCTCCATCAAAGAGGCTGAAGAAGGAGTCGCCCAAGTGTGAGAGAATCTGAAGGTTGCTCAGAGTCGTCAAAAGAGCTATGCTAATAAGAGACGTAGAGACCTCAAGTTTGAAGTCGGGGCCTTTGTTTATCTCAAGGTCTCCCCGCTTCGAGGGACCGTCAGATTTCATATGAAGGGAAAGCTAGCACCCAGGTATGTGGGACCATACAGAATCTGTGAAAGAATTGGCAAGCTTGCCTACAGAGTTGAGTTACCTGCGCAACTAGTAGGAGTGCACCTAGTGTTCCATGTGTCGCAACTGCGCAAGTGTTTGCAGCCACCAGAGCATCCAATATCTACAGAGGCACTTGATATTCAGGACACCTTGGAATACAGAGAGCACCCCATCCGCATTATGGATAGAACCACCAAAGAAACCAGAAACACCAGCACGCAATATTGAAGATTCAGTGGAGCAATCACACAGAACGAGAAGTAACTTGGGAGAAGGAGTCAGAAATGAGGAAGCTCTACCCCTACGTGTTTCAAGAGTAAGTTACACCTTTAATCTCGAGGACTAGATTCTCATAAGGGGGTAGGACTGTAACAACCCTAAAAATCCAAACACCGAAAATCACAACCAACAATTTTTTTTCTAAAATAACTCTTGGTTGGTGAGTGTCATGTAAACCCACTAGTTGATGCAAAAGTAGCACCTACTTGTAGTTGAGCATTTGCATTTTAATCCACAGTTTGATTTGCTTCTTATTGATTTTATGTAATGTCTAATAAAATCAAATAACCTTTTTACATAATTATAACACATGTATATATGTATATGTATCTAACATGGAAATGGATCCAACACCACTAAGAGACCCTAGTGGATCTACCATGGTGTGTGCACCATGGTCATTAACCTCTAACTTTAGGGTCATAGTTTAGTTTGGTTTAGTGGCTTTAATAGAAATAGAAAAGGAGATAAGAAAAAGGAAGGAAAAAGGAAGGGGCAACCAGCCCAGCCGGCTTGTTGCTCCGTGGCCCAAGCCCGCCACCGCACCGCCCTAGCCTGCCCTCACCGCTCATGACCCAGCAAGCGCTGCAGCCGCACGCGCGCCTACACGCACGCCCGCGTGGTCGGCCCACGAAGCCGAATCAGCCCAGCAAGGCGGCCTGGCCGCGTGCACGCCCGCACCTCCGCTCGCTGCTGCTGCTGCCAGGTAGGCCCTACCTGTCATAGCCTTTGTTTTCTTTTTTGTACACCGACACATCCCATCCGAGTTCCAATTTAGGCCATGGCATCCGTGGACCGTTCGACCGTGTACGGCAGCGCGCTGCACCGTCCGTCCTCTGCGCCATGCCTCGAGAACCCTAACCCAAATTTGCGGCCTCGCCCAGCCACTGCATCGGCATCAAGCATCCCGATCGCCCGTCTGCCTTGATGTCTGGCCACCATGGCTATAAAAGGGGGAGGGTCCAGACGTTAGGTTTTTCGTGCTTGCACAGTCGCCTTGGCTGCGCCTGCACCTGCTTGCTGCGAGGAAAAGAGGAGAAGTAAGGAGAGGAAGAAGGCGGGGAGCAGAGGAGACCAGAGCCGGAGCAGGAACCGTGAGCCGTAGCCACTGCCGTAGCTGCTCGGACCACCGGAGGAGAACGCGGAGCTACTACATGACCTCGCCAAGTGGACCGCGTGCTCGTCTTCCTCTTCCCCGAGCCGAATCGTGAGCCACGCCACCGCCATCAGGACATCTCGGTGAGCTCGACTTCCATGGCCGCCGCCAGTACACCACTGCTATTCCCGCTCTTCTTTCCCTCATTCTCTTCATTAACTGGACGTCTGTGGCAACAACTCGGGAGCCGGTATGGACTACAGTGGGAACTCCACACTTTGGAGTTCTCGGTCTTCCCACTCTGGTCGTCGGAGCGTCGCCGCAGCGTTCTTTGCAGCATGCGCCCACCATGCCTTTGTTAGGTGCGCCTTAGCTTCTTCGAGCTCCGAACTGCTCAAGACGGTAGGAGATGGAGAAGAAGAACCCCCACCGTGAGCCAATTTGGAGCTCCGCAGTCCGCCGGCCATGTCCGCCGCCGCCGTCGGTCGTCTAGAGCATTCCGATTCAATTAATGTACCCCACCACACTTGCAATAGCCACACGGGTCCGATTCGCTAGCCAAAGCCGCCTCTTGCACACTCAATCACCTAGCAGCCGTGGCCTCGCCGCCGGCTGCCACCGGACCATGCGTGCTGGTGAGCCGAGGGCCCACGAGCTCGTCGCACCACTGCTACTGCCTTTGCCATGCCCCTGCGCCGCCCTTGCCGCTGCCTTGCCTAGCTTAGGTCGGCCCGTGCCGCCACCCGCCTGCTCGCCGTCGGCAAGCTGCCGCGTCCGGCCGTGCGCACATGAAGGAGATGGGGCAATTTCTCCCCTGCCTAACGTGGACCGGGTCCACAGCGTGACCACGCTGGACCAACCGCGTGAAGCCACGTAAACCGCCTACCTCTGGTTCACAGTGGACCGAGTCCATGAAGTAAAGACCGTAGACCAAGCCCAGTACCAGCCCACAGCGCCACGTTGCACGACCGTGGTGCTGACACGTGTCCGGGCTGGGCCAGCCCAACTCGGCCCAAGACCGGCCCTACCCGAGCTCGCCGAGGCCCGGTCTAGGCCTGGTCATCGTTGACCGTTGACCGCGGGTCCCACCTATCACTGGCTGTTTCTGTTTCAGTCAATCAGAAGCTATCACGTGTTGCGCTGATAATTAACCTGATATTTTTCTTTTTTAGAATATAGTTTAAACTTTTAAAATTCATATCTCTCTCATACGAACTCCGAAAATTATGAACCAAGTGTCCAAATTTTCATAAAAATGAGCTCTACATCATAGGCTTATGTATTGCATTTGGAGTTATTGGATTTCATTTGGTTCTTTGTGATACTCTATAGGAGTCGCTAACGCGACTCTTTATGTCTCGTTTCAGAGGAATAGTAGTTTGAGGAGGACGACTATGAGTACGAGGAGGAGCTCGGTGACGACTTCATAGGTGCCACACTCCACCCAACCTCGTAGATCCTATTACGCATGACAAAATATCTAGTTTGCTAGTGCTCTATTTATGAATATCACTTGATGATAGGTTGCACGGTAGAATTGCTTAACAAGCCTTTACCTTGTCGCAACCTTACTCCTACACACCCGCTGATAGGCTAGACGCAGGCTTTTACTTATGATGCTTTACTTCTATTACGCTTATGTCTGTGTGATGTAATGCATGCTGGAGAGTATGGTTATTGGTTAAGGCACGTGGTGCCACTTTACTCGGGGAGAGTGTTGCTTGTGTCTTGGGTGTGTGGTGAGGGTTGAGTCGATCAGACAGGATT
>CM041636.1:41560112-41628815 GCA_023333625.1 Bothriochloa decipiens | reverse complement strand
GGGGGGTCGGCCGACCCCCTTATTGGGTCCCACAAACCTTCATTTTGTTGTTTCCTGAAAACATAAGCTAAGAGTACAAGTGTAACTAGTTATTGATAAAGTATGCTCATGTTATGATATTCTTCCTTGGAACCGAGGCATGTTGACAATGTTTTGAGTGTGGATTTTCACGGTATATCCACCGTCAACAGGTAACTGGTAAGTCGTGCCAGCTTGAAGAGCACCGAAAGCCCACCCCTCGAACTTGAAAACCTGGAACTCTAATGCACTACCGTTGGCAACAATGGATTTGATAGAGGCAGATGGACTCAGAAAGAAACAAGCACAAGAAAGGTGAAACGACCTCAATTTCCACAAAGGGAAATCCACAAAGTAGAAGTGTAATATGACCACCTAAATCACATTATCCAAATTGCAGCCAAATATCAAATCCATACATCAAAATAAAAGAGTGCAATAGTACGAGTTACATTAACTTAATACTTCGCCACTTGGTGGAATCATGAAATAAAAGACATCTTGAATAGCTTGGAAAGGCAGAAGTGATCAACTCCAAACAATCCTCAAAATCATCCCCATCGTAATCATAATCCTCCTTAGAACCTGTGTGCCAAAGTATCTGTACGATATGTACTAGCCACTCTCACCTTATGCTTTGTTTTGTGGAAATTGGATGCAAAATTGATATAATCAAAAAGGCCTAACTCTGATCGTGGTTTTCCTATGCAAGTAGTAACCAAATTTAATATAGTATTAACATGTCAAGTTCTAACCCAATCACATTTACATGTTCCCCCAATCAATCTCACATCTCACCACACTCGCACTTTAGTGACAAGGACAACTCCCTCATGTCCTTGCCCTAACAGCACCCTGGGGAGATAGAAGACTTCCTCTCACTAGTCGGGCAGCCTTCATAGAAAAGGTCCATAGCTGGCATATGTATCTATCGATCAACCAAACACTCTGCAGAGGTGTCATTACGGTTTAGTTAAGCAGCTGACAAGGCATTTGCAAAAAAAAGAGCAGATCGATCTCGAAGGAATATGCTTCCTTAGGTTTTCTTTTTTCAAGTATGTTTCCTTGCATTAGTATTGTTACATTATCAAATTAGCTAGTATGGCTTTGCAGAAATTTTGTTCACAATGTTATCTCTCTATCTGACCACAATCAGACAATCTCAGCTCGATTTTTGTCAACTCGTATCAAACTACTGCCAGTGGACGCTTAGGTTTCAAGCCTTCAAGGATTGTTTGGCTACTTTTACAGCTTGAATTGTACTGATTAATTAGCCTTGTGAGCTGTCTTTCTTATCGAGATTTCTAAGTACACATAGGAGTAGTTCTTAAGTCCATGACTGAATTTGTCAAAGTCATTGCGAAAACCTTGAGGTCAACTCTGCAACGTCAACCACTGCATGAGAGGAATAGAATCATTCAGGTGATCAGGGGATGCCTGCGTTGATCTTCAAATGTGCCCGTTGAGACTTTATGCAAGCAGGTCTTCGTTTACAAGTTTTAATGTTTGTAAGGCTAGCTAGATCCTGATCACTAATATACATGAAACCTTCTTTCAAAAAAAAATATACATGAAAGCCTTAGTTATGTACATTAGGGGTGAGACCTTTGATTTTCGTGTCACCTGCTAGCTGTGCAAGTTTCACAGTGATGGAGAGAATGGTCGAATGCATGTTCATGAGCATGCATGAGGGTATACTGTAGTACGCATTCATGTTTTTATGGAGAGACACACGAAATCTAAATAAACTCAAAGCAATAGGTTTTATGGAACCAGACCCAGCGTTCAGCGATATATGAGGCAAATAAAGCAGTACACAATCACTAAAATATCACATTTAGCATTAGTGTACGTCCGAAAATCGGCAAGGATTTGATGGATAACTTCACGGTATATTGAAACTTAGAATACGGATAAGTGAACTACTTAAACTGGAGCAAGCTTAGTTTCAATGGTCCTTCTGAACACCGCAATAACTTTGTGCATCCATTATCCGTGGTGATGAGACATAGCTCACCATCTAGACAAAAAGCTTAACATGTAGAGTGCAAAGACAATCTGTACTATGTGCTCACCTTGCTACTTGCATGTACTTAATTGTCAAGTCAAGATCCTCTATTAATTCTAGTGGATTTTAAAAGCCTCCACTTGGTCTCCTATAGGAACACCACTACCATAGGTGCATGCTATGGGGGTAAAGAAACACTGCATGTGGCCTCAACCCTATAAATGCCCAAGCAGCATTCGCTGGGAACTCATCTCAACTCAAGCACTCCATAGTGGTAGCTCACGATGGCAAGCACAAAGCTAATATCACTAGGGCTCATTTTTCTCATGAGCATGGAACTAGCCAATGCTGCAAGGGTGGCTAGATACTCTAGTGCTAATGTGACTGGCACATGACAGGGAGGGGGTGGTGGATATGTGAAAGGCGGCGGGGGGGGGGGGGGGGTCAGGGTCTGGCTCTGGAACAGGATCAGGTGATAGTGGTCCTGATGGTGCCCATGCAAGCGCTGGAGGGGGTGGTGGAGGTGGTGGAGCTAGCCAATACCGTGGGTCTGGATATGGTTCAGGGTCAGGTTCAGGTTCCGGATCTAGTACTTATAGTCAAGGAGTGTATTCTGGTTATGGAGAATCTTCTAATGCCGGTGGTACCGGTGGGGGTGGCGCTGGCAGACAAGCTACAGATTATGATAGGAGTTCCAGTGGTCAAGGATCTGGTAGTGGCACCGGTTCTGGCTCTAGTTATGCTAACAGGTATTGGGACGGTTCAAGCAATGCAGGTGCAAGTGCTAATGGCAATGGCGGCGGCACAGGAAATAGTCAAGGCGATGGCACTGGCGGTGGTTCTGGTGCTGGAACTGGTTATGGCAATGCCTACCCATAATTTCCATATAAGCCAATCGAAGTTGGAGCCCATCATAGTCCTTCCTTATTTCAATTCTAGAGTTATTTGTTTTCTTTGTCCCTTTGTTACACTTTTGTTGGTATTAAATTAGTAAAGGGTTCAACTGTTCTAGCAACAGTAGCAGTTTGTAAGGTCCTTATATGAAGATGTTGTAACCATGTCTGTTTTTGAGAGGAATAAATAACCTGTCCATCATGTGGCCACTGTATCTAAAAAATTCTTAAGTTTTTTTGGAGTGATTAATTTGAGACGCCTACTTGTTCACAAGGTTACTAAAATACTGGATTCAGAAACGATACGAGTGAACCAATCCAGACAGGAGCGTCCGCCCGCGCTAGTCACGGGCAGCCTATAGCACGCCACTCGTGCACAGCACATTGTTCGCTGCGCTGCCATCCCAAGCCGCGCTCCATTTGTCATCGCACTCCCATCCATGCCCCCTCGCTGCCCTGTTTCCCTCCAAGCTTTACTGTTTGTATAGGGCATCAATATTTCATTCTCTCTCCACTGCAAATGTACTTGGTCAAACTGTCTTAAGTGACTAACTTTATAAAAAGGATAATATCATCTCTATGATACCAAACAAGTATATTATAAAAATAAATTTCATGGTATATCTAGTCTTACTAATTTATGTTGTAAATATCAGTGCTCTTTTCAATGCGTCCTATCAAACCAAAAAAAAATTAACTAACAACAATATTAGAAATTGATTTCTTTTAGGATGGTAATATTACGCAACATATTCCACTAAGGTTAGCTTCTTCCCCTTGTCCATCATATGCACACTCTGATATACCCTCTTCCTCCTTAGCGACCGGCCACCCCTTGTCTTATAGCATCCATCTCCTTAGCGCCTCCAAAAACGTTTGTGTAGCAGTGGCATAAAGGCTCTAAAGATATTAAGAGAGACAAAGCTAGTGTTGTCTAGTCTTACAAATAAGAAAAAAAACAAAATTTTGTGTATCATGCTCCCAACGAACCTGGACGAGCAATAATGTGTCTTGCAAATCGTGCTCATTGTCAGGGCCACCGCATGAAGTGTTTATGAGCAAACATCATGTTCACTGGCGGCCAACCTAAAAAATGTCTAGGATGATTTTGTCCTGCCGCTGTTTACCATTCTGAGTTTTTCGTTGCTGTATGACCTAATTTGCGTCAACACACCAATGCACATAGTCATTGGACGGGTTAGTTAAGTAACTACCAAAGCATTTGCCAAAAAAAATATAGCAAATCGATTTCGAAGGAAGATGTTTCCTTAGACTAGTATTGTTACCTTAGCACATTAGCTAGTATATGGCTATGCAGGAATTTTGTTCACAATGTTATCTGACCGCTATTGGACAATCTCGACCCGAGTTTGGTCCACTTTTATCAAACTACTGCAAGTGGACGCTTAGGGTTCAAGCCTTCAACTATTGCTGTTTAGCTACTTATACAGCTTGCACTGTACTGATTAATTAATAACCTTGTGAGCTGTCTTTCTTATGGAGATTTCAGTTCTTATGGCCATGACTCAATTTGCCAAAGTCGTGGTGACAACCCTCGAGGTCACCTTTGCAACGTCAACCACTGGATATATGAGTAGAATCGGTCGGGTGACCAGGGATGCCACATGCCCGTGTCCATCTTTAAACGTGCTGTCCGTTGAGACATCATGCATACAGGTCATCGTTCACTAGTTTTAAAGTTAGTATAATGCTATAGCCTGATCACAAAAGATATATAAAACCGTGGATTGCATTGTTATATGGGTGATCTCGCGATCTTTTGATTTCCGTGTCACCAGCTAGCTGTGCTTGGTTCAAGTGACGGAGAGAACGGTCAAATGCAGGTTTTTATGGAGAGAGACACGAAATCTAAATAAACTCAAAGCAATAGGATTTATGGAACTAGACCCAGCGTTCAGCTATATATGACACAAATAAAGCAGTACACAGTCACTAAAATATCTTTCACAAATAAGTGAACTACTTAAACTGGAGCAAGCTTAGTTTCCATGGGCCTTGCTAGTTCCAAACACCGATCAATGCTAAACTTTTTTATCCATTTTCTTACATTTTCTTTTTGCTAGTATGTTTCCTTACATTAATATTGTTCTCATTAACCGATCAGCTAGTATGGCTATGCAAGAATTTTGTTCGCAATGATATCTGACCACTATGTCGCAATCTCGGTGCGATTTTCGTCCACTCTTACCAAACTACATCAAGTGGACGCTTAGGTTTCAAGCCTTCAAGGATTGTTTCGCTACTTACACAGCTTGCATTGTACTGATTAATTAACCTTGTGAGATGTCTTTCTTATGGAGATTTCGATGTACACATAGGAATAAGTCGATGACTGAATTTGTCCAGATCATTGCGTAAACCTCGACGTCAACTCTGCAAGGTCAATCACTGCATGAGGAATAGAATCGCACTGGTGATCAGGGGATGCCTGCATTGATCTTCTAACATGCCCGTTGAGACTTCATGCATGGAGGTCGTCGTTTACACGTTTTAATGTACATTAGGGATGATCTCGTGATCTTCTGATTTTCGTGTCACCAGCTAGCCGTGCGTGTTTTACAGTGATGGAGAGAATGGCCAAGTGCGTGGTCATGAGCATGCATGAGAGTATATTGCAGTATGCATACATGCTTCTATAGAGACACGAAATCTAAATAAACTCAAACCAAATAAAGCTGTACACTATCACTAAAATATCTTTCACACATTTCATAAATAAACTCAAAGCAAATAATGATTTGAAGAATAACTACATGGCATATCGAAACGAAGAATACAAATAGGTTGAACTACTTAAACTGGAGCAAGCTTAGTTTCAATGGGCTTTCCAAATACCAATCAATGCAATAACTTTGTGCGTCCATTATCTATAGAGATGAGACTTAGCTGACCATCTAGAGAAAGCTTGACATGTAGAGTGCAAAGACAATTTGTAACATGTGCTCACCTTCCTACTTGAATGTATTTAATGGTCAAGTCAAGATGCTCCATTAATTCTAGTGGATTTTAAAAGCCTCCACTTAGTATCCCATTGAAACACCACTGCCATAAGTGCATGCTATGAGGGTAAAGAAACACTGCATGGCCTCAACTCTATAAATACATATGCAACATTCACTCAGAACTCATCTCAAGTCAAGCACTCTATTGTGGTAGCTCACAATGGTAGGCTCAAAGCTAATATCACTAGGGCTCATTGTCCTCATCAGCATGGGATTAGCCAATGCTGTTAGGGTGGCTAGATACTCTAGTGCCAATGGGACAGGCACGGGAACGGGAGGGGGTTCTGGATCTATGAATGGAGGTGGGTCAGGGTCTGGGTCTGGAACAGGATCGGGTGATAGTGGTCCTTATGGCACCCATGCAAGTGCTGCAGTGGGTGGTGGAGGTGGTGGAGCTAGCCAATACGGTGGGGCTGGGATTGGTGGAGGGTCAGGGTCAGGTTTTGGATCTAGTACTTATAGCCAAGGACTGTATTCTGGTTATGGAGAATCTTCTAATGCCGGTGGTACCGGTGGAGGTGGCGGTGGCGGACAAGCTAGAGGTTATGATTGGACTTCCAATGCTTTTGGATGTGGTAGTGGCACCGGCTCTGGCTCTAGTTATGCTAACAGGAATTGTGATGGTTCAAGCAATGTGGGTGCAAATGCTAATGGCAATGGTGGTGGCACCGGAAATAGTCAAAATGGTGGCGGTGGCTGAAACGACCTAGATTTCCGCGAAGGGAAAATCCACAGAGCCGAAGTGAAATATGACCATTTAAATCATATTTCCCAATAACAGTTGAATACCATAATCCATACCTCGATCAAAAGAGTACAATAGAGAGGTTTACATAAATTTATTATATCACCACTTGGCAGAATCAGAGTTTATGCAGCATAAAAGTAAAAGCCTGTAGATGCGGAAGCTATCATCATTCTTCAAACTCAAGCATAGGAACGAAACGAAACCCTCATTCATCATTCTCCTCAGAAGAGTACTCACTCTTAAAACCTGTTTGCCAAAGTATCAGTATGATATGTACTGGCCACTCCCACCCTATGCTTTGTTTTTGTGGAAATTGGATGCAAATGGATAATATTCGAAAGAACCTATAGGGCTGGGGTGTCCTATGCATTAACAGGTAAAGTAAATAATAATATTGTCAAGTTTTATACACACACTCCCATCATCATCTCCACCATCCATTCCCAAACTATCATCCCACATCCTTCGATCACCATCTCTGACTCAGACGACAGGTCAACTCCCTCTTGACCTGCCTCAGCGGCCCATAGCCATCATCCTGGCTCACAGCCAGAAATCACACTCTGGGGGAAGGTAGAACACTCCACTCACTAGTCCGGTGCATGCGAAACTCAGGAAAGGTCCATAGCCAACAAGTTGGCATATGTATCGATCGATCAACCATACACTCTGCAGAGGTTTCACTAAACCACAAGATAGCCATCCTCGATGGTGCGCCCCATCTAGGCAGATTTCGGGCACCTACTGCCATAGCACGATGCCATCCTACCATCCAGGTCTGGGGCTCTGGATCTGTGAAGAGCCCATGTGTCCGCTCCCGAAGGGGACACCATGGCATGTACCCGCTCCCGAAGAGGGTGCCATGATCATCTCTGGAGGGTGTTAGCTCCATCCCATGCATATACCTCCCTAACACTGCACGCCTAGTAGTAATGGCATCGGTCTATCCAGCGGTTTGGCCGTCTCCCCCCATGGAGAGCGAGTGGAAAGTAATGGATTCCTAAGGTCCGGATACCAGCTCAACAGGTCCTAGGTGTGACCAAACTAGGATATCTTCCTTCACCCAATCCAGCCTTCCGCAGGCTAACTCTATGGGAAATGTCCAGTCATTCCTAGCAAGACTCGCTCCATGAGCTCGTCATAGATCCTAGCTCTATCGACTCAACCCTTACCCTACACCCTGCCGTAAGGTCCACCCCATACCCAGATACATCATCCATAGCTCACATGCCCATCTGGTCCATCACACACACTTGGTCTGATATCCCCTACCAGACCTTCCCAGGTTCGTCACATCGCATCAAAATGTAAGCGAGTGAAGTAATAATAAATATATGAATAAGCAGATAAGCATGTAGCTAACATAACAGCGGGTAAGCAGGTGAAAGGTTACGACAAGGTAGGGCTTAACAAGTATCATACTAATCATGCATTCCTATCACAGGCAAGCAGATTATAATACAAAATGTAAGCACTAGCAGATCTAGCCTTGCATTGCATAATGGGATCTACGGGGTTGGGTGAGATGTGGCACCTTCACTGGTATAGCTGTCAGACTTCTCCCGGTAGTCGCTGTCGTCAGACCTGTCCTCGCTCGACCCTGAAATCGTTTATGTGTCATGGAAGTGACCCCTATAGATTAGCACAAAGAACAAATCCAAAATAGAAGATACAAATGCACTCAATCATAGCATAAATAGATAGGTCTTCGAGTCGTCAAGGCGGACACGAAGGTGGTCATCAAGTCGGGAGCTTGGTTCCAGCGACGTGCTTTACGGCGGACAGCGGCTCGAGGGTGACGATGCTCGATGGCAGCCTGTCTCTGCTCGAATCCAAGTCTTGGCTGGGCTCGAGAGTGCAATTAGGGTTGCCTTGCACTCCTACGTTGCACCTACAGCGACCAATTCACGCGGCGGAGTCCGCGTGAGGGCCAAGTCCATAGCGGTTCTTCGGCGGAACGGTAGTGCTCGGTGCAGGGCTCGAGGGTACCTTCCCGACCACCATCTACTACTCGGCTGGGTGCAGGAACTCATGGCAAAGCACAGCATGGTACTCCTGACCACCGTGATGGTCGGAGTCTATGGGAACATCGTCGAAGCGGTAGTGTTCTTGAGCGATGGCGCACCGGCACGATAGTGCATGCCGAGGCGTTCGAGGCGTCATCCAAGGGGCTAGCATGCACACAGAGGGCGGCACGCCAAGGCGGTCTCAGATCCAAGGTCCAAAAGACACAGGGCTCATCCATAAGGTCGGTACAAGGTTTCACCACGGTGATGCGTGGTGCATGGCGGCGGTCATGGCGACTATCCGGGCCGGCATCTTCCTGATGCCACGGTCCACGGGCTTGGGCTGGTCCGTGTTGTGCGGTGCGTGTGTCCAAGGTGGCCAGAAGTGGCCTCGGTCTATGCACTCAGTGCGAGCGCCATGACCAGAAGCAAAAGTTGATGATTGGAAAGAAGGCATGGTGGTGCTCACTAACGGTGAAGAGGATGAAGGTGCGGTACACGTCCAAGCAGCAGCAGGTCGAGGCAGAGGAAGAAGATGGCGCCGTCTTGCAGTATGGGTCGTCCTCTCCAGCTCCGATGTGGTCTTCTCCTCCGACTCTGGTGGCTGCGATCCTTCCTTCCCCGCCTCCTTCTCCTTTCCTCCTCCCTTCTCCGAATTGAAGTGGCCAACTGTGGAATTGCGGTCCACCAGAGTGGTGGCGGCGGCTCAGGAATTCCCTAGGGTCCGGCGGCGGGCTTATATGGAGCGGGGCGACAGGGTAGGTGGCTGGCGGACAGTTCTGGATCGAGGGAGCTCGATCGAGTGGCCATGGTAGCATCCAGGTTAGCAGGTGGAGCTTGGTATGGTCCATGGGGTTAGTGAGAGGCGGCTAGGCAGGGCTGGGCGAGCCTAGGCATTTCGTCTGCAGAAAACCACTGTGGTGACAGGGCATGTGCGCTCGCGCGCACGGAGAATTTGTCCGCGCCGTGGGCATTTCTCTGTCAGGTGGTCGGTCTAGATGGCGGACGGAGGAGCGTGGATGTAGGGCGAGGCCGAATCAAACGGTCGATGAGGCTCGCGTGGCAACGGCATGGGGAGACAACCTCTACCATAGTGACGTCGGCGAACGGCCGGCACGTGGGAGGGGATCATAGGCAAAGGTATGACAGGCGGGGTCCACAGTCAGGGTCCACTCGTCAGCGGGTCTGGCTGGTGAGTGCGCAGGACGGCGTTGCTTGCTGGGCCTCGAGGCTGTTACTGCCTTGCTGGGCCGGCTCGGGCGGCAAGGAGAAAAGGGAAAGGTGGCAAGCCGGGCTGGGCTGGCTTGTGCTGGTAGGCCAAGGGGCTTCTCCCATTTTCATAAATACTTTTGTATATTTGTATTGTGCCAAGTTTATTCAATTAGTGGCATACAAGGCCCACGTACTATTGGGATATTATTCCCCTATATTTATTTATGTAAATAAATAAATATTGGTTATTCTTTTTATTTAGCAATACATAAACCAAATGAAATCCAACTCACAAGTTGTGTTATAAAAGCTACATGATATGAGAGCTATTGCATCATGGCATGGTTACTATTGAAACATGCAAAGTTTGTTACCTCTAAAACATTGATCATATTGAATGTAACAACATGTTATTACACAAAGAGAATGCTATGCATGTCATGACACGTCACCACGCAGGGTTTTCGAGAAAAATTTTTGTAATTCGAATTTTTGGGTTGTTACAGTCCTTCCCCCTCATTGGAATCTCGACCTCAAGATTTAAGACGGGACGTACCCTTCGATGAGATAAGGATACTGCAATAAAAGTTGGTTCTCATCTTCCCACATTGCCTCACGTTCTGTATGATTGCTCCATTGCACCTTGCACATAGGGATGGATTTGCTTCTGGTCTCCTTGGTGTCATAACCCAGAATCTTGATAGGGTGTTTTTTGTACTCTAGAGTATTCCAGATATCAAGCACATCAGTGGGGACTTCTTCTTCTTCTGGTACTCTCAAGCATTTGCGTAACTGAGATACATGGAATACTGGATGTACTCCTACCAACTTTGGGGGTAGTTCGAGCTTGTAAGCAAGTTTCCAACCCTCTGACATATGTGATAAGGTCCAACATATCTTGGAGCGAGTTTCCCTTTTACATGGAATCTGACGGTACCACGAAGTGGAGATACCTTAAGATAAACAAAGTCTCCAACTTGAAACTCAAGGTCTCTGCATCTCTTATCTGCATAGCTTTTCTGTCGGCTTTGTGCGATCCTCAAATTCTCTCTTACTTGTGCTACTCCTTCTTCTGCATCTTTAATCTTGGTAGGGCCAAAGACGGATCTCTCTCCAGGTTGATCCCACATCAACGGGGTTCTGCATGGCTTGCCATAAAGAGCCTGAAAAGGGGACATCTTGATACTTGCCTGATAGCTGTTGTTGTAAGAGAACTCGGTAAAGGGTAGACACTTCTCCCAATTAGTGCCATATTTGAGAACACTAGCACAGAGCATATCTTCTAGAATTTAATTCACTCTTTCAGTCTGGCCATCTGTCTGAGGATGATAAGCGGTGTTGTAGTCAAGATCAGTTCTGATGGTTTCATGTAGAGATTGCCAGAATTGGGACATGAACTGGGGTCCTCGATCAGATACAATGCTCTTGGGTGCTCCATGAAGCCTAAGTATATGATTGATGTATAGGTCGGCTAACTGTTCTGCCCGAATTGAGGTCTTAACTGGTATAAAATGTGCAACCTTAGTCAGGCGATCAACAATTACCCAAATAGAATCATTACCAGCTGATGTCCAAGGCAAACCCACGACAAAGTCCATGGATATGCTCTCCCACTTCCACTCAGGGACATTGAGTGGTTTAAGTAATCCAGCGGGTCTCTTGTGTTCAGCCTTGACTCGATTACAGATATCACATTCTACAACATGGCTTGCAATATCTGTCTTCATACCTTTCCACCAGAAATGCTTCTTCATATCCTTATACATCTTAGCACCACCTGGATGGATGCAATACTTGGAATCATGTGCTTCTGATAGGATCTCTCTGCGTAGCGCAGGATCACTAGGTACACAGATTCTATCTTTGAACCAAGTGGTTCCATGCTCATCTTCTCTGAACTCAGGGTTGTATCCTAGCTTCATCAACCCACGAATATACTCCATTTCTGCACAATTCTTCTGAGCTTCACGAATTCGATCGGTAAGATTATACTCGACTCAAAGTTTATGCAATAGACCATGAGGTACTATTTCAAGCTGAAGATCATCAATTTCCTGCTTCAACTCAGGTGGTAGAGAGCTTACGAACAAGGCATGGCAATAGGTCTTGCGACTAAGAGCGTCAGCGACTACGTTAGCTTTTCCTGGATGATAGTGAATCTCCATATCATAGTCCTTGATTAGCTCTAGTCATCTGCGCTGCCTCATGTTTAGATCTTCCTGAGTAAAGAAGTACTTCAAGCTTTTATGATCTGTGTATATATCACATTTATTACCAATGAGGTAGTGTCTGCAGATCTTCAAAGCGTGAACAACAGCAGCTAGCTCGAGATCATGAGTAGGATATCATTGCTCATGCTCCTTCAATTGTCGGGAGGCATAAGCGATGACTTTCCCATTCTGCATCAACACACAACCAAGTCCTTGACGAGAGGCATCACAATAGACAACAAAATCTTTAGTGATATCAGGTAATGCAAGAACTGGTGTGGTAGTGAGCTTATCTTTTAGGGTTTGGAAACTGTGTTCGCACTCAGGTGTCCACACGAACTCATTGGTCTTCTTCAAGAGGTTGGTCATTGGTCATGCTATCTTTGAGAAGTTCTCAATGAATCGATGATAATAGCCTGCCAATCCCAAGAAACTCCTGATTTCTGACACATTACGTGGTTGCTCCCATTCCTTCACAGCTTCAATCTTCGCTGGGTCAACGGTAACACCTTCAGCTGAGAGAACATGGCCAAGAAAGGCAACTTTCTCCAGCCAAAACTCGCATTTGCTGAACTTAGCATAGAGTTGCTGATTTGACAGCTTCTCAACTGCTACTCTGAGGTGATGTTCGTGTTCTTCTGCTGATGCTGAGTAGATTAGGATATCATCAATGAAAACCACCACAAACAGATCAAGTTCGTCCATGAACACCTTATTCATCATATTCATAAAGTAAGCCGGGGCATTAGTGAGACCGAAGGATACAACGGTAAACTCGTACTGCCCATAGCGAGTGATGAATGCGTTCTTGGGAATATCTTCTTCTCGTATCTTCATCTGATGATAACCTGATCGAAGATCGATCTTTGAAAAGTACTTAGCACCACGAAGCTGATCAAGTAGATCATCGATCCGTGGGAGAGGATACTTATTCTTGATGGTGACAGCATTGAGGTTGCAATAGTCAATGCACATCCTCATCGAACCATCCTTCTTCTTTACAAACAAAATGGGAGATCCCCAAGGTGAGGCACTTGGCCTAATAAAGCCTTTATCAGAAAGCTCCTTTAAGTGCTTCTTGAGCTCATCTAGTTCATCAACTGACATACGGTACGGTCGCTTAGAGATAGGACCAGTACCAGGCAGGAGATCAATAATGAACTCTACATCACGATTATGGGGCATCCCAAGTAACTCCTCTGGAAACACCTCGGGATAATCCCTGACAACAAGTATCAGCTAAAGTCTTCTCCTTGGGTTCAGATTCTACCTGAGACTTGAGTGCATTCAGGGCACAGAGAACTGATACAAACTTGTCTTTCTAAGGTGCACAACAAACGACCTGTCCGGATGGGTGAGTGAATTGGACATATCTGGGTGAACAAGATATTAAACCTGCATGCTTGGTAAGCCAATCCATACCGAGGATAACATCGAGTCCATTTGAGGGTAGAAGGGTAAGATCAGCTTTAAAGGTTAAACCCTCAATAGATAGTCTCACTCCCTTACAGATATGTGTGCTTCTCATTTCTCCCAAGGGTGAACTAGTCACTATGGGTTCCAAACATGGGGTTGTAGGTATTTTATGCTCATGTGTAAACTTGGATGATATATATGAACATGTTGCTCTAGAATCAAAAAGAACTATAGCCAAAATACCATTTACCAAGAACATACCGTATACCACATCTGGGGCAGCTTGAGCTTCTTCAGCATTCATGTGAGTAAGGCGACCATGGTTTGCAGATCCACGGTACTGAGACTTGGGTGCAGCAGACGTGGGAGTCTTCTCAGGACAATCCACAATCTTGTGTCCAGGCTTGCCACGACCAAAGCAAGTGAATGGAATACCGCCTGTTGAGGTTGGCGTGGCAGTCCTCAGTTGCTAGGGTTCGGCGTAACAGAGCAGGTGTAGAGTGATCAATCCTAGGACGCGACTGTGAGGAGTGCTCGCAAGAGTTGTGATCCTTCCCAGAACGGTCACGAGAGCGGTGATCACAAGAGTGACGGTCACGCGAGTGATGGTCTCGGTGAGAGCGGGGGTGATCTGCAGAGTTGTTACCTCCACTCTTACCCGATCCATACGCTGAGTCCTTGTTGTAGCAAAAATGACTGAATGACCTGTCACGACGGGACTTCTTGCGCTCATACTCTTTGTGCGGGTTCTCAGGTCTGCGCTTCTCCTTTCTATATATCTCGCTGGCTTCCTTTTGATCCTTCTTGATCTGAATGCAGCGATCGATGATGTCACGAAGGGTGTGACTCTTGGTACCACCCAGGGCTATCTTGATCTTGGGGTTGAGGCCCTTCCTAAACTGAGTGATCTTTTCCTTCTCAGAGACTGCCACATACTAAGGCGCATAACGCAGCAAGCTAGTGAAAGAGGTAGTGCACTCACAGACGTTCATCCCTTTCTGCGTAAGGTTGTGAAACTCCTCTTCCTTCTGCTCCATGATACCTTTAGGTACGTGGTACTCGATGAACTCATCAGCGAACTCATCCCAAGAGATACTGTCAGGGTCCTCGTGAGCCTGGCGATAGCTGTCCCACCAAGAGGTGCGGCTCCTGTGAGATGGTGAGTGGCTATCCCAACATGCTCCTGAGGTGTACAGGTAGTCAACTCTAGCTTCTTCCCAATCTCCTGAAGCCAGTCATCAGCTTCCAGCGGCTCAGTATAGACATTATCAAAGGTAGGAGGCCTTAGCTTTAGAAAACCTTTGAGCTTCCTCTGGAAGTCGTTCTGGGGTCCTCCATTGCGACGGTTGACACCTTAGGCCAGTGCAGCAAGTAGCTGAGTCTGCTGTGCCATCACTTCCACCAGATTTGGCGGTGGTGGGGGTCCATGGTTGTTGGCATTGACGTTGTCATTGGCAACATGCTCTCCTTGTGGTGCATTCCCAACAATGGGGGCAACACCTCCATCAGGGGCACCTCCTTCTGCATTAGGGGCCCTGCCTCCAAGGGCAGCATCCACTAGTGGGGTCTGCTCGCGTGGGTTGTTACCACCCAGGTTGAGGTTGACGGGCTGATAACATCCACCCTTACGACCATGATGGTTCCCACGCCCAAGTTCAGGCACGGGTGGTGGTGGAAGGTTGCACAAACGAGCGGAACATCATGCAGACTTCTGTGACACGGGTCGACAAGAGTTTAGTATCCAGTGATTAAGTATAATTAAATGATTTCGATGATTTAAGGAAAAAACATTTAATCTATCTAACACTCATTACAAAAGAGCGATAAGAGCCAATAAAATGCAATAAGATTCGAGCATTCATTACATGGGTTGTATTACATGGCATCATCTCTAGCAGCTACGCTAGATGACATGCGAGATCAAACTACGTGAACGATAACTCATGAGGGTACATCAGGGAGGGTACATCATGACTCATGGACAACATCTAACTCATGACGTGGCCACGCAGGGTCCACCTACTCTGACACGTAACCTGGAGCGTTGTACACAGCTGGGGGTATATGAAGGTCTAAGATCTTGAGCTCCTCATTAGGCATGTGCAGGCGCTGCACGTAGGACTGAGCTTCTCCAAACTCTTTGGTGTGAGGAAGGTGAGTAGGAACTGGACAGTGGTCATACTTCAGCAAAGTCTGACCAATGTGGAAAGTTTCCTTATCAGGCTGCTTACGCTTGGCTGTCAGAGGAAGGCGATCTTGCAGCTCAAGGTACTCCTTGCATTGCCTTTCATCGGCGTTCTTCCAAGCAGTCTTGATCCTGGTGCATCTATCTTTCAGGGTCTCAATGTGGATCATCTGTGCGATCAAGTGGCCTTGGTTGCACAGTGCTTTCTCTTCAGCTTTCTTGAGAGCTTTGACCAAAGTAGTCTTCTCATTGTGCAGGGTGAGCTTACACTTCCCATCCTCATGACCTCTCTTCCGAAGCTCTTCAAGATCTCGATCCTTGTCATCCATGATTCTCTCGAGTTGCAGAACTTGTGCGTCGAGCGAGTAGTTCCAAAGACCTAGGTCCGCGACCTTGTCACGCAAGTCGGTGACCTCGGCCTTGTGTGCTTTCTCTCGATGGGTCAACTGGTCTTGCAACTTCACGATCTCACTCAACAGGTCAGCTTGCTTCTGAGCACTCTTAGTACAGTAGTCCTCGTACTCCGTCACTGCGTTGCGGTCGAGACGACGCTTCTTCTCCAAGTGCTCCATGTACCTGTCCTGCTCAAAGAGGTGAGCAGTAGAGGTACGAAGACAAGGATCTTGCTCAACTCTGATGACCTAATCGGCCACCATGTCCTGCTGCTCAGTGGTCAAGGTGAGGTTCAAGGCCTGGGGAAGAAGACGAAACTCAGTAGTTCGCAGGTGCTCGTAAGTGGTCTTCATCACCATACGCAACGTGTGAAGAGACACGGCTTGAATCCCATCCATGATTGAGTCTTCCACTGTCACTGTGTTGAGAGCGGGTACTGAGGGCAAGGTCAGGCTAGCTGGGATGTCAATGTGAGCAACGACATAGCCTTTGATTCCTCCTTCTGGGTTGGGTTGTGCATCGCAGATGTACTTGATCTACTCCACTGGAACTCCAAGCTCCTTCAAGACGCGACAAAGGGTAAAGGCAAAACCTCCAACCTCCTGTCCCTCAAAGGTGTACCTGAGGGTGTTCGACTGGGGCAACGGTCCAAGCGGGGGTCCAGGGGTAGTCATCTGTAGGTTCAAGGGAAATTGGGTCAGCAAGTCAGTGATAATAGAAGAGCCTTGCATGAAAAGTAATGCAGGGTCGGTGTATAACCGAAAGAAAGGCTGGCTTGTCCTATACTATCGTCCATTGCTAAGGTCTTGTCCTAGGGTCAAGTATGGCTCTGATACCATCTGAAACAACCTAGATTTCCGCGAAGGGAAAATCCACAGAGCCGAAGTGAAATATGACCATTTAAATCATATTTCCCAATAACAGTTGAATACCATAATCCATACCTCGATCAAAAGAGTACAATAGAGAGGTTTACATAAATTTATTACATCGCCACTTGGCGGAACCAGAGTTCATGCAGCATAAAAGTAAAAGCCTGTAGATGCGGAAGCTATCATCATTCTCCAAACTTGAGCGTAGGAACGAAACCCTCATTCATCATTCTCCTCAGAAGAGTACACACTCTTGGAATCTGTTTGCCAAAGTATCAGTACGATATGTACTGGCCACTCCCACCTTATGCTTTGCTTTTATGGAAATTGGATGCAAATGGATAATATTCAAAAGAACCTATAGGGCTGGGGTTTCCTATGCGTTAACAGGTAAAGTAAATAATAATATTGTCAAGTTTTATACACACACTCCCATCATCATCTCCACCATCCATTCCCAAACCATCATCCCACATCCTTCGATCACCATCTCTGACTCAATCGATAGGTCAACTCCCTCTTGACCTGCCTCAGCGGCCCGCAGCCATCATCCTGGCTCACGGCTGGAAATCACACTCTGGGGGAAGGTAGAACACTCCACTCACTAGTCCGGTGCATGCGAAACTCAGGAAAGGTCCATAGCCAACAAGTTGGCATATGTATCGATCGATCAACCATACACTCTGCAGAGGTTTCACTAAACCACAAGATAGCCATCCTCGATGGTGCGCCCCATCTAGGCAGATTCCGAGTGCCTACTGCCATAGCACGATGCCATCCTACCATCCAAGTCTGGGGCTCTGGATCTGTGAAGAGCCCATGTGTCTGCTCCCGAAGGGGACGCCATGGCGTGTACCCGCTCCCGAAGAGGGTGCCATGATCGTCTCTGGAGGGTGTTAGCTCCATCCCATGCATATACCTCCCTAACACTGCACGCCTAGCAGTAATGGCATCGGTCTATCCAGCGGTTCAGCCGTCTCCCCCCATGGAGAGCGAGTGGAAAGTAAAGGATTCCTAAGGTCCAGATACCAGCTCAACAGGTCCTAGGTTTGACCAAACTAGGATATCTTCCTTCACCCAATCCAGCCTTCCGCAGGCTAACTCTGTGGGAAATGTCCAGTCATTCCTGGCAAGACTCGCTCCATGAGCTCGTCGTAGATCCCAACTCGATCGACTCAACCCTCACCCTACACCCTACCGTAAGGTCCACCCCATACCCAGATACATCATCCATAGCTCACATGCCCATCTGGTCCATCACACACACTTGGTCTGATATCCCCTACCAGACCTTCCTAGGTTAGTCACATCGCATCAAAATGTAAGCAAGTGAAGTAATAATAAATATATGAATAAGCAAGTAAGCATGTAGCTAACATAACAGCGGGTAAGCAGGTGAAAGGTTACGACAAGGTAGGGCTTAACAAGTATCATACTAATCATGCATTCCTATCACAGGCAAGCAGATTATAATACAGAATGTAAGCACTAGCAGATCTAGCTTTGCAATGCGTAATGGGATCTACGGGGTTGGGTGAGATGTGGCACCTTCACTGGTATAGCTGTCAGACTTCTCCCGGTAGTCGCTGTCGTCAGACCTGTCCTCGCTCGACCCTGAAATCGTTTATGTGTCATGGAAGCGACCCCTATAGATTAGCACAAAGAACAAATCCAAAATAGAAGATCCAAATGCACTCAATCATAGCATAAATAGATAGGTCTTGATTTATAGAAAATTTGGATATGTGGATCGCATTTTTCAGAGCTCATATGAATTAGTTATGAATTTCTGAAGATTTAATCATATTCTAAAAAAGAAAAAGGGCTCGAGGGTATGGTCTCGAGGGTACGGTCTCGAGGGTATGGTCTCAAGGGTACAATCTCGAGGGTATGGTCTCGAGGGGTATGGTCTCGAGGGTACGGTCTCGAGGGGTATGCTCTCGAGGGTAAGGTCTTTAGGGTACAGTCTCGAGGGGTATGGTCTCGAGGGTATGGTCTCGAGGGTAAGGTCTCGAGGATATGGTCTCGAGGGTGTGGTCTCGAGGGTATGGTCTCGAGGGTATGGTCTCGAGGGTGCAGTCTCGAGGGTACCGTCTCGAGGGTATGGTCTTGAGGGTATGGTCTCGAGGGTACGGTGATGCGTGGTGCATGGCGGCGGTCATGGCGACTATCCGGGCCGGCATCTTCCTGATGCTGTGGTCCGCGGGCTTGGGCTGGTCCGTGTTGTGTGGTGCGTGTGTCCAAGTTGGCCGGAAGTGGCCTCGGTCTATGCGCTCAGTGCTCACCGACGGCACGGTTGGAAAGAAGGCACGGTGGTGCTCACCGACGGTGAAGAGGATGAAGGTGCAGTACATGTCCAAGCAGCAGCAGGTCGAGGCAGAGGAAGAAGATGGCGCCGTCTTACGGTACGGGTCATCCTCTCCGGCTCCGACGTGGTCTTCTCCTCCGACTCCAGTGGCTGCGATCCTTCCTTCCCCGCCTCCTTCTCCTCCTTTCCTGCTCCCTTCTCCGAATTGAAGTGGCCAACTATGGAATTGCGGTCCACCAGAGTGGTGGCGGCGGCTCGGGAATTCCCTAGGGTCCGGCGGCGGGCTTATATGGAGTGGGGCGACAGGGTAGGTTGCTGGTGGACAGTTCTGGATCGAGGGAGCTCGATCGAGTGGCCATGGTAGCGTCCAGGTCAGCAGGTGGAGCTTGGTATGGTCCACGGGGTCAGTGAGAGGCGGCTAGGCAGGGCTAGGCGAGCCTAAACATTTCGTCTGCAGAAAACCACTGCGGCAACAGGGCATGTGCGCTCACGCGCACGGAGAATTTGTCCGCGCCGTGGGCATTTCTCTGTCAGGTGGTCGGTCCAGATGGCGGACGGACGAGCGTGGATGTAGGGCGAGGGTAGATCGAACGGTCGATGAGGCTCGCGTGGCAACGACGTGGGGAGACAACCTCTGCCATAGTGACGTCGGCGAACGACCGGCGCGTGGGAGGGGATCATAGGAAAAGGTATGATAGGCGGGGTCCGCAGTCAGGGTCCACTCGTCAGCGGGTCTGGCTGGTGAATGCGCGGGACGGCGTTGCTTGCTGGGCCTCAAGGCTATTACTGCCTTGCTGGGCCGGCTCGGGCGGCAAGGAGAAAAGGGAAAGGTGGCAAGCCGGGCTGGGCTGGCTTGTGTTGGTAGGCCAAGGGGCTTCTCCCATTTTCATAAATACTTTTGTATATATGTATTGTGCCAAGTTTATTCAATTAGTGGCATACAAGGCCCACGTACTGTTGGGATATTATTCCCCTATATTTATTTATATAAATAAATAAATATTGGTTATTCTTTTTATTTAGCAATACATAAACAAAATGAAATCCAACTCACAAGTTGTGTTATAAAAGCTACATGATATAAGAGCTATTGCATCATGGCATGGTTACTATTGAAACATGCAAAGTTTGTTGCCTCTGAAACATTGATCATATTGAATGTAACAACATGTTATTACACAAAGAGAATGCTATGCATGTCATGACACGTCACCACGCAGGGTTTTCGAGAAAAATTTTTGTAGTTCGAATTTTTGGGTTGGTACAGTGGCGGTGGTTCTGGTGCTGGGACTGGATATGGCAATGCCTACCCATAAATTTTGTATGAGTCAATCGAAAGTTGGAGCCCATCATAGTCATTCCTTGTTTGAAGTCTAGGTTACTAGCTTGTCGTCTTTTTGTATTAACTTAATAAAGAGTCCAACTGTTCTTGCAACCGTAGCAGTCTTTTAAGGTCCTTATATGAAGATGTTGTATCCATGTTTGTTTGTGAGAGGAATAAATAACGTGTCCTTCATGTGGCCACTGTATCTAGATATTCTTATGTTCTTTATGGAGTGATTAATTTGAGAGTCTACAGGTATGCATGTTCACATAGTAATTCACATCTTGATATAAGGACAAACCCCTCTGTGCTTTGTCAAACTTTCTTACATTTGACAAACTTTATAAAAAGAATAATATGATCTCTATGATACCAAATAAGTATATTATGAAAAATATATTGCATGGTATATCTGGTAATAGTAATATCTGTTATAAATATCAGTGCTCTTTTTGAATACATTTCTATTATAAAAAATATTAAGTTCTCTTTGGATTCATTAAGTTGACACGCCTGCACCATGCATGTTCACATGGTTATTAAAATAGTATATACCAATGAAATTCTTAGAGTTGTTTATATTACGACGTTAACTCCAACTGGGCCAATCCAACCTAGAACATAATTAGCAAGAATTGCTGCCACAGGCCCATAGATACTAGGCTAGAGAGACCAAAATTATATGCAATATTAAGTTGCTCAATTCAACTTCATATTATGCTCATGCTATTTGTAGCAACCCTAAAAATTACAAACACCGAAAAATGCAACTAACAAAAATTTTTCAAAACAAGCCCATGGTTGTTGCTTGTCATGTAGGACACCCAACTCTTTTGCACTTGGTATCTGAGTATAGTGTTACATTCTTGAAGTAACACCATCACATGTATCTTAATATAGTCTTAAGCCATATATTATTAACACACTTTAACCAGCACCTTATGTTCCAGGAGTCAAGTATCCATGTTGCACCTGTGACTCACCCTGTTGCACTCTTGCACTTGTGTTACATAAGGCTAGGCTCTAGAACTACCCTCTATCTTCATCATCTAACATGCTCCACTAACTCCCCTCATCTTGCTCAAGCCTCTTACCTTGGAATCATGTGTCCAATGCACATCATGCTTTCATCTATGTTTCACAAGTTATACCTCAATGTTCCAGTTGATGTTTCTATATGTTGCGTTAGACAATCATCCATGTTGCATTACTAATAAACATGTGCTTTGGTTTTTCCTTGGATTTATGTGTTGTTTAATAAAACCCAACAATATTTATTTATCCTATAAATAAATATATTATTAAGGAACTAATATCCCAATATGTCCTAAGACCCTATATATCCACCATGGAACAATGTACCTCTTGCTATGTTTAGCACATAGGTAAAAATATGGGATACACCTAATACAATAGAAAAACTCTCATATCTTTTATCTCTTGACCACCAGCCATCTACTCTATGCCACGTCTCCACCTTGCCTTGCTGCAAGCCAACACACGTACACAGCCATGTATATGTACGTATATATGCACCTAGCCAGCACAGGACTACTAGCTTCCTTCCTACCTTGCACATTACATATGAAGCCAACCACTAGCTGTGCATGCTCCTGTACCCCTTTTACACGTGAAAATGAAACACGTTTCTTTCGGCCTTGATCAAAGCAAGATCGATTCGTGATCTCTCGTGGCCCATCGACCAACTCCCGGCCCAACCCAGGGGCCAGCACCAGACGCTGCCCCGCTTTGCGTTCAATGCACGCACATCAGGCCGCCGCTCGCACGTGATCCGCTCGTGCTCGCTTCGCGTAGGTTTCACGCGGCAGCACCTGACGCCGTTTCCCTTCCATCGCAAGCACCGTCTCCTCCTTCTCTCTCCGTACAGTAACGCTTCCGTGCCTTTCCGTCGATGCCGTCGAGCAACCGTCGCACGCCTACGCCAGCACGGACCCAGCCCGCGCACCGCAACCACCGGGCGCCGAGCCGCACACGAGACCGCGTCGTGACCGCGCCGCGCCCGAGCCCACCTGCCCTCCTCGCATAGCCGCGACGCTACCTGCCCGTGCATTGGATCGAGGCCACGTCGCCCGGCCATCACATCAAGCGGCCCGGACGCCGGAGCCTCCCCTCGAACCCTAGCTCGCGGCCCCTACAAATACCCCAGCAGCCGCGGCTCCTTTTTCCATCCCCAATCCGCCGCCGCCAACTCTTTCCCCACTGCTCCTTGCCACCACCTTGCAGCAGCACCACCAGCGCGTTGCCGTGCCACAGCAGCATGCCGATCGCAGACGCGCCACGACAACAGAAGTCACACCGCCAAGCACTGCCGCCCGAGCGCGCCCAACAGCCACGTTCTTGCCTTGCTGCTTCGCGCCTCCGCTACGCCGACGTGCTCCGTGCCGCTGTCCCCTAACACAAGCCGGACTGCCACCACCTCGTCGCGACGCCGAACCAGACCGCGAGCCTGCACCAAGTCGCTGCATCAGCACGGTCGTCGCCTGTTGTCTCTACTTCGGCCTCGCCGCGACGCGCCGCAACTCCAACCCGTCCGCCCAGCTGCGCTGCCTGTGACAACGACGTCTACCAGGAACGCAGCATCCACCTCGCTGGACCCCTCCGGCAAGCCTTCTCCTTGCCTCGGCCATCGACACAGCATGGGTAAGCCCCTCTGTAGAGCTTGCTCCCTTGCTTGCTGTTGGCCAACGAACCTGACCACTAACCACCGAGAGCTAAGGCCATATCTTTGCAGTGCTGCCGACGTACCGGAGCCACAGAGCCGACCTGGATGCCGTGACCCTCCCCTGATCCACCACATTGGCGCCAAGCACAGCCCTGTACCGCGAGCCGCACCACCATGGTCAGGCCTTCCCCTTTGCGACGCCCGTCCCTGCAACGACCGCAACACCAAGCCAAGGCCAGGATCTGCGAGCACGTGCTCCGTCCCCACCTGCGATGCGAGCACGTCGACGTCCTCGCCATGGCCCACGGACGGAACATGATCTGTCGGCTTCGATTCCTTCTTGTACCACGCTTTCAAGCCTTCGATGAGCACGAGCTGTCCCAATCTCCACCTTGTTGCATTCTTGTTTCATGTCCATGCCTGCCCGACCTTCGAGTCGCGTTCTTGCCTACACGAGCACACACGAACGCATGCGCACACGCACGATCAGCCAAGCCCCAGGATCACGGTGTCATGATCACGGCGTCAGGAGGACACCGGAACGGATGCGCTACCACGCTCGACGCCGCGGCCGTGCGCCGCTGCGGCGAAGCTAGCTTGCCACCACCTCGCTAAGCCCCGAACTACTTCGACTCCAGATTTGGGGTCGCCTCGACGAGATGAACACCGGCGATTAAGACAACCCCTAGAGCCCGGGCCACCATGCTGCCATGTCTTGCCGTCGCGATGGAGCACGCCCTAGAGCTTGTTCGTGCCACAAGCGCCCTACTCGGCTCCGGCCTTCTCGTGATGTCAGAGCAGGTCAACAGGATCCGCCCTAACTTTCCAGATCAACCTCGCCTGGTAACCCGTACCGTGCACCGACACCTCGCTGGAGCACCGCCACGCGCCTCGTCATGAAGCGGACTCTGCCGTGGTCAATAGTTACCACCGGCAAGCCAGATGGTTGACCTAAGGCTACAATTGACCAGACCGAGCCTCAATTGGACTTGGTGGAGGCCATTGCCCCTTCGCTGTTGTGCGCCCCCACGGTAGCGCCGTTGTCGCCTTAGCCAGCCGCAGCTGTAACCCTACTAAGCGCCCCCTCTGCCCTAGCCTTGTGCATCGCGCTTGCGCAGAGCCGAAGTGCTCGCCGGCATTACCTAGGCACCACCGGAGAACGCCGACGCGCAAGCTCGCCGACGGGAGCACCGTTGATGCCAGAGCACTAAGGTGGGGAAAAGAACAGAGGAGGAACACCCAGTACACGATGGACCATGACCGTGGTCCGTGCACCGTGTGCTAGACGTCCACCGTAGACCGCCCCCGCTGGATCGTCCGTGGACCATAGCCCATTGGGCGCCCATGTGATGACGTGTCAACGCCCGATACGGCCATGTGGCAGGCCCGACCTGGCCAAGTCCAGCCCGTCAAGCCCTGACCCGGCCCTACAAGGCCTGTTTTGGACCCACATGTTGACCCAGGTCAACGCTGGCGTCATCATGATGTCACCCGGACCCACCTATACTTGACTGTTGACTTGGTCAACGATGATGTCAACATGACGTCATGCCTATGTCATCTGCCACGTCAGCCGACCCCACTATACCAGTGTCCACCCAGAAACTGCCACGTGTCGAGCCCTAAATAATTTAGTCCTTTTCTTTTTCAAAATATGTATTAAACTTTGGAAATTCATAACTAATTCATACAAACTCAAAAAAATATGAAACGAGCGCCCAAATTTTCTATGAATCGTGCTCTACGTCATGAGCTTATGTTTGAGTGTATTTGGATCTTTTGATTTTTAGTTGATTCTTTTTGTTATTCTATAGGAGTCGCTTACGCGACTATTATGTCTCGTTTTCAGAGTCGAATGAGGAGCGATCCGAAGGAGTCTACGTACACCAAGGAGGAGGTTCCGCTGAATGACTACATTGATAGATGATGACTCATACCACTACTACCTCGACAGCGCAGGTGTCATGGCAGCACCTTCTCTTAGAAATCCTAGTAGACATGGCTAATATCTAGAAATTGCTAGTACTTTACTTTTATGCAATGCTTACACTGAGATAGGTTTGCATGGTAGAATTATACTTGATAGCCCCCGCCTTGTCGTAACCTATCACCTGCTTACCCGCTGTTAAGTTAGCCACATGCTTATCTGCTATGTTTATATTTATATACTTCACTCGCTTATATTTTGATGCGATGTGATGAACCCTGGGAGGGTCTGGCAGGGATGCCAGGCTTGGTGTGTGTGTTGTTGGATCAGATGGGTATGTGAGCTGATGTTGATGTATCTGGGTTTGGGGTGAAATTTACAGCAGGGTGTAGGGTGAGGGCTGGAGTCGATCGAGCCGAGATCTACGACGAGCTTTTGGAGCGAGTCATGCCGGGTGATGGATCTGGACATTCCCACGAGACCAGCCTGTGGCGGGCTAACTTAGATGTGATGGAGAATCCTGGGTGGAATCCTCTGAGGGGTGGAGACTAGGAAGAGCGTGCCGTGGTAGCACGTTAAAGAACAACCTTGACGAAGATATCCTGGCTTGGTCAAACCAAGGAAATGTTGTGCTGGTATCCGGACCTTAGGAAGCCTTTGCTTTCCACTCGCTCTCCATGGGGGGAGATGGTCGAACCGCTGGATAGATCGATGCCACTACTGCTAGACGAGTAGTGATAGGGAGGTACATGCATGGGATGGAGCTAACACCCTTCCAAGACGATCATGGCACCCTCTTCGGGAGCGGGTACATGCCATGGCGTTCTCTTCAGGAGCAGACACATGGGCTCTTCATAGTTTCAGCGATCCAGAGCTAGATGGTATAGTGGCATCGTTCTATGGCAATAGGCGCCCGGAATCTGCCTAGATGTTGTACAACATCGATGATGGTTATCTGATGGATTAGTGAAACCTCTGCAGAGTGTATGGTTGATCAATCGATGTATATGCCGATTCACTGGCTATGGACCTTTCTTGAGTTTCATATGCATCGGACTAGAGAGTGGAGTGTTCTACCTTCCCCTGAGTGTGCTTCCGGCCGTGAGCCAGGTTGAGGGCTGCGAGCCGCTGAGACCGGCCTAGTGAGAGTCGGCCTGGTCAACCCGAGGGTGAGTCTTGATGGTGATGAAGGTGGTAATGTGGTGATGGATCTGGGATGGATGTTTGGGGAATGGATGTGTGTGTGTGTGGGATGGGAATGAGTTAAACTTGAATTATTGTTATAACTTGATTACTTCTTGCATGCATAGGAAAAATCACAGCCAAACTATAGGATCGCCAGATCCTTTGTTTTCTTTTCCACTAAAGCTTATCGGTGCTGACCATGGCCTGCACACATCTGGTGGTGTGCAGATTTACTTGCTTCATAGTGACGTCGGAAATGTAAGGATTAGAAGATCTCATGCCTACGCTCAAGATGGTTGATGAGGATCCTTCCGCAAATGCTCTTCTACTTCCGTAACTGTTCTAGATAATTGAACTCTGATGATTCGCCATGTGGCAATGTAATGAATGATGTAAGCCCTATTATGGTACTCCTTTATTTAGTTTCAATGTATGGATTTGATTATCAACTGTTGTATAATAGTGTGACAGCTTATGTTCTCACATTATTATCCGTTCTGTGGATTTTCCCTTCGTGAAAAATTTGAGAATGTTTCACTATTGACCAAGCTAAGTCAAGTAATAAGAATTTGATCAAGCTTGTCAAAAATAAAATTTAGGACAATCCTAGGAGATAGCATGTACTATCTGATCATGGTCTATGGGCTCATTGTATATGTACTAAACTTACTACCTTTTGAGCTAGTATATTGTATATCGACAAGAAGCTATGTTGCATGTTGAACTAAATCTAGACACATATAGATTTGGCTAAGCAAAATGATCTATCTGCTATTATACACTATGAATTAATGGACAATGTTGACGAGGGTAACCAACAAAATCACAGAGGCTCTCAAGGATATTGAGAGAGACAAAGTTAAGTGATGCCCAGGTTGAGAGAGACAAAGTTAAGTGATGCCCAGGCTTACAACAAGAAAGTGTGAAAATAAAATTTTGCATATCATGCTCCCGATGAGGCTCCACCAGCAATTTGTCTTGCATATTGCGCTCATGTTTTGGGGTCACCAGCCGGTTGAAGTGTTCATGTGCAAACATGTTGTTCAGCGATGGCCGACCTAAAAGTTGGCTAGGCTGATTATTTGGCCTGTCCCTATTGAGCATTCTATCTCTGTTCTTTGACCTGATTAGCATCAACACACCGATGCACTCTATTCATTGGGTGTCATCAGGGTAGTTAAGCAAAAGGCATTTGTGAAAAAAGTATATAGTAGATCGATCCTTACGTTCTAAGGAAGAGATGGTTTTAATGTTTCCTTATCTGCAAGTATGTTTCTTACATTAGTATTGTTGCATTAGCGGATTAGCTAGTATGGCTGTGCAAGAATTTTGTTCACAATGTTATCTGACCGCTTTCGTACAATCTCGGCCTGACTACTTTCGTCCACTCTTTATCAAACTACTGCAAGTGGATGCTTAGGGTTCAAGCTAGCCTTCAAGGATTGCTTTTTAGCTACTTATACAGCTTGCATTGTACTGATTAATTAAGATTGTGAGCTGCCTTATCGAGATTTCCAGGTACATTGACAAAGGAGTAGTTCTTAAGTCAATGACTGAATTTGTCAAAGTCATTGCGAAAACCTCGAGGTCACCTCTGCAACGTCAATCACTGCATGAGGAAACTAATCGTTTAGGTGATCAAGGGATGCCTACGTTCATCTTCAAACACGCCCGTTGAGACTTCATGCATGCAGTACACTATTACCTTGGGAGTCATGCTCCGGTGGTCCTCTTTTAGAGAGTTGCAGACATCTTAAAGTGCATGTGTAGTTAATCAAAATTAATTTTGTTTGGATATGGACTGGGCTGATCCTATCCACGTCTAACCCATACCCAGCCGCAACCCACAAAGATGCATGACATTAGTTTAGACTAGACTCGGCTCCGATGATATTTCTTCTATCTTCTCGGGCTCGTTTGCATCGCCGACGGGGGAGGCATGGCGGCGGAGCACGGAAGGCTTGGCAGCGGCGACGCACAGAGGGGCGGAGGGATCCGGTAGCGCGAACAAGGATACATACGTCGTCACCGGCGGTATCATCTATACATGCTTACCAGTTACACACCGGCCACCGGGCCCCAACAACCTAACGTGCTCGCCGGCCGGCCGCGGCGCAACAACCTCTCACGCCCAAGGGATCAACCTACTGATGACCTACATCAACGCCCAGCTCATCGGCATGCTGGCCATACTGTCGTCTCATATGCTCCAACTAGAGGCAACCATGAAAGCATGGCATTCGTGTTCATCGAGCATCCTGAGAACGAGAAGGCCGGTGTAGTGTGGATGACTGCGCTGCGGCCATGCGAGTCAAAATAAAAACTTCCGAGGATGAGATCCAAAATAATTGGTGGCCATGGGCTGGGCTTGGTCTGGGTCGAGTAGGATAGTATATACCAAGCTCGAAATTAATTAAACTAATTACTTGGATGCTTCAAGATTCGTTCAGTTTTTATGGAAAGGACCACCGGAGCAAAACCCCTTGCCTTTGGTTACATTGTTATATATGGATGATCTCGTCATCTTTTGATTTTCGTGTCATCAGCTGGTACGCGCGTCACACAACTTGTATCACAGCGACGACCATCAATCAGCACAATGTTTTAGGTTTATGTCCTTAATTGTATGTCGCTATTGATGAGATAAGACCAATGCACTCAAGTCACTGGGTATCATCACTATGTGATTAAGCAATGGGTATCATCACGGTGTAATTAAACAACGACATGGCATTTTGTGAAAAAAATAATAGCAGATCGATCCTTCCAATAAAAGGAAGAGACAATTTTTATGTTTATTAATTATTAACATTAGTATAATTGTTACATTAGCTAGTGTGGCAGTGCAAGCATTATGTAACAAGTCAAACGCAGGCCCAGCAGAATTGGGAGGAACTTGGGCCAACTCAGGTCCAGATGAGGAGGAGCGCCACGACTGCTACGACAATTGGGCCAAGGAGGCCACACGAGTGCGCTGAGGACCAGAGGCGCACAGCCCACTGGCACCGCCGCTGCCATCGTCATGGCCCGCGTAGATTAGGGTTTAAGTCGCTTAAAGCTAAGTAATCCCCGGGCTATAAATAAGAGAGCATTGTAATCAGATCCAATCAAGTAATAGAAGGGAATTTCCCCATCTATCTCTCTTCCCTGCTCCGAGCTGCCGCGCCCCTAGGGGCGTGCGTGCGCGCCGCCCCCAGCTAGGGCCGCCGCCACCCCTGTGCCACCTCCCATGCCGCCACCGCGGCCATAGCCGCAGCCAGGTGCGCCGCAGCCGCCGCGTGCAGCCCTAGGGCTGACGCCCAAGCGCAGCCACCGCCTCCAACCACCGGCTGGCCTCAATCGTTGCCCGCACCACCGCCGCTGCCTCCTGTGCCGCCACCCATGTCGCCATCCGCGGCCAGCACCACCGCCAGGAGCGCCGCTGCCGCGCGCGCAAGCCCTAGGGTTGGTGCCCTAGCGCCGTTGTCGCCTCCAGCCGCCGTCGCGGCCTCCGTCGCTGCTCACGGGACAAGCCCAGGGCTGCCATGTCACCCCCCTATGCAAGACCTGTTACAACTGGTATCCGGAGATTAGCTGCGATCCATGGCCACCGCGACAACCATGAACGCTGCCTTCGGGAAGGAGGAGTTTGTGATCTACACCTCCAACTTCGAAGATGAGATCGCTGCACTGGATCATCGCATCTACGCCAAGGAAGACAAGCTGGCACGCATCGCCGGCAACAACACCTTCAACGCTGCAACCACTAAGGAAATCACCGCTATAATCTCAGGTGGAGTACCAGAAACATCCGAATTTATCTTGCAGAAACAAGATGAGATCCAAATCAGATCAGATCTGGACATCACCAACGACGCCCACCAACTGCTCGACAAAGAGCTCGCCAAACTGGATCGACGTCTCGCGGCCACAGAGGTCAAGTGGAAACGCCTCGATGACAATAGCAACGCCATCATCAACGTTGTCAGCACCGGGCACATCACCAAGGTCCAGCCCAAATTGGGTCTGGGCACGTCAACATCGACAGCGCTGTCATGGAGGCACAACAAAAGGGTGAGGACGAACACCCCCAGATCATCATCAGCAAACTGGCGCTCGACATCAATGACAACACCACGCGCCAACACCTATGTCATACCTCAACGGCGATGACATCACCTCGTCAATGACAAGGCGTCCGTGTGCATGCACAATGCCATCCTCATCGACACCACATCAGCAACGCCACCACAAACAACCACATCGCCTGACATCTGCAACCTCGACATCAACACAACCAACGACATCAATCGAGAGGCTGTCGTCAACAACCCTGTTATGGAGACACAACAAACCAGAAACATTGGCGACAAGGAGGACGTAACCATCGACGCCCACCAGATGCTCGATGATGTGCTCAACCAAGACGAGCTTCGCATAACAACCACAACCACGCCAGCAGCAGCTACGTAGCACACGGCCACTGTGTCAGGCACCGTCAACATTGCCACCAATGCCTCTTACATCAGGGCTACACCCAACGTCCTACAGCCAACGCTACATGTCTGCAGCAACATCAACACCAGCAATCACCAGCTGTTCGATGATAAGATCGACCATCTGAATGAACAGCCAGTGCCTACAGCAGAGCAGATATGTCCCAGCATCCCCAACAATGACAACACCAACACTACGGGCATCAGGCTCATTAACAAAACCTCCACCACCATGAACAACTCCCTTATCAACAATTAGATGGAGGAACTAAGCTCATCAGGGACAAGGGAGATTATCAAAGAGCCGATGAGCAACAAATCAACCAACTCCGCCAACACCACAATAGCATGCTGCTATACAGAGTTGGAATTGGGACCATGCTCAATTCAACAATAGCACCTTATCCGGCATCACACCCAAAAGCGGCACCAAAACCAACAAAATTGGAGTTGTCTTTCCTCAACAAGAGCAGTTGCAAACTGCCCTTTAGATGGCCTGACATCTTCAACAACATGGCATACAAGGACTACCAACTGTGCTACAACCTCCACAACAACGCCTACTTCATGAGCCGCTATATCAACAACCGCGACGGCAGCAAGCTCCACACCAACTTCAACACCCCCATCAACAGTTGCATGACTTACTACTTGGAGGCCACATCAACAGGAGCTCTCTGACTCATTAGCACCAATGACCACCTCCAGTTTCAACACAAGGACACACCAAGCGGAGAAGGAGGGAGTGTTGTAACAAGTTAAACGCAAGCCCAGCAGAATTTGGAGGAAATTGGGCCAACTCGAGTCCAAATGAGGACGAGCACCATGACTCCTATGACACTTGGGCCAAGGAGGCCGCATGGGTGTGCTGAAGACCAGAGGCACGCAGCCCACTGGCGCCACTGCAGCCGTCGTCACAGCCCGCCTAGATTAGGGTTTAGGTCACTTAGGGGCTAAGTAATCCCCGGGCTATAAATAAGAGAGGATTGTAATCAGATCCAATCAAGTAATAGAAGGGAATTTCCCCATCTATCTGTCTTCCCGGTTCCGAGCCGCCGCCGCCCCTAGGGGCGTGCATGCGCACCACCCCCAGCTAGGGCCGTCGCCGCTACCTTGGCCGCCTCCTGCTGAATTAATGCAGAGATATGTTCCCAAATGCTAAAGTAATGAATGAAGAGTATCTCAAGTCTGATCACCGCCCTTTATGTGTGAGGACTGAGACCTTGGAGGGGCAATATCAGGCCAATTATGCTACAAAGCGCTTTGAAGCCAAATGGTTGAAGGAAGAGATGGTGCAGGAGGTGGTGCAGACATCCTGGAGGCGGGCTTCGGCACAAGGACAGGGAGGGTCCTTGATGAGTATGCTGAACCTAGTTCATTCAGACTTACATGAATGGGACAAGAAGGTGCTAAAGAAACCAGTTCAATGAATGAAGAAACTTAGGAGAGAGTTGGAGGTGCTGAAACAAGGAGCGCAAACTGATGAATCCTTATTTGCTCAAAAGGAGATCCTACTCCAAATTGAGTTGCAACTAGAATAAGTGGAGATTTATTGGGTGCAAAGAGCTCACGCTAATTGGCTCAAACACAGTGACAGGAATACTAAGTTCTTTCACCGTTTCGCTTCTAGTCGCAAGAAGAGAAATATGGTCAAAAGGACTGGTGGATGACCAGGGAAATCGTCATGAAGATATTGATACTATCGGGGCTATGGTGAAGGACTATTTCAGCACCTTGTTTACAAGAGAGGTCTTCGAAGTGGAGGATGGAGTTCTGAATGATGTTGACAGGAGAATTACAAATGAAATGAATCAAGCTCTTCTTGAACCATTTAAAAGAGAGGAAGTAAAGAAGGCATTATTTAGCATTGGCGACCTGAAAGCCCCAGGGCCAGATGGTCTCCATGCCATTTTCTTCAAACGGTTCTGGAATTTTCTGGAAGATGATCTTGTTGATGCGGTGCTGGGAGCAATTAACAATGCAACTATACCTATGGGTTGGAATGATACAACTATAGTTATGATTCCTAAGGTGGATGATCCTGATAAGGTAACCCAATTTCGTCCAATCTCACTATGCAATGTGGTGTATAAGGTTATCTCCAAGATGCTAGCTTATAGGCTCAAAACAATGCTTCCTGAGATCATTATCCACTCGCAGAGCACTTTTGTCCCAGGTCGGTTAATAACATATAATATTCTATTGGCATATGAGTGTATACATACAATGAAGAAGAAAAACAGGAGCAAGGGAGCGCGTGCTATCAAGCTAGATATGCACAAGGCTTATGACAGGGTGGACTGGACTTTTCTAGAGAAAATGATGGCCAGATTGAGATTTGATCAACGCTAGATTTAGTTAATCATGGCATGTGTTTCTTCAGTCCGTTATAGAGTTCGCTTCAACAACTTTGAGACAGAAATGTTCACACCAACCAGAGGTCTACACCAAGGTGATCCTTTATCACCTTATCTCTTTCTGATGGTTGCTGAAGGTTTGTCTTGTATGATCAAGAAGGCGGAGGAGAAGGGAGATTTGGAGGGGGTTTAAAGTCTATAGAGGGGCACCAGCAATCTCTCATTTATTATTTGCAGATGACTTACTCATACTGATGAAAGCTGATAAGGGGAATACTGATTGAATATCAAACTCCTGAACATATATTGTGCAAGTTCAAGACAAAAGATAAGTGAGGCCAAATCAAGTATTTATTTTTCAAGAAATACAGATGTCGAAGTGAAGGTTGTGATCTGTCAAAGTTTGAATATTGTGACTGAATCACAAACAGATAAATATTTGGGGCTACCAGCCTTAGTGGGGGCTGATAGGAGCGATTGCTTTAGGCACCTAATTGACAGGGTGGTGGCTCGGATTGTAGGCTGGAAGGGAAAGACCCTCAGTTTGGGAGGAAAGGAATCTCTTATCAAATCTATAGCTCAGGCCGTGCCGGTCTATGCGATGATGGTATTTAGAATTCTGACAAATATCTGCAAAGGAATTACAAGTGTCATCTCACAATACTGGTGGGGAGATGAGGAAGATCATAAGAGAATCCATTGGCAGGAATGGTGGAAAATGTGTATGCCAAAATGCAAGGGTGTATGGGTTTTAGGGACCAACAATGCTTCAATTTGGCAATGCTTGCAAAGCAGGTTTGGAGACTCTTGAGTGATCCAGACTCGCTATGTGCTAGAGTTCTTAGAGCATGATATTTTCCTGATGGCAAGTTACTCAATGCAAGGCTGAAGAGTGGGAGTTCATATACATGGCAAAGCATATTTGCTGGACTCCAATGCTTTAAGCAAGGTTATATCTAGAGAGTGGGTGATGGTTCACAGATAAAAATTTGGGAAGACAATTGGATTCCAGAAAGCCAAAACTTAAAAATCCAGACGACTAGGGGGAACAGACCGGTGACAACAGTGGATGAACTGATTAATCCCATAGATCATACTTGGGATGTGGAGTTGCTAAGGTCGATCTTTTGGCCAACTGATGTGTATCTAGTTATGCAAATTCCAATCAAACCAGGTAGGGAAGATGTAGTTGCCTGGCATCATAACAGAAGTGGTTCTTTTTCATTCAAATTAGCTTACCACTGTCAATAGGATAAAAAGTTTGGGGCCAGAACTATCCAGGTCACAGCTGGGACTGCATCAAGGAGTAAGCTGTGGAAGAGGTTACGGAAATTGAAAGTTCTAGCAAAGATTAAACTTTTTGGTTGGAGGGCACTCAAAGGTCTACTACCATGTCAGGCTATCCTTGCTAATCGACATATTGGAGAATCAGGAGGTTGTCCTGTATGTCAGCATGGAGCCGAAGATATAAAACATTTCATATTCACATGTGACAGATTGAAAGTAGTCTGGAGGTCGACGGGTCTTGGAGAGAAAATGCAGCAACTAATAGACATCGATCGGTCAGGGTCTGTGATTCTGGAAGAGATTATAACGAATGAAGATCATATTCAGGCGTTGGGAGTGGGCTTTGCAGAGCTAGTTCTAACGGCAGGGTGGTATAATTGGTGGGAACATCGGCAATTTGCTCATGGGGAGACCATTCAGAATATCTCAAGGTCTGCCATGGCTATTGCGGCACTCACCAAAAATTATATGCTAGCAGAAAAAAAGTGGCTAGGCTGAGACAGGATGGGAAGAAGCCTCCGGTTGGGAAGGTAATGGTGAATGTTGATGCCGGGTTTGATGAAAATGGTGGCTGTGGTAGTGTTGGATCGGTGATACAAGACTGCTCGGGAGGTTTTCAGGTAGCTACTCATAGCTTTGTGATGCACTTAGTGGATGCACCAATGGCAGAGGCTTATGCTCTCAAGGAGGGACTGATGTTAGCTCAAAGAATTGGATGCAACAAGCTTATTATCCAATCAGATTGCATGGAGGTAGTGCAAATTATGCAGGAGGGGGGTTTCTCGGTGAATTCTGCAGCTCCCATCTATGATGAATGTAACATTCTGTGGAGTTGTTTCCAGGAGATTTCTATTGAGCACTACAGTAAGGAAGTAAATCAAGTTGCTCATAGCTTAGCGCAGTGAGCTCATTCGCTTAGACAAAACTGTTTTTGGGACAATGATCCCCCTAGCTGCATCATAGATGTACTGGCAAACGATGTAACTATTTTGCATGAATAAAGTCAGTCCCATGTTCAAAAAAAAAAAGATGTAATTCACAGTGGTTTGAGATTGAAATACTGGACTTCCATTCAAACCCTTAGGGAGTTGGCAATCAGGGCAATGTCCTGGTGTGATTTAATAAAGCTCTCAAGTTTTTCCTCGGTAATAAAAGAGAAAAAGTTAAAACGTGCTCTATGAGCCAAAACAGCAACGGCTCGAGATCGGTTCGGCCCACAAAAGCGCAGCAGGAGTGGCATGGGCTTTACTCGGTAGATTGATTTTGAGTTGGGCCGAGCAGTATATTTATATTGGGTTATATATTAGGAAGACTCATTTTCTCCGCGGATGGTCCGCCGCCGCTGGCAACGACGACAAGGTGATCCATAACCTTGCCTGCCTCTGCATTCTGCTCTCCCTAGCCCCGTGTATGCCCTAAGCTCATACCAAAACGATTATTGTGCGTGTCTCTCTGCTGCTTTTAATTTTCGACACACCATACCTGATCGATCGTCCATGCACTTGAGAGCACAACAATATATGGTGATGATAATACTAAAACTATTATTGTACGTGTTCTGTGTCTAGATGCAAATCTTTGTGAGGAACTGCCACACCGGCAAAACGTTCGTCGTCCAAGTGGACTCCTCTTCCGACACGGTTAGCAGCGTCAAGGCAAAGCTTGAAGAATTGGTGCGACTTCCTGCTAGACATCAACACCTTAGTCACTCAAGCAGGTATCTTGAAGGTTGGCAGAAGCTGTTGGAACCTGGCGATGCCCAGGGACCAGGAACGCGCCGCCGGCGAAATCACAGTGATCACGATCACCACAGCTAGCAATATGCAGATTGGAATAGAAAGAACTTATGCAGCAAGATATATTTTAGCCACACAACCACCTTGACATAAGTTTATTCATTTCTTTATATAGCCTGATGACCCCACGCCAGGCCGCAAATCGTGCGCGACACCGTTTCGTGGCGCCCGCAACGTGCGGCGAGATACGTCCTGACGCGATCTAAACAAACTTATTCGGGCAACTGTATGGCTCGAGCACGACTTCGACCATACGCCCCTGACTAATAATCTGATGTCTAACGAACTAACTGATTACAAAATAATAGTATGCATCAACTTAGCTAACAAATCTCCCCTTAAGCTTGATGCACCTTGACGACGCCCAATGCTTCCCTGAGCTCCACGAATCTTGCTCTTCCCAGAGATTTGGTGAAGATGTCGGCCAACTGATTTGCTGTCCCAACATGATCCACTTCAACCCTCCCTTCTTCAATGCACTCACGAATGAAGTGATATTTAGTGTCTATATGCTTGCTTCGATCATGATGCACTGGATTTTTGCTAAGAGCAATAGCTGACATATTGTCCATCAAAAGCTTCACCGGCGTCTCCTTAGTTCCCATCACATCACCTATTAACCGACTGAGCCAAACTCCTTGGCAAGCTGCTGCAGCCGCTGCTATATACTCTGCCTCACAAGATGACAGAGCTACAACCTTTTGCTTCTGAGATGCCCAAGTGACTAGATTTTCTCCAAGAAAATATACCACCCCAGTTGTGCTCTTCCTGTCTTCTACATCACCAGCAAAATCACTGTCACTGAACCCAAGCAAGAAGGGTTTCAGCCCAGTGCTCTTCTTGTACACACAGCCGAAATCAATGGTTCCTTTTAGATATCTCAGCACATGTTTCACAACAGCCCAATGATCTTTATTTGGAGCCTCCATATATCTGCTGACCATCCCAACAGCAAAAGCCATATCTGGTCTTGTATTAAGAATATACCTCAGACTTCCAATGATACTTCTATATGCAGTTGGCTCAACAACAATATCTCCATCCTTGTTCTTGTAGAGCTTGAGTCTAGCCTCCATTGGAGTTGCACATGCATTGCAATTCAATATTCCTGCTGACTCCAGAATTTTCTTTGCATAGGAGCTCTGACTCAATGAAATCTGGCCAGCTTCCTGCTTCACCTCAATACCTAGGTAATAGCTCAAAAGCCCCAAATCACTCATGCTGAACTTCTTCATCATCTCTTGCTTAAAATTCACAATGTCCTTGACATCTGGCCCAGAGATAACCAAGTCATCAACATACACCCCAACAAGCAAAAAAGACTTGCTGTTACTCCTCCTATATACTGCATGCTCTAGCTTACTTTTCACAAAGCCCAAAGCTAACAGCTCCTTATCTAACTTTGAATTCCAGGCCCTAGGTGCCTGTCTTAGACCATAAAGTGCTTTTCTTAGCTTCAACACTTTGTCACCTTTACCAACAATGAAACCTGGAGGTTGTTTCACAAAGACAGTTTCAGACAAGTCACCATTCAGAAAAGCTGACTTAACATCCATATGGTGTACCTCCCATCCTCCTTGTGCTGCTAATGCAAGCAGAACTCTCACAGTTTCTATTCTGGCCACAGGTGCAAAAACTTCATCAAAATCAACTCCCTGCTGCTGAGCATAGCCCTTGGCAACCAATCTTGCCTTGTACTTTACTATCTGTCCCTCTGGATTTTTCTTTACCTTGAAAACCCACTTAGGACCAATAGCTTTGTGTGTCCTTGGGAGATCACTTACATCCCATGTTCTGTTGGCTTCAATTGACTGCATCTCAGACTGCATTGCCTTCCTCCAACAGTCCTCTTTCAGAGCTTCTTCAACTGAATTTGGCTCTTCTGTAGCAGCCAGACAAACACCACTATATTCAAACCCCTGAAGTTCTTCAGTATCCTCCAGCAGGCTTGCAATAGTTCTATACCGTAGTGGTGCCCCATCTGAATCAACCGATCCCCCTTCTGGTGGTGTAACCCACTGAACCGGATTATGTGATGACCCAATCGATGCTTGAGGAGTGTGTGGTGACCCCTCAGCATGAGGCGATGGAATTGATGGTGCAGGCAACACGGGCTAATCTGCTTCTGACTGAACAATCGGCCCTGTTGTCGGATTTTCGTCAGGCTCTTCCTCCGGGTAGAAAACAAAGAAGTCCGGCACACTATTTGAATTGCACTGCTTCTCCTCCCAATTCCATCCCTTAGTCTCATCAAAGATCACATCCCGAGACACAATGAGCTTGTCATGCACAGGATCGTACACCATCCACGCCTTGGATCCCGGCTCATAGCCGAGAAACACACCGGGGACAGATCTATCTGACAACTTGGACAGTCCCGGCCCAACATGCTTAGCATACGCGAGACATCCGAACGTGCGCAGGTGATTGACTGATGGCTTCCTTCCAAACCAGGCTTCAAACGGCGTCTTCTGATTCAAGCTCTTGGTTGGTGACCTATTCAGTATATGCACCGCTACCTTGACAGCCTCACCCCAAAATCTCGGTGGCATCTTCTTTGTTTTGAGCAAATAGCGAGCCATCTCCACAATAGTCTGGTTCTGGCGTTCCACCACCCCGTTTTGCTGAGGCGTATAGGGTGCTGTGGTATTACGCTTAATTCCATGCTCATTGTAGTAAGCTGTGAACACAACCGAGTTGAACTCGCCGCCCCTATCTGTCCTGAAAACCTTCAGTTTCCTGCCTGATTCAGTTTCTGCTACTGCTTTTATCTTCTTGAAGTACTGAAACGCTTCAGCCTTCATAGCCAGTAGCTCAAGCCACATATAGCGACTGTGATCATCAACTAACACCAAGAAGTATGATTTGCCACCTGGTGTGGGTGGTGAGATGTGTCCACATAGATCACCATGAACAAGATCAAGTCCTCCAGTTGCTCGGTACGCAGACGCGCGTGGGAACGGTGCTCTATGATGCTTACCAAGAGCGCATCCATCACACACCTGATCACCTCGCCGAATCAATGGTATTCCATCCACCATTTTCCTGCTACCAAGCTCCTGCAATGCTCTGAAGTTTAGATGCCCATACCGAGCATGCCACAGCCAAGCCACGTCGTCCATCTTTGTCATCAAACAGACTGGTGCTGAAAGATTCATCTTCATGACATACAACCGATTCTTTCTCTCAGCCCTGATCAAAGCTCTCTGCTGCACCACGCCATGTCTACGCTCAAAAACCTCCAGGACACCTTTGTCTATCTCCACACGGCACCCATACTCCTCCAACTGTCCAAGACTAACAATGTTACATTTGAGCGAGGGGATATAGTATACCTCGGTCAGAACGCAATGATCCTTGTTCTTGTCAGCGACCATCACCATGCCAATACCGCAGATCTGCACCGTGGATCCATCTCCAAAGCGCACTGCTCCACCAACCAATTCGTCCAGGTTTGACAGCGCCGCTCGACACCCAGTCATATGATTGGTAGCTCCTATGTCAAGCAACCACGAACCTTCATGGTAGTCCGCAGGGAACACGCGATCTTGATTCAAGAACACGTTGTGAGACAGCCTGTCTCCACCTCGAACAACATTGTATACCTGAGCCACCATGAGTGCGGGCTCGGCATCAACTTGTGCAGCGTGTACAGCATCCTGCCTGTCGTCCTTGGTCGGAGTCTTGCACTCCTTTGCCCAGTGACCATAGATGCCACACTTCTTGCACTTCCCCTTCCGTCGTGGTGTCCCCATCGACGTGAGCTTCACGCTTCCATCACGAGCGTCACCACCACCACGATGCTTCTGTCTCTCCTTCTTAGCCTGGTGTCCACCACCGCCATGCTTCCCGGAGGATGAAGATTGATCTGTCATCATGCGGCTCTTATTTCTAGCCGCCCACTCCTCATCCGTCAACAGAAGCTTTCCAGCTTTCTCAGTCACCTGCTCCAGCAAGGACTCGAAACGATCCTCGGCCGCCCGAAGCCGCCCGACCAGCTCCTCTAAGGTGAGCACCTTCAGATCACAAAACATCTCGATCGTGACCGCCACCTGACTGTAGCGTGGTGGCACGACCCTGAGGAACTTCTTCACGACGCGCGTGTCATTGACACTCTTCTCACCCAGCCCACGCAGATCCGTGGCCAGCCGCGAGATGCGAACAGCAAAATCGTCGATCGTCTCCCTCATCTTGAACGCAATCGCTTCGAACTCACCCAGTAATTTCTGGGCGTTCACGTCCTTCACGCGCTCTGCTCCAAGCCTCATGGATTTGATTCCTTCCCATGCCTCCTTCGCTGATTTTTTATTCAGCAACATAGAGTGCATCTCTTGAGGAACACCCTTCATCATGGCGCCCAGAGCAAGCCGATCTCGGCATCGCTCGACCTTCGATACGTCTTCTGGTTCAACAGCATCCCATAGATACATAGCTTCGAGATTGCACTTGACATGCGCGGACCACTCCTGGTAATTGGTACGCGTCAGCATCGGCCAGAGCAAATTCCCTGAGGCCTGATTCCACGCGCGCTCCATCACCTCGACATCCTTGCCGCTTGCACCCATTGCTTCCTCGAACGTGTTCTCTCCTCTTCGATGGATAAAACCACCGGCCTTCCTCTACACTTCGCCTTCGCCGCCTGGAACGCCGCGAACAGCAAACCTTCAGCTCCGATACCACGTGTTGGAACCTGGCGATGCCTAGGGACCAGGAACGCGCCGTCGGTGAAATCACAGTGATCACGATCACCACAGCTAGCAATATGCAGATTGGAATAGAAAGAACTTATGCAGCAAGATATATTTTAGCCGCACAACCGCCTTGACACAAGTTTATTCATTGCTTTATATAGCCTGATGACCCCGCGCCAGGCCGCAAATCGTGCGCGACACCGTTTCGTGGCGCCCGCAACGTGCGGCGAGATACGTCCTGACGCGATCTAAACAAACTTATTCAGGCAACTGTATGGCTCGAGCACGACTTTGACCATACGCCCCTGACTAATAATCTGATGTCTAACGAACTAACTGATTACAAAATAATAGTATGCATCAACTTAGCTAACAGAAGCTCATCTATATCTACGTACAAACACGCACAAGCTAGACCATCGCGCTCCAAGTGGATCCATCAGATGCGATTATCAGGAGAAAGATTAGTGGCCACCAGAGCCTCTTCTTGGCAGGCAACAAGCTCGAGGATGATCGAACATTTGGATACGACTGTCACTTAATCCAAAATGACTCTATCCTGCACCTCGACTTCGGCATGCAGGTTTTTCTGAAGATGCTCAATGGCAGGATCATTACTCTTGAGGTAGAGCCGTCTGATACAGTCGGCGATGTCGAGGCAAAGATGCAGGGCCAGCAGAAGATCCTCTTCAAATTGACGGCAGCCGACTTGACAAAAAGCGCAGACTCGGCTCTTACAAGGTTCAGCATCATTCGACTCTGCACCTTGTTGACCTTTGTCCTCCGCGTGGTGGCATGCAAATTTCTGTGAAGACACTCCCTACAAGCAAGGCAATCAGGTACAAGATTGGCGATTTGAAGGCAAAGAGTCAGGACCAACAGAGGCTCCTCTTTAAAGGGCAGCAGCTTGCATTGTGGATGGACAGATGCTCGCCGATTACAACGTCCGGAGACAATCCACCCCGCGCCTTGACTGTCCCATCAAGCACATCTTTGTGAAGACACCCACTAGGCAGACTAACACCACTGTTAGACAATTGGAAGACACTTGCTGAATGCAATGTTCACACGGGGACCCTGCAATTTGATGTTTAGCTACAAAAATTTGGTGTCTTTTCATGCAACTACGAAAAACTGGTGTACCCAGTGTGTATCGCATCTTGATTGGCTAACTTATAAAAGCCAAGTAAATCTCCTTTCAAAAAAATCAATATATTTTTCGCTTCTAGACTAGTCCTTGTCGGCATCGAGTTGAAATCGTGTGATAAATCTGTGCGTATACTTCACAACTATCTAACTGCTAGGCTTATGCCCTAGCCGATTGACAAATTCTGGCTACTCATGCATGATAGCATCATGCCAATGGGCATGAAGCAGCTAGAGTTAGTTGATGTTGTAAATTTTTTCCTTTCGTCTTAATGAAACAAGGTCCGTTTGCGAAAAATATTTCACAACCATGTGCCTTTCTAATGAGACTACCTTTTGTCTTTGTTTGTTTGGTAATAGTAAGAACATGTGTTTGTGATATATACTCATCTCCGTATTTCTGAGAACCGTCCATGTGTAAATTCCGTGATGCATAAATTTGCTGTCATTCCATTCTGCTATACATTTGTTCATGCCAGCACTTCATATCGGTCTGATTTTCTCACTTGTGCACTTTACCTACTTCCTATACTTCAAGTATTCAGATTTCAGATTATGTTTCTTTCTTGAACTCCAGTGAGCTCTCCCCCGCGGGGGGGGGGGGGGGCCGCGGCCTCTCTCTAATTTCAAGTTCAATCTTTAGAAACCACAATTAGAGGGTTTGTACTTGAATCAAACTCTCGGCTTTGGCCTTTGGGGCATTTTTTTAACATATTGGGTAATAACCTCAGGGGGGACACACACACACACACACACAGAGAGACAGAGAGCCAGTCTGAGCTATTGTTCGTGCATTGCAAGAATTCAATAACTCATCAAATAACGTACTAGAATATTTACAGTCACCTTCTTTTTCTCCCTATATGGGAAGAATTATGATTAACGATTTATCTTATCCTTCTGAACTTATTTTTTCTTACCTAGTATTGTGCATTGGATCAATTATATCAACAAATGTGCTTCATCTTTTGTTGGTCCAGGGATTGCTATTCTCTTTGAAAAAGGATGGAAGTTTTTTTTTTTTAGTATCAAAGCGGATGGAAGGTTGAACATACGAGTGTTTACACTGATTGTTTAGAGTTTAACAAGAATACACATCCCTCAATTGCAAAAGGAAGAAAAATAAATCAAACGGAATAACCTGTCACAGCAACATATCAAGTTTCTAACATTTATATTTGAGATGTTACTCCCTTTACTGCGTAAGCCATTTCAGATTATCTATATACATAGCTAATATTATGTATCTAGAATTGATGTATATCTAGTGTGGCAGAACTACCCAATTTAACATCATCTCAGTCGTACTTGTCAGCCATTTGATAGTATGTATCTAAGATATAAAGTCAAATTTGGTACTCCATCGAGCACGCCATAAGTGAGAACTCAATATGATTTAGTTTTTATCCCAAACACATAAAGGAGCTGAGGGAATAAAACTTAGAAATATCAAAGCCATTTCTTACAACACAAGCAGGTTACAAAATCAGAGTATTACAACATCATCTTATAAGTTGGACCTTACAAGATTGCTACTAGTGCTAGAATAGTTGGACCCTTTATTAATTTAATTCTAACAACAGTGTAACAAAGGGACAAAAGAAACCAAATAACTATATGACTGCAAACAAATAAAGATGGTGGGCTCCAACTTTAGATTGCCTCGTATGCAACTCATGGGTAGGCATTGCCGTATCCAGATCCAACACCTGAACCGCCGCTAGCTCCACCATTATAGCTATTTCCTGTGCCACCACCATTGCCATTAGCACTTGCACCTGCTTCACTTGATCCTGGCCAATACCTGTTAGCATAGCTAGAGCCAGAACCGGTGCCACTACCCGATCCTTGAGCATCAGAATTCCAAGCACCTCCGGCTTGTCCTCCACCTCCACCCCCACCTGTACCACTAGCATTAGAAGACTCTCCATAACCAGAGTACCCTCCCTGACTATATGTACTAGACCCTGAACCTGAACCTGACCCTGAACCATATCCAGACCCACCATATGGGCCAGTAGCTCCGCCACCTGCACCACCCCCTCCTGCACTTGCATGGGCACCATAAGGACCACTATCACCTGATCCGGTGCCAGACCCAGACCCTGACCCCCCACCAGTCATATATCCACCGCCCTCTCCCTGTCCTGTGCCAGTCCCATCAGCACTAGAGTATCTAACCACCCTTACAGCATTGGCTAATCCTATGCTCATGAGGACAATGAGCCCCGCTGATATTAGCTTCGTGCCTACCATTGTGAGCTACCACAATAGAGTGCTTGACTTGAGATGAGTTCCGAGTGAATGCTGCATGGGTATTTATAGAGTTGAGGCCATGCAGTGTTTCTTTACCTTCATAGCATCCACTAGAATTAATTGAACTTCGTTGACTTGGCCATTAAGTACATCCAAGTTGCAAAGTGGGCACATGTTGGTATGTTACTAATTGTCTTAGCAGTGTATACTTGTTACGCTCTCTCTAGCTAGATGATCTGCTAAGCCTCATGTTCATAGGTTCTGGGTGGCACAAACTTTAAGCATTCACCGGTGTTTGTAAGGCCCATTGAAACTAAACTAGCTCCTTGCTCCGGTTCAAGTAGTTCAGTTTATTTGTATTCTTCGTCTCGATATGCCGTGACGTATACTAAAGTAGTGTGCCTGTGACTCTGTAGTTGACCATTCTCTCTAGCACTGTGAAATGCACAGCTGGTGACACGACAATCAAAAGATAACACTGATCGCCCGTAGTAATTTAACCCTGGGTGAACGAGGACCTGCATGCATGAAGTCTCAACAGGCAGCACGTTTGAAGATCAACGATTCTATTCCTCATGCAGTCGTTGACGTTGCAGAGGTGACCTCGAGGTTTTCGAAACGACTTTGACAAATCCCGTCATGTGGACTTAAGAACGATATGAAAGACAGCTCACAAGAAGGTTAATTAGTTAATCAGTACAATGCAAGCTGTATTAGTAGCGAAGCAAATCCTTGGAGGCTTGAACCCTAAGCCGACACTTGCAGCAGTTGGATGGAAGCGGACAAAACGTCGGGCAGACTGTCTGGTTCACCGTTCATCTTGTTAGCAACAATGTTTTACAAATGTTAGGCTCTTTAGTCCAAGTTGGTAATGGCAACCGTGATTAATGTGGACCGTTTAGTCTGGGTTGTGTTATTATTAGTCAAGGTTGGTGTTGCCAACCGGGACTAAAGTCGTCTAAAGGTCATATGAAACTTGGACGCAGGAATAAACCTCACATTAGTTCCAGGCCCAACTTTAGCCGATAGGTATATGTTCTCTATTAGTGGCATCAGATAGTAATCTAGCTCAAGAAAATCTTGGGCCACCAAAGTAGCTATTGGAACAATACTAATGTAGCGAAACGTTAAAGCTATCCCTTCCTTCCAATGCAAAGACCGAGTTGCTAGTTTTTTTCCATACATGTCGTCGTGAGGGCACTTAGCTCGATTTGATTGGATTGGTCTTTATGGGTGCAACGGGTTATTTCATCACATCAAGCATTAAGAGCAATTTGCAAACCTTTAAACCACTATTGCGGTGTAAAAATGCATGCACAACTGGGGGTCCATTTTTTTTTTCAAAGGGGCAAACGTGGCAATGACAGCTCCTGCATCAAAGACATTAGCAAGTTCATTCAGTACAGAAATGTGAATTTGAAGCTACCATGTACTAAATTAGTCACCTCTAACGTAAATTTAAGAAACAAATGTCTAACTTTGATAATATGGAGTTACATGTTTGGATCTACAGGAACATGCATAACAAGGTCATTGTTCTTGCTGCTCTAGTTAGGTAACTTATCTTCAGAATCGTACCTATATTGGAGCGGACCAAAACAAATTAAATGAGAATATGGCATTGAGTATACCAAGCAGAAGGATTTCTGGGAGGTAGTTCAAGGAATACAGCTATGCCTAGAAGCTTTGGCAGCGAGTGAGAGAAATAAGGCGAAGAATCCTCGTCACCTCGGCTCTCGTGGCTACTACCCAGAAAGTTGCTCGAATGGTAAATAACATAGCGTCTCAGACTGCCGATTGGGAGCTCAGATCATATCGTTACATTACCTTATGGCAAGGGGGGCATCATACAATTAATTCTGACGAGAAACTTTCCGCTCCAAATCAAACGTGAGCCTCTCATCCAGAGGGTGTTCACAATAACTGATGAGGTGAGCCAAGGGAGCCACAGATCTGATAAGGAGAAGGACATGCTCACACAGTCACTCTGTTTACCATGCATAGGAAGACAGGCTGCGCCTTGTTCAGAACAAGGGCACATAGGTGGCCTGGCACAAGCGCATCATTAAGGTTGATCACCAACTATTTCTGGATGATGAGGACAACGACAGAAGGTTTGTTGGCCAGACATCGGTAGCCGCCTGTAACACTACACATCCAAAACTGCTTGTGTATCCTAGCAGGTTTGTTGGCAGAGATCGGCAGCCGCCTATAACACTACACGTTAAAAGTTGCTTATGTAGCCTAGCTCCGCACGGTGGAATGTAACGGGCCTACATATCCTTAGCACATCTCTTGCACTGTCGTCCCCACTTAGTGTAAAAGGATTAACCCAAAAATGCAACATTTGAAATGTTAAAGATTATATGATACTAAATATACCAACTGTAACAACCCAAAAATCCGAACTACAAAATTTTTTTCTCGAAGACCCTGTATGGTGAAGTGTCATGCCATGCATATCATCTTCTTGCATTAATAACATGTTGTTACATTCAATATGATCAATGTTTCATATTAAGTATAACAATGTTTCAGTGGTAACAAACTTTGCATGTTCAATAGTAACCATGCCATGTTGCAATAGCTCTCATATCATGTTACATTTATAACACTTGTGAGTTGGATTTCATTTGGTTTATATTTTGCTAAATAAAAAAAGAATAACCAATATTTATTTATTTACATAAATAAATATAGGGGAATAATATCCCAACAGTACGTGGGCCTTGTATGCCACTAATTGAATAAACTTGGCACAATACATATATACACAATACAAAAGTATTTATGAAAATGGAAAATAAGAAAGCCTCTCGGTCTACCAGCATAAGTCAGCCCAGCCTGGCCTGCCACCTTTCCCTTCTCTCCCTGCCGCCCGAGCCGGCCCAGCAAGGCAACAACAGCCTAGAGGCCCAGCAAGCAACGTCGTCCCGCGCGTTCACCAGCCAGACCCGCTGACGGGTGGACCCCGCCTACGGACCCCGCCTGTCATACCTTTCCCCACGGTCCCCTCGACCGTCCGCACGCCCGACGTCACTGTGGCAGAGGTTGTCTCCCCGCGTCGTTGCCACGTGAGCCTCCTCGACCGTTCGATCCAACCTCGCCCCGCATCCACGCACCTCCGTCCGCTATCTGGACCGACCACCCGACAGAGAAATGCCCACGGTGCGGACGAATTCTCCGCGAGCGCGAGCGCACATGCCCTGTCACCGTAGTGGTTTTTTGCAGCCGAAATGCTTAGGCTCGACCAGCCCTGCCTAGCCGCCTCTCACTAACCCCGTGGACCCGACTGAGCTCCACCTGCTGACCTGGATGCTATCATGGCCGCTCGATCCAGAGCCGTCCATCGGCCACCTACCCTGTCACCCCGCCCCATATAAGTCCGGCACCAAACCCTAGGGATTCCCAAGTCGCGACCACCACTCTGGTGGACCTCAATTCCGCAGCTAGTCACCCAATTCGGAGAAGGAAGGGGAAAGGGAGAAGAAGAAGGTGGGTCAGGAAGGATCGCAGCCACCGGACGCGGAGGAGAAGGCCACGCCGGAGCCGGAGAGGACGACCCATACCGCAAGCCGGCGCCATCTTCATCCTCTGCATCGACCCACTGCTGCTTGGACGTGTACCGCACCTCCATCCTCTTCACCGTTGGTGAGCACCGTCGTGCCCCTTTCCAACCCCGACCTTTGCTTCCAGTCATGGCGCTCGCACCAAGCGCGTAGACCAAGGCCACTTTCGGCCACATTGGACACACGCACCACACCACACGGACCAGCCCGAGCCCCTGGACCACGGCATCGGAGGAATGCCGGCCCGGACTGCCGCCATGCCCGCCGCCACGCACCGAGCGCCGCCGCGGTGAAGACACCTTGCCGCCTCTCCGTTGAGCCCCAGATGACTCTGACCTTGGACCTGAGACCGCCTTGGCGTGCCGTATCCAACGCGCACGCTAGCCCCTTGGATGGCCCCATGAACGCCTCGGCGAGCACCACCGTGACGGTGCGCCGCTGCACTAGAGCACCGCCGCCTCGATGCCGTTCCCGCCGACTCCGACCATCACGATGGTCGAGAGCACCATGGTGTGCTCCGTCTTGAAGTCCCGCACCTAACCAAGCAGTAGATGGTGATCGGGAAGGTACCCTCGAGCCCCGTACCGAGCACCGCAGTTCTGCCGAAGAACCGCCGTGGATTTGGCCCTCGCGCGGACTCCGCCGCGTGAATTGGTCGCTGCCGGTGCGACGTAGAAGTGCAAGGCAACCCCAATTGCACCCCTGCGCCTTGGTTTGGGCTTGCAGTGAGCCGATGTGGAATGCCACCGAGCACCGTTACCCTCGAGCCGCTGTCAGCTGTGAAGCGCGCCATCGGGAAGCAAGCTCCCAACTTGATGACCACCTTCGTGTCTGCCTTGACGACCCGAAGATGATGCGCGGGTTAATGAAGTCCTGGAGCAGCCCCTCGCCGGATAATTGACCCCGCCATCGCCAGCCGAGCACCGCTGCGGAAGCGGAACAGAATTCCATCTTCGAGCCTACCCTTGAATCCGACTACTCAGTACTCAGATTTCCGTCCTCGACCATACCCTCGAGACCATACCCTCGAGACCATGCCCTCGAGACCATACCCTCGAGTCTGACTGCTCAGCATTCCGTCCTCGACCATACCCTTGAGACTGTACCCTCGAGACCATGCCCTCGAGACCGTACCCTCGAGACCATGCCCTCGAGACCATACCCTCGAGATCTTTTTCTTTTTTAGAATATGATTAAATCTTCAGAAATTCATAACTAATTCATACGAGCTTCGAAAAATGCGATCCACATATCCAAATTTTCTATAAATCGAGACCTATCTATTTATGCTATGAATGAGCACAAGCATTATGACATTGATGAAGAACAAAGTGCTAGAACACGCTCCCGATGACACATGTGTTTCCTTCTTCAACAAGCTACTAAGCACGCCTGCTTGTGTACAAATTTGATATGTAAACAAAATTGTGCACAATCAAACAAGAGTCAAAGAACTATAAACTCTTTTGACTTGCTATACAGAACATTGTCGAAGTGAGTACCCTAACCATGGAGGATGTTACACAGTCTTTTATGAAAAAAAAAAAAGAATATGTGACGGCAAAACCCGCATACCAGTATATAGGAGGTCACCTTTTGGTGGCCACGATGAGGAGTATAAAGATTTAGCAACATATATGCATCAATTGCATGAATAATTACTTGACCAATGTAAAAGAAATAGAGCAAGATGGTTCCGAAGCTAGTATCATCTCACCGTATATTTTTCATCAGCCTAAAGAAATGAAGCACTATATCTTATATGACTTATGACTTCTTGTTTCAGCTTATACCAGATGTGCTCTCAATACATAATTATTGATGTTGGACTATGTAAATACCTTACTTGCATGATATTATATATAATTAACTATGTCTTAAACATTTGAACGTATCCCATGCTTTATATATGTAGATGTGTAGAAAAATACTACTTAAGGCCAAAATTCTCTCATTTAGCCTTCTTGGACCCAATGCAAGTCAACGAGAAAACATGCAGAGGCGATCATGGATATGACGTGAAAGATCCTACAGAAGGTTTGCCTGACTAGTTCAAACAGTTCTTGATACATAAAAACGAATATACTCTATGTATGTGCTCTGGGCCTTTTTTTGAAGTTTATTCGTTAACAATGTCTTTGTGATTGTCTACACCATTACATCCTTGTTGATATCAATTTTCCAAAATCACATATTGAGGTGTGGGACTCGATGAAAAATCCACTTTATCTGATCGATCCCCTCCTCAAAGTGCTAAATGTGTAAGTGAACCCAATAATATTTCATAATCACATAGAAAATTGTAATGTCGCCTCCTATCACACTTTATAGTGTAGCATAGTGTCAAGGAAAAAATGATCGGACACAAGAAGACCCCATTCAAGGTTGATTGCAAGCCGGTGAGGATCCTAGAGCATCTGATGATGAACAACTAATGCGGGTTCTATGTAATGTGGCAGTGCTCCGATACCTCAATGAGAAAACAAAGGATGCCACGATAAATTGGTGTGTATGCTTCGCATTTCATTTATATTGATTAATGCAACAAAACAATCACTCTTTTTACTCACATTTTTGCCTCTCAATATTGTCTTTCTTGAACGACTACGCAAGAAATTTGAACACCAAAGGTTCGTAGACATAGAGATAAGAGGATTGCAAGTGGAGCTAGCATCCTTCATCTTCGCTCAGATGTTGAGTAGAGACAAAGCTTCTCCATTGCATGATCCAAGAAGTTCAGGGCACAATATGGGCTAGAGTGGCTTCATAGACTATTGTGATATGGATCGGATCTTGATAAGTAAACATGAATTGTTGCCACAACATTTGTAATATTAATCTTTATGGATTTCTCATATATGTGAATCTAGTATATAGAGTAAATATAAAATACCCCCAAACAAATAAAATACATTATTAAATAAAAAATGCAAAAAAAAGATGACTACCGGTTCAACAAAAAACCAGCAGTGATAACTGCCACAGCACTGCCGGGTTAAGTAATGAACCAGTAGTGTTATTGCTCTCGACATTGTCGGTTGTATCCACAAATTGGCAGTGATAGCCGGCATTGGTTCCCAAACCAACACTGTTGGTTTTAACCTCCAACTGGTAGTGAACACAAGAACAACACTGTTGGCTTGTGTGGTTGGTAGTATTGTTGCCTTGAACACTATCGGTTGATATCTTGCATATCACAATCTTGACAAGACTCCTCTAGTGATATCTCTTGCATATCATCCTCATCGTTCAGGGGCATCAGTGGAAGTGTTCATGTGCAAACAAGTTGTTCAGCAGCAGTGCAAAAAAGTTAGCTAGGCTGATTTTAGTCTGCCTCTACTCGTACTAAGCATTCTAGATATTTGCTGGTGTTTTACCTAATTAGCGCCAACGCACTGAATTCATTAAGTGGCATAACGGTGTAATTAAGCATCTGAAAAGGCATTTGGGAAAAAATATAGTTGATCCTTCAGTTCAAAAGAAGAGAAGCTTTAACATTTCCTTCTGTGCTAATGTTTTAGTATTGGTACATTAGCTAGCTAGTATGGGTAATTTGCAAGCATTTTTGTTAGACACGATCTCAGCCTGACCTATCCAACTACTGACAGTGGGCGCTTAGGGTTTAAGCCTTCAAGGATTTTTTTCACTACTACAGCTACTAATGCATTAGTATTGTTAAATTAGCAAGTATATATGGCTGTGTAAAGCATTTTTCTTCACAATATCAGAGACAATCTCGGCCTGACCTATCCAACTACTGCAAGTGGGCACGCTTAGGGTTCAATGCATGCTACTACAATATACATACTCTCATGCATCCTCATGACTCTCTCGCATTATAGTAACATTATAACTAGTAAACGGGGGCTTGTATGAGGATCAATAAAGGCATCCCCTGATCACCCGAACGATTGACGTTGCAGCGGTGACCTTGAGGTTTTCACAATGACGACTTTGACAAATTCAGGCACGGGCTTCAGAACTATTGCTATGTGTATGTGGGCGATCTCGATAAGAAAGATAACTCACGAAGTTAACTAATTAGTACAATGCAAGCTGTACGTATTAGCAGTGAAACAATCCTTGAAGGCTTGTTTTTTGCAAGTCTTTCAAACTGGAAACAAATTTATCAGAAGCAAAGGCCCATATATAATCCTTGTGAACTATGACAAGTCTACCTTTAGAGCTTATATGTATTAGAGCTTGGAAGTTGCTAGTACTATTCTTTTCTGTATGGGGTCTTTGTACAGCAACACAATATATATGGAGATAAAACATACAAACGTTTTTTAATTATGAAACTACAACCAACTTTCAGCTATAGCCTATATATGAGACAAAGCAGTACAGTCACTAAAATATTTCATATCCAAAATTGGCAATGATTTAATGGATAACTTCACTGTATATCAAGACAAAGAATACAAACAAGTGAACTACTTAAACCGGAGCAACAAGCAGCTTAAGTTTCAATGGGCCTTCCAAACACCGATGAATATGATGAAACTTTGTGCCCTCCATTATCTTATCTACTACATAGTTGAGAGTTAGCTGAGCCATCACCTTGCTACTTGCATGTACTTAATAGTCAAGTTTAGATGCTCTGCTAATTCTAGTGGATTTTTAAAGCCTCCACTTGGTCTCCTATTGAAACACCACTACGATACGTGCATGCTGCGAGGCTAAAGAAACACTGCATGTGCCTCAACTCTATAAATGCCCCAAGCAGCATTCACTGGAAACTCATCTCAACTCAAGCACTATATTTTTCTACAAAGCCAAGTGCTTCCATAATTGAAATCATTGCTTGATGTTCAATCTTATCAAAGGCCTTTTCAAAATCTAATTTTAGAATTACAATTTTTTTGACTGATAGCAAAGGTGGATATACTCAAAGGCCCAAGCTAGGTAGTCCTGAACTATTATTGATTTGATGAACCCATACTGGTTCTTGGGAATGATACCCATAATGTGAGATTGAAGTCTTTTGGCAAGCAGCTTGCTGGTGACCAATTTGACTGAGGAGTTTAGAAGAGATATTGGTCTGAAAGTCATTCACAGTCTTTGTGTCATCCACTTTTGGCAGTAGGGTGATTTAAGAAGTGTTGATGCTTTGCAAGCAGCAAAAATTATTGAGGAAGCTATCACACATGTTGTAGAAATCATGCTTGGTTACTGTCCATGAGGCTTTCATGAATTCATTATTGAAGACATCAGGGCCTAGAGATTTGTTGTTGGTAGAGCTTTAAATATTTCATCAATTTCATTGTGAGAAAAAGGCACTTCTACGGATGGAAGGTTTTCTCTGCACTAGATCAATTCATGAGGTGAAATAGTGAATCCTGAAAAATTCTATGGTTCCAAGCCTTTCCTTGAACTCATTCCATAAAATCTGCTCTTTGTCTGCATGCTGAGTATGAATGCCTCCAACAGGAGTTACAAGCTGACTGATCAACTTATTTCTGTACCTTTGAGTTGCATGGGTATGAAAAAACTTAGTGCCTGCATCACCTAGCTGCACCCATTTAACATTCCGTCTTTGATTCCAATAAACTCTTTGCTTTTCAAGGAGACTGAGCTGGTGATCATTCAGATTTTTTTGAAAGTTCCATTCAACACACACTTAGGTCTCTTTGCTTTGCCAGGATTTCCATAAAAGAGATGACTAATCTGACATTCGCAATAGTGGATTTCAGATTTCTCTTAAAGCAATGCCAAATTCTTAGGGCTTTCCTCAGTGATTTCAATTTTGTAGTGATTTGTTTGACCATATCATTGCTGACAATATCTGAATTCCAGCTTTGGCTTAGGATTGTTTGATAATCCTAGTGACTGAGCCAATAGTTCTCAAATCTGAAGACACAGCTTTTTAAGATGGCATTAGATATACTGACCACACAAGGGCGATGATTAGATGAAGGCATGTCCAATGCAGTGGCAGAAGTGGAGGGGTAAGAGATGTCCCAGCTGCAAGAGGTGAAGACCCAGTCTAATTTTTTTTAGGAGAGGAGGTTGTTGCTTATTGGACCAAGTGAATTTCCTGCCTTGCAGGGCTACCTCATTCAGACCCAATTGACTTAAAGCTATATTGAATCTAAACATCTCAGAAATGTCCCCCCGGGCCTGTTTCTATCCTCTGGCTTTTTGATTAGGTTGAAATCACCCAAAACCAACCAGTCAGAGTCATGATCTATATTTAGATTATTGAACCAATCAAGAAATGTTCCCTTCCCTTCAGGCTGACATGGGCCATAAACACAGGTGAGAATCCATTTAGAACTATCATGTCAGGAGCCAAAACTTTGAGTCAAACTAGATGTTTTGGTTCCTGCCAGTGGTAGAGCCAGGTTTTATTCATGACAAGGGCCTCTAAGCAGTGGCGGAGCTACAGGATATCCCTATACGTAAGTACGTTAAAAAATAGGAAAAAAGCACTTACATGTTGCATATCGCTGAGATCCGATCTTGACGCTAGAGGCAGGCATGTTTCATATCGCTGAGATCCGATCTTGACGCTAGAGGCAGGCCGTGAGGGGAGATGAAAGGTCGAGATGGCGGATTTGAGGAGGATGAATAGTCTTTTCTAAAATTTATTGTACCGGCTAATCGAAATAAATATAGAATTAGAACTATCGGTCTAGTCAAGACTTTACCCCTCTAACTAAAACCCTAGATGCACCTTATAAAAGATCCTACATAAGAAAACAAGATGACAAACTAGCTAGTGCTCTCCTAATCAAGTCTAGCTTGTAAGATCATACAAATATAAGCAACTAGTACTTTATTAAGTAAGGAAGCATCTACATTCTAATGAGCAAAAGCACATAGGTAATCTAAGCTCACTAGATGCTCAAGGACAAGGCACACAAGCCGAACCCAAGAGCTCAAATTATTTAGTTATACAAACTAAGCAAAGCTACTAATTAGACTACACAAGCTAATAAGCCACACAAGGGATACTTCTATGCTACACAAGCTAGAAGGCAACTAGCTAGGTACACAAACCAACTAATTGCAAGAGCAACAACACAAGCACAATATATATGAATGTAAATACAAGCTTATGAAAGGAGACCCAAACCACCATGAAATGTGGACACAAGTTGACACGGCGATTTTTACCGAGGTTCACTTGGTTGCCACCAAGCTACGTCCTCTTGTGGCGATACACCCAGTTGGAGGTTCACTCGATAATTGGCGTCACCTAGCCAAACCCACAGCCTCGGGTTTGATGAACCAACACAAGATGGGGATCCTCCAAGCCACGAGAGCCAATTTGCGACTCCCGCGGGGAAGGCTTAAGAACCCCTCACAGTCTCTTTTTCGGAGCACCGCACAATCTCCAAGCGTGCTTCCACAGAGTCACAAGCTTCGAGGAGTCTAGGTGATGGCAGTCACCAAGAGTAATAAGAAATCCCCAATCACAAAGATTTTCTAGTGCCACCAAATGCAAATCCCGAAATACACAAACACTAGGTCTCTCAACCTCTCTCACGAAAATAGCACTAAGAAGGTGGATGTTCAATCCTTCAACATCACCCACACAGGGCCCTCAATCTCTCTTGAAAATTTCAGCTCAAACCATGAAAGAGAGAAGAGGAGAGGAAGAACCCTAGCTCTTGTTCTTGAGAAAGAATGGGGAATAGAAGAGCTGGAGGAGAATCTGTACCGCTCCATCATTTACTTGGCTGGGCCCCATGTGCCGAACGGTAGAAATCAGCCGCTCTCCATCACGAGCAGGGCGCCTCCTCTGTGTATGTTCAAACGGGCAGACATGCAGAAGCCCCACTGCTGCTCCCAATTTCTTCACGCGCACAAGACCCAAGCCAGAAATAGCAGAGGCAGAGAGCGGTGGCAATAAATTCACCTTGCATGCACATATGCAAACCAGCCAGGCGCCATCTCAGTTGCTTCTCCTTGTGCTTGAGTGAACCCATGCCAAAAATAGCAAGAGCCAATGACGGCCTCCTTTTCTTTGTGCGTGTTCACAGGCCATGTTCATTTTCACACACATTCATACACGAGCAGGCTAAAGAACCCAGGAACAAGCACTCAGACCCTGGGTTTGATACTTGGTCCGGCCAGCAGCTTTCAGCTTCAACTGATTCCATCTGATCCAATCTCAACCGATTTCTCCTCTTTATAGTACGGCTATCTATCCTAAATTCAGTCAAGCACTTCTCTACATACCTATGACCAGTGAAATAAAATACCCTAGGTTATAGCTTTGTCTTGCGCATTTCTATTTCCACCGTCTTCCTTCAGTGTGCCAATGCAACACATGCGCCCAAAGATCACCAAATATTATGATCCACTTCATATCATCACGCAATCTTTTGGTCCATCGATCTAGACCTTACTTGCTCTTTATTGTTGAATTGGTCCATCGGCGCCAAATCTTGCTCAAACTTCACCATCTCACGTTCATCGCTTCAAAGCCTTGACTTGTCCTTTACACATCCAACCGGTCCATTGAGCCAAGCCTCATCTTGATCTTCTTCATCTTGGTCACATGACTCCATGTCATCTCTCATATGCAATGAGCTCCTTCATCATACAATTATCAATGGACTAATCTCATGTGTATTCTCACATCAACATAGTCCACCTAAAGTTGTCACTCAATTGCCAAAATTACATAGGGACCTTTTAAGAGACGCGAGAAGCGGCCAATGTATAGAATTTGGAATAGATTCTATTAGAAAAATCCATTTGTGAATTAGAGAAATAAAAAGAAAGTTCAATAAATTCTATAATCTTATTTAATATTATCATATAATCCTATTTAAGAACATTTAGTTAAGCATATCAAGCTAACTTTATCTTTATGAAATTCTAGTATTTTTTTCTAAGTGGAACTTCCAATTTAGAGCCAGTTAATAACTAAGATTAATAAATTCTAGGTTGCCATCGACGGGACGCCCAGAAATCTTGGGGTCCGAGCGCTCGGACCCCAGTCGCCGTCCGAGCGGCTTTCCCGCGTACGCCTTTCTCGCGTGCGCTTTGGTCTATTTAGGTGGAAATTCGTTTTCCAACTAACGGCACATCGTTGAACATCGTTGTAAACATGATAGAACATCGAAGGAGTGACCATTGTATTTGTCCTTCTATAGAAAAGAATTGTCCATTGTATTTGTCCTTGTGCCATTCTAAGGAGAAAGTTTTCTCTATTATCCTTCCATAGAAAAGAATTGTCCAACGTATTTGTTATTGTATTGTTATTGTATTTGTTAGAATTGACATTGATATTCCAGAACATCGACTGATATTCCACATAACATTAGCCGATGTCCCAGAACACATCGACCGATGTTCTATCATTTTCTTCCGATGTCCCAGAACACAGTAGCCGATCTTCTATCGTTTTGTTATGATGTTCTATCGTTTTCTTCCAATGTTCTATCATTTTGTTCCGATAAACTGTCATTTTCTTCCGATGTTCTGTCATTTCTTCCAATGTTTTGTCATTTTTTTCGATGTTCCAGAACACATCAACCGATGTTCCACATGTGTTCTGTGTAATGCAACATGCGCGTGGAAGCCATGTACGCGTGTGGGAGGCGGGAAAATTGAGCGGGATTCCCCATCGGAAGCCATGTACGCGTGGGGGAGGCGGGAAAATTGGGCGGGATTCCCCATCGGTGAGTGACTGGGGTCTGAGCACTCAGACTCCAAGACCTCCCAGGATGCCTGCCCAAAGCAAATTGCCATTACATATCGAGGTAGCGCTACGCCGCCGTATGCCTGGCTTGCTCTCAGTCTCGCACCGCCAAATCAATTCGCCAATACCGCAATACATGATCAAGGCCACTACCACTACATGACAACCCTTAATCAGCGACTGACTTGAAGTTGTTGTAAGGGGTCTACAGTGATGGACGGTCCATGGCTAAAAGCTATAGCGACGGACCGCAGCAGTTGTTGTTGAAGCCATGGTTGAATCTATACAACGACGGACTTCATATTTAGCGACGGACCATCCATCGCCCTAAAATTTAGCATGTTCAAAAGTTTAGCATAGCTAATATCCATGAAAACCAACAAACACTGGGCAAAAGCTCAAAATCCACAACCATACAGCCATTAGGTCATCATCAGTGAATCGGAAGGTTGCACCATCCATTAGTACTATGATCGGCTTGCTGTTCACAAGCTGGCAGCAGCAAAAGTTCCTGAAAAGAAAAAATGATAGAATCTGTAGTCCAATGAAGTACTAAGTTCCAATGTACAACTTATATGAGGTACAATTATAGGTATTATTCGAGCAATTAATCAAATATAAATCACATTCAGTTTGCTTCTTCATCAGCTACGGTATTTTTGGAGCATACAAGATAGAGTTCTAGAAACAATTATTACTTGGTAGATAATAGGATACAATTATAGGTATTATTTGAGCAATTAATGGAGAGAGAGAGAGAGAGAGAGAGATTATTCTTTTAATCCAGGAGATGACTCAGATTCATTTACCTCAGATTTCTACAATAGTTTATGCACAAACTTTGGATAAGTAACGAGACTTGCATCATTTGTAACACTTGGGAGTCATCAAATTCTCGGCTTTGTTGACTACAAGGGTAAGTGAGCTCCGGTAGAGATGTCTGTTAGTTCAAAAGGAGACCCATTAGTTAAAAAATACACATGTAAACAACAATCAAAGGATACATGATGGTTAAGGATCTGGAACACAGAATGTAGCCATCAGGCTGCAACGCTTATAAAGAAATATAATCTCATGGTTCACTCAATACATTCCAAAGGTGAACATAAACAAAGGATCTCTAAAGTTATGCCAACTCAGCAAAGTATGGTTCTGTAGAATGAGCGTTTATCTATGTTATTCCCTAAACTGAAATTGGTTTAGTGCTCCTAGCCTAATAATTCCTGCACTTCTCAGTGTTAATAGATGTTTTACTATCTAAATTGTCAAAATCTCTGAATGGTTCTTTCACAGTAATTTTTTTGGGGAAGTGCTAGTGCCATATTGAAGGAATGCTAACCTGCACCTGTCGCTAGACACAGTCTTTGGACTTGGGAAACTACATCGATCTATCCAAACAGAAGCAAATCCTGTACACACTAGCAAGAGAATATTGCTAAATGCCTAATGTCCAAAAAAAGATTAGAAACCAAGTAATGATTAATGACAAGGGATAAATTTAGATTGTAGATCTAAAGCGACAGGTGCAGGTAATGAACTTTATATGAATGGCTGCTGCACCAAGTAATATGAATGGAATATGAATGGCTGCTGCACCAAGTTTGTGAAATAAAGACAGCGAGGAAGAGAACTATTGAGTTGTATGCACCAACCAATTCAATCCAAAATCTTAAGCTGATGGGGAGAGGTGGACAATTCACTTATATTCCAACACTCCCCCTCACATCGAGGCTCCGGAGAGAGATCTCAGCGACGGACGAGCCTCAGACGTGGAATAGGAGCGAGCAGCAATTATTTTATTTTAATTATGCTGACCAGGATTCGAACTCGAGACCTCTGGCTTTGATACCATATTGAGTTACATGTACCAACCAATTCAACCCAAAAGCTTAAGCTGATGGGAAGAGGTGGACAATTCACTTATATTCCAACAAGAACAAATAGTAGTAGTTGCTATCATTACCATTGATCTGAAAACCAAAGCAAGAAGCTTTGAGCTGCTGAACTGAAAAAATAAGCAAATCAAGAAAATGTAGTTCTTGCAGCATGGACAGAGATGCAAAGAAGGTAAATAGAAAAGCAAGGATCTGAACTCGAAATAAATAAGCTACTTGCTACCACAGCTCTGCTGCTACTGAAACATAGAGAACCTACTGAAGAACAGGCATTAACCTACTGAAGTTCTGAAATTGAAAGTAAGGCTATCTGAACCAAAGATTGCTGTCACAATTAAAAATTTTGCTTGCTAGAATGCGTATACAACCCAGGCAAAGTTTCACATTTTCCAAGTTGAAGAAGCTACATTATTTGCTGAAGCACATCATCAATCTAGAACAGAACGAGCACAAGATAGATCTTTGGCTAGCACACCGACAACAAACAGCATCGTCCTGTGTGATGCAAAGGGCTTGTACCATAACCAGGAAGGCAGGAACAATAACAATCGAAGAGAACGCATCCAATATTTTCATGTTCAGATTCCATAATCATCTCAATACCCTAGAACCATCTCTACCTCACTTTAGGTTGTCTATCTAAAATAGACGTCTAATAGTACACAGATTATGGAATTAAGATTCACCCTGGCGATGCACATATTTATCATATCCACTACTATAAAATACTACATTGCAAAGTATGAAATACTGAATTCTTTTCCCCCAACAGTATGTATGTATCGCACAGCAAGGAAGAATACAAGCAGCAAAAACACCTACGTGGTGAGGGTGCAGTCTCCGTTGATCCACAAGCTAGCCCGGTGTGGAAGTAGTGGTCAGCCTGCATGATTCAGCAGAGCACAACGACGGCGAGCCTGACGGTGAGGTCGTCAACATTGTCGTTGAGGACGTACGTAGGGGATGTGGGTGACCCAAATCCTAGCAGCACTTGGGAGGGAGACATTCAAGTCCTCGCTGGCCATTCATCCTAATGGAGACATTCTTGTAAGCACACAACATGGAAGAGGGAGAGAAAAGGTGAGAAAGATGAGCGCCTGGCTGGAGTCGTATGTCAAATTGGGCAGATCTGGGGCGGGGACTTCTTCACCTATGGGCTCACCTCTGTAAAAGGTCTATAGGATCGACTAGCAGTAGACCTAGCTGGGTCATTATCAAATCGGATATACAAGTGCATAAACATGAAACCCTAGGACTACATAGAGAGGGAGAGGATAGAGGGAGATAGGGAAGGGAGATGCACAGACCAGCGGAGAGGGGAGCCGACGGGTTGGAGGAGGAGGGTCCTGCCATCGCGGGTTCGTCGACGACGATCTGCGCACGGGCAGCGACGGTCGGGGAAGAAGTGCAGTGGCGGCACGGAGGAACTTCCCGTCACTTACTGCGCCCTCAGTAGATCGGATTAGGGTTGTGTTGGTAGGGACTGCCGGCTCGCGATGAACTTTGTAACTAGAGCCTGCGGCCCCCACCTCTTTATATAGCAAAGTGTGACAGGGGCCGTCCAGCCATAGATGGGCTAGGCGCCCCCGATCAGGGCGTAGATCAAAGGCCCATTAAGCCGTTGGGCTTAATAGTTAGGAGATCAATCCAACATTCTCCCCCTTGATCTCAACTTATACTTTATCTTTATACTTTTAACTTTTACCTATTCCATCACAGATTAATGCATAGAGCGTGCTTCCTCGTCATGGTCCATTGCCGATAGATTTCACAGCTACAATACATGTCTCTGTTCTAAAACAAATTCTTTAACTTTTGGGCCGTTTATCGTCTAAGATCATAGGCTTTCCCTTGAACCCATGCCGGCTACGTGTTCTCTGAACACGTTGGGTGGTAAGCCTTTAGTAAGCGGATCCGTGAGCATCTTTTCAGTTCTTATATGCTCTAGACTTATAATTTGATCCCGGACCTTATTCTTCATAACATAATACTTTATGTCAATGTGTTTGGCAGCACCACTTGACTTATTGTTATGAGCATACTGTACTGCCAGATAATTATCGTAGTATAACTTTAGTGGCCGATGGATAGAGTCAACCACCTTCAAACTGGGTAGAAACTTCTTAAGCCAATTCACCTGCCCTGAGGCCTCATAACAAGCTACAAACTCAGCATACATTGTGGACGATGTAGTGATGGTTTTCTTTTTGCTTTTCCACGATATGGCTCCTCCTGCAAGAGTGAACACATATCCTGACGTGGATTTTCTTTCGTTTCCTGCATAATCAGAATTTGAGTATGCTACGACTTTGAGAGAATATGTCTTTCTATAGGTCAACATGAGGCCTTTCATACCTTGCAAATACCGCAAGACTTTCTTTATCAATCTCCAGTGTTCAATTCCTGGATTACTTTGAAATCTGCCAAGCAACCCGGTAGAAAAAGCTAAGTCAGGGCGCGTACATTTTGTTGCATACTGTAGGCTTCCTACAGCCGATGCATATGGTACCGCTTTCATTTGATTGAGCTCATACTGGTTCTTGGGGCACTGATAATCCCCATATCTGTCGCCCTTGACTATTGGAGCAGGTGACAGACTACAGTTGTGCATACTAAACTTCTTTAGAATCTTCTCTATGTATGCCTTTTGAGACAGTCCTAATACCCCTTTAGTTCTATCTCGATGAATTCCGATCCCTAGAATGAACGAAGCTTCACCAAGATCTTTCATGTCAAATTTTGAGTACAGAAACTTCTTTGTCTCCTGCAGTAGACTGACATCACTACTAGCAAGTAAGATATCGTCCACGTACAAGATTAGGAAGATGTACTTTCCATTCTTAAACTTTGAATAAACACAATTATCCTCTACATTCTCTTTAAACCCAAACTTTTAAATTGTATTATCAAACTTCAAATACCACTGTCTTGAAGCTTGTTTTAACCCATAAATTGATTTCTTTAGGCGTCATCCCATTCGTTCTTTTCCTTCTATGACAAAACCTTTCAGTTGTACCATATAAACATGTTCATCCAAATCACCATTCAAGAATGTCGTCTTTACATCCATCTGATGTAACTCCAAATCAAAATATGCCACTAGTGCCATTATTATTCTGAAAGAATCTTTACACGAGACTGGAGAAAACATCTCATTGTAATCAATCTCTTCTCTTTGCATGAAACCCTTTGCCACAAGTCACGCTTTATATCTTTTAATATTCCCTTGGGAGTCACATTTTGTTTTGTAGACCCATTTATAGCCTACTGTTTTGGCTCCTTTAGGAATTGGTTCTAGGTCCCAAACATCATTGGAAATCATTGATTTCATTTCATCTCTCATGGCTTCCAGCCATTCCGATGCATGATCTCTTCTCATGGCTTCTTCATAAGAAGTAGGATCACCCTCCATATGAAACTCCTCAGTCCCATAGACTTCATAATAGTCAGGAAAAGGTGACCTCCTAGTTCTTTGAGACCTTCTCGGGGCCTCTGTATTTGGCACATCTTGTTCTTGAGGCTGTTGTTACTCCCCCCTCATTTGCGGCAATGGGCTCTATAGGTTCCTGAACGACAGGTTCCTCGTTATCATTCATTGTTGTCGTGGGAGAAGTAACAATAGGTGCTGGCACCTCAATGTCAGGCACTAACAGTGTAGCAACAATGGGCAACTCGAAGAAAGGTTCCTGAATCATTGGAGTGGGCACGTACACCCGCTTCTCTTCAAGATCAATTTTCCGAGCTTCCGCGCTCCAATGAAATGATAACCTTGTATATCTATCTGGGCAGTAGAAACGATAACCTTTTGTCTTTTCAGGGTAGCCAATGAAATGGCAACTTACTGTTTTGGGATCCAATTTCCCAATGTTTGGGTTAAATACTTTTGCCTCAGCAGGGCTCCCCCAGACACGTAAGTGGTTTAGTGAGGGAGTCCTTCCTGTCCACAACTCATACGGTGTTTTAGGCACCGATTTACTTGGTACTCTATTGAGAATGTGAATGGCGGTTTTTAATGCCTCCATCCATAAACTCAGTGGTAAGGTGGAGTAACTCATCATACTACGCACCATATCTATCAATGTTTGATTGCGCCTTTCAGCGACTCCATTTTGCTGAGGTTCGCCCGGTACAGAATACTGGGCAACAATGTCATTTTCCTGCAAGAACTTTACAAAGGGTCCAGGAACTTGGCCATATGGGGTATGTCGACTATAGTAATCCCCACCACGGTCAGACCGGACTAACTTTATCTTTCTGTTATGCTGATTTTCAACTTCAGCCTTAAATATTTTAAATTTATCCAACGCTTCGTTTCTTTCTTTAATTGGATAAATATAGCCATAACGGGAGTAGTCATCTGTGAATGTTATGAACGAGTCATAACCATCCACGCTTTTCATAGGAAACGGGCCACAAATTTCTGTATGAATGATCTCTAAAATTCCCGTGCTACATTTAGCATTCTTTTTAATTGTCTTTGTGTATTTTCCTTTAATACATTCTATGCATTGTTCAAAATCTGAGAACTCTAATGGAGGAAGAATTTCATTCTTTACTAGTCTCTCAATCCTCCTCCTCGAAATATGGCCTAAACAACAGTGCCATAATTTCGACGACGCATTAGGAGTTCTCTTTCGCTTTCTATTTGCATTCACAGACGAGGCTACATTATCATTCACATCACAAATGGAATAAACATTCTCATGAAGTGGTAACAAATAAAGATCTTGCTTTTGAAAAGCAATGCCAACACATTCATTATTACAAAAAATCTCGCACTTGCCATCTCCAAAATGGCAATCAAATCCATCATTGTCTAAACGAGACACACTAATCAAGTTTCTCTTTAAGGAAGGAACAAATAAAACATCTTTAAGTAAAAGAATGAAGCCATCAGCAAGCTCTAGTGGAACATCTCCAACAGCTTCAACGTCCGCCTGGACTCCATTCACGACTTTAATTGTTCTTTCGCTTCTTTGCGTAGTCCTCGTCGAACGGAATCCCTGTAAAGAATTAGCAACATGAGTAGTTGCTCCTGAATCAATCCACTAAGTAGATTTCCAATACTGTATATACAGGGATTCATTTACAAAAGTAATAACATTCTCACCTATGCATTTCATGATATACTTTAAATACTGAGGACAGTCTTTCCTGTAATGTCCTGTGTTATGGCAGTAAAGGCACTGGTCTTTACCCACCACCATCTTATTCTGTTTAGGCTGATGGGTCATGGGAGCTTTACCCTTGGCCTTGGTGGGAGAGTTGACATTGGTATTTCTTTTCTTGTTGTCTTTAAAAAGGTTAAGAGAACCACCATTGGCAATCTTGATTCTATTTTCCTCTTGCGCACACATGCCAATGCAGCGCTCAAGATTCCATTTTTTAGGTTGCACGTTGTAGTTGATGATGAAGGTTTCAAACTCCCTGGGTAGAGAGGCAAAAACAACATGAACCAGAAAATCTTCCTCAAGAGCTAAATTCATTGCTTTGAGTCTCTTGTTCACTCTGTTCATCTTTGAGATGTGCTCTCTAATGCCAAAATTTGGCCTTGGACCAGTGTATCGTGCTGTTATCAGCTGCCCGATCAGCTAAGTTGCATAAGTCTTTGAAGAACCATGGAACTGATTCTTTATCTTTTCAAGATACTCTATAGCAGTATCACACTTTGCAATTGAGCCCATTATAGTTGGCTCAATTGTATTCTCTATAACAGCACAACACTTTTTGTTAGCCGATTCCCAATTCTTTTTCTCAATGGAAAAGGCTAACTCTATAGGAGCATGGTCCCTCTCTCTTTTATGCCAATCTTCATCAGACTCCCCATCATGCCTGACTGGCCTCTCAGGCTCAATAGGGCGTGGAGTGGTCTTTATCCAATCCACTTCACCCAACACAAAGGCCAAGTCAAGCTTCGCTTTCCACTCTTGGTAGTTTTCACCGTTGAGCTTCGGAACTCTGTCGATAGCATCCATCAGGTTGAAGCTACCTGAAACCACAATCCCTGAAACCACAATCCATTTGAAGTGAGAATATTATAACAATATAATAACAATAATTTGAAGCCTCAATTTCAATGCATGCAATAATTCGACATCACCGTTGGGCAGAAATAGAATTAATGCATGGCAAAATTCAATAATCAACATTATAATATTGCTATTAATCAACGTTGGTCAGAATAATAACAATATAATAATGACTATAAAATTTATCCATGTTTCAAAATTAAATTCTCCCGTTGGTTCGAATTTAATAATGACAACAATATCTTTAAGTACGCAGCGGAAACATTAATAGCAATCATCATTTTTCCAGAAACATAAAATACTTTACTGTTCATGAGTGGTGCAAAATGTCGTTGGATCAAATTTGCACAAATTTTGGAACAAAACTCAATCAAATGCATCAAGTATGCATTAAAACGGTTTCGGGAAAAGAAAAACATATTTATTGCTGTCCAGTCGTCCTGGGCCGAAACACGGCCCACTTCTCACGCGCGCATGTAGCGCCCTGCGCGGCAGGCCAGCAGCCTTGCGGCCCATCAGCGCATGACATTTTTTTATCAATTAGCAGGCTGGCCCAATTATTCGAGAAACGGCTCAGCCCACCTTGCAGCAGCGCACGTGGCTGCAACCAGGCCGCAACCTGGGCCGGTCACAGAAAAGAGGCCCAAAGCGTTTTCCCTCTTGGGCCGTTTTTAGCCCGAGCACTGATGGCCGTTCGTTTGCAGTACCCTAGATCGGACGGCCGAGCAGCATTTTTGGAGGATCCAAACCTCGGCGCCGGCCGCCCTAAACCCTAACTGGACATTTCTCTCCCTCCCCTCATTCCGTTCAGCCGCCCGGTGGCAAGCAAGGCAGGGCCGCCGCCCATGGCGGCCGACGGGAGAACTTGTGCCGTCGTCGGTCCCCTCGCCGATGCGCGTGCTCACCCTAGGCTAAGCACGCCGCCGTCGAGCGGACCGGGCATCGGTGCCCTGTGGGCCGCGCGCTGGAGCTCATGGCACACCGCGCCCGACACGGCCGAGAGCCGGTGGGCCAGCCCTTTCATCTTTGCACGCCGGTCAGGGACTCGATCAGCGGTGAGGACAGGACGGCCCGGCCCCAGGTAAGGCAGCCCCAGCTCGTCCCCTTCACTTTAGGGTTAGGGTTTTCATTTTCGTTCTCGATCCAGATCGGATCGGCTGTTTTCTTTTCAATTTCTTTTCATTTTCATACCCCGACCTAGATCCACTTACTAGGTAGGCCGATGATACCATTGTAAAAGGTCTATAGGATCGACTAGCAGTAGATCTAGCCGGGTCATTATCAAATCGGATATACAAGTGCATAAACATGAAACCCTAGGACTACACAGAGAGGGAGAGGATAGAGGGGGATAGGGAAGGGAGATGCACAGACCAGCGGAGAGGGGAGCCGACGGGTTGGAGGAGGAGGGTCCTGCCATTGTGGGTTCGTCGACGACGATCTGCACACGGGCAGCGACGGTCGGGGAAGAAGTGTAGTGGCGGCGCGGAGGAACTTCCCGTCACTTACTGCACCCTTGGTAGATCGGATTAGGGTTGTGTTGGTGGGGATTGGCGGCTCGCGATGAACTTCGTAACTAGAGCCTGCGGCCCCCACCTCTTTATATAGCGCAGTGTGACAGGGGCCCTCCAGCCATAGATGGGTTGGGCGCCCCCGATCAGGGCGCAGATCAAAGGCCCATTAAGCCGTTGGGCTTAATAGTTAGGAGATCAATCCAACAACCTCCTCCACCAGATCGAGATGTGGCAGGGACTAGTGGAGGCTGGAACGAGAAGCTGCCGGCGACGCGCCCAGGTTGAAGACGACGGTCAACCATCGCGTGAAACGGAGCTGGAGCAGGTCCGTGTGCGGGCGGCGTCGGGCGTCGGGAGGTTGCCGTGTCTGGGGCCTGGCCACTGGCGGTAACGGGCTTCGCCGCTGGTGGTGAAGGGCTTAGCCGCCGGCAGGGACGGGGTGAGGAGGTGGGTGGCTGGGCGGCGTCTGGGGCGGGGATGTGGAGGCAGACGGCCGGGGCATCAGCGGTGGCGGCGCGGGGACGGGCGCGTGTGAAGGTGTAGCGAGGAAACAGAGCAGCGGTGAATGGAAACAGAGTGACGGTACTTGACCATCGGATGCTCCTCGTCTATAGCAACGGAACGTCCAATGCAAAAGAAAAAATTTATAGCTACAGACTGTCCATTGTCCAATCGGGTTTTAACAACTGACCGTCTTTCACTAAGCTTTAACGACCGACCGTTATATGCTAATTAATAACTTTTAGCAACTGCGGTCAGTTGCTGATTAAGGGTTATGGTGTAGCGTAGGGATCTCGTTCTCCCGTCCCTGCATTTACGTCGTTCGGCTATTGTTGTCAGTCCGACCAGTCCACCGTTCATCCTCGTACGGATCAGGTGAGACTCAATCAATCTTTCTTCTTCGGATGTTTGTAAAAAAATCATGTGCATTTTAATACCATGTGAGAGTTCAATCATGTAAGCACAAATTATTTAATTATTTAGTGTTGTGTCGTAATTTTTTCGCAGTTATGAAGAGAAACGGGGACATTGCATCTCCTTTTTAGAAGCATGCAGCGAAGAAGAAAGCACAGGCCGTAGCTGCTGCCACTTCTAATCGTTCTGTTTCTGATACGGCTGAGACTCATGAGAGTAGTTGAGGATGATAGATTCAAAATCTCGAAAACATTGTTGATCTCTTAGTTTTTTTTTGAGAATGTTGATCTCTCAGTTAAGCTTGTTCAAACAAAGAGGAATAAAGTGTATGATATGGTTTATGCGCTTCTCAAATTGGTATTGCTTCTACCCGTGGGAGAGAGCAAGTGTCCAAAGGGTATTTTCTGCAATGGCTTTAGTGAAAATAAAGTTACGAAATAAGATGAGAGACAATCTTTTGGATGATTGTCTAGTCATTTTCGTTGAGCGGGGATATTAGATGATATGCATTTATGTGCCTTCAAAAGTGTCGAATAAAATCATCAACAAAATAACATTGTAAATCCTAGATTCGCCACTGCCTTTGAGAAGTGAAGGATCTTTTACAAGACACATGATGAGATGAAAAAAAATACTAGTGTCTAGTGAGGTGTTATATAACTTCGCCTATGTTGACTGGAAGACTTTCTTGAGTCGTCTCA